>OY728135.1:804223992-804951492 GCA_963277665.1 Viscum album | reverse complement strand
AATATAAATAATAAATAATAAATAAATATAAATAATAAATAAGAAATAGAAAATAATAAATAATAAATAAATATAAATAATAAATAATAAATAATAAATAATAAATAAATATAAATAATAAATAATAAATAATAATAAATAATAAATAATAAATAAATATAAATAATAAAAAATAAAAAATAAATAAAAAGAAATAAAAATAATAAATAAATAAAAATAATAAATAATAAATAATAAATAATAAATAATAAATAAATATAAATATAAATATAAATAAATATAAATAATAAATAATAAATAATAAATAAATAATAGATAATAAATAATAAATAATAAATAAAAATAAATAATAAATAAAAATAAATAATAAATAAATATAAATAATAAATAATAAATAATAAATAATAAATAATAAATAAATATAAATAATAAATAATAAATAATAAATAAATATAAATAATAAATAATAAATAATAAATAATAAGTAATAAATAATAACTAATAAATAATAAATAATAAATAAATATAAATATAAATATAAATAATAAATAATAAATAATAAATAATAAATAATAAATAAATATAAATAATAAATAGTAAATAGAAGATAATAAATAATAAATAAATATAAATATAAATAATAAATAATAAATAATAAATAAATATAAATAATAAATAATAAAGAAATATAAATAATAAATAATAAATAGAAAATAATAAATAATAAATAATAAATAATAAATAATAAATAATAAATAAATATAAATAATAAATAATAAATAAATATAAATAATAAATTATAAATAAATATAAATAATAATTTATAAATAAATATAAATAATAAATAAAAATAAATAATAATTAAATATAAATAATAAATAATAAATAATAAATAAATATAAATATAAATAATAAATTAGTATTAATAATAAATAATAAATAATAAATAATAAATAAATATTAATAATAAATAATAAATAATAAATAATAAATATAAATATAAATAATAAATAATAAATAAATATAAATAATAAATAATAAATAATAAATAAATATAAATAATAAATAAAAAAAATATAAATAATAAATAATAAATAAATATAAATAATAAATAAAAATAAATAATAAATAAATATAAATAATAAATAATAAATAATAAATAAATATTAATAATTAATAATAAATAATAAATAATAAATAATAAATAATACATAATAAATAATAAATAATAAATAATAAATAAATATAAATAATAAATAATATATAATAAATAATAAATAATAAATAATAAATAATAAGTAATATATAATAAATAATAAATAATAAATAATAAATAATAAATAATAACTAATAAATAAATATAAATAATAAATAATAAATAATAAATAATAAATAATAAATAATAAATAATAAATAAATATAAATAATAAATAATAAATAATAAATAAATATAAATAATAAATAATAAATAATAAATAATAAATAATAAATAATAAATAATAAATAAATATAAATAATAAACAAAAATAAACAATAAATAAATATAAATATAAATAATAAATAATAAATAATAAATAATAAATAATAAATAACCAGTTACAAATAATAGATAATAAATAAATTAATGTATATTATAAATAATAAATAATAAATAATAAAGGAAACACATGAAAAAGTATGAAAAGACGTGATAAGGGATGAAAAATCATGAAAACACATGAAAAAGGATGGAGAAACATATGAAGAATGAGGCATTATAAAAAATGAGAACGCATGAAAACTCGTGACAACTCTGAAAAAATCCTTAATAATTCAACATAACCATCATAATAACACATAAAAAACCATTGATAAAGATAAAAAGTCATGGAAACCCAAATAAACAGTAATAAATGGAGCTACCGTTGAAACCCGTCAAAACGGTCATAAAGAGACAAAAACATTAGACTCACATTAACGGAGATAACTTATGATCCGAGAGTCCGTTTTAGATCCGCGACCTGTCAAACCAAAGATCCTGAAACGCTCTTCAACCTGAAAGGTGAAAGAGTTTGAATGGACAGACGGATCGGAAGTTATGACCATTTAAAAAAAGCTGATGGAGAACGGGTCCTAGAAACGAGACACTGAAAAACATAACAAACCCGATACCCACTAAAAAATCCATAACATATGATCTAAGAGTGCATGTGGGTGCTGTGACCAGTCAAACTGAAGATCATGGAACGAGCTATGATCTTACAGGTGGAGGAGGCCAAACTGACACGCGGATTGAAGGTTAGGTCTATTTGAATACAAGTTCGACGGGACACCAGTGACGGAAATGAGGTTTTGAAGGCCTTCGGAGGGGTTTTTGGGGTCGAAAACCCGACAGAAGCATGCTTGTGTTGAACCAGTGCATAGCTCTCTTCGCTGGCTTCGATTTGATATGTGGTAGAGCCCAAACGGACACCCGGAGCGAAAGTTATGGTCTTTTGAAGTTGGAGAACTTTTTTCAACTTTCTTATAACTCTAATATCTTCCACACCTTAGACCGTCTCATGGTTTTGATTATATGTGCCTCTAGATCTCTTCATGAGCTTTGATTTGACTGGTCTTGGCGTTTCAACGGATGCCCGGATCAAAAGTTATGGTCGTTTTAGTGATTTCGGGGTTTCTCACGTTTTTTTTTCATTTCATTTAGCGGCGGTTTTTTAAAAAACCGTCGCTAATCCTCAAATAAAATTTAAAAAAATAAAAAAAAATTAAAAAAAATAATTTTTTTTTTCTGTTTAGCGGCGGTTCTTAAAACCGCTGTGAAATGACGGCCCGAAAATGCGTTTCGCGGCGGTTTTAAAAACCGCCGCGAAAAAACCGCCGCTAAACAGCGGTTTTCTTGTAGTGTCTATCTACAAGATCCTTTACTGCATCATATGTGATGCTCGAGTGAAGGGATAACTGATTTGGGTTTCATGGGGGTAGATAATGATGCCACTTCAAGAATGAGGGATCAGCGTGCACAGCCTTACCGACACTCTTCTTTTCATGTGCACAAATCTGTCCTAGGAAATCTATAAATAACCTTCCTCATGGGGTAAGACCATGTGAAGCTCCTATGTGGGTAGTCTGACATTGAAAAAAGGGAACTTATCTCTTTTCCTTTCTAAGATAAGAACCCTTTTCTTGGCTATCCAACCTCATATTTGTTGGATTATTGTGGAGTGGAAAGTGTTGTTCTAGCACGCCAATTGGGTAAGCATGGTCCTTGGTTTCCCATGATACCTAGCTCTTAATATCACAAATTAGGAATCTAGAAGATTTTCGACCTTCATCAAGGCAGTGTTAGATAGAGAGAAACAAAGCATTAAACATCTCATCAAAACTTCTATAGATCTTGATAGGTGTGTATTCACCCCTTCTAACTCGAGAGCTTTCCCCATGAAGAATTTTCTCCACATTCTTTTTCCACATGCATTGGATGAAGGTTGGAATGAGACTATGTGGCATAAGAAAATCCTACTGAAATATAATTTTCTCACTTGGAGGATCAGAAATAATGTGGTCTCTACAAATGACAATATCATGAAATTCGGCATATGCCTAGTGTCGCAGTGCTCTTACTTCATTAACCATAAAGAGGAGAGTGATGCCCACCTTTTCTTTGAGGATGAATGGGAACTTGAGGTGGGGTATTTATTTAGAGAGTTCGTGGCCTTCTATCATCCCCTCACAAATGACCCTTTCTTTTCCCAAGGGTTCCACGGCTCAGGAAACAAGGGTGTAGAGATATAAACTTGTATTACTATACTTCATACTAGTTGTTGGGGTCTTTTGTGGGTCAGAAATAGAGAAAGACATGAGGGAATCATCTCATCAGGTAGGACCATCATTTATAGTACCTATAGTGATATTCTTGACTTGGTCAGGCTCATTGAAATATGGATGAGGCTCTTTCTATCCAAATCATAGATACATCCCCATGTGTTAATAATTTGGACTACAACTTGAGGAGATAATTAGTGTATCGACATCTTGTGACCTCATGGATGAAGCTTAACATTGATGGGTCTTGCATCACGGTTTTTATGCATGGAGTAGGGGTGGTCTTTGATTTCTAGGGGGTTTCATCATTCTGGCACTCACAAATTACTATGGCTACACTTCTTCTGTCCAGGCTGAGGCACTTTCCCTTCTCTCGGGTCTCACCCTATCCAAGTAATGGAGCATCACCTTATCGAAGGAAAAAACCGATTCAATGAACCTCCTCAATTCACTTTAAGGGATATGATCTACCCCATGGTCTATTATCTACACCAGCAAAAGGTGACATGGAATTATTTCCAATGGTACTCATTTGAGTCACACATGGTGGGAAGGAAACAAGGTAGAAAATCATCTTGTTTCACATGCTACTCAGGGTTCCAGTTTCTCTTACTTTTACTACTCGAATCTCCTAATGTTTGAGAGGGACAACTTTATTAGAGGGGATGCCCTGAGTTTTCACTACTTCTACCCCCTTTGGCATCTTCCGTATTTGTTTCTTCCTTGTTCTATCCATACCTTTTTATAAATAAATAAATGATGATAATGATGATGAGTTAGTTATTTTCTATTTTCAATATTTGGTGTTAGTAATCTTGATCGTTTTGAAATAAATTTGTAATAACATTGTTATTTTGCATTATAATCCCAAATTTCATCATTCCCATGTTATTGGATATATAATAGTACATTTTTTCAATTATTAATTAATACTCATTTCATTAGGTCAAATACAGGCATGTGGGTCGTGAAAAGGGAAATTGTGATGAACTAGTTCTATCATGTTTAACAATAAAAAGGTTATTCATTAAAATATATATTAACATTTAATGACACCATTAAAGAACAATTAAATTATATTAAATGATTTTTTTTAAATTTAATTACCATTATATAAAATTTTTTAATCATTAATGGTTTAAACATCATAATAACCTTCACGTTGGTGAAAAAAAGACCTAAATGAGAGTGGGTTAAAATAAATTTATAAGGATATGTTTTATATAATGATAATTTTTTTTAAACAAGCTTAAAAATGTTATAAATATAAAATATACTCATTAAATAAATTCTTATAAACATCTATAAAGGGTGGTGATGACAGAAAAAAAATCATCATTCAAGGTGGTGGTGGCCCTTAATACACTCAATTAACAATTCCATTACTCAAAAAATGGGATACAATAAATAAATATGATATATTATCAATTTAGAATTTTAATTTTGAAATACTAAACATATTTATTAATAAAATCCATACTTTTTATTAACCATGAAAGGTGGTGATGAAAAATGAGCCACATCATTTCGTGATTGCGGTAATATACTCATATACAAGATATATTTGGTTTTTTTCTCAGTTGAGGGGAAGGAATAAATAATGGTTGTTACATTAATATAATAATAAATCAGAATACTAATGATACCATGGTCATTATATTACTATGGATATGATAGGTTTAGAAGTGAAAATTTAGGATTAAAAAGTCAAGGATTAAGTAAAGCTCAAATTGGGGCCTTAAACATTATCTTAAAACTATCCAGGGAAATGATGAGAAGAGCATAAATAATTGAGACCATAGTCATTTGAAATTGATATAGGTTTTTTTGAGGATAAAAATGGAAGTTTTTCTGAGTAAAATTAAATGGAACAAGGATTTCATGAAGGGGTTTAAGTGTTCTAATTTTATAATTGATGAAATGGGTACTTTTGTGAATACCCATTATTTTTAATAATGAGATGGCACTATTCAAGGTTAAATAGTACTAAAAGTGAGAAATAATGGACTTTGAGGTGATATAACATCGATAAGACCCCCACCACTCATTTACCACTTGTTTTAAATATGTTTCAATCCTTTTAGTACCTGATTTTTATATTTTATCATTACGAGTTTTACCAAGGAAACTAATTTTTACCCTAGTAGTTTATATTTAATTAATAAGATAAGAATAAACCATATAACGAAGTTTTTATGTTATGAAACAAAATTTACAATTTTTATGGACAAATTATATTTATATGTAACAGTTAAATAACTTTAAAATTAAAACATTTAATATATAAGAAAATGATTTGTACACAAAATGTCCTTTTCATCATTATGTTTTCTTAATGTTATTTAGTATTGATTAAAAATTGAATTATTGAATGTATATGTATATATATGTCAAAAAATAATATTAAATAAATATAAGAAAATATATTAATATATTTTATTAGATAAATATTACAATATATTAATTAAACAAGTCTCTAAAAAATAGTTTTCCATTATCATGGTAAAAGAAATTATTCATAGTAATGATTCATTTATGCTTTAAAATGAAAATGAAATTGTTTAATATTTTGTAAATTTTGATATTACATATGAAATCCATTTTTTTGATTTAATTTATAAAAGTGGTAATTTTTTTTATCTTAGTGAATAAATAGATTTAAGAGTAAAATATTACCTATGATTCCAAAATTTTAAACATAGGTTTTACAAATTAAATAGAGTACTTTAATTTTTTTATTAAAGAACTATACATTTCAATATAAAATGGTTCAAAAAATTTTAATTCATTATTTCATTATTATAGAGTTATATAAGTGATGGTTTTAGGAAAATTTATAATTTTTTATTCTTCACCTATAAATCAATCATTTTTGAAAAAAAATTAAATATGGGATTCTTTTGGTATTTTTAATTTTAAAATGAAGTTAATTTTTTGAAATTAAAACTATACTATTTATAAATTTATTATTTAAATGATAATTCAATATATATAATCAAAAATTATTTATATTTAAAAATTATTTTTCAATACATTAAGTGTTGTAAATCATATTATATATTTTTTTTAATAATTTACTATAAAAAATGTGATTTAAAAGCTGTTTTTTACTTTTAAATTTTTATAAAAATATTTTTTTGACTTGTTTTAGTTCACTGTTGAATGTATAGTACACAATTGAAGATAATATTAATTTTTAAAAAATATATTCCAAAACAAAGGGGTGTTACATCCCCCCACAAAAAATTCCAGCCTCACAATTTTAATTATCACCTACATGTGAATGTAAGGGTATCTGAGAAAAAGAAACAACTCGCGATATAATTTCTAAAGCGATAATTTTTTTTACATAATATATCTTTTTATTTAAAAATTCTCCAATATTAATAATGAGTTTTCCATAAAATAAATTGATGTTAACACCCCTCAGGATTAAATATCATAATGCATATAATAAAATTAATTTTCAAATATAGATTATCGTCATCCATTCTTTGATAGATTATCACATGTAGGTTTGAAATAATAAATGTGATTTCCTTATCATTTTGAATTCTAGGTATTCTAAGTGGAGATGTTATATACAACTTTGAAGTAACATTAAATTAATCCAAAGGGGGGATAATAAGACTTTTGGGAAGTATATTCCATAAATCTCATCTAGAGATACATTAATAGTATAATTTAATATAAAATCATTTGGGTGTTGATTTTATGCTCATAGAAAACATACTTGGAGAACTAGTGTGGCTAAAAGTAGATTATAATTCGATTTCAGAAAATCTATAGTAGAGGGTTATTAATCTTTTTACCCTTATTTTTCAGGACCAAATTATCATAGTAGGGATGCAATTAGATTTCCCTTGGTTTCTTGGTTTAAGTGGTTGTTGATTTTTATTATCCCTTTTATTTGTTGGGTTAGAGAATCATATTGTATAATGCCGAAACTCAATAAATTTGATGCATTGGAAATTAATCTATATTTCCTTGATCATATTGCACAAATATGATAGAAAACACGAGATCAATGGGAAATACTTACACACCAGAAATTATTTCTTGTTCCTATTATACAATACCTTGGTTTATTATTACATAATTTTTGATATGAAGGAAGTTGAATCTTATTTACAACATTATATTTCTCTCCCTAGGTTCTATAAAACTTTATCATTTCCTTATTTAGTGTGTTCTTATAGTTGGAAGGAATCATGTTTTTAATCATAAATAGAGATACTTGGGTGAGTATAAGAACAAGAATTTCGACAAAATAATATCTTCCATTTTGTTTCTCATTATGAAAATTACTGTATTTCCCATCACATACATTATTTAATTGGTTTCTATAAGCTACATAAATCTCTAAAACCAAATGGAGTTAATCTATGGGATTAAAAATTTAACACTATAATAGAATTATTTCAAGATAATAACATGAAAAATTCAACATAAAAATTTATTACTCATTGAAATTATTATATTTGGTATTGGTTCAACAAACAATACTCTTGGAATAATCTAGGTTTATTTAGGATGGAAACACTCATATTTCTAATCCTTATTCTATAACATTATATTTCATGAAATGATAATCTGAAAAACCAAATAATATCTCTCTAGATTTTCTATTCATATATGCATACTTAGTCTCACTCATCATGCACTAGGGTGAAGATTGAGTTCATTATCAAATAATATTTTTTAGGGTGATTACTTAATGGTGAATCCTTCCCACAAACTTATCTAATTTTTAATATGTAGACAATGTCATAATTTTTAAAAATCCAAAAAACATTTACATTGAATAATCCTAAGGATATTATAATATTATTATATTAAGGCATTATGTTTTCACTAATGTTATCTTATCATTTAACTCAGAATAAAATATATATCTAAACACTCATTTGATACAAACTTTGGTTCTCCAGACCTATACTCCATGGTCTAGTGCTAAAATAACATACTTTTACAAACTAACATTTACATAGTTAAATGAAACAAATAAAACATAATCAAATTTCACATTTTTATTACATCTCAAAATAGTCATACATAACTTAAAGAACAATTTGGTTTTTGGTATCTGTAGACAAGATATATATTTATTTTATTTTATTATACTTGTGAAAATTTTTACATAATATAAATCCTCAATATTCTCTTCTATACATACCATAAATAATACTTATGTTCAATACATGTGGCAGGAAAACATAATAATGGTGTGATCTCGAATACTCAATAATGGAAAAAATATTAATATATCATCAAGAATTGTGAAATAAAAATATAAGATAACATGGGTTGGGTAGAAATTTATTTTTAAAAAGAACAAGGATTAATAAGAGTTGTTTATAAATAATGATAAAATGATATATACAGTTAAATAAAAAATAGAAATGATTTTTTGGAATGTTGGGATGATAAGAATGAAATATGGGGAATAATCATAGGAATATGAAATTGAAATACACAAAATCCTTGAAAAATATAATAATAAATAAATTAGGTACAAACCTAGGAATATGAAAATTAAAACATTATAATCCATGAAAATGACCATGCTTCATATTTGGAGAAAATAAAATGTTCATGGTTTATGTTGTGAACAAACAAAATTTTTGTTCTCATATTTCTTATCTCAGGATACATAAATATGATCTAATGAATTAGAGGGCTCTAATACAGAAAGAACTATCTCTGTGATTTACTATACCTAGACCATATTCAGTCTTTATCAGATCTAGACCACAATATGTCTTTATTAGATGAAAAAAATTTCATGGTTCTATAACACCCAAACAATATTAGGGTTTTATTAAACCCAAACTATCGTAGGGTTTTCTAAAAAACAAACCATCTTAAGGATATATCAAACCCAAGACACATGAAAAATTTATTAAACCCAAAATGCCTCAATATTATTTTATACCCAACTATCTGAGGGTTTTATGAGACGAAAATTGTGCCATGGGTTTATCAATCCGAAACCATCTTGGGGATTTATTAGAACCAAAAAATCTGATAATGAAAATAAATAAACATGTTTCATGTACACAAAATATATTCTAAATAATTATATGAAGAACCATTAAAAGTAAAAAGTATTTCATAATATATTCAAATTGTATCAGTTAAATTGACCTCAAGAATGTAAATAGTGAATACCCAAAATTCAACTACCCAAATATAATATTTCATAAGAAAATTTAGATGGTGGTTCATGAAAAATATCAAACGAGGAGATAATTAAATTATATATATTGAGAACAATTGGTGAAAAATACTAAAATAATTTTGGGAAAATACTTATTTATTTTTCATTAATGATGAATTTATTGTTACATTATAAAATCATTTTTGAAAAATGTTTATGGGAAAACATTTGAATGATATTTAATTTTAATGGAAAATTAAATTGTGTGTATTTGAAAAAGAAAATAAGGATGGAAAAAGATTAATTAAAAAACATTTAAAACTTTTACTTGGACAAATAATGTTCATTAATGGTTTTTTGAAAAGAAATAATGGTTTTAAAAAAGGGAAATTCAGTGGAAAATAAAATGTTGATTTTTAAAGGAATGAAAGCTTTATAATATTTTGATATACCTCCTTTGAAACCCCACATACTAAAATTAAGTAGTAAAATAATCCTTTCTAAGGAGTATAAAAAATGTAGAGGTCATATGAGTAAACACATACTTGGGTATCAAAATATGTTAGGAAAACGTTTTTATGTAATAATTAGAAAATAAGTTGATGAAAACACTTCCTTAAAGGAGTTGATATTATTGTTTATTATAAATGTTTCAATTTTATGAGAAAAAAATTCTTCAAGGAAGAATATTCATGTTTGATTTTTAAAAAAAAAATATTAAATAATATATACCTTATAATATAATAAATAAAATAATATATCAAACATATAATAATGATACTAATTTAAAATCATTTAAAATCAAATAAATAAAATTAAAGTTAACTGAATTTCTTATGGATACCATACTTTATGTATAAAGAGAAATTTATTATGTTTTTTACATGGTATAAATATAAATTACTATAAAATAAATAGAAAATAACACATAATAATTTCACTGAGAATATGGTGCAAAAATTATCTAAAATAAGTTCATTTTGTACCATTATAACTCAAAGAGAAAAGAATTTAATTACCAAAAACAGTTATGGTAATAATAACATCAAAATAATAAGGTTTCCATGAAATGAAAATTTAAATATCATGAAAGGATATACATTCATTATAATTGAATGAAACAGGGTTATGAATACACCGTATAAGATAGATGATGGTGAGTAATAGCAAGCATGTCTCATGTATTTAAAAATGAGACAAATAATCCATTAACTTATATTCCCTCAAACTGAAACATGGTCTACCCTCATGTAAATTAATCAAAACTATATTAGTAACATGTTTTTTAACCTCATCCATATTTAGAACATTTTATAAAATTCATTTATAATTTTTATTTACATGTATATTATATAGTTATTGTTAATTTTCAATATCGGGTCTTAGAAATCATAATTAATTTGAACTAATTTTATAATATTAATGTTATTATTCATTAATATCTAAAGTTACATTATTATTGTATTATTAAATATATAATAATCATTATCAATCAAATATTCCATATTCCCAATTTCATTAGGTGAAAGGCATGGATATGGTTTTTGGTAATGGAAAGTATGACAAACTAATTTTGGCATGTTTAATGATTAAAGAATGATATATTAGTAAATATATTAAATAGTAATAAAAAACTCCAAAAATAATTAAAAATATTAATTAAGTTATTTAAAATTATAATACCATTATATATAATTTTTTAATCACTCATTTATTATACATTATAAATCATTCATGTAGGTGGTTGAAAAAGACCCAAACGAGAGCATGATATAATGTTTTTACGAGTTAGATTATGTTTTCATATAATTGTATATAAATTTAATAGATTATTAAAATTTTTATAAATATTATATTTATTCATTAAATTCATTATTATAACTATCCCTGAAGTATGGTGATGAAAAAAAATTCTTAGTTAGGGGAGATTTTTGTCCATCAAACACACAAATAACAATTACATTTCTTAGTGGATGGGATAGAAGGAATGTATATGTTATATTATAATTTCATAATGATAATTTTAAAATATTCATAATATTAATTCATAAAATACAAAATTGTTACCAACCATGAAAGATTTGGATAAAAATAAACCACATAATTTTTTGATAGCATTAAACCACACGTACTCACGATCTAAGTTGTTTTGTTTTTCTTTGTGGATGGTAAGAATTAAATAATGGTTGTTTCATTAATATAATAACAATTATGGGAAATAATTTAATTTAGGTCAAAATATTACATTGGTTATTATTGGATTGTATGTGAAAGATTACGTATACAAATTTAGGGATTATGTAATACTAAAGTTGGGATCTCAAACTTTCTATTGAATGTATCCTTTGAAATGAATGTATTAAGATTAAAAATTGAGACCATAGGATTTTAGAAATGAGACAGTTTTATAGAAGGAATTTTTTTTGTGTCTTAGGAATAATTTTTAATTAATAATCATGGAATGAAAGGGTTAAAGTTTTCCACTTTTATTAGTGAAGAAAAGGGAAATGTTTTGGACAACCATTATGTTTCAATAATGGAATGAAAATATTCAAGGGTAAATGGTTAAATAAGTGATAAATAATGGATCTTGGAGTGATATAAGTTTCATTAAGAATCCTAAAATCATTTTAGCATATGTTTTAAACATATTTCATTCCTTTCACTACTTGATTGGTCTAATTTAGCATTTTGGCATTTACCATGGAAACTAGATTTCATGATAGTATTTTATATTTTATTAAAAAGATAAGTTAAAACATTTAACAAAATTATTATTTCTTTGAAAAACATTTAACCTCATTATATTTGAAATCAATTTCTAAATAAGGTAAAATTTACTTATAAATTTTAAAAAATTAATATAAAGAAAACATTTTTTGAAAAAAATGTTGTTTTCAAAATGAAATTTTATTAATAATATTTTTTATTGATTACCAATTTAATGAGTTTGAATATATTTACATATATTTTTAAAACTAATACTAATTTTTCATCAGAATTATTTATTAATTACATAAACATTACACAATATTAATTAAAAAATTATTTGAAATTAAGAATTTTACCCATTTTGTGGTAAATAAATTTAATATTAGTAGTCATAATTGTATTCCTAAAATAAAAGTAGACTAATTATATATTTTGAAAATAAAGATAAAATATTTTAAATACATTTTTGTGATTTAATTTCTACAAGAATTTAAACCTAATTTGTAATACGAGTGAATAAAAAATAGTTTTCATTGTAAATTATTACTTATGTGTTAACAACATTAAAAATTAGTTTTATAAATGAAAAATAACATTTTAAAATTAATTTTTTTACTTTATAAATATATATACCCATATGAAAATGTGTTAGAAACTTTTTTTGTAATTATCAAATTTTTATAATTTCATAAAAGTCGCTATGTTTTCAAAATAGGTATTTTTGGAAATTACTCTATGAATCAAATATATTGAATAAATAAAAATATTTCACATTAGGAAATTTTTTATATGTTTAATTGAAATATGATGTTTGATTTTGTAAAATTATAAGTATGAAATGAATAAATTTATCATTTAAAATAAAACTAAACACACACACACACACACACATTTAATAACTTCTTTTATTGAAAAAATGCAGTTTTAAATCATTATATTTTATTAACCATATATTGTATTCATTTTCTAATTGATTACAATATTTTTTATTTACTAGATAATTTCTTTTAATAAAATTCTCATACTAATAAATATATCATGGATCATTTTAGTTCGGTGTCTCATGTCCGGAAAACCATATAACATAGTATTAATTTTGAAAAAAGTATATTCCCAAATATGAAGTTGTTACAAGAGACCAAACCAAGATTTTCTATAGGAATCCTTAACTTATTTCCTTCTTATTGGATTCATACTGAACATGTATATTTTTTTATTTGGTTAGTATTTTAATGCCCCGACCCCAGTTACATAGAGTCGGTGAATTATTACATATCATTTTCATTATCACAAAAGATCAAGTCTCAAAAGACCGATTAGTTTAGTAGCCTTGGAATCACTAGATACATTCATAAAGTTTACATTACATCATAAAGTGAAAAACTACAACAACATCTTATCTCCATAGACCACACTCATATCCTCATACTATCTCTACAGGTCATTCATAAAATAATTCTTCTCATCCTTGGAAAAATAAAACATAGAAAGGGGTGATCTCAGATGATCAGTAAGGATAACAATATAGCCCAAACTTTCATAAATAATCATAAACATTTAAGGTAATGTATAACTAAAACAAAAGCCTTTTAAACATGAACTTCAGCATAATTTGGAAAAGATAAAATGAAATAATTCCATTTAATTTTTCACATGGATATTCTACTAGTCGAATAATCACATGTAATATCAATAACCACTTTCATAATGATGGAATGCATAATGCCAAACTATCATAACCACATAGTCAAGGCCTTATGCCAAGACTAAAAATAATATTTTGTCAAGGCCTTGTGCCAAGACACTAGTTTGTCTGATGAGACCTACCGATGCATTGAGGAGTTATGGAGGGCTTCACCTATCACTTAATAAGTCCAATGCATTCTTCATATGAAATGTTTGAAACATAACATAAACATTCGTATCAAAACTATCATACAAAATTCCAATACGTTATCCACAAACCATGAGTGCTATAAAAATAGCACATCCACAGTCAAACATAACTCATTCGATACAATATGATGATTTTATTGTATCATATTAACCTCAATCGAGAATAATGAAGGATATTTACATAGATGAAAATAATAATCAAAACTATTTGAGAGACATATCCCCCCTTTTTATTGAAAACATTTAAAAGTCACACTATTTGTCAAGAAGACATTTAAAAATATATTTTTGAATCAAAGTGTCCCATACCACATTGAAACTTTTAAAAAGAATTTTAATTTTAAAACAATAATCTCCATATAAATAAATCCTTAATTTTTTTTAAAAAAAACATGGACATTAATAAAAAAGATTTAGAATAATAAATCCTTAAAACATTTAAAATGATATTTTAGTTAGAGTTTTTAACCAAAATTTAGACACTTGAATACAAATAATTTAGGTAATAAAACCTTTTTAATATCATGAGAATAAGGGATTTAAGATATACTATGTCAAAGTACAATATATACACTATATTAAAGTGATTTGGTGTATAATATAAAGAACTCTCAATGGAATGTAAATTGAGATGAAATATATTATAAAGACCGTATCCTTAGGTTAAGGATAAATCAATGTAAAAATTATTTGTGAAAAACATAAATAAACTCAATATGATTTTATATTCAGTTTACAAAAATCAAAGGGCATTCACACATATTCTTGTAAAAACAACACCAATGAATTGGATGTTTAACTCAACAAATGGAGATTGAGTTAAAATTACTTTTATCAAGTTCATATCGATGACTTGAGAAATTATCAATGGATTGATTATGTGTATCAAAAGTATATCCACATAATGGGGAGTGGAAATTATGATATAAGCAAATTAATAGTGATTCCACACATAATCTTGGAGTAAAATAATCAATGAAGTACGCGTAAAGACGAATGAGTGGAAATTGAAATTTCAAATTCCCTTATTGATTTGGTAACATACGAAACATAAACCTATGAAAGAAGGATCATACAATTATGATGTAAATATCCATAAATTAAATATTATTACACAATTAATACAATAATGGGTAATACACACACCACATGCAATAAATAAGTAGTGAACAATGGAAATCTCACGAAATTATAAGTGAGATAAGAAACCCCGTACATTGTACTATTTTCCTTGGTCGAGGGTAAATTAACCTCATTTATAATGTTTAACTAGTTGTTATTGAATTATAAAATAATCATATACATTAATATGATATCATATATGAACTTTTAACATTGATTTATTGACAATATCTTAGTATTATCGTCATTTCAGGTGTTAACAGATTCATTTTCCTTTATATTCTTTGTTACGTGAGCCATATTTGTTATGGATGGGATATATCTTATTAATATACAGAATTATATCATGTCTCTAAACATTATTTTTAATCATCAAATGAAATTTATTTTTGAATGGATATGATGGGGAATGAATCTGATTGCGTTCGTGGAGACGGTAATCCGTACGTACACACGAGCGACAATATCATTCTTTTGATATTAAAATAATATATAATTGGATGGTATATAATATATACAGAATCATTATCATGTTTTATTTATTATTTAAATTAATTACACAACATTATTATACCCATCCAAATAATAATATATTGAATAACAGTTACACCAAGACGTGGAGACAACAAGCCGTACATACGCACGTATGGTGACATGTCATTAAAAGGATGGATAGAATACTGATTAATGTTGTACCATATTTATAATAACATAAAATTATATATAAGACACTTTATTTATTATTTTAGAGTGGAAATAACAAGGAAATAATAAGCGAAGAAGAAAGGAACGTGAAAGAGGGTATCATTACCTCTTCTTCGGGTTCTTCCTTTTGATTTGATCAAAAGGGATCCTTAAGTTGGCCTTATGACCTAATGAGGGTCTCTAGGATAATGTTAGGGAAGTTTATAGGATATTTGGGTAGTGTTTGGACGATCCAAAAGGCTTTGAAGGTGTTAATTAGTGAGTAGGGTGAGTGCCCTTTTATAAGAGGGGTGGGGGGTACCTTAGGAAAAGCTAGAAATATTATTTTATAATAAATTCATATTTGGTTTATAATCTCTACAAAGTAGATTATTTAAGTTTTAAGGTGGGGATAGCTCGAAAACCACTCAACCAATATGTTTTAGATAGGTTTGGGTCTTAATGTTAACTTTATCTTTTTGATTTAACTCTTAGTTAAATAGTATGACATTTACCGTGTCTCTTTGAATTTTTATATTATACAGTTAATAAATGTACTATATATTTTTAAGCGACCCCCAAGTGGTCCATTAATGATATAAATATCATTATATAAGTCCTTTGGCTGAACCTTAGATTTTTGGGAATATAATATCAATTAATAATATAATATTTGTTTTAAAAACTCATTTATGACAATTTTGACTCTATTTAATAATTGGTTTTTTTAAGTCTTAAAAACTTTATTAATTTGAAAAAAAAATTATTTAAGAACTCATACCTATCATATTAACAAATAAAATTATTGGATGTCAACAAAACATCCAAATTATACTTATTTTAACTTTTATAATTCAAATTATTTGATTCTTTCATTTATAAAGAAAATATTGCATCATTATTGTGTCATAAATAAATTTAATTATTCAATGTCTAAAATTATAAATAAAATACCATTATGTGTGAAATCAATTTATATTTCTAATGAATATTTTTAGTTTAAAATATTACATATATAACCTTATGTAAATTTTTTTTTCTAAAAGATATATGCTTATGTCATTTTTGTATTTACTTTAACTTAATTTGTATAAAGTGTCATTATCACTTACAAGTGGATCCATGGGGTCCCAAAATAAACCCAAAGATGCACATGGTCGGACTTGTATCATCCATTAAGGTTAGAACACATTTTAGGGTAATTTAATATTATTATAATATTATTCTCCTGCCCTTATTTACCGGATTTACCCTTTAACCATGGTAAATAAAATATTTACCGAAGTAATTATTGAAAATGTATAAAAATAAAAGTTAAATATTTACAAAATTTGTAACTCATGATTTTAAATATGGAATCCATTTTTCTAAATTTAAAACACATAAGTTGTAGAAAATAATTTTAAATTAATTCCCATTGTCAAAACAAAAAGCATGTTTTTAGGAAATAATAACTATCAAAAGATTGACTCTTGCTTATGTCCAGTTTAAATGTGAAATTACGTCCAATGACCAACATTGGATTAAATGTTAAAAATAAAATCTAATTATACTTTAAAATCACTCAAATTCATAATTTATCACTACTAATTATTTCGATTAAAAAAGTTGTTTTTAATTAAAATTTAGTAATTTTTACTATTCATCAAAATATGAAAGTTATCAGAAAAGTACCAAAAATTCACCCTAAGATAATTTTGATATTCCTGATCAAAAAATGAAGTCCATTTTGAAATATAAAATTTATAAAATTTCAAAAAGTTGGTATTACTATTTATAATGTCTAGTTTGATTGGTTGTGGTGTGTTAGAACATGAAGTTGCGTACAATACATACTACTATATTATTCAAAGAAAAGTGTATCATGGAAGCTTGGGGTGTTACATTGTCCCCTACTTAAACAAATTGTCTCCTCAAAATTTTTAAAATTCGTCTCTGGAATATAATGTAAAGTCCCACATCGGAGAAAGAGTCAATAAAACTATCACTTTAAATGAAAGAAAGAGAAGTACAGAGGTTACCTGAGATAACCTATACAAGGATTCCCTGTAGAAAAACATGGATGTGGATGATAAACTAAGTGTAATGTTCTGATGGAGAGGGATAGAAAACATGATCAGGAGAAAGTTAACAACAAGAAAACCACAAACTTGTGATGGGACAAACGATCATTAGTTTCCCAGTAGGAAAAGTAAATGGACAACTTTTTTTATTTGTTTTAAGTTACATTACAGAAAGATGGGGAATTCATATATGAGATTGAATAAGAACATAAAGAGATATACTTACTTTTTAAGTAAAGTTTCATTCTTTAATAAATTTCTACCAATAACTCATTTTTAAACGATGAGTATTCAAGAAGACATGGTCACATTGGAAGAGCTAGTATAAAATTATATAGAATCACATTATCCATGAAGGATAAACTATATATTTACATTGTATTTAGAGATTAATAAAAACCAAAACGTTTAGTATAAGATCTTATGATCCCCCAAAAGTATATTCCACTAGAGAAAGAAACACTAATCTTAATTTCTAAAACTAATCCAACAATACCCCAAAGTGAAATTAATACCATTCAATAAAAAATTGTCCTTAAAATACTTCAATATAATCCAAACTAATATTGAAACCCAAAACTTAGAAGAATTTGGTAATGTATTCTTCCACGTTAAATTGTATCTTCAAATGACATCAAATAATCTTAAAGTCACGTAATTAAAAAAAATTAACCTAATCACATATTCTCTATTATTGGTTAATCATTTCCATAAATAACCCAAATCACTATAAATACACAATAAAAACACAGATAAAAATCCACCATTAATCCTCAAATGAAATCCCATAGTATTCTATTTTTGATGGGAACATAGTTTTCCCAACAAAGCAAACATCTTCTAAAATAACATTTATCACTTAATCACCAAATCATTTTCCTATACTAAAGGTATTCATTTTATAAGACATAATATCCATAATCAACATATTATTGATCAATAAAATCATTTAACTAAAAATAATTAGTCACACTAACCAGGGACTTCACGTAGTCCAGTTGTAGGTGATAAATCCTAATTGCACTTTGGTTGTGGGTGTGATTCCCATAGCATTGTCCGACGTGAAAGGTTTTCACAAGGTCTGCGTGTTGTCCTTTTTCAAAAACTATATTTTATAACATTACCAAAATGAGATAAATTTCTCCAAATAACCATAACATAATTTAAGCACAAATGTTATCTCATACCTTGCATTTTCATCCCAAAATATAATAACTTGTAATTTCCTCAAACCCAGTGATAATATTAAACCAAATGGTTTTTTATAACCATATCCACAAGAGAAAAGATAAGTCTTCCTCAAATATCATTTTCACATGACAAACTGAAGGGTTACAAATACAAGAGAAAATTATTCCAACGTAATCCAATCTATAAAGAGTACTAGTACTTTTAAAAATTTCTCCAACCATTTATTTCCACATATATTCTTCTTTGACCAAGAAAATATCTTATAGAATAGGGCATTCACATGGGTAATGGCCAGGCCCCCTTCATTTACGACAAATGTCTGTAAATGGATTCTTGGGACCATTTTTGTTTTCTTTCATAGTAATCTTCATTTTTAATAGGCAATTCTTCACTTTATACCCTTATTTCCCACACATAAAGCATTTATTTGTTCCATTGAGACACTTTCCTTGGTTTTTCCTTCCACATTTACTGTATGATGGAAATTGAGGATTCTTTTCTCCATGGTCTCCACTGCTGGAGCTCTTACCATTCATCACCTTTATCTTCTTTATTGAGTCCGGGAGTTGGTTAATATATATGTTGTTGACCATATTTTTGGAAAACTGATTTTGCATGAACATGATATCTATTACACCTATCAACATTCTATTTTGATGCTCATTTCCACCACAGTTCCCACCTTGTACATCATTATCAATGTTACTATGGCTTCCTTGGAATCCAGGCATTGACTAAAACTAGAAAGTATTACGTGAGAAATAGTAGTCATAAAATAATTTAGAGAATATCATGACACTATATTCTTAATTTGAAACACCTTATGATTAAACAAGGTCATTTATTCTTATATTATATTAAAATAATTCAAATTAGTTTGTAAAACAAAATGTTAAGTATCCTAAGCATATCCCCAGGGAGTGTCATAACCAAAAGTGCAGCAAAGACCATTGTCGTGCACCAGTTCCCGTTCGTGTCTAGCTCAAAGAGGTGTTTTTGAGTTTTACCCCTAGGTACATCTGTGCCAGAGCCTCCTCTACCTGATCATATCCAGACATGGATATATTGCTCGGAAAACTCAAAACATCTCTACAGTACCAAAATTCTAGTAAGTTCTTCAATACTAATCCTCAAAGTCCATCTTAGGTCTATGTGCTCTAATCATATTTTATCTAAATCTAGTTTCCAAGGTTTGTACTAAACTTCCTCTGATACCAACTGTAATGCCTCAAACCCAGTTACCCAGAGTGGGTGCATTATTACGTATCATTGGCATGATCACAAAAGATCAAGTCTCAAAAGACCGATTAGTTTAGTATCCTTGGAATCACTAGATACATTCATAAAGTTTACATTACATCATAAAGTGAAAAACTAAAACAACAACTTGTCTCTATAGACCACACTCATATCCTCATACTATCCCTGCAGGTCATTCATAAAATACTTCTTCTCATGTTGGGAAAAATAAAACATAGAAAGGGGTGAGCTCAGATTCTCAGTAAGGATAACAATATAGCAGAAACTTTCATAAATAAGCATAAACATTTAAGTAAATGTATAACTAAAAAAATATTTTTAAACATGAACTTCAACATAATTTGGAAAAGATAAAATGATATAATTAAATTTAATTATTCACATGGATATTATACTAGTTAAATAATCACATACAATATCAATAACCACTTTCATAATGATGGAATGTATAATTACAGACTATCATAACCACATAGTCAAGGCCTTGTTCCAATACTAAAAATAAGATCTTTTCAATGCTTTGTTCTAAGACACTAGTTTGTCTCATGAGACCTACTGATGCATCAAAGATCTATAGTAGGCTCCAACCATCACTTACTAAGTCCAATGTATTCCTCATATGAAAAGTTTGAAACATAACATAAACATTCGTATCAAAATTAACATATGAAATGTCAATACTTTATCTATAAACCATGAATGGTATAAAAATAGCACATCCACAGTTAAACATAACTCATTGGATACAATATAGAGATTGTATTGTATCAGATTAACCTCAATCGAGAACAATGAAGGATATTTACATAGATGAAAATAATCATCCAAACTATTTGAGAGAAATATCCCCCCTTTTTCTTGAAAACATTTGAATGTCATAGTATTTCTCAAGAATCCATTTAAAAATAGTTTTTTGAATCAAAGTGTCCCAAACCACGTTGAAACTTTTAAAAAGAATTTTAATTTTGAAAAAATAATTTACATATAAATAAATCCTTAAAAAAAAATTTTAAATCATGGATATTAATGAAAAATATTTAGAATAATAAATCTTTAAAACATTTAAAATGATATTTTGGTTAGAGTTTTTAACTAGAAAAGAGCCACATGAATAAAAATAATTGAGGTAATAAAAACTTTTTAATATCATGGGAATAAGGTATTCATTATATACTATGTCAAAGTACATTATATACACCATATTAAAGTGATTTGGTTTATAATAGCAAAGAAGTCTCAATGGAATGTAAATTGAGATGAAATCTATTATAAAGACCATATCCTTAGGTTAAGGATAAATAAATGACATAATTATGTGTGAAAAATATTAACACACTCAATATGAAGGTATATTTAGTGTTAATAAATCAAAGTACAATCACACATATTCTTGTAAAAACAACACCAATGAATTGGATGTTTAACTCAATAAATGGAGATTGAGTTAAAATTACTTTTATCAAGTTCATATCGATGACATGAGAAATTATCAATAGAGTGATTATGTGTATAAAAATTATATCCACAGAATTGGGAGTATAAATTATGACATAAGAGAATTAATAGTGATTCCACACATTATCTTGGAGTAAAACAATCAATGAAGTATGTGTAAAGCCGAATGAGTGGAAATTAAAATTTCAAATTCCATTATCGATTTGGTAACATACGAAACATACAACCATTAAATAAGGATCATACAATGATGATGTAAATATCCATAAATTAAAGTATATTACATAATTAATATAATCATGGGAAGTACACACACTACATAAAATAAATAAGTGGTGAACAATGGAAATCTCACGAAATTACAAGTGAGATAAGAAACCCCTTAAATTGTACTTTTTCCTTGGTAGAGGGTAGTTTAACCACCTGTATAAGGGTGAAATAATTGTTATTTAATTATAAAATAGTCATATACATTAATATGATATCATACATGATCTTTTAACATTGATTTACTGATAATATCGTAGTATTATCATCGTTTCGGGTGTTAAAAGATTCATTTTCCTTTATATTCTTTGTTACGTGAGACATATTTGTCATGGATGTGATGTGTCTTATTCATATCCAGAATTATATCATGTCTCTAAACATTATTTTTAATCATCAAATGAAATTTAGTCTTGAATGGATATGATGGGGAATGAATCTCATCGCGTTCATGGAGACGGTAATCCGTACGTACGTACGAGCGACAATATCATTCTCTTGATATTAAAATAATATATAATTGGATGGTATATAATATATAAAGAATCATTATCATGTTATATTTATTATTTACATGAATTATACATCATTATTATACCTATACAAATAATAATATATTGAATAACAATTACACCACGACTTGGAGACAATAGGCCGTACGTACGCATGTATGGTGACATGTCATTCAAAGGATAGATATAATAATGAATATGGTTGTACCATATTTATAATAACATAAAATTATATCGAAGACACTTTAGGTATTATTTTAGAGTGGAAATAACAAAGAAAGAAGAAGCAGAAGACGAAAGGAACTTGAAAGAGGGTGGTGAAATCATTACCTCTTCTTCGGGTTCTTCCTTTTGATTTGATCAAAAGGGATCCTTAATTTGGATTTATGACCAAATGAGGGTCTCTAGGTTGAATTGAGGTAAGTTTAGAGGATATTGGGGCTGGGTCTGGCTGAGCCAAAATGCTTTGAAGGTGTTAATTAGTGAGTTGAGGGAGTGCCCTTTTATAAGAGGGGTGAGGGGCACCTTAGGAAAAGCTAGAAATTTTATTTTATAATAAATTAATATTCGGTTTCTAATGGATAAAAAGTTTATTATTTAAAGTTTAAGGTGGTGATAGGTCGAAAAACACTCAAAAAATAGGTTTTATATTGGTTTGGGTCTCTATGTTAACTTTATCTTTTTGATTTAACTCTTAGTTAAATAGTTTGACATTTACCATGTCTCTTTGTATTTTTATATTATATACTTAATAAACGTACTATGTACATTCAAGAGATCCCCAAGTGGTCCATTAATTATACAAATATCATTATATAAGTCCTTTGGCTGATCCTGAGATTTTTAGGATTAGAATATCAATTAATAATATAGTATTGTTTTTTAAAACTCATTTATGTCAATTTTGACACTATTTAATAATTGATTTTTTTAAAGTCTTAAAAACTTTATTAATTAAAAAAAATTATTTAAGAAATCGTAACTGTCATATTAAAAACTATAATTCGTATAGGTCATCAAAAATTTCAAATTATATTTATTTTAACATTTATAATACCAATTATATGATTCATTCATTAATAAAGAAAATACTACATCATTATTGTGTAATAAATAAATTCAATTATTCAAAGTCTAAAAATTATAAATAAAATACAATTATATAGTAAATTTCTTTATATTTCTAAAGAATATCTATAGTCTATAATATAAAATTTATAACCTCATGTAAAAATTCTATTTCTAAAAGATATATGCTTATGTAATTTTTGTATTTACTTTAACTTAATTAGTATAACGTGTCATTATCAATTACAAGTGTCTCCATGGGGTCCCAAAATAGACCCAAAGATTCACATGGTAGGAAATATATGAACCAATAATGTTAGAACACATTTTAGGGTAATTTAATATTTATTATAATATAATTCTTTTACCCTTATTTACAGGATTTACCCTTTAACTGTGGTAAATAAAATATTTACCGAATTAATTATTCAAAATATATAAAAATAAAAGTTATATATTTACACAATTTGAACATCCTAATTCTAAATATGGAATCTATTTTTCTAAATTCAAAACATAGAAGTGGAATAAATTAATTTAAAATTAATTCCCGTTGTCAAAATAAAAAGCGTGTTTTTAAGAAATAATTACTATCCAAAGAATGTCTCTTACTTATGTCCAGTTTAAATGTGAAATTATGTTCAATTAACAAAATTGGATTAAATGTTAAAAATATAATCTAATTATACTTTAAAATCACTCAATTTCACAATTTATCACTATTAATTATTTTGATTAAAAAAATTGCTTTTAATTAAAATTTCATAATTTTCACTATTCATCATAATATGAAATTTATCATAAAAGTACCAAAACTTCACCCTAAGGTAATTTCGATATTACAAATCAAAAAATGAAGACAATTTTGAAAGATAAAATTTACAAAATTTTAAAAAGTGAGTATTTCTATTCATAACGGCTAGTTTGATTGGTTGTGGTGTGTTAGAACTCGAAGTTGCGTACAACACACTCTACTGTATTATTAAAAGAGAAGTGTACCGTGGAAGATTGGGGTGTTACAAGTATAAAAATTGTTTGGTTTGTCTTACAACATGATAAATAACTTGGAAATACCCTAATGATACGTTATGATGAAATAATTAAAATATTGATAGTAGATGTATGTGGTTACTGGTGTAGAACAAATTTGCTTCAACCTTAAAAGTAAGTGTATAATGATTAATACTTTGGAAACTAATAGATAATAAAAAATAAAATATTTTGTTTTTAGAATTATTTAATTTTTCAAAATTGTAGAACATTTTAATCTAACATGTGTTGTTACCCTCTATAATTTCTTCCACTTCCTTTTGTAGATGAAACCGTAATGACTATTTACACTAACTGAATCACTATGATATTTCCTTATTAATATATCAATGATTTTATTCACATGATTTATTCATTATTTATCTTAATAACTTCTAAATTTTAATATTTAGAATAATTCAAATATAGTGAAATAATATGGTTACATTCATTTTAAGAATCATAGAAAATTTATATTTAAATTCCTAAGAAATGTTAATTTAAGTTTCTTTGAAAATATCTATATGTGTAACTAGATGTGATATTAAACATAATTTTTTCACAATTTAGTAATATATATTTTCATTTAAATCGGTATTTAAATATATATCAAATTATTCAGATGAAATCTATGTAAAATTCATTAATTAATTTGAATTTTAAATCCTCCATGAAAAGAGACTTTGTACTCATTTAATAATCATGGTAATAATATTGAAATAACACATCACCTTTAAAAATCTAAAAAAATTAATTTGTAAGAAATTAAGTTAATTATACATGATTCATGAACCTTAAAATTAATATTTTAGAATCTTTGTATTCATGGATTTAACCTTAAACAAGAACATGTGATATTTAGTTAATCAAACATGAGCTAAAATATAACATAGTGATATATACCACTTCTTATTCATATGCAGTCCAATACCCCATTTTGTTTTTCTATTGTAAGAAAATATCTCATGACATCACCTTATATATTTGATGACAATTTCTAGATAGTGAATTATTTATGTGGTTTATTCTTACACAAAAACAAACTTATCTTGATGCAACATTTGAATATTTCAACTTATTCTTCTTCAAGAGAAAATAATGTTGATATCTCCTTACAAAAATTCTTTAACCATGAATTCAATATATAATTAAAAAACCAATAGTTCACTTTCAAATATCTTACTAAACTGAAAATATTAAATAGAATAAAAAACATAATTAATTAGTTAAAAAATAGAACACACACAAATATTATAAATGATATAACCAAAAATATTAAAATAATATAATATTAAAGAAATTAAATGATTAACATATCCATGTTAATTCAAACACATAAACACCTAAAAAGGGATTATTTAATTATTAAAATAATTAAAACAAAGGGGAAAAGATCAAATTATCAAGGTTGACATAGATTTTAGTATTAGATGAGTCACTTGAGAGAGAAAAAGATATATTATCATAATATGTATTACTTGATTCTATTAACACACATCTTGATTCTACTAAAGGTAAACATGCACTAAAATGACATGAAAAATTGTCCGCTTACTATGTAGACTTTAAATACATTCAACTCAACATTTTAAATCCGAAATTATCATCATTTAATGACTTGGGAGACTGGAAATAATATATTTCTCATTTTTTATAATGATTTTCCTCAGTGTTGGGGACCCTAAAACAACTACTGGCATCCAAGATTATATATTTTAGGCTAATCTTGGAAGGAACTATATATTTTTTAATATTAATCTAGAAATAGGGTAAATCACCACATGTGAATATTTCTATATTATATTGTTAAACTAGTTTAGTTTGACATTGAGAAAGATTAGTATTAATGACCACTCCAACAAGAAGAAACTAGTAAATAAAAAAGTTTATGATTTCATTTCTTGATATAATAGTATGATATTCTCCCTAAATTTATAATTTCCTTAAGAGTTGTTACTATATATTTTTGTGGAGTACATTAAAGATGATTTGATGACTATACTAACCTAGTAGAAATATCCTCTTGGATAATAACAGTTTATGGAAAGAGTGAAACACTTGGTTGATACAGTTTAGGGAAATAAACCCCAATCCTATAAATCACCTCCATTATAAATGAGAAATTTGGAATGGAAGAATTAATTTTCCCCTCTCAAAATCTAGTAATAATACATCCTCCATCCTAAATGATAGTAAAATTCAATATAATTACTTCTCCTAGTAAAAAATAATAAAAATTAATGCATCCTAATATAATTAATCAATACATGAAAAATTAAAAAAATAGTCATGAGTTTTAGAAAATGAAAAAATAGGCTTTAATATTTTTTTGGAAATCTCGTGTTCTAGTGTACTTCATCTCAACAATAATAGACAAAATTTTCACAAAACTAGAATTCAAGAAATGTGATAAAGTAGTCTTCAATTATCGGAAAATTATTATCCCTACCCTATAATATTGGGGAATCAATCATTAAATTAATTTTATTCAAATAATTTCTTTAAAATATCATTAGTGAAGTTGATGTGGTGTTGGAAAATCCAAATGAAACTAGAAATTGGTTGTTAGCTACATTACATAAAGAGTGAGTGAAATAATAATAAGTGATAGATAAAAATATACTGAAATTTGATAACCATCGAACCAATATGTTAGTAAATGATAGACATGAAATCATATATTAATGATAGAAGCAACCAATTATAACCCCATTCCCCTCTATAACCCTATGAAAAATATCCATTGTTTCATTTCCTCCAAAGAATCGATGTAATCAATTATGAATAAACAATTAATAATATAAGTCCCACCACAAGTTTCCATACTATTTTATACTATCACACATATTATACACCTATTATTGGGAGGACAACCATTTCACCACAAAAAACATCTTTTGATATAGAGGAACAATTTACTACTATCAAATTTTTATGACTGATGTATAGATGAGTTGAATATAAATAGTGTTATGAAATGGGATATCTAACTAATTATAATGGGAGTACATGGGAAGAGGGAAAAATTACTGTGGCATGCATTTGGGCCAAGACCCGATCCTCAATTATATAATACATGATAACTAAACTTAATAAAATTTAATTTAACTAACTTAATAGGAGAATTAGTTTGATCATAACCCCTCAATTTATCCCCCTTCCACTAATAATCTAGTATATCAATTAGATTATATTATGACATCATTCCAACCTTATAATATAGTGGTATAGGGTCTCTATAATCTATAGGAAACAAAAATATACTCAAAAATTAGGTCAGAAGCATTACCTCAGCAACTAACTGAACATTTTATGCATCATACTCTAGGAAAAGTGCATGAAAAAGAAAAACTCCATGATCTTAGATGTATGATTTCTTGAATCATTTATCCACTATTCCATCATCAATATCAATCATATACACAATCTATTTTTTAATAGAATTCAATGAATACCTCATTGAGGCCTTATCAAACCCTTAAGGGTTTGAGACTGAAGTTGTGACCTATTATATATATCATGATGTGACTAAGTTTACTATATTCCATTCAATAATATTATTTATGGAACAATGACATGAAATATTGAAACAAGGTCATATCATACCTTTATACGTTTTCAGTAAACTTAATAACTTCAATGTTATTAAATATAGTGTAGAATGAATTTATAGACTCAATTTCATTTTGGTATGAACCATCAATTTATTGAGATATAAGTAAGTTTTATTTTCTCCTTCTAATTTTACGATTCATGGTTATGAAAATATTGTACAAAATATATTAGGTAATATCATTTTGAAAACACAATGTTTGGATTCTGGGTTTGAATCTAAATTTACGTCCCCTTTTCAAGACACAACATTCAATCCCGTATTAGGAAGATCTTGGAGTAATATTTATGAAAAAAATAAACTATTCATACATTAAATAAATAAAATACATCATTAATGATAAAATAAGAGTTATTAATATGTATTTACCCCTTTCAACTCACACAAATATAATTATATTAATGAAATATACTATAATAAGGAATGTAAAAAACCATAAATAAAAGATATGATACATGTGGTTTCACTAAATGGATACAAGTAAAACCCTAATAGCACTTGAAAAAATGTGAAGGACTGTATATATCAACTAATAAATCATATTTAATCAACAATTCTAATCCTAAGAAATCTTCTTATCCTTCAGGTTAAAGAGAAGAATACTCAAATTACATTCTTATCCCATGATAGATAAAATGAAGTATCTTTATATGTATATTCATATGAAAAATAAAATAATAATATTTTCGTATGAACCTTGGTCATTTACCCTTGATTAAATCGTATTTATTAAATCACTAGATAGATTGATTCTTAGTTAACATAGCCAATTAATTTTGATGATATTGTGATGTATCATTAGAAAACAGTACAAAGAGTATAAAACTTAGTTACCAATCACATGGTATTAGTAGGGTGTAATGAACATTTATCCATATCCATTGAGTACTAACTTGAAAAAGATTATGAAAAATCTCAAATAGGTCATATAAAGGTCAAGAGGACAATCTTCCTACCACTATTTATTTTGAGTAGTAATATCTCAAGTATTCTCTTCCCACCATTAAAGAAGGCTTCTACACTACTACTCATAAATTTAATCTAGTAAATATGGACACTGATAAAGACCTATATCCTATAATAATCATTTTATTTAAGAATCATAATGAATTTGAGATGTTAATTTCCTTCCTCAAGAATAACTATGATTTCTTTATGTGGATCTAAAAAAATCAAGGGTTAGATAATTAAATAACTATTCATCATCTAGGTCTATCAGAGAAACACTATGGTTACAAATAAAAATCAATATGAATGAATCTATCTCATGATGATTTGGTAGAGGATAGTATGTATAAGTAAATTAATAACTATTGGCCTGTAAGGGGCCACCCCTCAGGAGCTCTTGTGATTAGGGTTTCCTGTGTCATCTTCTCCATCACCCCACACTTTATCTTTTGAAACATATTCGAGGGTTGGGTCATGTGTTGATTGCGTGAGGAAGTCAATTTCCCTATGGTTTCATGGATCCAGAGCTCTATGTTAAACCTCCTCCATTGAACTAGTTTGTAGGTCTCCACTCCCACTCCCATGATGGATTCTACTCCCTTTCTTCTGCTTTGGCCACTTTGTTGTTGTTCTTCTTCCAAAGTCACTACGAGGTAATATAGGGTGACCTCAAGAATTCTCGGGGCAAGTAGATGTTCCTTGTTTGACTACTTATTCCAGTTTGGTGAAACAATTTTTCCCATGGTTTTATTTAGAAGGGCTTCATTCTATTTCCATGTTAATACATAGTCGCTAGAGGTGGCCTCATGAATGATTAGAGTTGGAGTTGCCCCTTACCAGTCCTCTATATTAAATTGTGGTTTTGGTGTGCTTTTGATGAAGATGTATAGATCAGTCATCCCACATCATGGATCTAGTGTTGGTTTGTGTTTTTGTTTAGTGAAAATCTGGTGCGGATTTTTCTGGTTCAATGGATTTTATCTATGTGGTCCACCATGGACGCCGAAGGTACTAAAGAGTAAGAAGGGGGTGATATGGGGTTGTTTCTTGAACTGGCATCAAGGCGATCTACACGACTCACCCAGTGGTAGTGATAGTGGTTCCTAGAGAAGGTTAGTTCAGTTTTGATAAACCCTGGTGGTGGTCAATTCACGGCGTCATGCATACATGGTTGTGTTTTGGGCGGGTCGGTCCTGGAATAGACTCCCTGACCGGCCTATTCATGGTTTCTACTTTTGGGTGTTTTTTTGTATTTATATGGGTCTGGTCTTGGGCTGGGTTCCTAGGCCGGCCCACTTATGCCTCTTCATGGGTGATGTTTATTGATTCTCACTTTTCCTTAAGAGTGATTTTTATAAAATAAAAAAAATTATTTGGAAAATTAAATCAATGAATAAATTATTGTAGATATTAAATAACCCATGTTTTTCACATATTTTATATATTAAGAAGAAGGAAAGATATATCAATAACTATATCATCTTCTAAGATGTCAACCACCACTTCACAAAGGAAGAATCATGGGTCCATATTGAAAATTTAAAATCCTATTTAAATAACCACATGAAATGGTATGTGTAATAAAAAACAATCCATCCATAAAATCACACCATATAATAAATTACCAGGTCATTCTAGAGAAATTAAAAATTGTTTTAATCCTTCAAATGTAATAATCTCTAATCAATGGAGGTAAATTTCAGGTCTAGATCATCATTTATGAGTTCCTCAACTTGTTGTGCTATATTTTCATAGGTCTGAATAAATTATTCCAAATTTAATTTACCTACATTTATTGAATATGCAAAAATCTCATCATGTTTTTTTGATATGATGTATTTTATCATCATTTAGATCATATTAAAGACATCATTGACACATTTTAGTTCCCTTATCTTTTTCTACACTAATTTTTAAGGACTCCTCCAACATCAATTCATTTTGGTATAATGGAAAAAGGCCATTATATTCTTATACTTCCTCCATTCCAACATCCTCTTGGAGTCCTTCAATTATCTCCCATCCTAGAAACTATTCTGGGTTGACTATCCTCTGGCCATTAACCTCATCAGCCTCATCACATGAAGTTGAAATTTTCCCAACCTGTAGGTGTTGATCATCTATAACACCATATTAAATGTGTCTATGTAGTTATCTATAACTCTAAATTAGGTTTCATTGGTTTATTAGGTGATATGGTGACCATGGTTTTTGGAAGGATTTATTATCCTTTGAATTTTCTAGTTTTTTTCCTTTTTTACTAGAATTTTCTATGAAATATAGTTCACTTGATTCATGTTCCCCAAGAAATACACAATGGTCATTATCACATAGTTATCCTTCTCAAATTATGAAGTTGGTTGGGAGTATATTTAAATATCTATATATTAGAGATCCACCTAGGTCCAGGTCATGGCCAACTTCTTCTTCCTTATTGGTATGAATGACTACCAACCTTCATGGTAAAAATAATCCTCCAAATTTCCATTCAATATAGTGAAATGATTTTGAATATGTAATGATATTGGGGGTTCTCATAGGGCTAAAGAATCCCACATATGAAAATCAATAACCTTAAAATCATGAAGTTCCTATAATAATGAGAGTAGTATTGGTTTAGAGTAAGGAATATGACAATCTACCCTAGTGTTATAAGTGGCTCACTAATGAGATCCAACATCGAGATCCTACCCTTTTCCCTCACCTCTAACCATAAATTTATGTGCCAAAGAAGGTAAATTAGTGGATGATATTAGACTAGATACTATATTAACTAGCATATCCATCTTAAAATTATCCAAATCAAACTTAAAACTACAAAATATATCAATTAAATTAATTTATTGGTTCCAAGGCCACACCCCCCTTTTAATGAATATTTATAATAAATAATTCTATAGAACCCAGGTGACCTATCGAGAGGTATATATGAGGGACATTCTTCACCTCCTATCATCATTTAGAATATTCATTCCCCAACCTCATACATGATGAATATACAAAGACCTTGAAATTATAGAAAAACTTTGGTTTTCATTGGAATTATCCACCGATATCAATGAAAATGAACTCTAATGGATCCATTGAGATATCAACATTCAAAAACATTTGAGGATATATACGGTGGTGGTGTACCTATATGTGATTAAACATATAATGGAAAAAACCCTATTACCAATCAACCAAAGAATCATTTGATTCTGGAATTAAGGAGGAACATGGGGAAGGGACATCCAAATATCATTAGAGGGTGGGTCCATTTTTAGGTGGAAGTAAGTCATCCCATGTAATAGGGAGAAAATTAAACTAGAGAAAAAAATGTTGATAATTTTCCTTGAAAGAAATGAGATTCTATTGAGATGGAAAAATAAAAAAAAAATTTATGGTCTAGTGAACCAATGAATGCTTGATCAAGAAAACCCCATTAATCACTGGTGTACCTATCAAATACATCCACCGAGGGTTGATTCCAACTAAAAATTCCACCATCATAAAATAAAACAATGAAAATGATTGTTTGACTTCCATTGGTAGATCAGGATTGTAATGTATCCATATTTGAAATATATAACATTAAGTCACAATTCACATTCTGGGAAGCTATAGAGAAATCGATGGTTGGTGAATGGGGAAAAAAGAAAATGTTAACAAATTGGATGGGCTAGGGTGGATACCTCCCCATCCCACCAGGTGAGGGGGGATGGATGATTGGCTATTCATTCATCTACTCCATCAATAGGGGAGCCATGAGGGAGTCATTGTTGTTACTCCTTAGAATATATGATCTGAACATGAAGAATTATTGGTCATGATCATATAATTTTTAATCAATGCAATAACTGGTTTCTAATTTCTCTTCTTATAAGGGAAATATATATGTAATAAAATCTAAATGGAACCTAATTATGGGGAATCTAATACATTAATGGAACCCTAAGGAGTATATTATTAAAGTGTGATTTATTCTTGGTTAAAGAATGTTGGTGCTTCTTATAAGAGGATAATCCACTACATTTTTTAGCCCATTCTTGGAAATATCATGTAATTTAATGCAAATGATCTAAATTTCATGTTATTTCAATATATGGATCACTTAAAAAACCAAAAATTTTTATTTTACAAACTTTAGTCTCTTAACCTAATGATAAGCCCAATGAAGTTTTCCTTTAGGTTGTATTTTTGGATATTTCTTGGACTTATAACCAATAATCATGTTATTATGGTCAAAACTATGAAAGATAATGTGATATATAACTTTAACCCTATTTAAAATAAATTTTAATGAAAATAAATTCATCTAAGGCTCTCCTACATCAAGGATTTCATTGAAAACCTCATTGTAAATTATTTACTACAATGCCCCAACCCCAGAATCCCAAAGCTGGTGCATTACATTATTACATTGGAATGATTATAATGAATACAATACCAAAGGACTGATTAGTTTATTAGTTTTGGAAACCATATTACAAAAATGAAACCCATTTTATATTGGGGATATAAATCATTTCATAATAAAAGTAAAATATCATTATTTGTGAAAATCATCCAAAAGAATCTTCTTCATAACCGGGGGAATAGAAACATAAAAATGGTGATATCAAATGCTCAATAAGAGTATGTATAGCATAAGTAAACAATAATAATTAACAATAATAAATAAGGAAAGGTAAATAAATGAAAACACTTTATATTTAAACAACTAGATAAGGCATAATCAATATAAAAAGGTAGATAACTGAAACAGATTCCATTTAAATAATAAAATTAGATTAAAATGAATCCATTGATAATATTCAAGAAAAATATAATGGATAAATAATAACTATACATAAATGAATGAATTCATTTATTATTTGATTACAAGTATCCTTGGAACATGGTACTTTACCCCCATGGATTTTAATAAGATAGTTAATCATATCGGGTAGAAACCCATCTAATTTGGCCAAATGATTCATGTCATGAGAATATTGATGCATAAAGGGGCTTAAATGAATTGGTACCCATCCCATATCATAAAACTCTATTATTCTTGGAAACAAATGTGAAGTTCTTGTAGCCAACTAATTTCATCCCATTAGACTACCAATTCATTGAGTGGATATCTATAATTAGGCCATACTTGTATTGTATACGTCCAAAGCATTCCTCATATATCAAATAATCAATATAATTAATAAAAATTTGTCCATCATAAAATATCCATATTAAATAAATAATATATATTTATACATAATTACCTAGTGGATTATATATAACAATATGTTTTGTTTATGTTGATTAATTGAAATATCATTAAAACATTATTGAGGAAAATAATCTATAATGATTCCAATGTGTCACATACCACTTTAAAATATTTGAATCATAATTCCCATGAAGGAATAAAATTTAGTTAAAACCAGAATATCATGATAATAATGATATTCACAAAATAACATTTCAATGGGTCATATATAAACCATTTAAAAAAACTCTATTTATAACATTACATTATACCTCAATGAAATGAAATTGAGACACCATCCCTTCGTAATTGGTAACTTATTAATTATAATCCCCATAAAATAAATAAAATCAAATTAAACTCTAAATACAATGAATATAAATTTTTTAAGATATAATATACCAAAAGGTGTAGTAGATACACCACATGAAAGAAGTAATTAGAGAATATGAATTTTATTTCAAAAATGTAAAAAGTGAGATGAAAACATCTAACTTCGTATTCGACTTGTCATGTGTGAATTTTTATTCTTTAATAATAAACTCATGTTAGTTATTTATTTTCTTCATAAAAGTTTTCATGTTTATTATTAATTTTACTTCACTTATTACAATTTTTTAAACAGCTACTTAAACAACTAAGCTTAAGTCTGGTGTTTTGACTATATTTAGTTTAAGTGTAAAAATGACTATGGTGGGTCAGATATGATAAATGGGGTCATTATGTAAACATATATATAATAATAATCATTATATAATTATAATTTTATATGTCAATTATAATTTTATATCCAATCATGAAATATGGTTTTGAAAAATGAATTAGCATTACAATTATTAAGATGTTAGGTTGTACGTACACTTGAGTAATGCTCAAATTTTTCAATGATCGTTATAGAAAGAAGGAAAAGAAACATTATATATTTAAATAATGATCATTATATCATAAATAACGTTTTATTTAATCATATTTACCTATATATAGAATTTATGTTATGTAAAAGGAATCATATCTCATCGACGAGGCAGTTATCCACATGTCCACAAACGACGTTATCACTTTCAAGTGTTTGAAAAGGGTAATAAAGAAAAGTGATATATTATATTTACAGAATGGAAATTCTGTCATCAGTATTCTATATATGTCATTTATGTCAAATTTTTTTAATTAAAACCATCCTTAATAAATTCTATGTAATGTGTGAACGTATCTCATCTCTTTGAGGAGGCGATAATCCACATGTCCACAAAAAAGTTGTCATATTTTAATAAAATAGAAAACTTTAATGTATGTGTTATATAAAAATTACATAATTTTAATCTCATAATAAATATAATATATATCATACGAATTTCATTTCCTTCATAATGTCCCACCATGGGAGGTGGTAAAGGAAAAAGGAATGACATCGTTTTGCAAGGCGGTAGTTCACCGTACACAAATGACAAGTTCATTACCAATTTTATGGAAGTGTATACAGGTTTAGATTTTACACATAACATATAATAATTTGAGAATAATGAGGATAATTTTGTTATGACATATTCATGGAATAATAAGAAATTAAGGTGTAGAGAAACAAATAAAACATAAATGCACATTTGAAGAATGTCACCTCTTTTCAGGAAACTCATTTTTTGCACAAAAGGTCTTCATTATATGGATTTATGCCTAATGTGAGGCTTTGATATTGATGGGAGGGATTTTGGGAGACTATTTCAGAATAGTTTGGATGAGGCAAAGTGGCATGAGAGGTCTGGGGAAGGTGAAGAGTTAATTTATTTTTATAATGGGGGGGAGTGGAATTATTGTAAATATAAATGTTATGCACTTTTTGGACGCCTCTATTACCTCATGTGCCTCCAAAATGAAAAATTAACGGATTAACGGGAATTTATGGTGGATTAAATCCTCCATAATAAAAAATAAGTTCATTTTTATAGTTAAAATATCATTATAAAAAATTCATTTAAATTTCAAAATAATTTTTATACTCTAAACTATGTTGCTTCCTCCATACTCCAAGGTTTTATAAATGTTAAAGGTAAGGAAAGTGCCTTTCTATATTTTTCCTTACATTACATATTATATTGGTCAATTTCATGATCATATGTCCCACTAAATGATAAAATTATAACCAAGAGGGTATATGGTCAAACTATTGGAAACCAATGTATTTTAGAAACGTTTTTTTTTTGTCATTATAGCCCTTAATTTTAAGGTTTACTCCCTTGTAAAGATTAATTTTACATTAATCAAAGTAATTAGTATTAATTACTTTTACTAATATTTTTGGTCAAAAAACTAAGATGATATTATTAGAATAAAATTATTATATTTACTTCAACTTTGTATTTCTTTTTTCAAAATTCAATTCATAGAAGTGGAAAAAATAATTTCAAATCTTACCCCACATACATGGTGAGAAAGTTGATTTTTAAATTGAAAATCCACAAAAGTTATGTAAGTATTTATATATTAATTAAATATAAAAATGATTAAAATGAACCAAATTGGATTAATAGATATATAACTAATCTATTGTTACTTCAAAAAAAATTTAAAATATAATTTTTCATTAATAATTATTTATATTAAAAGATAATCTTCATCTAAAATGCAGTAGTTTTCACTATTCATCAAAAAATAAAACTTCTTAGAAAATACCAAACATTAAATATAAGATGATTTTGACATTAAAAATTAATAAAAGAATTATATTTTGACAATTTAAATTTATAATGGTGTCAAATTTATTTTTAAAATACGTTCCCTATTTAAAGGTGGAAAAAAATCAGTCTTCCGTGTAATAAAAGATAACTCAGTGTTATGTATAGTGTAATTTTAACAGGTTTCTGAGTAAAAAGAAATATAATGATGAAAATAAATTTATTATAAAATAAATATATTATAAATTCCTTGCGTGTTACATTCTACCCACCTTAATTAAATTTCTTCTGTGCAATTAAAACCTGATCTCGACAATATAGGGTTTGATATTTTAAAATAAAATTATTTGAAAAACCCACATCATAAATTAATCATCTTTATAAAGAGATGGAATTTATAATTAAAATTTATTAAAAAAACTATTTTTTTGAATTGAATAATATTAGTGAAATGTGGAAATGGAAGAAGAATCAAACTATTATGTTCTGAGAGAGAGTGATAGAGAATACATTCAACTAAAAGTTGAGGGCCACAATGTTATATACAAATGTTATGAAAAATGTTATTGATATCATACAAAATTATTACAATAGGACAAAATTTTTGTTTTAATACCATTTTTCCTATAGTCTAGTAATTCTTTCACACTCTAAAAATATAAGTAAATATTCGTTTCAAGTATGTAACCCATTCTTTACGTATTTTATGTATATAAATGGTTATGGAGATGTTTTGGAGGGGTTTTTATCATTTGTGAGTGTTTTTTTGTATTTTTTATAGGTTCATGGGTTGAGAATGGTTTTTGGAAACTGTGTACCTCCTATCGAAAACCATGCATATTGAAGAAGAGGCTAAGAGGAAGGTTCATGGTAGGAACATGATTTTTCCAAATTGTGCAGCTACCAAAGAGAAACCATGAAAATTGGGATATTTTTCTTTTTCACTTTTGGAATGATATTTTTATAACCATGCATGCCAACACTATGAGTTTCTCCTTGAGGTAGAGGCTAGCACACATTTAACACATGGGTTTGGCTAACCGTGTGACTAACCATGCATGGTTAAAAAAATTAGATACTTAAAAAGTGGATCTAACACAATTACACACCAAATATAGTCATTTTTCTCCAAATAAACCCTAACTATATATTTCTTCCTCCCAATGGATATGGATTCATTCCCCCTTAATCTTGAGCCGAACTGAAGGATTTTATTAGGGCATTGAAACTTGATTCTTATGTCAAGTCATCATTTACTGTAATACCATAAGATTTTATGAGATATATTCTTTTAATTTATTTGATATCTTGTGTTGTATGCTACACCAAGATTATCTTGCGCTATACAAAAAATCGTATTAGCTTGCAGCATACACAACACTATTCTCGGCTTGTGTTACACACAATTTCAAGTTCTTCTGAAAGAATTCATTTTGCGCAACATTTAGTATATATTTTTTTCAATATATAAATTAAATAATCTTGGAATATTTTACAAAAAATACCAAAGGACAATTTCAGTACACACAACACTTAATTTGTATGATTTATACGCAAGAGTGACCTGGCTTAATTTCTTGCATTGTACGCAATATTGAGTTTCACTAAATAATGGTATATTATTTAAATATTAATATTTTATGGGATATAAACTACTCGTTAGGAATAATATTAACGACATTGTTAATTTTATATAACATTAATATTAATTTTATGTATATCTAGATATGATATAAGAACCAATTATATTTTTCATATAAAATAATTATTTTTCAAAAAATCTAGATTTGCCCCTTTTAATGGTACACTGATTTTAAATTTAGTTTTTAACACTTTTATATATATTCTATTTTAAAAAATAAACTTCTTCATTGGAATAGGAACATGAAAATTTACTTTTGTTGAATTTTTGGTATTTTTCTGATAAAATTCATATTTCAATGAACAGTGGAAGGTACAACATTTTAATTCAAAAATTCCTTTTCATCTAATTTATTTATATAGTAATATTATATTTTTAATTGGTTTTAAAGTGAAATTGGATTATGTCTTTATAATTTAATCCAATATTTTTCATTGGATGTAATTTCACATTTAAATTGATTATAAACACATGAAAATCATTTGATGTCTTTACTTCTTAAAAACCCACCTTTTAGTTTTAACAATAAGAATTAATTTTAAATTAATTTCTACAAATTCAGTGTTTTAAAATTATGAAAAATGGACTACATATTAGGAATAAATGGTCCCAAATTATGTTAATAGATTACTTTAATTTTTGGGCTTTATGAATAGTTACTTTTGTAATTATTTTTATTACCATAGTTATAGGTAAATTGGCTAATTAGAGGTAATAATAATATTATAAAATCACCTTAACACATGTAAAAATCGTTTTTGATAAATAAATTTGATCATTATAATCTATGGTTCAAACTTTAATCATTTAATGGCCACTTTCCCATTAATATGACATGAATATAAAAAAATTAATGAATGTGACAAAATGTTAGACTCTCATTTTATATAAGTATATTAATTTTAATGTAGGGATTAACAAAGAATAACATAGACTATTGGTAGTATCTAGAAAGATAATATAATTACCTATATCATAGAAGATTATTAATCATTTATTGATATTAAATAATTATTATTAGTGATGAAAAAATTATTTTATTAATAGAAATACCAAATAAATGATATTAAAAATATTAAAATAAATATAATTTGATTGAATGAATGTCATCAAATAATTTTATGGATGAAATTGACATGTTATTTATAATTTAATGGATTTTTTTCGAACATATTGATTTGTTATGATATTTATAAAACGTTAACTAATGAATTGTGTCAAAATTGAAACTATTGATAGTTTAAATAAATAATATTTTATAAAATTATATAAAATTCATAATAATATAAAATTCAACCAACTAATTGGTATGATGTTAAATATGTCACAAATGGTCCATTTATAGCTCTTTTTCCATTTTAAGGGACTATATTAACCATTAGTAAATAAAAAGACATGTTGTCGTGGTAAGAGTTAAAGGAATTAATTAAGGGAAAATCAAAATTATAAGGTCTAATATAAAACTAAAACAAGTAAAAAAGAATTATTGGATGAATAATATTCAATACTTGTCACAATATAATCGATTTTGAGTTGTTTAATGGATGCTTGTACATGAAAATAAATTATATATTATTTAAATCAAACATAGTTACAAAATATAACTATCTTGTATTTTAATATATTTTATCTGTCCAAAAAGGGACAAAATCGAGCTATGAGCGAATATAAATTAATATTTTTATATAAATGAAACCATTTTAATTTTATGAATTTATTTTTAATTTTTACAAGTTATATAATCACCTTAAAAGTTCCTTTAAATCTAAAATAATATTTATTCAGTTAAAATAAAAATATAATAAATGATTTTAATAATATTAATTTTTTAAAATTTTGGATTAGTTAATGTTTATAAATTTTTTCCAAGATCTATAAGTTATATTATAGATGTTTTAAATCATTATATTTGAATTAAAATTTTTTCTTATTGTATTTTAAGTCAAATTAAATTAGTAGTGTGAAATTTGGAAATAATAATATCTTATTGAATAAATTGATTATTAAATTATTTAAAAATCATAAAAATGTTTAATATTTACAAGGGGATTATATATAGTCTAACATGTGTTATAAATTTCATTTATGATCCAGTTTTAATTATTTAGATCTATAATAGTCTTATTATATTTTAATATTTTAAGAGTTTCCTAAAGTGACCCTCTCCTCTCTTATAAAAAGGCATCTCCTCCAACATTTCCCCACAGCTCCTTGAGCCATATATATTGACCAACCCATGAAAAATTATACTATAAACATTATTATTTAACTTCTGGATGTCCTGGATTTCCAAATAGTCCTTCCCTAGTATCCCTAAGAAGAGATCCAAAGGAAGTCCAATGAAGAAGAGGTAATTGCTTTACCAATTCAATTCCATTTCATTTCTTCTTACACATCCTATTTCTATGTTGATTCTATAATAAAGTAACAACTCCATTATATTAAAAATTCTTATATGTTATTATAATTATGGGAAAACATTATAACTTCTTTTATTCGTCCTACGAATTACAATATCACTATGTTTACATACGTACGACTTACCGTCTCCACGCCGTGGTGTAATTTGTTGTTAGAATGGGTATAATGAGGTTTATAATGGATTTAAATAATTAATATGACATATAAATGATTATGTATAATTAATATATGATCCAATTACATACCATTTAACCATAAAGAGAATGATACTATCACTTGTGTGTACGTACGACCTACCATATCCACGATGTGATGATATTCGTTCTCCACGTTAATATTTCAAGAATGATTATAAAATTTATATGAAGAGTTAAAATAATAATTATTATCTTGACTTCATGAATAAAATAAATAATATTCATAACAAACATGACTTACACAACAAAATAGGAATGTTAAAACGAAGTAGTTAACACCCAAATTAATGATAATATTGAAATACTATTAACAAAATTATAAAATAGGATCATATATGATATCATAAATATGAATATGGTCCTGGTATAATTTAATAAAAATATTTAACTATTATAAATGGGGTTACAACACCCTTGGATAACGAAAATTACTAGGTAAGGGATTATTTTTTCTAACTTTCATTTATTTAGGACATATACCTTATACACCATATAATTCTTTTGTGTGATGTTTATCTTACCCATAAATTTTTTCATTATCCTTATTATGAAGGTTTGGATTTTTTTAAATATGAATAGAAGTATTTTTATTTTATGATACAATTCAACTAATTATAAATTGGTAAGGGATAATTTTGCAATCTTATTTTTATCAGATATTGTTTATATGTAAGTAATCACTGGGGATATATTTATTATCCATATCTATGTTTTCTAAAAATGTTTTTATAAAAATTTAAATATTATTATATATTTTTTTAAAGTCATTTTTACCCATTTTTTACTTTTACTACGTAGTATGGAAGGAATGTTTCTTTTGTTTACCAAACAAGGTACTTTTTTCCTTTTTTGATAAAAGTACGAGAAGAATGTTTTTTTTAACTTATACAGCATGAGCAGATTTTGAAATCTTCATAATTCCTTATTTCCATGAAGCATCCTCTAAATGATTTCAGGTTTTTTTTCGACTAAATTATTTTTTGTAAAATATTATTTCATTTTTATTATAGAAAACATTTTTGAAGAAGAAAGGATATTTTCCCCAAGAATTATGTTAAAGTGTATTATCAAAATTATTTTCCATCTAAGATGAAGCTATTTAAATAGGGTAAGGTTTGAATCCCTTTTATTAATATGATTTTATTATGTTAATGATAGAATGATATTTTGTATGGATTATGTTGTGATAGAATTATGTGTAAGAAACTCATTTTATTTCATGGGTTATGCTATGATGAATGCTTTCTGTTTTTGTGGATCACATTAGAATGGTTTGATTATGAGATGGGTGGGACTGATATCTCTCTCCAATGAACTGGGTAAAGATTTATATCTCATGAGATATACATTATAGGAATGGAAAATAAATATGATTCAGTAATACTGGTCTGGAATTATAAGTAAATCTGGTTCAGTAATACATGGCTGGAAGGGTATGTAAACCTGGTTCAGTAATGGAATTTGTTCACTATGATGGTCTTGGAAATAATGCCTTGGATATTATAAAAATCATATTATGAGTTAATTTTTTTTTCAACAATTCAATGTTTTATTCCAATTCTATTTTATCATTTTTAATGTTACTTTATGATCTATTCCTTACAAACTACGAAGATTTAATTCATGACTCATGATTTTTATATTTAAACTTTATGTTCATGTTTTTACATTCTTATGTTTATGGTTTGTCTAATGTTCTCCATGTTTACTCTTACATAGCATATAACCTCACTATTTTTATTTTATCTTTTCCACATGAAATAAATAAAGGTTTTAGATAGAAAAAAAGGGATGATATTTATGGGAGATACTGAATATATTTCACTAAGTTAGAAGATTATGTGCCATGTCTCCAAAGGTAGTAAACTAATACAGTCTTTGGAATCTGTTTGTGTCATGTATAAAGTATTCTTCAAAAAAAGTAATGTCCATGTATTTCAAGCTTGGGTCTCTTTATTTGGTATCAGAGTGAAGGTTTAGTTAACCTTTGGAAACCAGGATGTGGAAAATTAAGTTGATCCCTAGAGATATTTATAAGGTATGTATAGGGATGTACCTAAGGGTAAGTCTAACTAGAGGTTACAATCCTATAATTATGGTAATGATCATGAATAACCTAGGATTAAACCTAATATGTTAGAGATTGATAGTACTCCCCATTGATTATGTTGTTTTACAAGTATGATTTTTTCCTCTCACACTATTATTTTTTGGGTTTCAAGAAATGGATGGAAACAAGGGGATTCTTTTTAATGGAGAATATTATAGAAAATGGAATGATATTGTTCTTGAGAAAAAAACTTAAATGGGAGTTTGAAGGAGAAAAATTGTTGTTATTCCTAATAAGAAATATCATAATACAACTAATAATATCAACTTTGGTGAGTTTCCTTACCCAAAAAATAAGAGAAAGTTGGATATTCCTGGGGATCATAGAGGAAATAAAGTTCAATTTTCCTTATGTAAATCATGTGGGAAGAGGAATCAAGGAGAATGTTTCAATGGAACTAGAAGATGGTTTGGTTGTGTAAAATAAGGACAATAAACCAATAATTGAAAAGGAAAAGCTTCAATTAAAATAATGGACAAGGATAATGGTATTTCTAAGACATCATCAATGGTTAAATGTTTTAAATGTGGAATGTATGGGTATTATGAAAATAAATTCCATAAAGTAAAATCTCATGAAGAGATTCATCATGGTTGTATGGGTAGTATTTATGTCGACGAAGAGGAAGAGACTAAAAATTATATATGAGATGAAATAAGTGTTGAGGAATAAAATAATGAAGATTGGTAAATGTTTTAAGAAGATGGTGGAATGCTTGCCTGTTTATCAAGAATAATGTATGTTACTATGGAATAACGAAACATCTAAGGATTATTACACTATTGTTTTTCCTTAAGTATTTGAAAGTATATTTTGAATGGTACTAGTATCCATGAAAAGTTTTTCAGATATTTTTGGAAAACACATGATATTTGAATAATGATGGGATAAAGAGATTGTGAATTTTTTATAGTATTAATGACCTCCGGACTGATATAAGGACAAAGACATATCATGGTTTGAGTATATAAAACTTTTGACATTTTTGGTGTGTGGAAAGAGTTAATTTCTTCCAATAATGTGTTTTGAATAAAGAAAAATGGATTTTATATTTAGAATAAGTGTTCCCAAATTATGTTAATAGGTTACTTTTATTTTGGGTTATTATGAATTGTAACTTTAGTAATTATTTTTATTACAATGGATAAAGGTAAATCAGGTAATTAAATGTAAAGAAAATATTATAAAATTACCATAACACTTGTCAAAATCAAATTGGATGAATAAATTATACCCTTATAATCTATTTTTAGAAATTGAATCACTTAATGGACACTTTCCCATGAATATGACATGAATTTAAAATAAATAAATAAATCTGAAAAAATGTCACACTCTCATTTTATATAAGTATATTATCTTTATTTTTGTGATTACCAGGGAATAAAATATACTATAGGTATAATATAGAATGATAATAGAATTAACTACATCATAGAAATTTATTTATAATTTTTAGAGATTAAATACTTATCATTAATGACGACTCAATAATGATGAAGAAATTATTTTATTAATAGAAATATAAAAAAACGATATTAAAAATATTAAAACAATATAATTTGAATGAATTAATTTCATAAACTAATTTTATGGATTCCTCTGACATTTTATTTATGGTTTAAAAATGTTTTTTTTGAATATATCTATATGTTATAATATTTTTAAAAAGTAAACTAATAAATAGTGTTAAAATTGACATTATTTATATTTTAAATAAATAATATTTTATTAAATTATATAAAATTCATAAAAATTAAAAATTCAGAATACTAATTGGGATGAAGTTAAATATTTCACCAATATTCAATTTATGGCTCATTTTTCATTTTATAGTCACCATATTAACCCTTAATAAATAAAAAGACATGGTGCCATGGTATGAGTTAAAAGAATTAATTAAGGGTAAGTAAAATTTATAAGGTTTAATATCAAACCAAAGAATGTCCAAAAAAATTATGTGATTAATAATATTCAATAATTATCACAAAATGATTGATTTTTATTTTTTTAATGGACACTTGTACATAAAAATAAATTATATATTATTTAAATCAAAAATAGTTAGAAAATATCACTATCTTGTATTTTAATATCATTTATGTGTCCACATAGAGCCAAAATCAAACTATGAACGAATATAAATTTCTATTTTTATATAAATAAAACCATTTTCATTATATAAATTTATTTATATTTTTTATAAGTTATATAATTACCTTAAAAGTCTCTTAAATTCTAAAAAAATATTTATCCAATTAACATAAAAATAGAATAAATGATTTTAATAAAATTAATCTTGTAATATTTTGGATTAGTTAATGTGTCTAAAAATTTTAAAATATCTATAAGATATATTATAGTTGTGTTAAATAATTATATTCTTATTCCCACTTTGTCTTATTGTATTTTATGTCATATGAAATGAATAGTATTAAATTTGGAAATAATAATATCTTATTGAAATAATTTATTATTAAATTATTTAAAATAATTTTTTTTTAAATAATCACAAGGGGATAATATATGGTAGAAAATGTATTATAAATTTCATTTATGGGCCATTTTTAATTATTTTGATCTAGAATAGTCTTATTATATTTTATTATTTTTAGAGTTTTATATAGTGCCCCTTTCCTCTCTTATAAAAAGATATCTCCTCACACATTTCCTCACACCTTCTTGAGCCATCTATCTCAATGAAAACCTACCTAATTATGCTATCAAAATTCTTAGTTAAATTATGGTGGTCTTGTTTTTCCAAAAAGATCATCCCTAGGGTCCCTAAGAAGAGATCCAAAAGAAGTCAAATGAAGAAGAGGTAATTACTTTACCAATTCAATTCAATTTATTTTTTCTTCTACTTAATATTTCTATGTCGATTACATAATAAAATAATAAATACAGTATATTATACAATCTAATATGTTATTATAATTATGGGACAACCTTATACCTCCTTTTCTTCATCCTATGAATAACAATATCACCATGCGTGCATACGTATGGCTTACCGTCTCCACACCATAATGTAATTTTTTATTCAAAAATACTTTATTAGAATAGTTATAATGATGATTATAATGGATTTAAATAATTGATATAACATGATAATGATTATTTACACTTAATATACCATCCAATTAGATACCATTTAACCATCAAGAGAATGATAATGTCGCTCGTGCGTACATACGACCTACCGTTTCCACGACGCGGTGAGGTTTTTTCTGCATGTTAAAAATTTAATAATGAATATAAAAATTATATTGTGAGTGAATATAATAATTATGAACTTAATTTCATGAATACAATACATCATATTCATAAAATCAATACTTAATTGTCAAAACAATAATGGGAAAATGAAGCAGTTAACACTCGAAATAATGGTAATATTGAAATATTATTAACAAAATGATATAATAGGATCTTATATGATATCATAAATATGAATATGGTCCTGTTATAATTTAATAACATGATTTAACAGTTATATAATAGGTGTCCAGACTTTCGACTAACAAAAAGTACAAGGCAAGGGATTATTTTTTCCTCACTTTTATTTCTGTGGGACATATGCCTTATACACCATATAATTTTTGTGTGTGGTGTTTATGTTACACATGAATTTTTTTATTATCATTATTATAATGGTTATGATATTTACATATGAATGTAAATTTCTCATTTTTAGGAGAAATGGGATTCGACTGATTGTAAATTTGTAAGAGATAATTTTGTATTCTCATTTTTACCCGAGATTGTTTATACGTAAGTATTTATTAGTGATATATTTATCATCCATGCCCACGTTTTGTAAAAATTCTTTTATAAAATGTTTAATAATAATTCATGTATGTTTAAAGTCATTTTTACTAATTTTTTACTTTTACTACATAGAATGGATGGAATCCTTTTTTTGTTTACCATATGAGGCACTTTTTGATTTTTTTAGTAAAAGTACGAGGAGAATGTTTTTTTAACTTATACTGCATGATCAGATTTTAAAATATTCATAAAACCTTATTTCTATGAAGCTTACTCTTCATTATTTAATGTTTTGTTCAACTAAATTCTTCTCTTTTAAAATTTCATGACATTTTGAGAATAGAAAACATTTTTAAAGAAGAAAGGATATTTTTCTCAAGAATTAAGTTCAAGTGTTTTATCAAAATTATTTTTTATTTAAGATGACACTTTTTAAATAGGGTTATTTTTCTATCCATATTATTACTATTATTTTTTCATGTTAATGATGTAATTATATTTTATATGGATTATGTTATGATGAAATTATTTTTAAGAAAATCATTTTATTTCTTGGATTATGCTATGATGAATTGTTTATGTTTTTATGGAACACGTAAGAATAGATTCATTATGAGATGGGTGGGACCTATATATCCCTATAATGCATTGGGTAAATATTTATATATTTAGATATACATATTAATAGAACGAAAATTAGATCCAATTCCGTAATATAGGGCTGGAATGATAAGTAAATCTGGTTCAGTAATACATGGTTGGAATGACATGTAAACCTAGTTCAGTAATGGAATTGTTTCACAATGATGGTATTGGAAAAAATTCCTTGGATAAAATGGAAATCATATTATTAGTTTAATTATTTTCCACAATTCCATGTCTTATTCCAATTCTATTTTAGCATGGTTAATGTTCCTTTATGATCTATGCCTTATGAACTAGCAAGATTTATTTCATGACTCATGATTTTGATATTTAAAATTTATGATCATGTTTTTACATTATTATGTTTATGGTTTGTATTATATTATCCATGTTTACCCTTAATAAGGATATGAGCTCACCCTTTTTATGTTTTCTTTTCCCTAGTATGTAAAGAAAGGTTTTAGGTAGGAAGAAAGGGATTATCTTTATGTGAGATGTTAAAGATATTTCACCAAGTTAGAAGATTATGTTCTAAGTATCCAAAGGAACTAAACTAATATGGTCATGGAAATTGGTTTGTGTCATGTATTATTTATTCTGAAAAAGAAATTCATTGTCCATGTACATCAAGCTTGGGTTGCTATATTTACGGTAGTTTTTAATGGTTTTTCTTTAATCTACTTTCTTCGCTCTCTCTGTTTCATAGATCTAGTTTGTTTCGGATAAAACTAAGGTGGTTGATTCCAATAATGATTAGTTTTGTAAATTCTTATGTTATTGTAATACATATATGGTGAATTTTTAGAGATTCAACCCATTTTTGTGGGTGTTTTCATGTCATTCAACATTTTGGCCATAATTCATGCGGTAGAAAACTTCACTATCCACTCCTCTTCTTAAAACATGAAGTATTAGTTTTAAATTGGTTTAATTACTTTAAATTTATTTTGAAATTAGTATAAAAGTCATGTTATAAACCTTATTTAGTGAAGGTTCTGTGGAATTTTAGATTTCTGGAAATAGGTTGTAAAAAGTGCTAGGTTTTATTTACTTTAAAAGGTTGATTTTAAAATATGGCTTTAATGGATTTTGGAAAATAGTTTGTTTAAAAGGTTTTAAATAAAAGAATAGTTTTATTGAAATATTTTAATTGGTTGTTTTGGAATGGTTTTGGAATACATGGGATGTGTGGGTTCATGATTTTGACATGACACTAAAAAAGGGGCATGTTCCATTGTGATACAAAGAGATGCGACCTTGGATAAGGGGTGTATACCATTGGAGCACAAGGAGATTGGCCACATTGTGAAAACATAGTTGAAGGATGAAAAACTTCTTCAGAGTATGGAACTATCAGATAATTATGCATTTGTGAGTATGTTTTTTAATTAGGCAATGTGTATTCCAAAATGGAATATGAAATAGTTTAAAAGAATTTTTGTTTATTTTCCTTGAAAAATGTTTTGGTGTAAAAATTCTAGGGTTTAATATAAATTTTTTTCAATTATTTTATGTAAATTGTTAATATAAATCTGATAACATGTTCTATCATAGTGGTATGAGTAAGGAAATCATTTTGGGAAAGCCTATTGAGTTTCCTTACTCACCCCTACTATAGAACATTGGTTCTTTTACAAATTTTTTTATCAGGACAAAAAGAAAGGTAATGTATAAAAAATTATTAGTGGTGAATCATGATACATGGGATGTGTTATGGAGTTAAATAATAGAGCATTGTTAGAGATTTGGAGTGATGACTTTGGATTCCCTGGGGGTTTTTTGGTTATCCTCCTCTTAATACATTGATTTTTTTTATCTTCTGCTCTGGTACTCTATTATAGTTTGGATTAGATATAACTGGTATTACATTGAGATGTTTTACATTTTTATCATGCATCATGTAGTGTTATTTTTTATGGAATGTTTGGTTGGGTTGTTTTATTTCAAAAATTGAGAATTTTCACTCAATTGTATTGGATTCCTTGGAATTTATTGCAAATCTTTAGGGTGTTTGGGATATCGCTTAAGTCTAAGTATCCATTCCACCTTGACTCAAGACAATGTGAAGGGATGGGATGTTACAAGTGGTATCATGTTGTTCATTAATTAACATGTATGTTTTATTAGTCTTGGGTGGTCTTTGAATTGGTTATATTTTTCTCAAACTTGGAGTTGACACTCATTATGGTCTGTTCCTTATACAGGTTTGGTAGAAAGGAGTTGGATTTTTAGGAAATTAAATTTAAAGCATAAAAAGGAATAACAATCATTTTTTATACTGAACATATTATTAGCAAGTAGTGGGTAAATAAGTGTTTTGGTGACACTTATAGGTATTGGAATCTCACTATCATGGGTTTATCCAATTAAACAAGCATGGAATGCATCATAGAAATGACTTACTAGTAGGATTACATATTTCCTTTTGAGTAGTGATATATGATTTGGTTCAAATGTTATGATTTTTGAAAAATGTTATAGTTATTTTTAAATTTTATATTTTATAAATGCATTAAATTGCTAATTTAAAATGGAATGATTTTAAAAGGCATAGAGAAATTTTAAAAAATTGTTGGACATGGAAAATATAGAATTTTAGAAACAATGTTTTTATATGTTTGATATGATACAATTTGAAAATTTTTTCCTTCAGTTTATAGAGAGTGATACTAATGGTGTTTGTTGTCTTTATAGAAAATAGAACATGGTAGGTGTTTTAGAAACCAACCAGAGGAAGCTGTTGAGAATGTGTTTTCACCTAATCCACATGTGAACCAAAAGTTGGTTTAGAGTATTGTTCATGCTTTTCAGGTTGTGGACAAAGGGAATAGTGGTGATTAACCAAGGAAAGTGGGTCATTTTCTCCATTTCTAGAAGCGGAATCCCCCCATCATTCAAGATGATTCAAAACTAGAGAAGACAGAGGTATGGATAAACATGATAAATCAAATCTTTAATTCCATTAGCACATCATAATTATTGAAAGTCATGCTGGTGGCCTATATGATAAATGATCTTTCAAGAAAATGGGGGAATTTAGTAGTTAATTGTAAATTAGAGAAAATAATTTCATTATTGGATTTTAACGAATTATTTAACAAACTATTATTTCCTCATATGTTTAAGTGCACAAGAACAACAAATTTTTTGGGAATGAAATAGGAGAGCCTCATAGTGACAAAGTACGTTGATAATTTTTTGAATTTTTTCTACTTTTCACCTGAATATAATGCTAGTGGATCCTTGATGGAAAGAATTTTCGAATCAGGGATAAGGTAAGATATTTTCTCAAAGATTTTTTTTCTTTATATAATAGATTATACATAGATTCTTAATAGATTTATGGTTGTATAAAGGGACATATCAAGAGATATAGTGGGAACTCAATGTTGGGAGAATGTGAAGGAGGGGAACATATTTACAAGGTATGTGAATGAATCAGAGTCAGATAGATGGATTGGTAAATATTTCTCCAATACCTAAGTAAAATGTTGGATGTTTCCAATGTGGTTCAATTGACCAAATGAACTTAGAGTGTATGACACTTCCAAGAGATTCCACATTTGAAATCAGACGGGGCAGCTTCAGTTCTATTGTCACAGTGCTATGAGTTTGAGTGTTTAGGACATGTCTCATGTGTTTCAGATGTCATATGCATCAATGGAATGAGGTAAGTAGAAAAAAAAATTAATAGAAGAATAGGTCTAGTCATACTGATTCATGGAATACCATTATTCCTCACTAATTTTACCCTCAACAAGGAAACAAATAAAAAAGTTCTGGGAGTAAGCAATTATATGGTTCCAAACAGGTTACTGTGGATAATCAATATGGACCATCAAACGTGTGATGTATGATTAATTTGAAATCTACCATTATGAATGAATTTTTTGATATGCGTGAATATCATTAATTTATTTATTCTTGTATAGTGGTTTACTATGTTTGAGTGTTGAGATGAATCCTTCAGTGTTGAAACTACAAAATCTTCATGGAAAAAGATAATGTTGAGAATTTATGTGTAGAGAATTCTCTATAATGGTTGATGGATCTAAGTTTATATATGATTTATATTTGCTATAAATATATTTCTATGACATAATCTTGGGTATGGATTGGTTGAAAATGATCAGGGCACGCATCGACAGTTATACTTAACCAGTTTGTTATGACGATTGATGTTGGAATTGAGCATCTCATTAGAGGGGACAAGAATATAAAGGTATGTGCAATTAGTTTTTTAGCACCATCATTTGGAACAATATTATGCTAGTTTACTTTTTTGAATTTGGAATCAATGTAAAATAATGAGAAGATTAGTTTTCTAGGGATTGTTAATCTGTTTCTGGATGTTTTCAAGAGAATTTATAAGGTATTATACCAGTGAGTGTGGTGGATTTTACGATTCATCTCCTTTCTAGGACTATTCATATTTCCCTTATATCCTAATATATTGAACCAATATATTTAAGAAAACTAAAAGTGTAGTTGTAAAATCTTAAATGTAAAGGGTTCATTCGCCTAAGCATGTCTCTATGGTAAACACTAGTATTGTTTGTCAAAATGGAGGATGAAACTCTTCAGTTATGTTCAGATTATATTAATCTTAACCAATTTATAATAGATAATTGGAAACTACCTCAATAGATTGATTATTTGTCAGATCAATTCAGTGGAGCACAATAGTTATCTAGGATTGCCTTGTGATCTGGATATAACCAATTATAGGTTCGGAAGGAGGATATTCTAAAAATAGCTTTCAGGAGTAGATATGGACATTATAGATATTATTGTAATTCCTTTCTATATTATGAGTTACCCAGTGGTCTTTATGGAATTTATGAATTGGATATTTTAAAGATATATTGATTCATTTGTATTGGTCATTGTAGATGACACATTCGTTCATTCAAGGACATGGGTTGAGTATGAGAGACACTTTGCAGTAGTGTTGGGAATCTTGATAGATCATAATATGAACTCCAAATTACCAATATGATATTTTGGGATATAATAGGTACATTTATTTCTCTATGAAATCTAAAAAACAAATGTTTTTGTGTATTTGGAAAAAATAGTGTCTATTATCTCTTGGAAACTGCCAAGGAATGTTTTTGAGATATGAAGTTTCCTTTGTCAAGCTGATTATTACCGACACATTTTCATGATTTTTTAGGACTGGATACACCAATGAAAAATTTAAAAAGGAATAATGTTCCATTCCTATATAATGATGAATGTTATAAGTCTTTTTAAGAGTTGAATTTTCTCCTTACGTCAATACCAATCTATTTTTTTCCAGAATCAAGACAAGGGTTTATGGATTATTATCATTCTTCAGGATTACAGTTGGGATGTGTTCTCATTTAGGGAGATCATGTAGTTTCTTATGGATCGAGGTTGTTATGGTTTCATGAGAAGAACTACCCAACACATGATTTGGAATTAGCTTTCATGGTAAATGTTTTGAAGACTTAGTATCATTACCTATTTTGTGAGAAATTTTCTTCATTTACAGTTCATAAAATCTTGATTTTTTTCACAAAGGGATTTGAACTCGAGAAATAGGAGATAGATGGACTATCTCTAGATTTTTGAATTTTACTTAATATATACACCAAGTAAATGGGATAATGTGGTTGATGAATTGAGAAGAAATGTATATGAACAGTTGGAAAAGGAGGTGTTAGATCGGTGGAAGTTGATGTTAGTAATAGAATAAAATAATGTACAATGTGAAGACTGAGGTGATGTTTCATTTTTCATTCTATATCCATTCCTTCTTGATTTGGATGAGAAAACTAATGAGGAATATACATCTGATTCAGAATGTGTTTCAATGAGGTCAAAACAATGTGGTGGGGATACCATTCAGGGATGAAGGCTAGATGGGAGAATAGTTTTGTGGTTTCAAAATCAGATGGTCATACCTATGACTTTTTAGGAACAACTTATTAATGTTTACCACCAATCCATATGTTCTATTCCTTCTAGAATACATTAAATTTATAAGGCATTGAAATCACAGTTTTTATGAGTCGGTATAAAAAGGAAAGTGGCTGATTTGGTTTTAAGATGGTTAACTTGTCAATAGAATAAGGAATAGAATAAAAAACCCAGAGGTATGTTGTATTATTTACCAATTCCTATTTATAAATGGGAGTATTTAGCTATGGATTTTATAATATGTCTCCCATGAATGGTTTGAAAACACTATGCGATATAGATGATAGTGAATCAATATACTTAGTTGAACCATTTCATCCCAAATCATGAATCTCATATGGTGGAGTACATTTAAAAAATATATATCTAGGAAGTGAAAAAGAGGCATTGAATACCGGTTACAATTGTTTCAGAGAGAGATCAAGGGTTTTTATCTCATTTATTGAAATCCTTATAGAAATCCCTTGGTACTCAGATGACAATGAGTATGGAATATATTCCTTTGATGGATGGTAAATACGAATGGATGGGGAAAACAATGGTAGATATGTTGTGAGATTGTGTAATAGATTTTTGTGGATCATGGAAGAGAACGTATGTCTAGTGGAATTCTCATATAATAATAGTCTCAACGACTTGATACATATGAGTCCTTTTGAAGTACTGTATCTGAATGTTTGTCATTATCTTCTTTATTGTGTGGAAATGGGTGAGACTTGCTAGTTGGTACGAGCATTGTCTAGGAAATAATAGAGAAGATTCAGTTTACTAGGAAATATATGAGATAACTTAGAGTCATCAAAAATCATATTCGGATATTTAGAAATGAACGTTATCATTCGGGGTGAGTGATCATATGTTTTTGAGGATCTCTCTAAGGCATAGGAATCATCTCTTTGGAATGTGCGGTAAGTTATATCCTAGATACATAGGACCTTTTGAGAAAGATGAAGAGGTTGGTGAGGTGGAATATCAATTTTCATTTCCACCACGGTTCGGTGTTGTTCATAATTTGTTTGATGTATCTCAGTTGAAAAAGAATCAGCATGATCCGAACCATGTGATACAACGAGATCTTATTGACCTAGATTTGGATGTTTTGTTAGTGCATGTCCCATTAGGGATTTTGGATAGACAAGTGAATGTATTATATAGGAAAAAAAGTGGTCTACTGTGGTTTTTGTGGAATCATGGTTAGATTCAAGAAGTGACCTGGGAATGGGAGAAACAAATGGTCATGCAATGGCCTAGACACTTTCAGGATGACAGTGGAATTATACTTTCTAGGGATGGAAAGTCCAATGGTGGGGAGAATGTAGCACCCCTCAGTTTCAAGTAAGAAACCCTACAATTATGTATTGTAATTATATAAAGTGTTTGGGTGATGTTTGGGTGGGGTTGGAAACCTTTGGAATTTTTTTAGGGATTTACTATAGGTGCATAATGTGTTCACAGTTTTTCAAAACCATTAAACTCTTATATGAAATGTTTCATAATGAAGTAGAGGCTAAGAGGAAGGTGCACAAGTAGGTAAATGGTTTATCCAAACATTACTTCCACCTAGGATAAAAATTTCAAAGTGGGATAGTGGGATAATGGTATTTTTTATGAGTGGTACACAATTTTTCTAACCATATAGGAAAACGGAGTGAAGTGATATTTGATAGTAGCCTAGTTCATAGTTAGAAAATGGGTTTTGTAAACCATGAACAATAAAATAATTAGCTCCTTATAAATTTTATCTAACAGTTTTCACCTCTAATCTACTCATTATTGCTCCAAATCTCCCCTAACACAAGATTTCTTCCTCCTAAATGATGTAGAATCTTTTCATATTGATCTAGATTTTATCCAAATTATTTTATTAGTTTGTTGAATCATGATTCTAATGACAAGTCATCATTTGTGTTATTTTTTATGGGGTTTCTTAGATTTATATTCTTTCCTCTCTCAATTTCTTAGATATAGTTCACTGAGGATAGATCTAAAGGGGTTCATGCAGTCCTGGTTAGTTTTGGCCTTTTTTGTGTTATGTTAAGAGATTTAATTTCATTTTTAGAGATTCAACGAGGTTTTGTGGTCATTTTCATGTCATTCTTAGTTTTATCCATAATTCCCTAGGCAAGTGGCTTCACTCTTGACTCTACATCATAGAATATGATGTCTTACTTTAAAATTGTTTGAATTGATTGAAATTTATTATGAAACTGGTATGAAAATAATTTTTGAAACCTACTTTAGGGATATTATTATGAATTTGTGGATTTTTAGAAAATGGTTGTTCAAAGTGATTGGTTTCCTTGATTTTAAAATGCTGATTTTAACATATGGATTTGTTAGATTTCTAAAAATTATATGCTTGAATGGTTTCTAATAAAAGAAGTATTTAATTGAAATAGTTTGAAATGGTTTTTTAATACATGGGTTGTGTGAGTTCATACTTTTGATTTGACCCTGAATAAGGTGTGTGTACTATTGGGGTTAAAAATAGTGTCACCCTAGATAAGGGGCTTCTGTCATTGGGGAATAAATTTTTTTCCACATTATGGAAACATAATGGATAGGAATGAAACCATACAAGAGTATTAAACTATTAGAGAATCATGCATGTGTGGGAGTGTTTATGAATCAGGGAATGAGTATGCCAATAGTAATGTTAAATAGATTATTGTATTGTTTGGTTTTTTTTACTTGGACAATATTTGGTGTTAAACAACTAGGATTTGATAGAACTTTTATCCAATTGTTTTATATAAATTTTCACCCTAAATTTTATAACATGTTCTATCCTAGTGGCGTGAGTAGGGATGTCATTTGGGGAAAGCCTACTAAGTTTTATTACTCACCCATACTTTGGAACTTTGGTGATTTTGTAGTTATTGTCTATCAAGACATAAAAGATTCTAATGTATCACATTCTTTATTAGTGCATCATGATTATTAGGTTTCATTATGAATTGGGAGAATGAATCATGGTTGGAGATGTGGAGTTATGTATTTTGAATTCGTGGGGTTTGTTGGTTTTCATCCTCTTGTTACTCTATTTTTAGTTGTCTTTCGATATAGAGCTCGGTTGTAGTTTGGTTTGATATTAATGGTATTACATTGAGTTTTTTAAATTTTTATCATGAATCATGTAGTGGTATTTTGTTATTTCATGTTTGGTTGGGTTTATTTATTTCAAAAAGGGAAAATCATCCCCCAATTATATTGAATCCCTTGTAATTTATTTCCATCATTTATAATCTTTGGGATATAGCTTAAAAAAAAGTATAAATTCGTCCTTGATTAAATCCAATGAGGAGTGTAGGGATTTTACAAGTAACATACATATAACATACTCAAATTATATAATTCATGAATCAAAACACATGTATATTAATCATTACTCCTCATATATGGTAAGATAAAATGCTTAACACCATAATCAATTAGCCTCTTTTGGCAGTATGTTTCTATAAAACCTAAGAAATTGATTTGTGTAGTGTCTTATATCCTTCAATTTGAATCATTTTACCTTGGAATCCTTTTTCTTATCTTTTCAATCAAAATCATGGTTTCCTTTATCTACACACTTATATAATACTATAATTACATATAAGAACATACCGGGGTGATTATTTTGATAGTTATTTCATGTGGGTAAATAATTTTTCACTTTTTCCATTCATCTATAATCTCCCCAGTTTTCGACTTTCTCTCATGCTTCCCTCTAATGCCATAATACTTAGATAATTCATTATCAACCTCTTTATAACATGATATTATGTCTTCATTTTATGATAATTATACGGAGAATAATTCCATTCAAATGTTTTTATTAATTCCATCAAAGAAATTTTCTTTCAAACTTTGTGTATCATGTGCATCATTGAGGTTCAAATTCCTTATATGAGGCACCATTTCTAATTGATGATAAACACTAGGTTAGATCATATCATTATGAACATAATTTCTAATTCCAGGACTAGAAAAATATCTAACATAAACTGAAAAATTATGTGTTTCTAATTTCAAAATCATAAATAGAGTTTCTTTGGTATGTTCTTATATACATATCCTGAAAGTCTATCTTATGGGTATGTTCCATAATTTATGTTTTATTAATCTAGTTTTCAAATTTATTGCTAAAAATCATTTTATACCAACTATAATGCTATGACCCCAGAACCACAGAGCCAATTCTTTACATTATTACATTGGTAGGATTACGAGGAATCCAATACTGATGGATTGGTCAGTTTAGTAGTTTTGGAGAACCATATTACACACATGAAACCCATTTTTTATTAGGGATAGAATTTTTCTTTAAAAAAGTGAAATATCATCATCCTTGAAACTCATTCAATGGATTTATCTTCATAACTTGGATAAAGTAAACACAATAAGGGTGAGTTGAAATTATAAGTAAGGGTAATTACAATGTAAGTAATCATGAATCAATAAGAATAATCAATAAGGAAAGTTAAATAATTGAACACACATTCCATTTAAATAACTAGATAAGGAATAATCTATATTACATGTTAGATAACTAAAACATATTCCATTCAATCAATATATTGAGAATGAAATACATCCATAGATAATATCTAATAAAAAATATGATGGATAAATAATAACTAAATTTAAATGAATGATATAATTTATTTTTGGAAGCCTTGTTTCCTAGGTACACAGTACCATTACTTTCAAGACCTTTCAAAAGATGATTAAGAATATTGGGTATAAACCCATCTAATTTTTTCAAATGAATATTTTCATGAGACAACCGATGAATTGAGGGGCTTACATTAACTAGTCCATAATCTATATCATAAAAGTCTATTCTCTTTGGAAATAAACACGATGGGTTTTTCACTAACTAATTTCATCCCATGAGATTGTCATTGCATCGAGGTCCTATCCATCACCTAGTCCCATATGTGTTATACCTATCCAAGGAATTTATATTATACTAAATAATTGATTTAATTAATAAAAACATTCCTTATCATCATATATTTATATTGAATAAATAATTTGGATTTATCAATAATTCCCTAGTGAGTATAATTATCCACAAGGGTTATTAATGTTGATGAATGTAAATAGCATTTAAATATCATTAAAACATTCTTGAGGAAAATAATCTTTAAACATTACAATGTTTAAAATACCACATTAAAAAATTTGAATAATAATCCTCATTAATTAATAAAATTAAATGAAACATAGAATATCATATAATAAGTATATTCATGATATAACATGTCAAAGTGAAGTATATACACTATATAAAAGAAACTATGAATATAACATTACACAATACCTCCTTGAAATGTAATTGAGAAGAACACCCTTACTACTTGGTAAAATTTGAATTATAATAACAATGAAATAAATAACATTTATTGAAAATAGAAATACCCTGAAAATAAATGACTTCATGATATAATATATCAAAATTGTAGTGGATGCACCACAAAAATTAAGTAAGTGGTGAATACGACATTCATCTCAGAGATGTAAAAAGTGAGATGAGAATACCTTACCTAGCATCCAACATGTAATGTGTGCATATATAATCATGAATAATAATAAAATGTTAATTATTTAACTGATAAATAACCCTTTTCAATTATATTATTATTTTGACATCTCTTATTACAATGTTGTAAAAAACTACTTAAAAAATTAAATTTATGTTGGGTGTTTGGATCATATTTGGTTTATGTGTCAAAAATGACATTACTGGGTCAACTATGGTAAAAGGGGTCACTATATAAATATATGTAGAATAATAATAATGAAACTATTATTATATATATAAATAAATTGTACTTTTAAAACTAATCATGACATATATTTATGAAAAATGAAATAACTTTACAATCATGGAGACGATAGGTCGTATGCACGCATGAGCAATGATCCCGTTTTTCAATGTTCATTATGGACAGAATTTAAGTAACATTATATAATTCTATAAGAAACATTATATCGTAAGTTTTATTTTATTTAATCATATATAAATATTATATAATTCTTTGAATGTAAAAGGAATCACATCGCATTGAGGAGGTGGTAGTCCACATGTCTAAGAATGATATTGTCACTTTTTAGTGTGTGAAAAGGGTAATAAGGAAAATTATACCTTATAATTATAGAAATATAAATATGGAAATAATATCATATATATTTCATTTATTCCATAGAATTTTAATTTAAACTATCCTTAATACATTCCATGTAATGTGTGAACATATCATATATTTGAGTTGGCCGTAGTCCACATGTCCACAAACAGTGTGACAAGATTTACATCAAATAGAAAATATAAAGATGTGTGTTATATAAAAAATATAGGACAAAAAATATATAATAAATATTATATATATCATATTAAAATAATTTTTACCATATAATTCTCAATCATGTGAGGCTATAATGGAAAAATGAACAACATCATTTCATGGGGCGGCAGTTCGTCGTACACGAACAGTAAGTTCATTAACCATTTGATGGAAGTGTGTGTAGGTGTAGGTATAACCCATAAATAAAAAAACATCAGTATATTTGGGATAATTTTGTTATTTTATATGCATGTAAAAATAATAAATGATGGGGTATAGAAAGAAATAAAACATAAATGAAAAATTTAAGAATGGTTCTTCTTTTTGGGTAACTCATTTTGGTTTACAAAAAGGTAATAATTGGTTTGATTTGATAACAAATTGAGGATTTTATGGTGTTGGGAGATATTTTTGGTGACTATTTCATCAAATATTTTATGAAATAATGTTTTCTCAGAGGTGTTAGGATGGGGAAGAGTGAATGCCTTTTTATAATGGAGGGGGAGTGGCATTCTTGTAAATATCAAAAGGTACACACTATTGGGAGGTCTATATTAACTCATGTGCCTAAAAAAAACAAATAACGATTTATATAAAAATTATGGTCAATAAAAACCTTAACCACAAAAAAATAAGTTTATTTTTTAAATTTTTTTCCTTAACTTCTACGTTTACCCAATTTTATCATTTTGGTTTTTATTAAAGTATCTATTTTTATATCCCATGTAATTTAACAGTTAAGAATAATTTAAAGTGATATTTATTATAAAATATAGACACACATAATTCTAAATATGATTTATAATTGTAAAAAATATAAATAACTTGTTTTTTGGAAATTAATTTTAAAACAAGTGCATATAACATGCAAAAACACCACTTTAAGAAGGATTACAATAACAATGTTTTTTTATCTTTGGGTCCATATGGTAATTATTATAGATAAATTGGAGAATTAATGGGCAATATATTATATCTATTAACACTAAAAAAATATTTTCTATTATTATATAATTTTTCATAATTTTAAATAATTTAATAAAATATAATTTATTATATAATAACATTAATTTCAATTTTGACCATATTTATTTAATTTTAATTTAATGATATAAAAAAAACACTAGAATTCAAATATATAAATTAAAATATGTTAAACATGATATATTTATCTAAAAAATAATATAACACAATAATTCATTAAATTTAATTTAATTTAAATGTTTTTAACATTATTTATTTTATTTTATTATTAACAAAATAACCCATGCATTTTCATTTGTTACGAATTTAATACAACAAAATAATAAATCAAAATTATATTTAAATTATCATGGAAAATAACTAATTTTTATTTGAAAATAATTTTTATAAACAAACATCATTATCTTCTTCCATACTCAAAATATTTTTAAATGTTAAAGGTATGAATGGTTCCCTTTTTGTCCTTTTCTATAAATAACTTATTATATGGGTCAATTTAATGAACATGTTTCCCAATGAATCAATAAATTATAAAAAACAAATTATATGGTTGAAATATTTGAATAAAATGGATTTTTGATAATTTTTAGGTCATTTTGTCTCTTAACTTTAAGGATTAGTCCAATGTTAAACATAATTTTACGTTAATCACTATAATTAATTTTAATTAAATTTACTATATTTTTTGTTAAAAAATAATTTTATATTATTATAATATAAATATTTTACTAATTAAAACCATTTATATCCATTTTACTAAATTAAATTAATTGATTTTTCCAAAATAAGTTTATAGCTAATCCCATAGACGTGGCGAGAATATAGGGTTTGAAAGTGAAAATACTAAAAAATTCATTAAGTCCTTATATATAAATTGAATATAATAATGATTAGAATGACCTAAATTTGATTAATAGATTAATAAATTATCTATTGTGACTTTAAAACAAATTTAAAATATAATTTATCATTAATAATTATTTAGATGAAAATTCAGCTTTCAATTAAAATGTAGTGTTTTCACTTTTCATCAAAAAATGAAACATCCCAGAAAGAAACCAAAAAATAATCCTATGATAATTTTTACATTAAGAATTAAAAAAATATTTTTAATAAATTAAATTTATAATAGTATAAAAATTTATTTTTAAAACTGTTTCTCTATTAAAAGGTGGAAAAACTCAGTCTTTTGTGTAACACATGCTAACTCTGTATTGTGTGTAGTGTAAATTTAACATGATGTTGCTTATAAATAAAGATAAAAAAATTAATTTTATGAAAAACTAAAAATTTTATACTATATTGATTTTTTATATTTACTCTTTATAAGTCTTTTGTAATAGTTGTAACATATTACTGCGATGGGTATTGTCAAACTGCCTTTGATAACCTCATGAAATAATTATCACATCACCCTAATTTAGTACCTTTTATAGTGGGTGCCCTCTCATACATTTTATAGATACTTGATAATGATCCATTTGTTCCCTTAATTACTAATTAAACGACACGTTTAACAAAAATTGTGTTTATTACCTAAATATATAAGATATATGGTCTATCCCACATAACCTTGTAGCTAGTTACACATAACCTCAAACTATATGAATTTTCTTATATAATCGATAAATATATGTACAATCTATCCATATTAGTAGACATGATGGATAAACATTGATTTTATTCTTTATGGGTGAGGTTAAACTAACATATAAAAAAATTATTGTTTTAAGAACTACATCTGGCTTGATTCCTATCACTATATGATATATAATGAAACCCAAATATGTGATCTTGGGTCCTTAAATAATCCTTAATTTTACTTATGAAATTAATTTTGGGAATTATATTTTCTCTAATTCAAGTTTTATGTGTGATACTTCAACCATGTTAGAATACCCCTGTAATTTTCTATTAAGATGAACACTTTTAAAACACTAAATATCTTGACTATTGTAATCACCTGATATTTAGTAGAAATAAAATCTTCTATCATAGTCCAAAACATAAAACGATGTCTCATTAAATACCCTAATTTACTTTTGTGCCTATATCCCCACTATTTCATGATAGGATTGGACACTTACACTCACATTATGAGATGCTATCACTTCATCCATATTTCACACATCATACCTTTACATTTATTTTTATTTTTAATTCACATTATGTTTCTCATGTTAGAGTGAATATTAAAAATTGTGACTGTATTGATTCTTATTTTGATAAAATATTTAATGAATCATGGATCTCCTATCCTTATAATTACCACATTAGTTCACTCTATTTAATTTGACCATCACCCTTGACAACCTAGTTTTTTCACACTAATTCTCATTTTCTCTTAACTACTAATTTTATACTAGTTTGTGTCTGACTTTTAAATAACTATACATGGATTGAATATTTTCATCATGATATAAGTAGTGATTCCAGAACTGCATAATATATACATTTCCTTAAGATGTAATCTACTTAAACATCATTTTTATTCATCACCTAATTTTTATTATTTATAATCAGGGATCAAGGAACCTATTTATTCATCCATATCTTATCCCCAATAAATTTTCAATTATTTTTGTCAATTTTATTTATTTATCTTTCTGTTAAAACATTCTAAAATTCATTTATAAATTTCCTTCCCCATAACGTACTTTATTTCTTAAAAATTTAAATTACTATAAACCCCTTAGGTCTATCTATTCCATGTAAATCATTCATAAAGGGGAATCCTTTAGAATAGTTTCAAAACATGACCCATATATAATCCCCACTCATACCTATGAAAGGGAATGTATATATGAAAATGTAAATACTCTATAATACCAAAATACCTTAATGGGTTTTTATTGGAACCCATTATTAATGTGTGGATTGTAGTTATCCATGGTATATCTATCCAATGGTATGAAAACTACCCAGTAATTGGATCATGGTCATTTGTTATAATTTCCCATCTATTGTAATTTAACCATATCCAATTTAAATATTTCATGTTAGGATTTATAACATCTGATTTTTAAATGTTAAAATAATTTTAATTTTTTATCCCTCATTCTACTATTTGGTTTCTAAATTATCAATATAAAAAATATAAGTTATATTAAGAACATATCCCATATATATTTTCATACTATTGTTATCATTCATTCACTTCACATTAACCTCATGACCACCATGGAAATAAACCCCGCTATTTAGACCCAAATTTCATGATCATAAACTAATTGATAAAATTAGTAAAAGTTTTATGAACATATACATATATTATATAAACCCTATTAGTTATCTAGATATTCATTCACTATTGTTTGATTCTTTATTTATTTAATACCCAATCTTCAATTATAGTAATAAAACATTTATTTATAAAGAAATTATAACATAATGTGCATACCATTATTCAAGATGGTGGTTAAAACCAAAATTCCCAAATGTTATAAAATAAATTTGATTAAATAAAAATATATTTTAAATAAATATTTTTAAATTATCTTAGGTATAATTTTTTAGATTTTTTATAAAGAGTTCATTTTTGGGTGAATAATGAGGAATATTGATTTTTCAAATACTATCACATTTTCAAAATTATAAAGATATAATAATATATTGAAAGATTATGAAAACTTTCTGATCTAAAAAATATATATTTATTAGGTAATATAATTCTTATATAAATATAATGATTCAATTATAAATCTATGCTTAACATTTTTTGAAATCTGGCTAATGTTTTAATGAAAATATAAACTTTTTTTGGTTCTTCACTCTTAATCAATAATTTATGAGGTTACATTAATTTTTTTAATTGAAATAAAAATAAGTATCATTTTTTAATAAAATACATCTAACTTTATTACAATCAACATTATACATTGTCTTTTAAAATACTTTTTTACATAAAACATGAATTTTTTGGAAAAGGGTTTGCACTGTATTTTTTAAATATATAATAAAAGTAATTTATCTACTTATATAAATTGAATTATTTATAATGGATTCAATATTTGGAGTCATAATAATTAATTTTATGTAAAATTTTCAATTTAGGTTTTGGTCTTAGTGAATAATAACCATGGAAAATATTTATCTCTTTAGTTATGGATAAAATGAGTTAAAAGGTTTAATAAGAAGGGATAATCTTAAAGATTACATAATATTATTTATTACATATCATTGGTTGGTTGTAGTTAGACCAAAAATATATCATTATCAATGCAATGATAATTTATAGACACTTGACTTGAGTAATAGATATATTATATAATAATGTTTCATGTTTTTAAAAGTTTTCCAACCACCTCACCTATAAAAGGGAACCCATATCCTCTATTATCAACACTAATGCAAAATATTTGAAACATTATCAACACAATTACCTTCCCAAAAACCATCCCCATTCTCTATAGGTCCTTTTATAACCAAAGGAATTATTGACTAAATATTAATGTTTAATCCAAAATAGGTTACCCAAAGAAGAAGTATATGTTATCGACGATGTTTTTCATGTTCTATTATTCTTAAAAATCCTCAAAATATTAAGTTAAAATATTTAAAAAATAACATCAGTATATTGAAATTACAAATAAGTTTTAATGTTAAAGGAGTAACTATTTTATATCCCCCTTATATCCTATGGAAAATGAAAAACCGCTAATGCGTACGTATGAATTACCATCTCTACAATGCAATGCAATTCATTTTCCATAACCACTATACATGAATGATTATAAAGAGATAATTAATATATATATATATATATTATATTTATGAATTAATTATAAATATTGATTTATAATTAATTATATACCTTCTTACCCTTAAATCTATTTGAGAATGACATTGGCGTCTGTGAGTACCTGTAGACTACCACCTCTACGAAGAGATTTGATTTGTTTTTTATATTATCCCTATGTATGTATGATTATGAAATTTTATATAATGAAAAAATATATATTCATTAAAGTATTAAAATTCAAGAGATTAAAGAACCATTTCCTCACTCTTTTAACTATTGTCAATATACTAAAGTAATTTTGAAGAAATTGGCTAAACAACTTTAACTGGTCGACGAGAAAAAGTACTATTCAATGAATTAATGCCAAATTAATATAAAAGGACCTTAAAAAATTAAATATAGAGTAAAAATTATGATAAAAATTATTTAACATATTTAAATAAATTATTCAGGATGATATAATCTTTCTAACCAAGAGGAAGCCTGAGGTAAGGGTTTATTCTATAATCTCATTTTTATTAATGATTGATTATTTGAAAATTACAGTAGAAGGAAATTATATGTTAATTAAATTTTATACACCATATATTTATTAAAATATATTTATCTATATATTTTTTACCTTTTCCTTTAATTTTCCTCTATTCTATACTTAATATGATTGATGAATTTATTTTAATGTAAATTCAATTTTATTTACTTGTTGGTTGATAAAAGTTTTATTCCAAGTCCAAGATTATTAAAATATTTTTAAAATAAATTTTAATAAAAATTTCTTTTATTCAAATACATTATCAACCATTTTTGAATTTATTTTCTATCTTTTTAAAGAAATATTCTAATTATTTTTTAAATGAGTTACTTTTGGGTTTTTTCCAAAAGTGTAATATAATTATTTATTATGTTCACTGAATGGATGAAATTTCTCACTCTCATATATATTATTTATTTTAAATACTCCTTTTAAAATTTCTATGGTTACTTTTAAATAGTAAACACTTATCATTATTCTAGGAATTTATATTTTAAATGGCATCGATGGAAAATTATATTTTATAATGTTTTCAAAGAGAGGATAAAATATTATTTTAATCGAATTTTCATCTAAACAGACATCCATTGATGATGATTACTATTTAATGGTGATATACATCAATGATAGAATAAAAATTATTTCTCTGGATGTCTTATGATCATGTTGTTCATTTTATTAAAGAGGGGAAAATGTTATTATTTCCTATTCTAGTATTATTCGATATGAAAGTTTATGTTGATTTTGAAATTAATATTAATTCATTTCATGTGTACTATGAATTATTTAGACTTACTAAGTTACATGTGTGGCCTTTTATAGGCACATTATTTATCATTAGGTATCTTGAGACAAACTATTTTTCATATCTGGCATATACATTACCTAATTATATATGATGTCTTTGCATGATTCCTTAACAATAAACCTTTGAAAATTGGCGGTATGCATAGTATCATTATAAAACTAGTCATTATTATACATTAGATAATTTATTTGGTATTTAGTCTATGGTTATATTCCACTTTTATTATATTAGTTATATATAATATTTTATTATTATTTACTTTACCATAATATTCTTGATTTATTTATTATATGATAGCTTCTATTATACTCTTTCTTATACTGATCATCTAAGAACATTATTTATTATGAATTCATTTACCAGATATACTAACTTGATATACATGATAAATATTTTGGATTTTCTTGAATAAATAATAAAGTTATAAAAATATTTTTTATGTAATGTTTCATTTTTAAAATATAATGCAAGAATTAGGTATGCATATACTCTCCAAAAACTACTAGAATTTTTGATAATTTAGGACATGATTACTATTATCTTACGTCTGTATAGTAATATTAAAACCATCTCTATTTTATAGGCATCATGGTGTTATCATTGATATTAGATTAAATTTTATATAAACCATGGGAACTTGTTTTAGGAAAAGATATATTAGAGACACTATTGGAAATAGAGGATGTCCCAACAGTTTAGAACTGTTGGGAAAGGCTGGGGAACCGTTGGTATATGTTATACCAACGGTTCTGCCAACCGTAGGCAAGTAAGCCGTTGGGAAAAACGTTTCCCAACGGTTTAAATTGAACCGTTGGTATAGGCTGAGAAAAATACTAAAAAAGATTCCCAACGGTTGTCAAACCGTTGGCAAAACTCAGAACACTGTTTTTCCCAACGGTTTTCAAAAACCGTTGGGAAAAATCAATAGTTTTTCCACCGTTGGGAAAACTAAATATACATGTGGATGAACTCTTTCCCAACGGTTCTAAACCGTTGGGAAAAGAGTTATTACCAACGGTTCAATGAACCATTGGTAAAAACATATTTTTAAGATTCTATGCCAACGGTTTAAAACCGTTGGCATACCCTAGGCTGCAAATTGCAGCAGCCTGCAATTTGCACAGCCCCTCTGTACATCAGCCACCTCTCATCTCATCAGGCCTCATTCTCACCTCATTTTCGATCCAACTATTGTACCTGTAATAAACTAAAACATACATATACAATTACGAACAAATTCATACACATTTAACATATAATAGATCCTGAAACTATACACATCCATAATTAATTTACAATTCATAAACATACATAATTCATATATAATTCAATTTAAAATTTAGATGACAATTATATGTGGAATCCGATTGAGACGGGGATGATTGGTACACGTCACATATGAACCATGGATCGTTCTCCTAAAGTTTCAATGGAAACCGAATGCGTTTGGTCGGTTTTGCGTATGCCAGTTCTTTTCACTTATAATCCTACCCATTTTAAACAAAACAGACACAGTTAGAGCGGTGTTGGCCACACCGCGCCTCGGATTGAGTCGGGGATGACTCGTTCACCTCACATATAACCCATGGATCGTTCTCCTAAAGTTTCAACAGAAACTGAATGCGTTTGGTTGGTTTTCCGTATGTACTTAAAATGATGTCCATTTTAATCAAAAGAGATCCAATTAGACTGATCCCGGACACACCGCGACTCGGATTGAGCCTGAGTGGGCTCGTACATGTCACATATGACTGATGGATCGTTGTGAAAAATTATCAACAGATTCGGAATGCGTTTGGTCGGTTTTGCGTATGCTAGTTGTTCATTTCACTTATAATCCTGTCCATTTTAAACAAAAGATACACAGTTAGAACGGTGTCGGCCACACCGCTCCTCGGATTGAGGCGGGATTGACTCGTACACATCACATACGACCCATGGATCCTTGTGCTAAAGTATTGCCACAGTCCGAATGCCTTTGGTCGGTTTTTCGTATGTCACTTGATGATTTTCACTTAAAATGACGTCTTTTTGAAACAAAAGACCGACACTTTGAGTGGTTTCGGCCACACCGCGTCTCCGATTGTGGCGGGGTTGATTCGTACACGTCACATATGACCCATGGATCGTTCTCCTAAATTTTCAATGGAAACCGAATCCGTTTGCTCGTTTTTCCGTATGTACTTAAAATGGTGTTCATTTTAAACAAAAGAGAGACACTTAGACTTATCCCGGCCACACCGCGACTCAGATTCATCCCGGGTTGGCTCGTACACGTCACATATGACCCATGGATTGTTGGGATAAATTATCAACAGATTCGGAATGCATTTGGTCGGTTTTCCGTATGCCAGTTGATGCTTTTCACTTAAAATGACGTCCTTTTGAAACAAAAGACGGACACTTTGAGTGGTGCCGGCCACACCGCGTCTCCGGATTGAGATGAAACCACCGTGCAACATTCTAATTATTATTCGTGACGTGTACGCACAGACGGCACGTCAATCGGATGTGCCGTGTGCCCGCGGTGACCGACAACGCAGTTCTGGTGTCATAAACGGCCAAAACGGGCGTCCAACGGTCAAATTTATAGCGGACGACCTCGGATTGAGCTGAAACCACCGAGAAACATTCTAATTATTATTCGTGACGTGTACGCGCAGACGGCACGTCAATCGGACGTGCGGTTTGCCCGGTACGGCTCAATATTCTTGTTTTAAGTGATGCACGCGCTTCGTAAACGCGCGTGAGGGGGGTCCAAACAGGCCGAACGATGTCAGAATGGCCTGAAATCAGACGACAAATACGGGTGAGTGATTTCTGAAGTGGTCGAGCAGACGGCACATCAATCGGACATGACCTGTGCCCGCGGTGGCCGAGAACGCAGTTCGGGTGTCAAAAACGGCCAAAACGGGCGTTAAACGGTCAAATTCATAGCGGACGACCAGAGATTCACCTGAAACCACTGTGAAACATTCTAATTATTATTTGTGACGTGTACGCGTAGACGGCACGTCAATCGGACGTGCGGTTTTCCCAGTACGGCTCAATATTCGTGTTTTAAGTGATGCGCACGCTTCGAAACGCGCGTGAGGGGGGTCCAAACGGGCCGAACGATATCGGAATGGCCTGAAATCAGACGAAAAATACGGGTGAGTGATTTATGAAGTGGTCGAGCAGACGACACGTCAATCGGACGTGCCGTGTGCCCGCGGTGACCGACAACGCAGTTATGGTGTCATAAACGGCCAAAACGGGCGTCCAACGGTCAAATTCATAGCGGACGACCACAGATTCACCCGAAACCACCGTGAAACATTCTAATTATTATTCGTGACGTGTACGCATAGACGGCATGTCAATCGGACATGCGGTTTTCACGGTACGGCTCAATATTCGTGTTTTAAGTGATGCACGTGCTTCGTAAACGCGCGTGAGGGGGGTCCAAATGGGCCTAACGATGTCGGAATGTCCTGAAATCAGACGACAAATACGGGTGAGTGATTTATGAAGTGGTCGAGCAGACGACACGTCAATCGGATTTGTCGTGTGCCCGCGGTGACCGACAACGCAGTTATGGTGTCATAAACGGCCAAAACGGGCGTCCAACGGTCAAATTCATAGCGTACGACCTCGGATTGAGCTGACACCACCGTGAAACATTCTAATTATTATCCGTGACGTGTACGCGTAGACGGCATGTCAATCGGACGTGCCGTGTGCCCGCGGTGACCGACAACGCAGTTATGGTGTCATAAACGGCCAAAACGGGTGTCCAATGGTCAATTTCATAGCGGACGACCACGGATTCACCCGAAACCACCGTAAAACATTCTAATTATTATTTGTGACATGTACGCGCAGACGGAACGTCAATCGGACGCGCGGTTTGCCCAGTACGGCTCAATATTCTTGTTTTAAGTGATGCACGCGCTTCGTAAACGCGCGTGAGGGGGGTCCAAACGGGACGAACGATGTCGGAATGGCCTGAAATCAGACGAAAAATACGGGTGAGTGATTTCTGAAGTGGTCGAGCAGACGACACGTCAATCGGACTTGTCGTGTGCCCGCGGTGACCGAGAACGCAGTTATGGTGTCATAAACGGCCAAAACGGGCGTCCAACGGTCAAATTAATAGCGTACGACCTCGGATTGAGCTGAAACCACCGAGAAACATTCTAACTATTATTCGTGACATGTACGCGCAGACGACACGTCAATCGGACGTGCGGTTTGCCCGGTACGGCTCAATATTCTTGTTTTAAGTGATGCGCGCGCTTCGTAAACGCGCGTGAGGGGGGTCCAAACGGGCCGAACGATGTCGGAATGGCCTGAAATCAGACGAAAAATACGGGTGAGTGATTTCTGAAGTGGTCGAGCAGACGGCACATCAATCGGACATGACCTGTGCCCGCGGTGGCCGAGAACGCAGTTCTGGTGTCATAAACGGCCAAAACGGGCGTTAAACGGTCAAATTCATAGCGGACGACCAGAGATTCACCTGAAACCACCGTGAAACATTATAATTATTATTTTTGACGTGTACGCGCAGACGGCACGTCAATCGGATGTGCCGTGTGCCCGCGGTGACCGACAACGCAGTTATGGTGTCATAAACGGCCAAAACGGGCGTCCAACGGTCAAATTCATAGCGGACGACCACTGATTCACCCGAAACCACCGTGAAACATTCTAATTATTATTTGTGACGTGTACGCGCAGACGACACGTCAATCAGACGTGCGGTTTGCCCGGTACGGCTCAATATTCTTGTTTTAAGTGATGTGCGCGCTTCGTAAACGCGCGTGAGGGGGGTCCAAACGGGCCGAACGATGTCGGAATGACCTAAAATCAGACGACAAATACGGGTGAGTGATTTCTGAAGTGGTCGAGCAGACGGCACATCAATCGGACATGACCTGTGCCCGCGGTGACCGAGAACGCAGTTCGGGTGTCATAAACGGCCAAAACGGGCATTAAACGGTCAAATTCATAGCGGACGACCAGAGATTCACCCGAAACCACCGTGCAATATTCTAATTATTATTTGTGACGTGTAAGCGCAGACGGCACGTCAATTGGACGTGCGGTTTTCCCGGTACGGCTCAATATTCTAGTTTTAAGTGATGCGCACGCTTCGAAACGCGCGTGAGGGGGGTCCAAACGGGCCGAACGATGTCGGAATGGCCTGAAATCAGACGACAAATACGGGTGAGTGATTTATGAAGTGGTCGAGCAGACGACACGTCAATCGGACGTGTCGTGTGCCCGCAGTGACCGACAACGCAGTTATGGTGTCATAAACGGCCAAAACGGGCGTCCAACGGTCAAATTCATAGCAGACGACCACGAATTCACCCGAAACCACCGTGAAACATTCTAATTATTATTCGTGACGTGTACGCGCAGACGGAACGTCAATCGGACATGCGGTTTGCACGGTACGGCTCAATATTCGTGTTTTAAGTGATGCGCGCGCTTCGTAAACGCGCGTGAGGAGGGTCCAAATGGGCCGAACGAAGTCGGAATGACCTGAAATCAGAGGAAAAATACGGGACAGTGATTTCTGAAGTGTTCGAGTAGACGGCGCATCAATCGGACGTGTCGTGTGCCCGCGGTGACCGACAACGCAGTTCTGGTGTCATAAACGGCCAAAACGGGCGTCCAACGGTCAAATTCATAGCGGACGACCTCAGATTCACCCGAAACCACCGTGAAACATTTTAATTATTATTCGTGACGTGTACGCGTAGACGGCACGTCAATCGGACGTGCCGTGTGCCCGCGGTGACCGACAACGCAGTTATGGTGTCATAAACGGCCAAAACGGGCGTCCAACGGTCAAATTCATAGCGGACGACCTCGGATTGAGCTGAAACCACCGAGAAACATTTGAATTATTATTCGTGACGTGTACGCGCAGACGGCACGTCAATCGGACGTGCGGTTTGCCCGGTACGGCTCAATATTCTTGTTTTAAGTGATGCGCGCGCTTCGTAAACGCGCGTGAGGGGGGTCCAAACGGGCCGAACGATGTCGGAATGGCCTGAAATCAGACGACAAATACGGGTGAGTGATTTCTGAAGTGGTCGAGCAGAAGGCACGTCAATCGGACTTGTCGTGTGCCCGCGGTGACCGACAACGCAGTTATGGTGTCATAAACGGCCAAAACGGGCGTCCAACGGTCAAATTCATAGCGTACGACCTCAGATTGAGCTGAAACCACCGTGAAACATTCTAATTATTATCCGTGACGTGTAAGCGCAGACGGCACGTCAATCGGACGTGCGGTTTGCCCGGTACGGCTCAATATTCGTGTTTTAAGTGATGCGCACGCTTCGAAACGCGCGTGAGGGGGGTCCAAACGGGCCGAACGATGTCAGAATGGCCTGAAATCAGATGACAAATACGGGTGAGTGATTTATGAAGTGGTCGAGCAGACGGCACGTCAATCGGACGTGCCGTGTGCCCGCGGTGACCGACAACGCAGTTATGGTGTCATAAACGGCCAAAACGGGCGTCCAACGGTCATATTCATAGCGGACGACCACAGATTCACCCGAAACCACCGTGAAACATTCTAATTATTATTCGTGACGTGTACGCGCAGACGGCACGACAATCGGACGTGCAGTGTGCCCACGGTGACCGACAACGCAGTTATGGTGTCATAAACGGCCAAAACGGGCGTCCAACGGTCAAATTCACAGCGGACGACCACAGATTCACCCGAAACCACCGTGAAACATTCTAATTATTATTTGTGACGTGTACGCGCAGACGGAACGTCAATCGAACGTGCGGTTTGCCTGGTACGGCTCAATATTCTTGTTTTAAGTGATGCGCGCGCTTCGTAAACGTGCGTGAGGGGGGTCCAAACGGGCCGAACGATGTCGGAATGACCTGAAATCAGACGACAAATACGGGTGAGTGATTTCTGAAGTGGTCGAGCAGACGGCACATCAATCGGACATGACCTGTGCCCGCGGTGACCGAGAACGCAGTTCGGGTGTCATAAACGGCCAAAACGGGCGTTAAACGGTCAAATTCATAGCGGACGACCAGAGATTCACCCGAAACCACCGTGAAACATTCTAATTATTATTTTTGACGTGTAAGCGCAGACGGCACGTCAATCGGACGTGCAGTTTGCCCGGTACGGCTCAATATTCGTGTTTTAAGTGATGCGCACGCTTCGAAACGCGCGTGAGGGGGGGTCCAAACGGGCTGAACGATGTCGGAATGGCCTGAAATCAGACGACAAATACGGGTGAGTGATTTATGAAGTGGTCGAGCAGACGGCACATCAATCGGACGTGCCGTGTGCCCGCGGTGACCGACAACGCAGTTATGGTGTCATAAACGGCCAAAACAGGCGTCCAACGGTCAAATTCATAGCGGACGACCACGGATTCACCCGAAACCACCGTGAAACATTCTAATTATTATTCGTGACGTGTACGCGTAGACGACACGTCAATCGGACATGCGGTTTGCACGGTACGGCTCAATATTCGTGTTTTAAGTGATGCGCGCGCTTCGTAAACGCGCGTGAGGAGGGTCCAAACGGGCCGAACGGAGTCGGAATGGCCTGAAATCAGACGACAAATACGGGACAGTGATTTCTGAAGTGTTCGTGCAGACGGCGCATCAATCGGACGTGCCGTGTTCCCGCGGTGACCGACATATTTGTGATCAATACTAAATAAATATGAATATTACCAAGTTAGAAATATTGTTTGATTTGGTTTGAATACAGTTCAATTCCAAATTAGAAAATGCAATTCAAATAAAACAGCAACCAATAAACATTGAAAATTCACATAACGGTCAAGTCAGCTAAAACATATTTGTGATCAATACTAAATAAATATGAATATTACCAACCTTAACAACCCAACTCGAGGTAAACCAAAAGAATTGAGAACATGGATGAATGATTCTATATATTTCCAACCACAACTTCAGGTTCACAATCAACTCTGACAATTGAGCTATTGGAGTCATCAAAAGAAATAAATGGATTGGTTCCAATGGCAATAGGGACAGTGTCAATTCCATCATCAGCATCATCAAAAATATGTCTTGGAATTACTTCAACTACGACACCAAATTCTGGTTGAAGTTGATCTTTGACATAAAAAACTTGTTTAGCCATTGATGCCAACACATATGGTTCTTCAGTTGCAAGAGTGCGGGTCATATTAATTACTCGAAATCCACAATCATCAATAAATGTGCCATGTCTCGTCATCGAATCAAACCAATGGCATTTCATCATTGTGACTCGTCCATGAGAGTAATAATCCAATATTATTATTTTCTCAACGACTCCATAATAACCCACATTTTCAAGTCGCGGTCTACTATCTGATGCACTGGCATAACAATCTGTTGTGGCAATAACCATAATACCATCATGTTGTGTTCTCATGTTTTTGGCTCGTTCAGTGACAATAAATCTGTACCCATTGATAACAATTGATTTACAGTCACGAACCACAGTATTAGGACCAAAAGCCAAAGCTATTATTTCCTCAGAGACAGAGTCAGCAGACAAACTCAATACCTGCAATATAAATGACAGTTAAACTTAAGTAAATATTGAAATAATTAATTTAAACAGTAATATTTTTACCTTCAATTTTAACCAAGCAGAAAACTCTTTGCTATGCAAAGTCTCTCTCCTTCTCAAAGATAAAGAACGATGCTTCCTATTTATCATTGTTTTATGTTCCCTGTAGATAAAAAAATATGAATAGTTTAACAGATATATATGTAAGATATATACATATTCAATTTTGTTACCTGATATAGTCATCGAACAAATCACAGTTGAACAAAACTGTGCGATGTGCCATCTCCCGCTCTTCATGGCTTAATGTCTTCAATGTATATGATCCAGGAATTCCTCCTGTTTGAGGAAGTGATGGAAAACTGGGTTCAATTTGCTCATATTGTTCTTCTTCATTTCTCATTGGTCTGTTCATTCTTGTAGTAAGATCAGACAAATACATTGAACAGAAATCCATACATTCTTGAGCTAAGTAACCGTTCACGATAGAACCTTCGGGATGATTCTTGTTTCGAACATAAGACTTTAATGTGAACATATTTCTTTCAGTTGGATACATCCAACGAAAAGAACCAGGTCCTCCGAGAAGTATTTCATTTGGAATATGGACAGTCAGATGCAGCATGCATGTGAAAAATGATGGGGGAAATATTTTCTCCAACTCACACAAAATTAATGGGGCATCTGTCAACATTTTTTGCAAGAAAGACTTGGACAACTTCTTAGCACAAAGATCTCTAAACAAATGGCACAACCGAATAACACCCACCCTTACATTATTTGACAAAAGATGAAGGATTGCTATTGGAAGCAACTCATGCAGTAGAACGTGATAATCATGAGTCTTCAAAGATTTTAGCTTCAACTCTCTTCTATTGACCCGTTTAGATATGTTGCTTGAATAGCCATCAGGAACTCTAATAGTCTCTAATACTTCCAAAAATTGTTTTTTTCAGTAGGTGTCATCACATAAGAAGCACATGGAAGTTGCCATTTATTTTCACTGATACGCACAGGATGCAATTCTGGTCTGATGCCCCAATCCACCAAGTCACGTCGAGATCATAAATAATCTTTTGTCTTCCCCTTGACATTTAGAAGAACTTAAAGCAACATTTCACATATATTCTTTTCAATATGCATTACGTCTAAGCAATGACTTAGCAAATTGGTTGACCAATAAGGCAAATCAAAAAAGATACTCCTCTTCCTCCAATTGTAACAGGTTTCTGTGGAAACATTCTTTCTCTTTCCAGATTTCATTTGACCCTTCCCGAACGAAAAACTGAAATCTTTCAATTCATTAAGCACATCAGTTCCAGACATACGTTGAGGTGGATCATCGGTCTCTATAGTATTATCAAATCTTCGACGATTCATTCTATATGGATGATCCTTTGGCAAAAATCGTCGATGTCCCATAAAACTGAAACTACAACGATGTTTCAGTCTTCTGGATCGTGTATTCTTCATACAAACTGGACATGACAGTTTCCCCTTCGTGCTCCATCCAGACATCATTGCATAAGCCGGAAAATCATTGATTGTCCACATAAGCGCAGCGCGCATCTGAAATATGTCTTTCGAACATGCATCGTATGTGCGTACACCCACATCCCAAAGAAGCTTCAACTCTTTTATTAAAGGTTGCATGTATACATCAATATCAATGCCGGGATCAGAAGGACCAGATATGAGTATACTCATGAAAGTGAAAGATTTTTTCATATACAACCATGGGGGAAGATTATAAATGTGCATAAAAACGGGCCATGTGCTGTGCGAAGTAAGCATCTGCCCAAACGGATTAAAACCGTCGCATGAAAGACCCAGCCTCACATTACGCACGTCAGCTGCAAAATCAGGATGTCGAGCATCAAATCTCTTCCATGCAAATCCATCTTCAGGATGAACCAACTCATCATCAGTCTTCTTTCTCTCGGTATCATGCCATCTCATTTTTATTGATATGTCATCAGACATAAAAAGATTCTGGAGTCTGGGGATCAATGGAAAGTGCCACATTACTTTCTGTGGAACGCGGGATGGTGTTCCATCAGATTTTGACTTCCAGCGGGACGTGCCACATTTTATACATTCATTTCGTTCAGCGGTTTCCTCCCAGAATAAACTGCAATCTTTCGGGCAAGCATGAATTTTGTTTCTTGAAAATCCAAGTTCCTCAACTAACTTCCATGCCATATAGTGGTTTGAGGGAATATCTACATCATCTGGAAGTAAATCCTTCAAGAGGGTAAGAATGTAATCGATTGCTGTATTAGAAATCCCATACATAGTTTTCCCATGAAATAATCGGATTAAAAATTCCAGCTTTTTCATTTTATCGCATTGTCGATATACTGGAGTCGTGGCAACATCATTCAATTTTTTCACCCTATCAATATCATCATTTTCACTAGATGCATCAGCTGTCCTCATATCGAAGTCTTCTTGAGTCGAAATCCTTTCTTTTTCATGATGAAGAATAAACGGAAACCGATCATCTAACAAATTCTCCATTCCAGTCTTTTCATTTCGATCATCACCAATTTGAGATTTCGTTTTCTCCCCATTGTGATACCACAGAAAGTAGTTTGCTTGAAACCCATTTTTGGTTATGTGGTAGCTAACTTCTTCACGGCTCAACCAAGGTCTACCAACACAATTGGAACATGGGCAGTGTATGCGACCACTATCTGAAGCATTGTGAAATGCAAAATCTATAAAGCTCTCCAAATTGTTTTGAAAATCGTCTGAGATCCGATCGGTTTCATACATCCAACTTCTGTCCATTCTGTAAAAAGAATTTATATAAGTCATTTTGTCATAAACAATTCAATAGGCATTAACTATAATAGAAAATACATTTAAGTAAACGATACAGGAAGAAAATAATCAAGGTATCAACTACACATGTCAAAAAAACATACAAATGTGTTATTGAAAAAATGTAAAACCAACAAGAACTTAATGTGTTATATCACATAACAGCATGACTCATCCCATAACCATATTAGTAGGGTATCATGAACATGAATAACATCAACCTTGTGCCATCCTCCTACCCTACATGACCCCAACCATATGCCACATCTTATTATAGCCTTATCACATCACACCTCACCGAAAAACACTAGGGAAATCATAGTACATCTCACCTGAAGACACATGAGCAATCACATCGCATCTTGCCTAAAAACACATGGTCAATCTCTCTTTAAGGAAGAGTAGGGAAGACATGGTAGCTATCCAAACATATAACCACCGTCCTAGATATTAGAAAAAATACCCATAACTCAAAACCTCTGATCGTTGGTAAGTTTATCCAACTCTGGTTGGGAATGTGTAGAAATAACATAAAAATACATGATATATAGATAGCACAAAATACTCAACCTATGGGTTCACATTAACTACATAATCACACACTTCACTACTACTATAAAACACATAAACCACACCACCACCACACAAGACGCATATCATTGGAATATAATTCTACATTCAATAAGTCTATCTATGGAATTATCATAAGAATCCATGTATCAATTGGAATATAATTCTACATTCAATAAGTCTATCTATGGAATCCCTCCCTTGGATCCATGTATCACCAATGACTTAATCAATATTCAAAGAAATTAGTCTATCCGTGGAATTCCACTGTGAATCCATTTATCACATAAAGCATATAAGTTAATAGAAACAAGATTATATACCTGACATCCTAATAGAATCCATGTATCACTATTTACTATTAATCATTTAATGAATTTCATTTCATTTAAACAATTCATTAAACATACCAAGGTCAAAAACAAAGGTATTTAATACAACTCACCTCAAAATGGCGACTCAATCAAATAATAACCTGAAAAGAATGAAGCTTCATTTACTCATGTTGTAATGACAAGATAATGAGATTCTCTTGCTTAATCAATCAATTCCATATCATGGTCTCAACATAACTCATAATGGCTAGAAATTCAATGAAAATTCAAGCACTCACATGGGAATTTTTAATATAACACTCCTAACAAGACTATAAAGATATCACATGCATTAGTTATAATATATCTAACATGGTAACATAAAATATAAGTGTTAAATGGGAATGAAAACTATAAAATACCCTTAATTAATTTAATTTACAATTCAATTCATAAATCGAACAATCAATTCGATTTATATAACCTTTCACAAATGACATCCCATGTTCAAAGGGTAAAATCCAAAAAGGAATTTTCAAGAAAACTCACCCTTAGGCGCCGGCAGTAGCTCCAAAATCGTCTAAACTGAAGGGAAAAATAAAAATAAGTCTCAATAATATCCAAACATTTGAATAGCTTTTGAGATAAAGAAGAAGAAGAACCTGAAGAAGAGATTCAAGGTCCGGCCGGCAGTACTCCAAAATCGCCTGCTGCTGCTCCCGTTAGGGCTCTGTAACGCGAATGGGGGAGAGAACGGGCTGCTGGGGATTTGGGGAAAACCTTTGCCAACGGTTTTTTAAAACCGTTGGCATATCTCCCCGAAACAAGGCCTATCCCAACGGTTCCTTAGAACCGTTGGGAAACACTCCCCAAAACATGGTCTATCCCAACGGTTCCTTAGAACCGTTGGGAAAAACTCCCCAAAACAAGCCTACCCCAACGGTTCCTTAGAACCGTTGGGAAAAACTCCCCAAAACAAGGCCTATCCCAACGGTTCTAGGGAACCGTTGGGAAAAACTCCCCCAAACCAAGCTATCCCAACGGTTCTAAGAAACCGTTGTGAAAAACCTCTATTTTAATCATTTACCAACGGTTCTATCAAACCGTTGGTATGTAACTGTGGGGAAAAACCCACATTCCAGTAGTGAGAACATTACCATATGATCGCCTCTAAGGATAAGTCTACGTATATGATAATAACATGAAGTTTTAGTAAACTATTGAACATGTGGTTTCCAAAAAATTATATCCCAATTTGGATAATGTAAAGTTGATGTGGATATGGAATAGATTCATATATGGGGAAAACATGAATATTTATGGTTTAGTATCAATTAAATCTTCACTCAATTCACAATGAGTGTGACTAAGACTGCAAAAATGGATATAACCTCATGCGAGATATGTTTCCTAATGATACAATATTTATAAGGAATTATGAATGATGTGTAAATATTTTTAGGACATTAAGATATTCTCAAATATACTAATAATTTGATTCTAATATTAGTTATTAATATATTTTTAATTTATAATAATTGTCATACCGTGTTTATAATTATACACTATGATTTGAAAGACATAATTTTTTGAGATAATTTAGTATATTTCATTATTTAGAAATGGTTTCTATACAATGGAATTGAAAATGTATCCGTGCATATAATCTATGTTGGAATTTCCCTTATAAGAATGAAAATGAAGATGGAGATAGAGATGGAAAAATTATAAATATTTTGGGGAATCCAACTCAAGTTAAAACTAATAAAATTTCCCAAACATTTTATCTTACTGATCTCAAATATGGTGCAACAATTTTGAACTAATTCATACCAAAAAAACCACGATCATTAAACTGGAATACAAATACATTAGTATCTGAGAAAAGGATCAATTCTCGAGAGAATACATTTCTCACATTGAGAAGTATTATAAGAGGGAAAGAAATTATGGGAGATTATAATATTAAGGGAGATGTTGATCAAATGTGGTAATAAATCAATAACACTAAGGAATAAGAGGAAATATATAGTATCAAGTTGAAGAATATTAAAAAAATATTAATTAAAAAATATATTTATTGGTAATTAGTCAATCTAATGAAGAATTAAGGATAAAATATTGTCAAATATTAATCTAACTTTACATTGTTTATAAATCATGCGTATGATTATGTATATAATCTAAGAAGTATGAATAATCTATTTTTTGATGGACTAGATCCTATCATTTAAAAGATATTTGCCTATTTGACAGACTAATTGAAAATTAATATTTTTATTTATTTTGAAAAGGCCACCATATCTGAGGATATAATATCAGGTTTTCGTAAGATAGAGAAATAATTATCTAGGAATTATGTAATTAATGTAAAATAAGATAATTTGAGATAATTTGAACACACCAAAAAATGAAATAAAGTAAAATGGGAGAAATAGAGGTTAAAATTTATAACTTGTAATAAATTTGGAAAGAAGAACTATAGAATTTATTTAATGGGAATGTGGTTTTTATTCAATTATAGAGAGAAATGTAATTATTATCCTAATTTAGAGTGTATCAATAAATCCATATTTTTCTAATAATTAAATTTCATGAATTTTGGGAAATATTCATAAAAATAACCCAAGAATCAAGGGAATTCTCCTCAGAAAATCAAAATTAACAAAGGCTATGTATAACCGATCACTACAACTATTATTGAAGTTCCCAAAAATTTAATGGAATATACATTGATCATAAACTCAAATTTTGATAACTCTTAATATTATTATTTATATTCACACTCTTTTATATTATCCATTTTTCTATGAAAAGTTAAATGGTTCCCTAGAATCTAAAGAAGGATGTTTTTAATCAGGGCTGCTAATGGAAATATTATTGCAAAAAGGATATAATAGTCAGTCCCCATTATAATTCAAAGACATACCTTATTAGAAATATTGGTTATTATATCTATAGTGTATATTGTTATAATCCTTGGTATGGATTGGATTTCTTATTATAATGACAAAATCAACTTCCAGGAGAAGGAGAACATGATTTACGAAGATGATGTAGAATCTCATATCTTTATAGGAGGAATTTAATCATATCAGTTTTGTCTAGATCAATCACTAGTAGTTCTCCTTAATTTTGTTCTTATAAAAAAATATTTGGCAGAACCATGGAATTGGAAATGTATCATGAGAATAGAGGATGTACCTACTTTACAAGAATACATTGATACGTTTCATGAAGAATTAATTATACATAAACCTAATATGGAAGTTTAGTTTTCCATTGATTTCATCCTTGATGAAAAACCAATATGTAATAAACCGTATAGAATGACCATAGTATAATTAGTGGAACTGATGAAAAAAAGTATTTGTGTGATAATGGGTTTATACTCCATAGTGCTTCAATATAGGGAAACTAGTTTTTTTGTTAATAATAAAGATGGATCTAGGAGGTAATGCATCAACTATATTAATATAATTCCAAAGTGTCCTCTTCTTCACATTGATGACCCATTTGATCTCCATTTTGGGTATCATTAGCTATGAGTAATTTTGGAGGATATTCAAAAAACAACATTTCATACAAGGTATAGAAATTACAAATTCATAGTAATTGCCATTGTATTAACTAATTCAAACTATTTTTTATGGATTTTATGAACTAATTATTAAAGAGTTTTAGTGATAATATAATTATGGTATTAATTGTTGATATCATCATATAATGTTAATGATATGAAGATATTGAGTTTTATTTATGAATCATTCTCAATAATCATAAGGAAAATTATTTATATAGAGAATTTATAAAAGGAAAATTCTAGATTTAGGAAGTTTCTCTCTTGCGATAGGGTTTCTCCTCGGTGGTGGCTTGGAGTGGGGGAGGCCATTGCACGGCCCTCCAGCATCATCTCCCCCTCATTCACTTCTTACACTTCTTTTCTCCTTTTTACGTCTTCTTCGGTGGCCTCTGCACTCGATCGGGTGAAGGTTCTTTTATTTCGGCATGCACATCATGTTTGGTTGGATCTGGTTATCTGCCTCATCGTTGATGTCAGCGCTCGAATCCCTCAGCCGATCTTTCTCTGCTCTAGTCTAATGTTATTCTGCACCCCTCTGAGGTGGATCAGGAGTGGTGGTAGTGGCTAGATTTTGGGATGTGCAGTTCAACCGTCGTCGGTGTGCCTGGAACAGCCCTTCAACTATGGTGTTTACGCAACAACAACTTCTTAGTGAAGTTTCCAGTTTTGGGTTTTGTTTCGTGATTCTTCCTCATGCCATCGGTGATGTTTTTTAGGTTTTCTTCTTCATTTTTTATTTGATGGGAGGTTTATTTTCTTCTGGTCTTGGGTCATGCTCATATCTGGTTTTGGTGGAGGTCGTTCAATTTATCTTCTATGGTGAGTTGATGATGGTCGTGTTTTGATGAGTTTGGTTCATCTGTGATGGTGGTTTGATGAACTGATGATTTCTGGTTATGGTGTTTCTAGTTTGATTTATTGTTCGGCGTTTATTCCTCATAACAGTGTTATGATTGACGATGGTGTGACAATGTTGACAACAGTCTTCGGATGGGGATGAAGAAGATATGGTGTTTTAATGACGGCAAGGATGCCAGTTTTTATGTTGTTTAAAGCTATGGTGGTAATGGCCGGTGGGTTCTCACCAGGGATGTATGACGAAAATGATGAAAATGTAGGGGGCATGGCTCGAGGAGGCTCATTGACCAAGGATGTGTGTTTCAAGGTGTCCTATGAGATTTTCAATTTTGTATGGAAGAGGATTTCATCTTTGTTGTCTTTTGATATTGGTGATCCGATAATCTATTTTATGGCCTGGTTCCTACTCACCCAAAATGTGGTTTTTGAAAATCAAATAAAAATACAATTTTCAGTCTCTAAGGTTGTAATATCAGATGGTTATTTAATGAAAAAAGGCAGTGATGGAATGGATAATGTCAATGAATATAACCATGGTATGTATTTTTATTGGATTAGCAGGTTACTATCTATGATTTGTTCAAAACCTTTTCTTGATTAGTTAATCAATTAACCTACTTAACATATAAAGGGGCTATGTTCTTATGGTCGGAATAATGTAATGAAAATTTTAAATAATTAAATGGATAATAGGAAATGTACCAATATTGACAATACCATTTGGAAGGGATGGATTTTTGATTTATTGTGATTTATTAAAAAAGATACTTGGATGCATCCTAATGTTTAATTATAGAGTTATTTATAATATATAAATTAAGTAAAAGATACATTCACAAAATTATCCAACCAATTTAATTGAGTTAGTAGTCTTAATCATTTTATTGAAGATATGTAGGATTTATCATTATGGTAAATAATATGAAATATATATAGAATTTATTTTTAAAATATATATTCTCAAAGAATGATACAGAAATAAGTTAAATTTGATGGTTAGAATTAAAGAAGGATTATGACTTTATAATACATTACCATCACAGGATGAAAAATAAGATAGCTGATGTGCGGAGTAGGAAATGAATAATGTTTTGACTAAAACAAGGATAAAAAATGATCGTATTTTCTTGGATTTAGAAGATTCAGATACAAGAATTATTAACTAAGTTTAAATATCACATATTTTCCTATTTATTTACAATATATAATTATAAGAGAAAATTAAAATTCCCTAGCTTCATCCTAATAATATTTAATATAAAATGAAGAATTGAGTGATGGGAATTTAGAGTCTTCATATATGAACATGATATATTGAAATAAAGAAAGGGGATATGTGTTCTATTTATGAAATTCCTAAAAATAGAATTATTAGAAAAATATCATATCTCAAATCTTTATATACACCCTAGTAAAACTAAAATGTGTCTGGATTTGAATGAATATATTTGGCGAGACAATATAAAATGTAAAACTTAAGAATAATTTTCTTTATTCATCTCTTTTAAAAGGTAACAATTGATAAAAATATTCCTAATGGAGTTATTTGACCTCTACATATTCCCGTATGAAATGAGATGATATTTCAATAGATTTTTTCATTGGAATGCCAAAGAAACCTAGAAGAAATGATTATATATGGGTTATTACTGATCACCATACCATGTATGTACATTTTATCCCTACAATGGAAGATCTATATCTTATTCACCTCATTAATTTCTATAAAAATAATTTTTGGAGAATCCATGGGGCACCCCTTTTGATTTAATCCAATCATGATTCATGGTTTACATAAAAATTTTGATCAGGTCTTCAGAAATCTCACGACACTGAGCTATATTTGATCTCTACATATCCTCATCCACCTAATGGGAACTCTGAAAGGATTTTTCAAAAATTAGAACATATGTTGGTCTTGTACTGAGCTGACATTCATGGTATATTGGATCAATATTTACATTAACTAAAATTTTCTTCTAATAATAGATTTCATTCAAGAAATAAAATAGAACTATATAAATCATTATATGAAATATGTGTTATAATACAACATTTTGGGAAGATTTTGGTGAAATGGATCTCATAGGACTAGATCTCATGGAAGAGATAATGGTGAATATGAAGACTATTAAATAACATAATATATCATCTCCATGTAGAAACAAACTATACCAATAACTAATGGAAGTATTTATAAATTCATGTGGGAAATCTATTATTCTTTATGGTATTTACAAAAAAGGGTGTTATAAGGTTAATTAAGAATGATAAAACAATTCATTGGTACAATGGTCTTTTCAAAATTCTATAATGAATAGGCGCTATTGCTTATTTTTGGTAATGCCACATGGTGTCTTTAAAGTTCTTGAAATGTTCCATATCTCATTTTTGAGAAACGACATGACAAGATCAATGTATTTTATCACCTATGAGGTAATAGAATTGAACAAGATTTTTCATATTATGTAGAGAGTAACCAGATATTTTACACTAGAGAATAAGTGTTGAAGAATCAGATGGATTAGATGGTAATAAACTTTAAAGGTATCAAAATATATAAGTGGAATCATGAGGACCTAAAAAAGTTATAATTAATAGACAAAAACATTTTTTGTGAAATGATATTGCAGAAATATTGAGTTTGAAATTTTTGAAGGGGGAAGAATGTGGCACCTGATATTCATTTATAGTATGTTAACTATTCTTTATTTAAAAACTATAACATAATTCACATATATTTATATATGAATATGATTAAGAAAATAAATTCAAAATATTTATGAATTGAATTTTAGGAAATTAATTTCATTTTACAATTCATCATTTCAAAATTATCATGGGGTAAAATTTTGATATTTTTCAAAAAAAATTTAAAGTTTCTTAGATTATGAAAAGTACATACATTACAAATAGTGTTAAATTAATTAAATTATAATGATTTTATAAAACATTTAATGTTTATGAAACATTTTTTATAAAATATATACATATATAAAGTAATATAATGAATATAAAAATATAATATTGAACTTATAAATATATTCGTAACATTCTGGAAATATATGTACTTTTTTTATTCAAATAAAAACTATTTTTGGTTCTTCTCTATTAATAATGTGTTAAAAATATTCCATTAGTTGTATTTTTGGTTTGAAAGAAAAAAGAATATCCTTTAATTTAAATTTCTCTAATTAATTCCATTTTAAACAATATTATTCATTATTTTCTAATATCATTTTAATGCTTAAAACAAGCATTTTTCTAAAAATGATTTTCACTACATTTTATGAGTGTATATTAAAAATAATTATTAACACTTATAGAAATTGAATATTGTAAAATTTATTACATATTTTTAATCATCATAATTTATATTAGGTAATAAGTTTAACTTAATATTTTTCATAATGAATAGTAAACTTGGTAAATATTTATCACCTCGGTTAAGGGTAAAATGAGTATAAAGGATTAAAAATAAAAGGATAATGTGACAAGATAACATAAAAACATGAATAAATCAAATTTTATAATTTTATTTATCCCTAAAACTTATACTATTATAATAAATTTTAATTGTTTCCACATTAATTGACTATGAAATATATTATATAATAAAATTTCATGTATAATAATTTTTTCCACCCAAATCACTTATAAAAGGGTACCCCTATCCTCTATACTCCACACTGCTTAAGACACTTAATATAAAAAAACATGATGTAATAACCCCCAAAAATCCATCACCACATCCTAGGGGTACATTTCTCACCAAAATATCACTTTAAGAGGGCATAATGTGTAAGCTAGTTATGGTTACCAAATGAAGAAGTAAATTTTCTTATTAAGATTTTTTATGTTCCTTTCTTATTAAACCAGCTTCAAATGATAAATAAAAATTAAAACATAATTAAATCAGTATATTAATAATAATAATATTTTTTGGGTTAAGGTTAAATCCATTTACTTTGTTATCTCCATCTTATTGGAAATAAAAGCATCACTCGTGCATACGTGCGACCTACCATCCCCATGTAGCACAATAAATCTTTTCATCAAAAGTTTATTTAGATGATTATAAATATGGAATTAATGAATATATATTTTTTATTTTTTAATAATTATTATTTTCTAAATATAATGCATAATCAATATTCTTACCCATGTATCTATTGGGTAATGATAATGATGTTCGTTTGTATATATGGACAATCAATTTCACAAAGCGATGTGATTTCATTTTTTATTATCATCATGTATAGATTATTATAAAATTTTATATAGTGATATATTAAAATATATACATGATATTATTAAATTTGTTGGTACTGTGGATCTATTTCATGAAAATTTTATCTATGGTCAATGTAATGATGTAATTTTGGAGAAGATGACCAAACAAGCTTAAGTAGTCAACAAAAGGAAGAACTATTCAATCAATAAATTTCAAATGATTATAAAATAATCATAAAAAGGAACTATTGGAGAATAGTCGTGTTAATAAAATATTTATGAAATTTATATTTATTTTTCTTGATGGTATAACACATTTTACAAAGAGGAATTCTGAGGTAAGTGTCTATTCTATAATTTCATTTTTATTCATGAATATTTATGTTTAAATTTACATCGAAAGAAAATATAATCTCCTTATGTTTTAAAAAACAAATATACATATACATATATACTTATATATTTTTCTCTACTTTTTATGTAACACCCAAATACTTTACAATATATATCTTTTAAAAATATTTATTTCTGTCGACAACTTGCGATGTATGCAACAATGGGCTTAAACAAAACACATCACTCAATTAAAAAATAATTTAATCATTACCAATATAACCTAGATATTAAATTAGATAGTATTGATAGAACCAAATTAATTATTGAAATATATATTTTTCCAAAGTTCATTTGTAATCTAATTAATATAAATAAAACAATGATTTGTTTTAAATAAAAGGAAATGTTTTCAGAAAAAAACTAATTGTTTTCTAAGATGAGGTTTAGTCACACTTCATTTATACAGTATAAAATTAATTTATTTTAGATATATAATTTAATAAAACTAACTACATTTTTTAAATCATAATAAAAAATAGTCTTATGGTTAATTTTTGGAGTCTTTCTTGAAATGTTTCATTTTTTGATGAATAGTGAAAAATATTGAGTATTAATTGAAAACCATCATTTAACTTAAATTATTTATAAATTTAAATTTTGTTTTAAAATAGTTTTTAATTTAAAATAGTTCTACAATATATCAATTAATATAATTAATGTCATTTAAGTCATATTCATATTGAAATTGGATATAAAAACATTGTAATATTTTGATCATTTTCTCTTCGAAAACCCACTTTATTATCACGAATGTAGGATTAATTTCAAAAAACATTTTACACTTTGGATAACGTAATTTAGAAATATTATTCTATATTTTGAATAAACATAATTTTTTTATCTAATAATTTCAACTTTTTTTACCATAATTAATTGTAATAATATTAAATATTATTTATTGTGGTTAAGGAATAAATGGGTTTACTGTGTGAGTGTGTGTGGGGGGGGGGGGTAAAACTATAATAATAAGGGTTAAAATAAACTATTTCTTTCCTATAAAATCTATAATATTTCCATATTTCAATATTAGTATGTCTAAGGAACTAGAATAATTAATTTAAGACCTTTTTTCCTATTAAAAACATGGGTATACCTTTTTCTTTTAAAAAACTACAAGTGTGTCACTCACCTATCTTATAAAAGGCCACCCCTATCTTATCTTCTTTACATATTCACATGCTTTTTGTTGTTCCAATACATGAAAATATAAATTAAAAAAAATTATTATCAATATAGAAGACTTAATTTCATAAAAAGTCCAACCATGGAAGGTTTTTGGTTAAAACCTAAGGAGGTTACCTAAAGAAGAGGTAATATTCTTAATAGATCATTTTTATTTTATTTCTTTCTCCACCTCACTTAAATATTATTAATCCATTATTATATAATAATAATAATATATAAAATATAATAATGTTTTTATGATAATTAAATGACCTTAAACAATCAAACTTCCATGAAATGGGTTGTGAAATCATCATTCGTGTGTATGGTGGATTACTTCCTCACAAATCCATGCAATTCCCTTTTCCATGAAACCCTCTAGAGGTTGGGTATTATGATGGATAATATATATATATACATATATATGATATTTTTGAAAGAATTATACCTTTTTAGTCATTATATCAGATGAGGATTTTTATTTTTCATTTTAAAGGGGATATGAAAACATCACTCTAGTGTACAACAGACTATCGCCTCATGAAGCGATGTGATTCATTTCATAGTGACTCTTTACATGGAAGGTAATAAGTATAAATTTAATGAATATATATTCTATAAATGATGTAATTTTAATATTAATAACATACATATCATTATTAATGGATTACATATAATTTTATTTCTTTTTATTACACTCACTAAATGATGATAACATCATTCGTGTATGTGTGGACTACCGCCTTCATGAAGCGATATGAATCTCTTTTCATCATAAAAGCATATGGATGATATATATAATCATATTTTGATGACTAATATGGTATTAATGACATCATGATCATTTAATAATGATGAAATACAAATTACCACCTATCTAAAATAATCATTTAAATGTGGGAAGATTACTCATGTGTGTGTATAGCCCATCGTCTCTATTATCAAAGCATACTTTAATTATCAAAAATATCTTTAATGATTTGTATTAAAAGTTTAATTGACCTATAAAATTGATAACTTTTTCATTATAATTATTCTTTATATGATGAAAATATATAATATGTTTATGAATCAGTTCTTTCAAGACAAAACCTTCTTGAAAAAACAAGACAATTAAAACCTGAAAGAGTAAAAATAATTAAATATTATTAATTAATGTGTTATAAGATGTTATGAAAGGATTTTATATGATATAATAATATTAATATATTTATATTATAAGATAATAACATGTTTAAAACCACTACATAGTATTTTAAAGCACATTTAACCAAAATTAAGTGTGAGGTAAGAGACTTCATCTAAATTTTCATTTATTAAGGAAAATTGTAATGTTATTCTCATAATTTCATTTATATGGTGTTTATACTACCACATTGACATGTAATATCATTATTAATTCATAAATTATGTTATTTTAGGATTAAATTTAAATTATTTCATTCAATAGGATTCACCTTGAAAATTATTATGTGGTAAAAGTTATTTTATAATCTGAATATATTTTTTGATTGTTAACACTATCTTGAAATAATCAATTTATTATGATCATTTTCCACTGTAAATTATAATTATCGTAAATATATATATTATTTTATGATGTATATGACTATTTCATAAATTGTATAACTTTTTTACATATGGTTATACTTTGAATGTTATTTGATTAACTGGGGAAAATTTATAAATATGTGTCCTTTACTCAATACAGATATTTGTGGATAAGGAAATATTTTCATGAATAAAATAGATTATTTGATATATGATGTATTATTTATACATGCACTGTTATAAGATCCCGACCATTTCAAAAGGTTTATTGAGCTCTTGTATAGGTACTGTTTTTCCTTTCTTTTGAGAAAATCTTAGCTGGGTATTAACTTGGGGAGTTTTTGGGAGAAATTGAATATTTTTTTAAGGAAGATGGGTAGTGTGGAGTTTTCATAATGTTTTTTAAAACTATGATCCCATACTAAAAAAAATTTGCACACAAACCAAATTAATTCTACTACCTGGGGAAAGGTTTTTCAAACTATTTTCTCTCTTATTATCTTCTATATGACCCCTAAAAGGAGGCGTATGGTTAGGGAGAACAATAAACCCCATATAAGAAACCATTGGTGCAGAAAATTAAAACCCCAATAATTTATTAATGAAATTAAAGAACCCCCCATACTGTATACTAAAACACCATAGATTGACCCTAAACTAATTTATATCAGTTTTAGTGGCTCCTGCATAGATTCAAATTTATTATAAGCCCCATTATTGATGAATCTGAGCCTGAGGTTATGATTTAAACCTCTCCTGATAAGATATTCTCACCCCATATGGTGTCATCCCTCATTATTGTCCTTCTCTCATTAGTTGAAGTGGTGATTTCCTCTATTGGTAATGGATATAAACCTAGGTTTTCATTGATATAATCCTCATTGTTTTTTATTTAGTTTCTGTATATAAATATTTTTCTTCATTATGATCTTGTTTGTTGTGCTTCAAATTGGGGATTTCCATTAGCAACCATGTATCATCAATCTTGAGATATGTGATCTAAATTAAATTCCTATAGTATTGAATTATAATCGTCTCTATGTGTTTTCATATTTCTATAAGAAGGTCTATAAATTGAATCGTGAATATATTTAATTGATTGATAAATTAATTTATAGACTTATAAAATTGAATAATTGATTTTCCATTAGACAATGAAATGTGTTTTTCTTGGGATAATAGAATTTCGAAATCATAAATATGCAATTATTGAATAATTGGACATTAAATTTATTGATTAATGGGATTGAGATATTTTTCAATTAAATTTGATTGTGTAGTTAGTTAACTATTGAGTTATGGAATTGATTAATAATGAGAATAAATAGATGTTTTCTTAACAGTAGAAGTTTAATGGGTTATGAAAATTAATGTTGAGAAATGGTTAAATGATGAATGGTTTTTATTATTCCATTTGAATAAATTATTTACCCCTGGTTGTATTCAAAATTGTAATGGTATACCATGATATGAAATATTGATGGGTGGGTTAATGGTGACTATGCTCGTGAAATGTTATATATGTGAATTAAGTGATATTTTTATAAATGGGTTTTCGTATGTGGACTGGTGGTTTAAATACCCAAAATCTAATCGAAGTGGTGTTCTAGAAGCAAATGATTGCATGTGATAATGAGTGTGGGACATAGAAATATGCTTCAAAATCTAACTTATGTGATGCATGTGATAAATGATTGTGGGACACAGACCTTTACTTCATAATCCTACGTGTATGATTGATCGGTAATGAGTGTGGGGAACTGAATGATGCTTCAAAATACCACTTATGTGAACATTTGATAAATAGGTTGTGACTCACAGACTAATTCTTTAAATTCCCATGGGGTCTTAGCAATGATAATATTCACTAAAAATGTTTGAATTAGACTATAGTTCCAATTCGTCCTATTATGAATTTAAATTAAGTTGATAATGAAAGGCCATTAAATAATGAATTGTGAATCCCACTTTAATATTGTTCAGACTCCAGAATGAGCCAATGTAGGTATTTATGGGTTGGGTGTCTGTGAACTCAGGGAAATTAAGTGATTAAATAAAGAATAATGAAACAAGATAAATATTTACTTTAAGAATACTACATTTTTTTATAATTACATAAATTTTTATTTTATGGATATTGTTTTAGACACCGTTGATGGTGGCCTACTGAGTTGTAATCACAAAACACTAGGTTTCTTGATTAGTACCTGAATAGACATCATGTTTGCAGGATTTGATAAGGTAAAGGGTCCCATGTTAGATTGATGATTCGGGATGGAGCATCTATGAGAAAACCATACATGGTGTTGGGATTATTTTGGGAGTATTATTGTGTATTTATTTTGGGTTTTCATTTGAAACTTGACACATTCTTAATGTGACACATATAATATTTTGGTTTGGATATTGTATTCATGTTTTAGTTATCATGTCATTATAGTTTTTCTAGATATTGGTTATATCATTTTTTATTAATCATTTATTTCCCCTATTTTTATACTTTTATAAAGAGGGTACAGTGTCCCCAAGATTGATTTTAGACCCTCACTGCTAGTCAAAAACCTATGGTGTACATGGAGGTGTTCTTGAGGTAATGTAAGAACAGATTGGGGCACTAAGGTCTAGAACCCTGTCATGGAGGTTACAATGTCATATCAAAGTGGTTTTATTTTATTTTCTTTTTTGTTACTATTTGAGAAAGGTAAACCAAACACTAGGAGGAGTTGAGCCTCAGACAAGAGCATGTGCATGGGAGTAGATAACCCATGTGTGTTAGAGATACCTAGTACCCGGGGTAGGACTGTTGTTATTATTATTATTTGTTATGATTGGATGTTATTTCACCTCAAGTGATTCAATTTTTCTTTGATATGATTGATTTTTATGAGATTTTATATGAATTATCTTGTGGACTAATATGGACTAAGAGTTGAGTATGCATGAATCAATCACAGAAATTGAGAATTATTATGAAATGCATCATATTTAGGCATGCATGGAAAAGAAGGTTTTGGGATGAGTTGGTTTTATTAATTTTATTTTTTTTCTTGTGTAAATTTTTAATGAAAAATGAGCCGAATGTGAACATGAAAGTTTTAAAAAATAGGCAATATCTTAATAAATGGGTGTCTAATAAGAAACATGAATAATGAGAATGTGTTTACAATTTTTTAACCATGAATTAGATTTAGGATGGCTTTGTGATGTGATCGTGCCTCAGTCTTGACCATGTGGTAGGGTTTTGGAGATGACTTTTTATGGGTTTATGTGAAACCACAAATTGTGATAATGTTTTGTAATGTGTCCAAATTGTTGTGTTTTTAATTGTAGTGATATGCCTATAGGTTCAAATTTTATGATAGGATGATAGGAGGAAATGGTGGAAAATGATCCTCCATTACTAAAACATGAGGCACCAATAATTTTAGGTCATGGTGTCGAAGAGAAGTTCCATGAGAACTTTTCTCACTTCAAGTAGTTTATGGAGAGAGAGACCCAAAGAGGCATGTGAAAAGTATGTCTGACCTTACTTGGGAATTCTAGTTGAAACACCCTATGAAATTTACTATAGATTGGGGCCCTGAGGCAGTTATGTTCTTGATTGAGTCTATGTGGATTGAAGTGCCCAGATCAGTGTGAATCACTGAGAGGGGGAGGGGGTGAATCAGTGATCCTTTAAAACTTTTTACTAATTGATTCTTAATCAATTAAACCTCTATGGCTGGTTAAAGCCTCGATCCACTCTTCTTGTATCTCTCAACCTTTCCCGGATAATGCAGTAATGAAAAGGCACAGGACACAAGGATTTACAAGGTTCGTCACCAAAGGCCTACATCCTTGCCATGCTCTCTCAGCATGGATTCTCCCATTATAACTTGTTAGAATTACAATGGTCGATACAGAGTCCCACTGTATCTCTCCTGAGTCCCACAGGAGGGTCTTTATACTGCGTCCCACAGTGTTACCAGAGTCCCACTGGCCTGCTCCAGAATCCCACTGAAGACTTCTTCTCCCTGAGTCCCACAGGGTCTTCTCTTGGCTCCTCGAGTCACATGAGTAGCTCTTCTTCACTTTAAGTTCTTCAAGTATCCTCAGCAGTCTGGGATAAAGACTGCTGGACTTGCTCTGTACCTCTGATCACTTGTGATGATCAGGTCTTCTCGTCTTGCTCAGGATTTATCTCTTTATTCTCAGGATGACCTGGCCTCTCTCCAATTACTGAATACTCAGACAATTGATGTCTTTAACTTCAGTCTGGTCCAGTCTCAGTTTACTTCACTTCATGCACAGAATGCATGGCAACTCTGAATCCTCATACACTGACTGCATGGCCTTCTCAATTCTTCAAGAACCTCCTGGCCTTGGACAACTCGAACGCACACCACTGATTCAAGCTTGTTCAGTGTGCGCGTGCATGCATGCATTCATGCACTTTCCCTCTTTCTTCTCTTGGTGCAATAAACCCACAAAGGGTGTAGTATCTTTAAGCACACACCACCTTCTCCACTCACACACATTGTTCAATTTGTTCACACACTTAAATTGTGTGTTCTACTTTAGTGTGGGTCTTGTTCTTCTTCTAAGTGTGCACAACCACTTTGCACAAACTTAGGCTTCGACCTCTTCTTGTTTAGTTCAAGTATGCACAAACAATTTGCACACACAATAGCTTGGCCTCTTCCCTCTTCTCTTGATACACGCTCTTGACCCGTAGGTTGTTCTCCAATTTTGCACACACACAAATAGTGTGGTCTTCCTCCTTATGCACACACACGGCCAAGTCTTGGGTTCTCATTGCACACACACACAAGGTGTGTTATACACTTCACAACCCGAACTACTACTCAAGTGAGGCGCGCAAGGGGTGCGGCCCCTCCTTCTCTTCACAGCCGAGCTATTGCCACTGGTCGTGGGTCGCGCAATCCACAAGGCGCGCAAGTGCACAAGGCACAAAGCGGTGCGCAAGGGTGCTGCCTAACCTTCCCTGTCACGCAAGCAGTGGCGGGCAGGGGGTCCTCTTCTTGTCGTGCAAAAAAGGTAGCGCACAAGGGACTCCTTCGGGCCAAGGATGGCACCGAGGACTTCAGCCGCGCAGGGTGCGCGCAAGGGATCTCACCGCGCAAGTGTGCGCGAGGCTTCATCTTCGCGAGGCAGAGGTGCACTCACAGTTCTCCGGATCTTCAACAAAGGATCAGCAAACAACAATGAGGTCTCGGACTCTCCTTTTATAGGCAGAGATGCCTCATATTATCCGCGTGCGATGAATCTTGAATCACCGAAGATTTCGGATCTTTAAAAATCCTTTAAATCTGGTTTCTATCCTCGGTTCACGCGTGTATTTATTTTCTTCGGTCTTCTTCACATGCATGCGACTTAGAACGCATGCACGACCTCTTTTCTTCCAATCTATGCAAACCACGAACACACGTGGCCTCGGCACCTTTGGTTTGCCTCGGCCGAACTTCGAATTCTTTCAAACATTGCATGCATGGTCATTTTTAGGCATGATCGGGTTCAGTGTGGCCAGAAGAACTCGTTGGAGCAATTAGATTGGCCGGAGGTGGTCAGACACTCCATTTCTATCCTCGGGGAGGTCTCTGGTTCGAAGGAAGCTCGCGGGTGGCCTCGTGCGAGCTCGGGGAAGAAGACGGTCGCTGGGCCGTTGGATCAGCCGATCAAAAGACTTTGGACAGCCTGGATCAGATCGGGGGCGCGGCGGATTAGATGAGCGGCTCGGATCTGGCGCGCGATCAATCGTGCGGCCAGGATCGCTCCCGCGGAAAAATTCGCCGCCCCACATCGAAACGCCGTGGGATTTTGCCGCGGTTTATTAAACATCCGCTGCCCGCTTCACCGCAATTGAACTTCTCCCTCCACGGTGCTGCCCCGCACCGTGTTCTCCCTGCGGGCGCGATCTGCGCCCACTCTCGCCTCTGCGGGCGCGCTCCTAGCACCCACTATGCATGCCCTCGGGCGCGCGCGCTGCGCGGGCTTCACCACCGCGTAGCCTCGGGGCTTATACACGGCCCCGCCCCTTGGGCTGGCCCCATGGGATCCCCCTTGGGCGTGGCGACCTCGAGTCCCACATGTGCCTTGGGGTTGAACCCTTAAGGCTGGCCCTTGGTGGCATATTTTTTGCCTACTTAAACACTAAGTACTTTGTATAAGGACTTAGTGTAAAATGCCATGTGCCACAACTCTTCTTCTCCATTTCCTCTCTTCTCCCACATTTCTATTCTTCTTATTCATTAGAATTCCTCCATTCTTCTTAAAAAAATAATCTTCACTTAGGAGGGAATTCCCGAAGGTTCTTCATCAACCGAGCTCTTGAATCACATAAAATTCTTCAATGTACTTCATTGATCTAATCAGAGATCAATTGGATCTTCTTCTAATTCTCATGCACTAAGTGATAGTGCATGGACTTCTTCAGCGCACTTCATCCACTTAGGAGGTGTGGATGGATCATCTTCCTCTCCTCATGCATTGTCAATAAAATGCATGGTCTTCTAACTTTGTTGTGACTTTGTATCCAGTTGATACAAGTTCTTGGAACTTTAAGAACAGCTCAACAATCGTCAGATGTGACTAGAGAATGTTTTAACCACAATTTCCAATACCACTTAGTGAATCTCCTAAGTGACATGCATCTTAGTACCATGTCCATTCTCTCTTCATCACCAACACCATCACATCCTTTGACATTCACATCTTGACTTCTTGACATCCATTCATTCCAAGACAACTTCATGCCTCATTGACAACAAATGCAACACAATGCACTTCAATCTCCCCCTTTGTATTTGTTGTCAATACACTCCTTCAGCACATATGAATGGGTCAATATGTGTGCCAATATTTCTCCCCCTTATTGGCAATCAAATGCAAAGGTGTGGTGTGGTTCACTTTCAAAAATATCTTCCTCCCTTTGAATAGCATTTTCTTGAAAATCACTAAGAGAGGGATGATGCCACATGTTCTCTTTAGCAAAGAATCTTTAGTAAATCAACTCTAAGTCTACTTGGGCTAACCCGGTGTAGAAAACAAGAGTGATGTAACCAAGGAACTCAATGCTGTCCATAATTCTCTACACATGTGAGATCATGCTTAGGGGTTTGAAATTTTTCAGATATAACAATGAATTTGCTAAATCCTGCACAACTTCACAAAACTCATTAGAAAGTTCAGGTGCAAAGATAAAGCTCCCCCTTTCATCCTCTTTCTCAAGATGATATTAATTTCAGGACATCATCTTCTCCAGATTGGCTCCCCCTCAAGGGGTGCACTCCATTCCTTCCAAACCATCCTCCAGTTGAGAATGATCATCATCTTCAATTCCCTGCAATGTCAGCACATATAAATACCAATAGTATAAGGGAATAAGATGGAACCTCCTTGGTTCATCAATGTGAACAACAAGGTTGAGAAGATTCTCTCAACCGAGATGTCCCATTTTCACCATTCTTCACACTTGCACATTTGATCTTCAATGATGTTTGTGCTGGTGTGGATCTCAATACATCTTCATGTGAAATCTTCTTCTTCCCTTTTGCCTTAGCAATTGCCAGAACTTCATCTTCAGCTCTTTGTAGATCTTTGGCAAGTTGCAACTGATTTGGCCATATGACTAACGAGTCATTTGGAAGTGTGGCCTCAGTTATGGAAGTTTCACATGGTTCTTTTGATGCTGTCAAGCTACCTCTCTTAGGCAACTTGTTTTCAATCAATCCCTTCTGCTTCTTTTGGATTGATTGTCTGTTTGAGTTCAGTTGGCTTCTATTTATTTTCATGGCTTCTTTACAAAGGTCCATGATGTGTCCTTTCTTTCCACAGTAGAAGCATTTCTTGGTGGTCCTTCTGGATGCATCACCCTTCTTGGATTTGAATTCCAAGGACTTCTCTTCATTCTTCAAACTCTTCTTGGGAGCATTTTCTACTTTCTTCTTGCTTCCCAAGGAATCTTTTTGAGCCAGGTTCTGTGATCTTTTCTTCTTTTGAGCTCTTGATACAGTTGGAGACTGACATGTATCTTTTTGACCACTTTTGCAATCATCCCAGATGTTGTCAAGTAATCCAAATCTATTTGCAGTAAACAGATGTCTCTGGACCTGTGGATGCTGCTTCTTTTCTTCTGGCTTGCTCCCCCTTGGCATGGTCTTCCTTTGTGCTTTGACATTCAGTGGATTGTACCAACAATCCTTTGCACAGTGCCCATACTTATTACAACACCAACACTGACCCACAAATCTTGACCTCTTCAGTCCTTCTGATTGTTGGGTACTTTTCTTGACTTGCTGTGTTGTTTTAGGAGAGCATTCATTCTTCACTGTCTTCATCCATACTTGTTTGGATTCATTCTTCCATCCTACACTTTTAGTAGAAACACTATTAGAAGCATCAATACAAGATGGGATGGATGGTACCTTCCTTTTAGAAGTTTTTTCCCTTTTATTAGAGGATGTCTTTCTTTTAGAATCATCCTTCTCAAAGCATACTTGAGTAGAAACATTTCTCCTTTCAGCTGACTGGGAGGCTTCAGCTTTGGGTGATTGCAGATTTTTCAATATCACCTCCAGTTCTAAGTATTTCATGTTGAGGGAGTTCTTCTCATCCTCAACAGTTCTTAGCTTTCCTTCCCAATTTTCCACTAGTTGTTTCATCTGGTCTTCATGCACCTTCTTCAATTCATGCAATGAATTGTCCAACTCCTTCACCAATTTGACTTTTTCTTCAAGTTGAGCATCTCTGACATTCATTGAAACTTTGTGCCTCTTTTCCAGTGCATGGAAAACATCTTTGACCATTATGTTAAAGAATTCTTTCTCAGAAAGGCTTCTCTGCAATTCTTCAGCAGTGTCTTCATATCTTTCATTGCAAAGAGAAATGGTTTCATCTATAGCCTTCACCAGCTTTTGAGAGTGTTGGTTATTCCAACCCGTTTTGCCAATTGATCTTCCATTGCATTGGATTCTTCTTCTAGCTGTGATTTTTCTTCTTGAAGATCAAGGATGCCTGTAGCTATACACATTCCCACTTCCTTGGGGACTGTCTTCTGAAGATATTCTATTGCACTTTGAAGATCTTACATTGTTCCAACTTCATCACAGCTAGGACAGGCTTTCTTCATTTTCTTGACCTGTTTCTTCTTTCTATTTTTCTGAGTCTTGGCAGATATCTCCATTTGAGGCTGGTTGCTCATTTCCTCAAATATGCACTTCATGTAGACTCCCTTGGATCTTTTAGAGGTAACCTCCCTCTGATACCAATTGAAGTGCCCAGATCAGTGTGAATCACTGAGATGGGGAGGGGGTGAATCAGTGATCCTTTAAAACTTTTTACTAATTGATTCTTAATCAATTAAACCTCTATGGCTGGTTAAAGCCTCGATCCACTCTTCTTGTATCTCTCAACCTTTCCCGGATAATGCAGTAATGAAAAGGCACAGGACACAAGGATTTACAAGGTTTGGCACCAAAGGCCTACATCCTTGCCATGCTCTCTCAGCATGGATTCTCCCATTATAACTTGTTAGAATTACAATGGTCGATACAGAGTCCCACTGTATCTCTCCTGAGTCCCACAGGAGGGTCTTTATACTGCGTCCCACAGTGTTACCAGAGTCCCACTGGCCTGCTCCAGAATCCCACTGAAGACTTCTTCTCCCTGAGTCCCACAGGGTCTTCTCTTGGCTCCTCGAGTCACACGACTAGCTCTTCTTCACTTTAAGTTCTTCAAGTATCCTCAGCAGTCTGGGATAAAGACTGCTGGCCTTGCTCTGTACCTCTGATCACTTGTGATGATCAGGTCTTCTCGTCTTGCTCAGGATTTATCTCCTTCTTCTCAGGATGACCTGGCCTCTCTCCAATTACTGAATACTCAGACAATTGATGTCTTTAACTTCAGTCTGGTCCAGTCTTAGTTTACTTCACTTCATGCACAGAATGCATGGCAACTCTGAATCCTCATGCACTGACTGCATGGCCTTCTCAATTCTTCAAGAACCTCCTCGTCTTGGACAACTCAAACGCACACCACTGATTCAAGCTTGTTCAGTGTGCGCGTGCATGCATGCATGCATGCACTTTCCCTCTTTCTTCTCTTGGTGCAATAAACCCACAAAGGGCGTAGTATCTTTAAGCACACACCACCTTCTCCACTCACACACTTTGTTCAATTTGTTCACACACTTAAATTGTGTGTTCTACTTTAGTGTGGGTCTTTTACTTCTTCTAAGTGTGCACAACCACTTTGTACAAACTTAGGCTTCGGCCTCTTCTTGTTTAGTTCAAGTATGCACAAACAATTTGCACACACAATAGCTTGGCCTCTTCCCTCTTCTCTTGATGCACGCTCTTGACCCGTAGGTTGTTCTCCAATTTTGCACACACACAAATAGTGTGGTCTTCCTCCTTATGCACACACACGGCCAAGTCTTGGGTTCTCTTTGCACACACACACAAGGTGTGTTATACACTTCACAACCCGAACTCCTACTCAAGTGAGGCGCGCAAGGGGTGCGGCCCCTCCTTCTCTTCACAGCCGAGCTATTGCCACTGGACGTGGGTCGCGCAATCCACAAGGCGCGCAAGTGCACAAGGCACAAAGCGGTGCGCAAGGGTGCTGCCTAACCTTCCCTGTCGCGCAAGCAGTGGCGGGCAGGGGGTCCTCTTCGTGTCGCGCAAAAAAGGTAGCGCGCAAGGGACTCCTTCGGGCCAAGGATGGAACCGAAGAATTCAGCTGCGCAGGGTGCGCGCAAGGGATCTCACCGCGCAAGTGTGCGCGGGGCTTCGTCTTCGCGAGGCAGAGGTGCACTCACGGTTCTCCGGATCTTCAACAAAGGATCAGCAAACAACAATGAGGTCTCGGCCTCTCCTTTTATAGGCAGAGATGCCTCAGATTATCCGCGTGCGATGAATCTTGAATCACCGAAGATTTCGGATCTTTAAAAATCCTTTAAATCTGGTTTCTATCCTCGGTTCACACGTGTATTTATTTTCTTCGGTCTTCTTCACGTGCATGCGGCTTAGAACGCATGCACGGCCTCTTTTCTTCCAATCTATGCAAACCACGAACACACGTGGCCTCGGCACCTTTGGTTTGCCTCGGCCGAACTTCGAATTCTTTCAAACATTGCATGCATGGTCATTTTTAGGCATGATCGTGTTCAGTGTGGCCAGACGAACTCGTTGGAGTAATTAGATTGGCCGGAGGTGGTCGGACACTCCATTTCTATCCTCGGGGAGGTCTCTGGTTCGAAGGAAGCTCGCGGGTGGCCTCGTGCGAGCTCGGGGAAGAAGACGGTCGCTGGGCCGTTGGATCAGCCGATCAAAAGACTTTGGACGGCCTGGATCAGATCGGGGTCACGGCGGATTAGATGAGCGGCTCGGATCTGGCGCGCGATCAATCGTGCGGCCAGGATCGCTCCCGCGGAAAAATTCGCCGTCCCACATCGAAACGCCGCGGTATTTTTCCGCGGTTTATTAAACATCCGCTGCCCGCTTCACCGCAATTGAACTTCTCCCTCCACGGTGCCGCCCCGCACCGTGTTCTCCCTGCGGGCGCGCTCTGCGCCCACTCTCGCCTCTGCGGGCGCGCTCCTAGCGCCCACTATGCACGCCCTCGGGCGCGCGCGCTGCGCGGGCTTCACCACCGCGTAGCCTCGGGGCTTATACACGACCTCACCCCTTGGGCTGGCCCCATGGGGTCCCCCTTGGGCGTGGCGACCTCGAGTCCCACATGTGCCTTGGGGTTGAACCCTTAAGGCTAGCCCTTGGTGGAATATTTTTTGCCTACTTAAACACTAAGTACTTTGTATAAGGACTAAGTGTAAAATGCCATGGGCCACAACTCTTCTTCTCCATTTCTTCTCTTCTCCCACATTTCTATTCTTCTTCTTCATTAGAATTCCTCCATTCTTCTTAAACAAATAATCTTCACTTAGGAGGGAATTTCCCAAAGGTTCTTCATCAACCGAGCTCTTGAATCACATAAAATTCTTCAATGTACTTCATTGATCTAATCAGAGATCAATTGGATCTTCTTCTAATTCTCATGCACTAAGTGATAGTGCATGGACTTCTTCAGCGCACTTCATCCACTTAGGAGGTGTGGATGGATCATCTTCCTCTCCTAATGCATTGTCAATACAATGCATGGTCTTCTAACTTTGTTGTGACTTTGTATCCAGTTGATACAAGTTATTGGAACTTTAAGAACAGCTCAACAATCGTCAGATGTGACTAGAGAATGTTTCAACCACAATTTCCAATACCACTTAGTGAATCTCCTAAGTGACATGCATCTTAGTACCATGGCCATTCTCTCTTCATCACAAACACCATCACATCCTTTGACATTCACATCTTGACTTCTTGACATCCATTCATTCCAAGACAACTTCATGCCTCATTGACAAAAAATGCAACACAATGCACTTCATGGATTAATCTTGACCACATGTATACTCTTGTATAGATAAGTGTCAAAAAATTTACTTATATGTTACATGGGTTGGAAACGAATTGGTGGGACATACAGTATTATGATGAAAAAGCTGGTTATCATGGAGTGTATATTCATTCAGGATAAGTTCTTGAGCACTTGTACCCTGAGAAGCTAGGTAATAAATGAATGTATAGTTCATGAGGATGGCTTTTGGGAGCATATCAATGATGGAAAATGAAGATCACTTCAAAAATTTAGAGTGATATTTTCTATCATTGGAAAGAGATGATTCATCCATGGAACAATGGTTTTAGGATGGGACTAAATGTGATATTTGGTCTCAAGTGAATATCTTTTGGCTGAAATTTTTTCTAAATCAATGAATCAGGCTCTCATTTTTAAGGGGAATCTGAAGGGGCTTTCAATAGAGGCCATGTGGTTTCTATTGGATGATCAAGAGGTAATTATTCCGAGATTAGAAAGCACTATTAGGATAATTCTATCCAATATGATAGTAGGAAGAGTATCTAGAGGGAAGGGTCATTCACATAGGTCTCTACCCACATGACCTATCATTAGTGCAGTTGGTCGTTCCACATTCATAGACGTTTCCCCCACCACTGATATAATGTCAATATTGCGGAAATATGGGGCATAAATACAGGTTATATATGAAACCATGAAATATGGGTAATGATGGAGGATATATAATGAATCAGATATTAGGGAGGGAGTCTTCAAAAAAATATTAGTTTGGAAGTTATAGTTCTATAGGACATGGTGGTCAAGGCAGTGAATATGGTTCTTCTGCGAATGATCTCCCTTATTAATAGAGTGGTGTAGCATAGGGGACTCAGACTGCATCATAGGGAAGAGGGGTAGGATACTCTCATGATGTTAATATAAAGAACCTATCCATTTACACATAACATTACATGAGTTTAATCATTATAATACATTAGAGTACAAGACATGGATCGTGAAGTCTAGTTTCTTTGAAGACAAGGCGCTTAAAACTAAAAACATGGGGATAAAAAAACTTCTTTATTTAATCTACACAAAGAGATCATATATTCCATTGAGCCCTTACTTCCGCAAAGTGTACTTGGGGATCACATGAATGAAGGATGAGATAAAACCCTAGTATGGGAAAAAATAAAGTAATAAAACTATAACACATTGGTTAGAAGGCCAGACATAGTGAAAATAAAAGGCATGGAACACATGGAATCATAATATATAAACAAAGGATCATATAAATATGAAATCATAGTAACATGGAATCAAAATAATCCTTGACTTTTATCATGATTCAAGGCTCATTTAACATAGAGGATCATATTTCAAGGATGACCACTAAGACCATTGAATATGGTAACATGAGTAAAGGCTAACAGCCAAGACCGTTGCATATAATGTCACATGAGAATAAAATTTAACCATTGAATTGGATATTTATTTGGGCCCACCAATATTAACATGTTCATTAATATGATTTCCATATATATAATCTAATATAAACAACCATATACATAAGTGAACCCATGGAAAGATAGAAAGGGGTTTCAAATATTTTATACATAATGATAGAAGTATGTGTATGGTGAGAAATCATAACCCATTTTAGTAATTACACATAAAAGGCATAAAATAGAGGAGATTGTTGAATAACTATGAGAAAGAGAGGATCCCTTACCTTAATCCTGATGGTATTCTTAAATTGATATTAATGCCAAAAATAATCAAATTAGGTTCATTAATTAATAATTATAGAACTTAAATTACATGATATTGATTTATTATAACCATATTAAGTTCATTCATGTCCTTTTTGATGATTTAATAGGTTTAATTTCGTTTTTTGGGAGTTTTTTCTTCCTTGGTTTTAGTGATTATCTCACTTATATTTTTTTTCATATAAACATGTAGGATGAAAATGGTTATCTAGAATTAAAGTTATATAAAATTAGTGAACATAAAAAAGATTAAATGGTTATAAAAGTATGTTGTTTATTTATATTGAAGGTGAATCATTATAGAAAACATTAATGATAAACTATTGGATTATTTTTTTTGATTTTTCTTAAAATTAACTTGTTTTGTATTATTATTTTACATCATGTGTGTGAAAATATTCCAAAACATCACATAATGTAAAATACATTTTCAATAGTGTGATTCAAGCATAAAAATGGTTTCATGGCCAGAATTAAATATGGTTATAGAAATTTTTAACCCCTTTTCCTTGAATGTGAAAAATTAACACATCTGAAATGGGGTTTTCATTTCATTCGTATAAGAAGAGGGTATAAGAGATATGATAATGTATTATCCCATTATAAGAAAAAAATTATATTAAATGTATAGTACTATAGTTTTAAAACCATTTTGATGAGGATAGGCTATGAAAGAAAAGAGAACAAAGAAACAAGAAAATAAAATGAAAGAAAAGAAAGAGGAATTTACCGAATGATTTAATATTCCTTGAGATCCTATTAAGGGTAGATGATTTGTACCTTTAAGGAGAGAAATGGATAATTTATGCGGGGGAGGATCTTGGGGATATATTTGGGTTGAAATTTGGGAAGGAACAATTCTTGAGAGGAGTGAGTATAAGTGGAGAGTGTGGGTGGTTTTTATAGTGGAGGGGAAGAGGGTTTTCTTAATATTTTAATCATTAGTTTTTTATTTTTTAATAATTCAAGAAATAGTAATGATTCTTGTGACCAAAAATAGTAAATAGTGCGTTTGAGATCTTGATAATGGCCTTACATTAGATATACAATGGTTGATGACATCATAATTCATATATTTTGCATTTACTATAAATCATTATATTTTACTATTCACAAAAATTCAAGTATTCCTGAAAAATCCCAAAACTTCACCCTAATGTTTTTCAAACTATAGTATCCAAAAATGAAATCCATTTTTCATAAACAATTTACTCAATATGACTAATTAAATTTTTAATTAAAATAATAATTTACTTGAAAAATACGAATTTAAAAACTATAACTGAATTTATAATGCTTTCAAAAATTACATAAGGTATTATAAAATTATCTACAAACCAAAGGAAATAAAATTGGTAATTTATGAACAAATTTTAGGAAACTAAATTTTCTTTTAAAATTAATAAATTAATTGTAATTAATTATTTATGACTTACAAAAATACTAATACATTTTCTAGTGTCATATTATCACTTATAAGATGCCTAAATTTTATTTATACATTCAAGGGTGAGGTTACTACTCTTTTGAATGATTTAATATTCATAAGGGTCATATTACATTTCCTAAGGATATTTTACTATTCATAAGGGTAGGTTACTATTCCACAAAAATTATGTTTGTTCAACCAGACCCCACAAATCACCCTGAATACAATAGTGTATGTTAGATTTTCAAAATTCAAGACATCGAAGTGGAAAAATTATGTTTAATGGTCACATAGTATTTAGTTTCAAGATATTTCATTGTGTACCTAATGTGATTATACTATAAGGAAAATTTATAGGAAGTGAATTCCATCGATAAAGCATTGGGTCATTACATTCTTCCCCTGTTATGAAATTTCGCCCTCAGAATTTTGTTTTACATTCTAATTCATTGACAGGTTCTTGTAATTTTCCATCATTTCCTCAATGAGGTCTTCAGTATTTCCTTTTGGAATTACCTTCAAGTTGAAATGGTTCATGCATCACAATATTACCTTAGGATATTTTAAAAATAATCTACTTCAATTTCCCAAAACACCTCACATGTCTTGGATTATATTAATAAAAGAATCGATAAGTCATTTAAAAATTATTTCTTATATATAATTTTGAAAATCCTTCATGACCACGTTTTTTATAAAAACTTCATACTGATTCATCTTCAAATATTTCAAAATAAGGTTTTGGTAAATATGTTTTTGTATTTCCTCAAATAGATAAATATATAATTTGATACATATAGGCTGCTTGGAGGTCTCCCTCTGTTGCAACATCTAGAAAATCACTTACCACTTCATAATTTCGAAATAAAGAGAACAATTTGAAAAGACCTAGATGCAACTTCCCAAACTAATCATGGTAAGAAATTTGGGAGTGTAATATACTCTAATATATAGTACTTTATCCTTTAAAGAATTGGGAAACTAAAGAGGTTTTGGATGCCTCATAAATTTGTTTTCACGTAACTTGGATATATGAAAAAGTTTAAAAGTTATCTGAGAAAGAAATCAGGATAATCGTTCCAAGTAGTTCTTCGAGAAGAGAGAGAGGAGTTGTTCAAAATCTTCCTCCTTCCTTTTGTTAACTAAGAATAAGAAAATAGAATGATGGGGATTCAATACATAACTAATAGGTATAAAAATGAAATTATTAAACATAAAAGGATAAACTAATAAAAGAAAATTATACCCTAACTTGTGATTCCCTAGGCTTCAATCTAGTTTATCCAAGATTTCTTTCTTAACATATATTTTTATGGGATTTTGTTTTTCCCTTAATAATGGTTTGTACTAAGCTTGTGAATTTACCGAATCATATCACCCCGGGAGTATCAACCCAAGATTGCCGCAAGGCCCATTATCGTGCACCAATTCCCATTCGAGTCTAGATCAAAGAATTATTTTTGGGTTTTATCCACATATATATCTATTCTAGAGCCACCTATACCTATTTTTATCTAGATAGGTATTTATTTTCTTGATAAACCACTTACCCTTTACATATAAAAATTTTGGGAGGTTTTCTTATATGTAGCTTCATCCCCAAGGTTCTTACTAATGTGCTATATTCCTAATCTCCAATAATAACTAGACCATTCTATAATACCAACTATAGTGACCTTATACTTTTACATATAACATTACAATATTTTATAAATAATTATACATCTGAGTATAAAAAATGATGGTGATGTCCAGTTTTTGGAAGACCAGGTTCATAAAACAAAAACCATGGGACTAAAAAAAACAATTCTTTATTTAAAATTCATTAAGAGCTCCAATCTTCTGTTGAGCCCTTACATCTGCAAAGGGTACATTGGGGACCACATGAACGAATAGATGAAATAAAATATTAGTATGTGAAAAAACATTGTAATAAAACTTTAACACATGGGTTAGAAGGAATGGCATAGTGAAAATAAAAGGCATGGAACTAATAGAATCATAACATATAAACATTGGGTAATATAAACAAGAATTCATAGTAATGTGATAGAAACATATATAATGACATTATCATGAGTCAAGGCTCCTTTCATATAGAGGAGCACATGTCATGGTTGACCACTAAGACACTTTCACATGGTAGCACAATTCAAGGCCAAATTTCAAGACCTTTACATGTAACATCTCATGAGATTTAACATTACCCAATGAATTAGAGTGCTACATGGGAAACCACATCTTAATATGTTCATTAATATTATTTACACATATAAAATCATACATAAACAATCATAAACATAAGGGCACCCACAGATTAAAATGGGTATCATAATCATGTCATAAAACATAATGAATGGGCATATCTTAAAAGTGTCCATGAAAGAAAGGAATTAGAACATACAAGGAGATTAATAGGGTAAATTTTTAATACATCATGGTAAGTTATTTGAAACATAAGTTACAACATGTAAAATGAATATTTAAGAATTTTTAACATTAAAACATTTTTGTGCTATTTTAAGGAAAACAGTAATAAGAATTTGAAATTGAAAATGGAATAATATTTTGTAAAAAACTAGAAGTGATCCAAGATGGTTTTAATAATGAAGATATTTGGTTTTATAAAAACAATGTTGGCTTAAAAAATATGGAAGAGTTCACTTTAAATTGGTTATGGACTCAGGAAGTTCACTTAAATTGAGGTTTCTTATTGAGAAGTATTGAGGAGGGAATCATTTAAAAACATGTATATACCCAAAAGATGATGATGAATGGATTTTGATACATGTGTTCGGAGATTATAAACATAATTTATAAGATTTACCTAAATATAATATATAACTTCATTTGGGTATAATGAACGATAGTGCAACCCGATGGAATAAAGGAGGTTTAGGTAGAATCCCTTACGGCATATCAGTATGGAATCATGTGTACTTAGGAGGGATTAATGAGAGAGAAAGGGATTTCAAATATTTTCTACATCATGATGGAAGTATGTTCAAGGAGGTAACTTATATCTCATAATGATTAATTACACTTAAAAGGACATAACTAATAGGAGATTCTTGAATAATTCTGAGAAAGAGATAATCCCTTACCTTAAGTCTGATGGTGTTCTTCACTTGGTCTTGATGACATGAATGATCAAATTATGTTAATTAATTAAAAATTCTAGAACCAAAAATACATGTTATTGATTTAGTATAACCTTATTACATTCATTAAATTACTTTTTGATGAGTAAATATATTCAATTTCATTGTTTTGGAGGATTTTCTTCCTTTGTTTTAATGATTGGTTCAATTATATTCATGTTAGGATAGACACAGAGGATGGAAATGGTTGTCCAGAATTGAATTTATATGACATTAGGGAACATACAAAAGATTACAGGTTATTTAATTCATTTTTTTATTTTTATTTAGGATCAATAATTATATAAAACATTAATAAAAAACTCTTGTATTAATTTGGGGTTTTTCTCATAGTTATCTTCTTTTGTATTATTATTTTACATCATGTGTGAAAAATGATTATAGAACATCACATAAAATCAAATAAATTATTAATACTCTATTTCAAAAATAAAAATGGTTTCATGACTTGAATTGATGATTTTAATAGAAATTGATAACCCATCGTCCTTGAATGTGATAAATTAACACATCTCGGACATTATTTTCATTTCAATCATATAAATGGAGGACAAAGAAGATATGATAATGAATTATCCAATTAGCTTAACTAAATTCTAGTACATGAATTTTACTGGAGTTTTCATACCATTTTTATGAGGAGAGGGTAGGAAAAATAAGATAACAAAGGAACATGAAAAGAAAATGAAAGAAAAGAAAAGTGGAATTTACCTCTTAATTTAATCTTCCTTGAGAGCCTCTTAAGGGGAGAAGATTTAGTATTTTTAGGAGACTAAAGGAATATAGACGTGGGGGAGGATCTTGGGGAGATATTTGGGAAGAATTTAGAGAAGTTACAAGGCTTGAGAGGAGTGAAGAGAAGAGGGGAGTGTGGGTGTTTTTAATAGGTGAGAGGAGGAGGTTTTTCTTAAAATTTTAATCATTAGTTTATTATTTTTACGTAAGACAAGAAATAGTAGTTATTCTTGTGACCAAAAATATTGAAGAGTGCAACTGATCTTGACATAATTTCCTTAAATCATCCAGACACCTTCTGATGACATCATAATTCATGTATTTAGCATTTATCGTAAATTTTCTTATTTTACTATTCACAAAAAATTCATGTATTTTAGAAAAGTCCCAAAAAATAACCTAAACCATTTTTCAATTTTTAGAATCCAAAAATGAAATCCATTTTTATAAAATAATTTTTTAAATAAAAATAATATAATTTTTAATTAAAATCATAATTTACTTGAAAAATACGGATTTCAAAACTATAATTGAATTTATAATGCTTTCAAAAATTACATAAGGTCTTATAAAATTATCCTTAAACTAGAAGACCTAAAATTTATAATTTATGAACAAATTTTAAGAAAATAAATCTTAGTTTAAATTAAATAATTAATTTTAATTAATTATCTATGACTTACAAAAAAACTGATAGTTTTAATATGGTCATATTATCACTTATAAGATGGATGAAGTTTATTTATACATTCAACGGTGAGTTTAAAATTCTATTGGATGATTTACTATTCATAAGTTTCATATTACTAATCATAAGGGTAGGTTACTATTCGCAATGTTAGGTCACTATTTTTCAAAAAATAATTTTGTTACATTAGACCCTAAAAAATTCCATGAACACAACCGTGTATGTCAGATTTTTGAAATCCAAGACATAGAAGTGGCAAAATTATGTTTAATGGTAACATAGTATTTAGTATCATGATATGTTACTATGTTACCTAATGTTATTATACTATATGGAAAAATTATAAGAAGTTAATTCTATTGATAAAACACTGGGTCCTTACAGTTCATCCTACAGTACTGGATAGTGAGGATGGACTATCAACAGTTAGAGGTAATATTCATGTAGCTTCTACACTAGTTAGTGCCTTAATTGATACCAATGCCTCTCATTATATTATATCATCAATACTTCTGATTGGGTTGAGTTTTGTAGTGGTTTTTTTGACATGGGTTATGACAATAGACGCATATTTGGGAGTATGGTCAAATGAAATCTGTTTATGCAAGGGGTGTTCTCTCAAAGTTAGGGAGTATCATTTCAGTTGGGATATTTAAATAAATGAAAAGTTAGGATTGAACTAATTTTGGGTATGGAATGGCCTGCAATATACTGATCCCATATTTTTGTTAAATAAATAAATCTAATTTTATGTCTCGAAGGGTGAAAATTATATTCGTTGTAGAGAATGGGATATCAAAGATGGCCTGGGAGGGCTAGTTCATTAGCAACTGGGAGAGCTCACCACCAAGGTAGCTAGTCAATTGTTGGATAACTTTGTACCATTAATGGATATGTTACATGTTGTATTTCTTAAATACATCTTATGAATTCCACTTTAGTGGGTTGTGGAATTTATAACTAAGCTCAGGACATGGGATGATCTAGTTTCTATTCCACCTTAAAAAATTTCACCAACAAAGATTCAAGAGTCAAGGATCAATTAGTAGAGTTGATGGATAAGGGGTTTTTTCAATCTGAGTACATCACGATGGTGTTCTCTAGTTTTGTTTACCAATATGGGTGATAAAATCTTATATATGTGTGCTTATTACCAAACGTAAATATAATTACTATGATGAAATGGTATCCTATTCCGTGTAATAATGACCTATTTGCTCAGTTGAGGGGAGATTGTGTTTTCTCAAAGATCGATGTGATTTTTGAGTTTCATCAGTTGAGAGTTTGACCTTCTAACATACCTCAAAATTATTTTAGACGTAGGCATTACCTTTATTAGATCACCATGATGCCATTCTTGCTGATAAACCCAGTGAAACTATTTATGGAAATGATAAATAGAATATTCCACCCTTACTAAGAGTGGTTTGTGGTTCAGTTCATGGATGACATCTTGTTGTATACTAACACTCATGACGATCATTCTCAATATCAATAAATCTTACTGAGTAAACTAAGATAGAATAATCTATATGAAATGCTATCAATGGACCAAAAATGGATTGATCAAGTACATTTCATTGGGCACGTCATCTCAGAGGAAGGGGTGTCAGTGGTCCTAAAGAAGTTGATACCAGCTGTTTCTTGGTAGTAACCCAAGAGTGTTATCGATATCTATAGATTTCTATGATCATTAGGATACTATTTTTGGTTCATACTAGATTTTTCATGCATAGAATAACCACTTCTAGGATTTACCAAGAAGGTATTTAAGATTTAATTGTCTGGGGAATGTGAGAACTATTTCAAGGATTTGTATAATAATTTGACTAATTCAGAAATTCTTATCCTACATGAGCTATGGGAAGAGTTTATACTATTATATGAAACATTTTTGATCGATCATGGAGGGGTTATTATGCATGTTTATCATGTTTTACTGTATGTTTCATTGAAATTGAGGCCACATGGATAGAAGTACCCTATGCACAAGCTCAAATTAGCTATAGTGGTTTATGCTTTTATTTTTTGGCATCATTACCTGTTACGATAAAAATTTACTATGTATACTAATCACTAGATCTTAAATTATATATTTTCACAATATTATTTGAGTCTATGGTAGTGGGGATGGGTTGATTATATGTAATCATTTTATTTTGAGCTAGCATATACACCTAGGAAGAGAAAAAGTGTTTGAAATACTATAAGAAGAAAAACACATACTCAGGTATTTCAGGATTAAATCTCTATGTAGAAGATGAAAAATTTTATTATTGAGATACATGTTATAGTTTAGGATATTAAGGTATAGATAACACTTGAATCTTTATTAGTTGATTATACACCTTTGATCCTGACTATATACTAGAATTATGAGGATCTAAAGGTTGGGCCTTGAGAGAAATCCTTGAATGTTGGGAGTCACCTTCCAATTAGACTATTGATGATGATGATATTATATATTTCAAAAATAATGTGGTTCTAGATATGGGAATGTGAGAGTAGATAATGCTTGAATTTCATTCCTGGATGTGGGAGGTGTATCCAGGATTGACCAAAATGTATCGTGATGTACGTTAACATTATTGGTTCCCAGACCTGAAAAATGAGATTTCTAGGTTGATGGAACGATGATACACCTTCCAATAGGTGAAGGATAATCATAAATGACCATGTGGTTTCTTACAATCATTTCCTATTTCATCATAGAATTGGGAAGACATTTTCGTGGATTTTTTTGTGGGTCTTTTAAGGGATCCATAGAAAAATGATGTTATTTTGTTGGTTGTGGACCATTTGACTAAGGTATAACATTTTGTTCCTATATCAGTAGACATTATCAATTAAGTAGTTGAGATATTTTTTATTTTATAAGATAGTACGTCTTCATGGGGTTCCATAGATTATATTTTCATACCATGAATCATATTTTTCTTCAAGCTTCTATATGGGATTACAAAAGATGATTTGTACACATGTATTATTGGGTATATATTTTCACTGACATAGAGATGGGAAGTCAGAGCATACTATTCAGGTGCTTGAGGATAATCTATGATCATGTGTTTTATACTTAGTGGGTCTTGGGAGAAGAACATAGAGATTGTGGAGTTCACCTACCATATTATTGTTCTAGAAAATATTTAGAAGTATGCATATGAGGATAATTATAGTTGTCCTAGAAGATCACCACTAGGTTGAATATAGGAAGGTGATTCAAAGTTATTAGGAGAGTGTATTGTGTAGGAGATGTCAGAGTAGGTACAGTTGATTACAAAGCATATGGATATGACATAGAGTGAATAGAGGTAAAATGATGATAGAATTAGAGGACCCTTAGAGATTAAAGAGGGTGATCATGATTTCCTTTAGGTGTCTCCATGATTGGATCACCATAGGATAAAGAGGTAGGGAAATATAACACCCATATTTTTTGGAACATTTGAGGTTTTGGAGAGAATCGAGATAATAACATACCAATTGGATCTTCTAAGGAGGTATATTTCTATGCATTAGGGTTTTCTTGATTCACAACTTTGATGATATCACCCTTTCATTTATCATGTGATCGATATCAATTTTATCGATCTTGATATTGATGTTTCCTTTTAGTAGTATATGATATATGTTTTAGATCAGGATGAAAAAGTATTTTGGGTAAAGACAATGCTGATAATTCATATATTTTGGAAACATGGGTGTGAGTAGGAGGAAAAATGGGATAGAAAACTTGATATGCAGGTTTAGTGGATTAATATTTTCACATCAGAATATTAGATATACTTGGAAGTATATATTGAGTAATAGATCATGTAATTTTTGGAGATTGTAAGATTTTGACCTTTTCTAGAGATGTCTCGAGCTTGTATATTGGTACAATTTTTCATTTTGTAAGTATATATAGTTTTTGTTTTATGTTGAAGAGATTTTTTAGTAAACTTGGATAAATTTAGATTGATATGGGGCAGTGCAAAGATGGCACATGATTATCCCAAACCATGCACCCAAGCCAACAAACCGTGTGAACCCAGACAGAGGGGAGTCACATGGATGGTGCATTACCTTTAAAACCAAGCACCCTCTTAGTAGTGATCGTGAAACCACCTAGGATGAGGTGCATGGACAGGTACCCATTTAGGGAAAGTTGTTCCCATCGTGCAGGAACCTGTGAATGTGGAAAATTAAACACACAAAAATTCATTAAAAAACCCATAAACATACTTTTTATATACCAAAATAAATTTGCTCGACCCTAAACCATTTCTATCATTTTTTGAGGCTACCAGGAAGATTATAAGTCATTCCAACCCATATCTTGATTAATTTATGATTGATTTCATGATCTTCACCTCTCTCAGTAAGATATTTTCATCCCATATGGTTTCCTCCCTATTTTCTATCTTTCTCTTATTTTTTGAAGGAATGTTTATCTCTATTAAAAATGGAACTAGATCTAGGTTTTCATCTATATAACCATCTTATTTTCTGATCTATGTTTAGGATCTATATATCATTCATCACCATGATCTTGGTTGTTCTACTACATATTTGGTATTTTTGTTGGCGAGTGTTCGTCATCACTCCTGAGTTAGATAGTCTAAATTTTGTTTTTATAGTCTTGAATTCTAATTTTATATATGAATTATGAGATTGTAATTGGAATATTATAAAATTGAATATTAAATTGAGTAAATTAATTTATTAATTAATTTATGGAATTATGGAGTTGATTAATTAATTTTTCATTGGATTAAAAAATGAGTTGAACATGGTAAAATTGAATATCCTAATTCTGATTATGAAATTGGTGAATAATGGGAACTTAAATTGATTAATTAAAGGGATTTTAATTTTGGTCAAATAAATGGGATTATGTAATTGGTTTACTATTACATTATGTAATTGGTTAATAATTAGAATAAAGGGATGTTTGGATTAACCTTGAATGGTTAATGGGACATGTCAATGAAGGTTGATAAATGATTAAATAAGGAATTGTTCATATTATTCCACGTGATTAAATCATTGAAGCATGATTATTTTTGAAATATATATGGTATAACATAATGTTAAATTTTTATTAGTGGATTAATGATGAAAAAACTTGTTAAATGTGATATATGTGAATTGTGTTATAATTTTATAAATATGATATGGTACAAGGACCGATGCTTCAAATACCCACATGGTTCTAGAAACAGTGTTCTATCCCCAAATGCATTCCTATGATATTGAGTGTGGGACACATACTAATGCTTTAAAATTCCACTTGTGTGATGCATGTGACAAATGAGTGTGGGACACTGACTAATGCTTAAAAATACCACTTTTTTGATTGATTGATAATGAGCATGGGATATAGATAAATGTTTTGAATGCCCACTTGTAAGATCCTTGGAAAATAGGTTGTGGGCAAAGGATAATTCTTAAAATACCCACAGTGTGCTAGACATGGAATTTTAGGCCCAAATTGTTGACATTGAACTATGGTTTCAATTATCAATGTTATAAATTTGAATTAAATGGATAATGAATGGTTGTGTATTAATGAAAAATGTTATATGGTTTATACTTCAGCATAATCTAAAGCCTATATTGATGAGTTGGATGCCTTCGTGAACGTGTGGAAATTATGTGGTTAATTAAAGAATAATAAAATGTAATAATTGTTTATTTTTTTCTTTGTTATTTATTATTTATACAACTACATACACTGTTATTTACTGGATATTATTTTAGATGTTGTTGGTGGTGGATTATTGAGTTTTACTCACACCTTACATGAGCTTTTTAATCTGTACTCAAATAGACTTTATGTTTACAGGAAAGGATATGGGAAATGACCCCTTGTTAGATGGATTTGTTACGATGAAGTACGAATGAGGGAACCAGACACATTTTCAAGACCTAATTTGGAGTTTCAATGTGTCTTTATTTTGGATTTTAATTTGAAATTGGAAACATACATAGCATGAAATATATTATATTTTGGTTTAGATATTGTATTCAAGTTTTAGTCATCTTGTGATACTGGTTTTTATGGTTATTGGTTATATCATTTGGATTATTTATATAGTTTATTTTTTTTGATACATTGATAAATATGGTATAGTATTCACATGATTGATTTTAGAGCCTTATTTCTAGTCTGTAGCCTATCGTGTATGGTGACATGTGCATGAGGTCATGTACCTAACTGGCCCGAGGCACTGGTTTCTTTCACCCAATTCGAGACGTTACAACCTGGTATCAAATAGGTTTTCTTTTGTTTTATATTGTTTTAATATTTTAGAACTATATACATGATACTAGGAAGTGTTAGTCCTTGGAAATAATATCATGAATGGGAGTAGCCAACCCATGAACGGGGGAAACCAAGTACCTTGGGTGGAATTTCTGTTATTGTATTTTCTTTTATGATTAGATGTTATTTCACCTTGAGTGATGAACTTACTGTGTGATGTAATTGTAATTTCTAATATTTTCAGAGTTTTAAATCACATCCCAATATTCCAAAAGATATGAGAATGCATGAATCGTTCATATAACTTATAAATTTTTGGGACATGAATCACATTTAGACATTCATGTAAAACATGGTTTTAGGATGACTTAGTTTTATGAATGTTATTTTCCTTATTGGGTAAATTTTTAATGAAAAAGAAACCTTATGTGAACTTTAAAACTAATAAAAAAGATGTAATATGTGAATAAATGGCTGTCTAATGAGAAAATTGAATAAGGATACTGAGTTTTCACATTCTTAACCATGATCTAGATGGAGGATGGTTAAGTATAGTGATTATTCCTCAATTTTTACCATGTGATAGGGGTTAGGGGATGATTTTTTTTGTATTTTTAGGAAACCTAAAATTTTAATAATGTCATGAAATGTTTCCTAGTCCATGTGTTCAGAATTGTAGAGGCATACCTCTACAATAACATTTCCGATAGGAAAACTAGAGGATTTGGTTGGAAATGATCCTCCAGTATTGGAACATGAGGCATTGATATTTCCAAGTGAAGAATTGAGAGGGAAGTTCCGTGAGAATATTGATCACATAGTTAAATTTTTAGATAGATACATAGAGAGGGTTGGGAGGAGTATGTTTGACCTGAATCAAGAGTTCTAGTGGTAGTACCCTCCAATAATTATGAGAGAGGGTGGAAATAAGGTAGTTGAGTTCGAGATTGAGTCTATCCCAATGATTCTTAACCACTTGGAAACTCTTGTTGAGAAAAGACTCAAACATGCTACTTATATGTTATGTTCTCAGGAAAATTATTGGTGGGACATCTAGAATTGGGATGAAAAGCTGGTTAGTATGGAGTGGAAGTACATTCAAGAGATGTTATTGGAGCACTTTTACCCAGATATGCTAATAAAGGAGATGTAAGAAGAGTTTAAAAGGCTAACATAGGGAAGCATGTCTATGATGGACTATGTATGATGCTTCATGAAATTTAAGTTCTTTTCTCCAAAATTTGAAGTAGATGAGGTGACTGTGGTGAAATGGTTTTAGGATGGGATTAAATGTTACATTAAGTTATAGGTGAATATCTTTCAGCTAAAAGAAGTTTTCTATGTCGTGAATCAGCCTCTCATTTCTAAGGGGAACCAGAAAGAGCCTTCTAACATAGGACAAGCAGTTTTTGTTGGACGATTAAAAGGTATATCTTCTGTGAGTAGGAAGTTTAGATATGAGAATACAGGCTAGGGTGATATCAGGAATTGTATTCAAGGGAAGTTTTAGTCACACAATACCTTACTAGAGTGACCTATCACCTATGCGGTAGGTCGGTCCACTTTCACAAAAATTGTCCCCTACCAGCAGTAGAGTACTGATATTGCTGAAGTATGAGAAAATTATAGATTTACTATAAAAACCCATGACATATATGTAATAATGGTGGTTCAAGAAACAATTAGAGTATTGAGAGAAGGTCTCCGACCACTTAGAGTATGGTAGTTACAGTTCTATGGGACATGGTGGTCAATGTAGTGGATATGGAACTTCTGGTATATGGTTCCCTTATCAGTATAATAGTGTAGCTTAGGGTAATTATACTATATCACAAGGAAGAGGGGTAAGATAGTTGCATGACGTTTATCTAGAACTAGTTGAGAGAGAGGCCTAACCATCAAAAATTAGAGGTACTATTATTGTAACTTCTACAATATCTAGTTTCTTATTTGATTCAAGTACCTCCCATTCTTTTATATATGCGAAACATATGACTGAGTTGAGTCTGGGAAGGGTGTATATGAGTAGAGTTATGATGATAGATACACGTTAATTTTACAGGCAGGATACATCTGTTTGTGAAAGTGTGTCTCTCGAGGTTTGGGAGTATCATTTTAGTTAGGATCCTTACGTCATTGACATGTCATGTTCTGAACTAATTATAGGTATGCACTATTTGGTATCATATTTTACTTACATTTATTTTTACCAAATGAGAGTGATTTTTTATCTCATTAGGGTAATAATTACATTCTCTATGTAGAATGGGATATCAAGGAGAGTCATGCAGGGCCAGTTCATCAGCATTTGGTGATCTCACAACCCCGTTATCTAGTCTATAGTTGGATGAAGGAGGTGTAAATAATGTTGTATTTCCATGCATAATGGATAAGTTCAAGGATGTTTTCCTAAGGAATTTTCAAGACTTCCACATAAGAGATACGTGGAATTTATAATTGAGCTCATGCTAGTGGATGATGTTGTCTCTATCACACTTTATAGAATAGAATAAATACTGCTTCAAGAGATTAAGACTCAGCTAGAGGAATTGTTGGATATGGGGTTCATAAATCTTGGAATATATGCTTGGGGTTGTCTTTTTTTTTCGCAACAATGGTTGATAGAACCATGCACTTGGGTATTGATTACTAAAAGTTGAACTGAATGATTGTGAAGAACCATTATCCTCTTTTGCATAATGAAAAACTATGTTGAGGGGATCTTGTGTTTTCTCCAAGATCTATTTGAGACCAGGGTCTCATCAATTGCGTGTCTAACCTTCTGACATACCTCAGACTACATTCAGAAGCAGTTATGTCCTTTATGAGTTTGCGATGATTCCTTTATAGCACATACATCATATATTTTATTCTTATACTTAAACAATATTGTCTTTATATGAATTTTTTTCATTGTCACTTATTCTTACATAAAAACCTAAAATGATGATTTCTCTTAATGCTACTACAACATCTATCCTGTGAATATTCCATTACACAACCAATATTACATTTAAAAATATATTTTTCAACTCAAAATAATAATTATAATTGTAAACATAATTAATTAATTAAACAACTAAACTTGTATAAATATAGTAAATAATTTAAAAATAAATGATAAAATAATATAATATTAGAATAATTTGTCAACTGATAAAACCATATTAATTCAAACACATAAATAAATAAGAAATGAGATGATTATGTAATTATAAAAATAATTAAAACAATATAGTAATTAGTCACCCAATATTCCCCCTTATTTTGTAATGACTAAACCAGAACATTAGATAACCATTGTTGTACAGATATTAAAGATAATTAAATATTGAATAGATCATGTAAAATAATACAAACAAATAAAATATATGCACATGACATAAAAAAATTAATTTCTCTACATATGTTTATAAATAATGGAATGAAAATAAATTACACCACCTTGTTTTTGGATTAAGAAACACCAATAATAAATAAAATACATTTCGATAAATATATAAAAAAATATTTTTTAAAAATATAATAAAAATAGATAAAATCCAAATACACCTAAAATTATGCATAATAATAAAAAATAACAACTATTTAAAGAATTAACATATATTAAAATATTAAAATATACTCCCCTAAATCCTATCATTTTTCTTTAAATGATATTATAGTTTAAATTCTCCATGTTAACTCTTCCAAAAAATTACTTAAAGGATCCCTAGAAAAGGTTATGATATTCATTGGAATAGGAAATACATGAAAAATATTAGAATAGTGACCAACAATTTTCACATTTAATTTACAAATGATAAGTAAACTAAACTTATAAATAGTAAAATATAGAAATATAAATATTTAGGTACATTCTATCATACAATTATATAAGACCATAAACTATATGTCTGATATATTTAAAGAAATGCATCATCTGGGATAGTTGAATGGTTTAAGACCCATTGGATTATTCATAGAACTTTTTTCAACTCAAATTGATTGAAATTTTAGAACATTGGAAGTAATAAAATATTTAATAGTAAACACATTATTATTTAATGTGTTTTATTAAAACATTTTCAATAATAGGAAGAATAATGTCCATGAAAACCAAATTTAATGAAATTAACAATAAATTAAGAATAATTTCATATTGAATCATCATAATTCGTAATATGAACCTCATGGAGAAACATTTCTGATAAAATAATGTTATCAATTTTTTTTTCTAAAACTATTTCGTTATTTTATAATTTTATCGAAGTCAGTTTATAGATTACATAATTATTTTGAATACCTATGAGATCTAAAAAATGTTATCCTCATTACATTAATGATTTTTAAACTTCTCATTTTATTCCTTCATATTTACATTTTATTCTATGATATTTATCATTTTGGAATTAATTCACATTAACCTTTCAACCTCAAGAGTTGGATAATTTTTATTCAAAATAACATTCATATATTTCCCCTTTAGTTTAATGTATATAGAATTATTTTCATTTATATCATCTTTAATCATTTAAAACAAATTATGTAATTCATCATTAAAATTCTAATCATAAGTAAAAACATAAGTAAATTTAAAAATTGAAGTGCACAAGGTTAGAGATGCAGTTGTTACCATAATTAATTTATGAGAAAAAAAATTACTAGAGTGTTTATTCCACTGATTAGATGAACTTGAAGACTATGATCAATTTGAAATATTATTTCTAAGATTTCTATTCTTCCCATCCATTCTAGGAAATTCATCCCATTAGTGTCTAGGTTTTTTATACTTCAAGTACATCTGTTCTCTTGATTCAATAAGGAAAAAAATATTTTCCTATAGTTTATTTTCAAGAGTATTTATATTTTAAACTTCATTTTTATCCATCCATCAAATAAATTTTTCCCAAGAATTTTTTTATTCAAGATAAAATTATTAGATAAAAAATTAAACATAAAACATAAATTTAGTGCCGAATTTGAGTAATCCGAGCAATAAAGGGTTTTGTCTGATACCAATTATTATTGTATAAGATTAAAAACATAGATAACAGCTCTTAATAGGGTAGGATGAAATACCAAATTATAGGTCCCACAATAAATATGAAATGATACATGGGTTGGGTACTAATTTTATATCATAATATTATTAATGAAGATAAGATATAATTTAGTACTTATTAGAATAAATGATAAACTAAATAAAATATAAATATTTGTGTTTTTTGATTGTTCATAGTAAAATACATAAAAAATAATCAAGAGACAACTCATGGATTTAATTGTAATTTAAATCCAAACAATCTTATTTTTATTCTTCACACTCTCAATCCATTAATATAGACATCAAATATGATATATAATTTTATAAGTGTGTTGACCAAACCCCATATTTTATAATGGATTAGATGAGGAACCCCAATACCTCACTTCATTGTACTATGCTATGAAAAAATGTTCACAAATTAACATTGAAAACAAGCTATATGATCCAAACAAAACATTCAACAATTTGAAATTAGTACTACATCTGAAAATTGTATCAGACAACCCATAAAAATTTTTGGTTAGTGACTTTGAAGACTATTTATACATTAAATTTACTTTACAACCTATGTGGTATTTTCTCAAAAAATCAAACTCCTCTAGTCACCCTTCTAGAAATACCACAAGTTATATTTATCTTTATAACATGGTGAAGGGAGACATAATAAAGGGGTTTGCTCAAACACTTAGTAAGGGAATAACTTATAAATATGTTATCAAGGGTAAGATAATAATAAAATGAGAAAATAAGAAAATGGATAAATGTCATATTATAAATTACTTTGAACCATAAGAGTTTTCCATAAATCATTATAGAAGCTAATTTAATATAAAATGAAAAAAAACCAAAATAAAAGGAGTTTAGAATCTAGAGATGTTAAACAAGAGCCATCGATCATAATCATATGTATGTGAAATGGGAATAAACTAATAAATAAATAGAATAAAAATAAAAATTGGAAAAAAAATAATAATATAAAAATTATATGATTATGAAAAAAGAAATCTTACATGTTTCATATTGTGAACAAATAAAATGATAATTTTTCCTATTGTGATCCAAAAATATATCCCTTCCCAACATCATTATATCGTGTGATATAAACTAAAACCAATACATTTCTAGTATTTGATGGACCCAATCATATTCAATGATTTACTAAAAGAAAACTATCTCATGGATTTATTATATCCAAACCATCTTGGGTCTTCATATTACCCAAACCATATGAGGGTTTTATCAGACCCAAACCATCTCAGGGATTTTTTTGACCCAACTAAAAATAACTTTTTATTTAATCTGAACCGTCATAGAGATTTATCAGACCCAAACCATTTGGGTTTCGTATCATACCCAAAACATCCTAGGGTTTTATTAGAGCCAAAATTTATTGAGATTTTATCATACCCAAACATTCTTAGGGATTTATTGAACCCAAACCATCATAAGGATTTATCAAACTCAAATAATCTAATATTGAAAAACTTTCAAATGGGTTCCATAAAAAATAAAATCCATAATCCTTAATTAAGAACCCAACAAATGGAAATAATTTTCATATAATTTATAGAAGGTAAACCCTAATTAACGTCAATAATGAAAATGGTTTATAACCAAAATTCAATTACCCCAAACAATTATTTCATAAAAACATTTAGAGTTATATTGAAGAAAAATTATATCTAGGGATATAAGTCCATTAGAGATAAAGAGTAAAATAAAAGAAAAATCATAAAATAATTTTTAGAAAATTATTTTATCTTTGGTATAAAAGATAGCGTTACTGTTAATTTGAATATTTATTTTTCATAAAATTTATGTGAAAAAAATAGAAAAGGAATTACTTTTAAGAGGAACATTCAACAGAGGAATATTGAACTAGAAAAAAAGGTTTCAAGATATTTGGGAGAAACCTATTTGAAAACTATTACATTTAAAAAAATATTTATTCATAGATATTAAAAAATATGAAATGGATATCCTAAGGGAACATATAGTGGAAGAAAAAGATTGATTTTTTAATAAGGGTAAAACTAATGGAAATATTGGAATACTTTTTTTGAAATCACACATCATAAAAAGGGGATAAAAAACAATTTTTAAAAGAGGATATATAAAATGTAGAGGTTATATGATTAAAATAATATTTAGTAATCAAAATAATAAAGGAGAATATTTTTGGTAAAAATGTAGTTGGACATGGTGGGAACTCCATCTTTAAAAGAGATGATATTTTTTCTACAAAATGTGTTACTTTTATGAGATCTGTTCATTGTGAAATAATATTTTTGATGAATCCATAATTTTCCATATAGGGAAATTATGAAATATATTATGTCATATTAAATATAATAATTTATCAATCTTAGATGATTGATGCTAATGGAATAATATTTTAACTCAATGAAATGATATTTGAGGTTACCAAATCCCATAAACATACTGAAATTCATAATGAATGAGAAATTTATAAATAGGATTATGTTATAGAAATATAATTCTATAGAAAAATAGGAAAATTCAACATAAAAAAAATCAATTATTATAATGTACCCATCTTATATAAAATATGTTCAAGAATAATCATTACAACTCCATAAATGGGAGTTGAGTTTTTAAAAAACTTTATGGTAATTGTAAAATAAGAATTAGAGGGATACCATGAAATAGAAATTCAAATATCATGAATGTATATATATTCATTATATGTAAGGAATTATGGTAGTGAATAAAATATATAAGATATATTATAGTGTGAAAAATCATGCATGTCTCATGGATTTAAAAATGAAACAAAGAAACCCTTACCTTGTATTCCATAATACTAAAACATGATCAAAACTCATTTATAATAAAAATAACTATATTAATCACATATTTTAGAACCATATTCATATCTATAACCATTAATAAACATCTTTTAAAATTATTATATATATTTATATTAGTTACTTTTTTTTCTATTTTCAATATTGGAAGTGAGTTATCTTGATCATTTTAGACTAATTTTGCAATAATGGTGTTATTATACATTCTCCTCCAAAATTTCATAATTCCATTTTTATTAAAGATAGAATAATAATTTTTTTCAATGAATAAATAAGACTCATTTCATTAGGTGAAATACATGGATATGGTTTGTGAAAAAGGAAATTGAGTTAATCTAGTTCTGACGTGTTTAATGATTGAAATGTGATACAATAATAAATATATTAAATATCAATAATAGATTTAAAGAATAATTAAATCATATTGAATGATTTTTTGTTAAATTTAATTACCATTATATATAATTCATTAATTATTTATGGTTTAAACATTATAAAAACGTCCAAAAGGAGGAATAAATTGACAAAAATGAGAGCGAGGTAAAATAAATTTACAAATAAGGATATGTCTTTATATAATGACAACATAAATTTCAAAGAAGCATAAAAACATAATATATATATAATATCTTATTTAAATTAATTATTATAACCATCCATTAAGGGTGGTAATTAAAAACACAATTTAATCATTCATGGTGGTGGTGGTCCGCCGTACACTCGATTAACGATTCCATTACTCAATGAATGTGATATAATAAATGAAAATGATATATTATCCATTTATAACTATAATTTTAAAATACTGAGCATATTTATTAATCAAATATATCCTTGTTACCAACCATTAAAGGTGATTATGGAAAATGAAGCACATTATTTTTTTAAGGCTGTAGTATACACATACAAAAGATCAATTTGGTTTTGTTTTTCACACTGGATGGGTAGGAATAAATAATGGTTGTTACATTAATATAATAATAACTCAGAATACTAATGAATGTTTTGTCATTATATTACTATGGTTATGATAGGTTTATAAATGAAAATTTAAGATTAATAATTTAAGGATTAAGTAAAATTCATGTGGGAACATTGAATATTATCTTAAAACTCTCATTGGAAATGCAGTTCTTAGAATAAATAATTAAGACCATATTGATATGAAATTGAGATAGTTTTTTATGAGGATAAACCTTAATTATTATATATATGAAATTCTACAGAATAATTATCTATGAAGGGGTGTAAGTTCTCTACTTGTATATGTGGTGAAATCATTCATTTTGTGAATACTGATTATTTTTTCAAAATGGAATGACACTGTTCAAGGTTCAACATTACCAAAAGTGATAAATAATGATATTTGGGGTGATATAAAATCAATAAAACCTCCACCAATCACATCCCAAATTTTTGAAACACATTTAAAGAGTTTTAATACTTTATTTTTATATTTTACTAATATGGTTTCTATAAATTCATAATATTATTTTTTAATGAATTTTTAGTTTAAAAAATATATTTTAATATAATTATTTTTAAACATGTTTAGTAATTATTGAATTTGGAAAATTTTATAAAATTTATTATTATAGATAAATTATTTTCTATTCTTCACATATAAATCTATAATTTTCAGGAAATTTCAAAAATTAATATTTATATAATTTTGAAAATTTTTATTAATTTTTTTATTAATTTGCTAAAATTAAAACCATAAATCATATAAATTTATATTTTATTTGAGAATTAAATATATATAAATAAAATTGTTTTTATTTAAAATTTATAATACAATATTTTTTCTCAATCATATTTTATATTCATTTTATAATTTATTTTAAGAAAATTTATTTAGTAGGTATTTTTTATTTTATAATTTTCATAAAAATAAATATATTTTGACTCCATATTGTTCAGAGTTTCATATAATGTAAGCAATAGAACATGGTATTAATTTTAAAAATATATATTCCAAAATAATGGCGTGTTACACCCCCCAATAAAAAAATTTCATCCTCAAAATATTAGTTAGCACTTACTGGTGAAACCAAGGGTATCTAAGAGATAGAAATAACATATGATATAATTTTTAGTGTGGAAACAAAAAAAATTTAAATATATCATTTTCCATCAAAATATTCAAATCATACTACTGCTTTTTTCCATAAAAAATTTGATCAAAATCCCTCAGGATTATGTATCATAACTCCTATAATGGAATTTGTTTTCCAAGAGGTATCATAATCTTCCTTTCCCTGATAGATGATCATAGGTTTTTTTAAAATATGATATATGATTTATTTTTTTTATTGTTATGGATTCTATGTGTAGTTTCGTATACATTTCTAAAATCACATTAAATTTTGCTTAAGGGGGATAGTTTTTTTTTTCCGAAAGTATATTCCATAAACCTCATCTTAGGATACTATAATATAGAATATAATATCAAATAATTATGATGTTTATTTGACAAACTAAAATACTGACTAGGAAAAATATTGTGTCAAGATCTATATTTTTATTTGATATCCAAAAAATATATATTTGAGGGTGATTATACCCTTTAACCTTATTTTTTATAAACTACTTTTAAAAGTTGGGATATAATTGGATTTCCCTTGGTTCCCTGGTTTAGGAGTTTGTTGATATTTAGTATCCCCTTTAGCAATTATATTAAGGAATCATTTATATAATTCCCAATATCATAAAATATGGGGATTGATAATTATTCACCATTTTCATGATCATGTTCCTTAACCTATATCAAAATATTGAGGTCAATGGTTTATACTTACACACTCCAAATGATTTCTTGTTCCACTTAGATAATACATTGGATTATTCTTTAAAAATTATTGACATGTAGGAAGTGGAATATTATTTACTTCATCGTCTACATCACCTGATGTTATATAAAACATCATCATATCTTTATTTAGTGTGTTAAGATATTTAGAAGGACTCGTATTTTTAATCATAAATAGAGATACTTGGGTGAGAATAAGAACAAGAAATTTAAAACAATTTTTAATTCCATTTGGTTTTTTATTATGATTATTTTGTGTTGTCCCTAATATCCATTATTTACTTGTTACTCGTAGCTATAGAAATTTATAAAACCAAATGGGGTTAATTTGGGGCGCTTAAAAATTAACACTATATGAGAATTATTTTAGGATAATTATCTAAAAAATTAAATCTCAAAATATCTTACTCTTTGAATTTATTATATTAGGATTTAGTTCAACATAAATAATTCTTATCCCAATCGAAGATTCTTTAGGTTGGAATCACTCATATTACTTATCCATATTCCTTAACATGATATTTTTTTCATAAGTTCATGAGATGTTAATGTGAATATCAAATGAATATCCATCAAGAGTGTCTATCTAGTTGTGAAGAATTAGGGCCACTCATCATTCACTAGAGTTAGGATTGTGTTTATCCTCAACAAAACTTTTTCTAGGTGATTAACCCAAGGTTAATCTATGACACAACCACATCTAATTTTTTAGTATCTAGATAGTGGAATAAATTCTTGTTAACAACAAAATATTTACATTTTATAATATTCATGTTGTTATAATATACATATATTTATTCATAATGGATTCACTAGTGATTTCTTATACTAATAATAAAAATAAATTAAATAATACTAAAAAATATCTGAACACACCCTTTATAAAAACCAAGGATCTCCATACCTGCACTCCACCCTCTAGTGCTAAAAACACATACTTCTAAAAAACAACTTGGACAACAAGTGAGATGACCCAAAAAAATGTGCAAAAATTTCACATAATATTACATCTCAAAATAGTCATACACAAATCAATGAACCATTTGGTTTAGTTTCTTTGTAAACAAGCTACATATTAAATTTAATTTAAATTACTCGCATTCATTTTTTTATAATATAACCCATCATGATTATATTTTATATATCCCATAAGTTATACTTATTTTAATTACATGGGGAATGAAAACATAAGAAATCAGTGAGATAAAATTCTCAATAAGAGAAAACATTATCAATAAATAATCATGAATTTGATAATAATCATATAAGAAAACATGGGTTGGGGAAAATCACTTTTTTAAAAGAATATTTAATAACAGGATTTATCTATAAATAATTATAAAATTATATGAATTATCAAATGAATAAAAAGACACCATGGAAAAATAGTTTGTATTATTTTGATGATAAACCTCAGCCATGGAGAATAATAATATTAATATGACATAGGAATACATAGAGTCCTTGAAACATATAATAACAAAGAAATTTACACAAAAATAGGCATATATAAATTAATACTTTACAAAAAAATATCCATGCTTCATGTTGAGAAAAAATGTTGATGGTTTATGTTGTGAAAAGACACAATTTTCTACCTAGTGTCTTATATCAAGAGATATACAAATAAACCAATGCATTATGGGACTTTAATACTCACAAAATATCTCTGGGATTTAATTAACATAAATCATTTAAGGGTTGTATCATATCCAAAACATATTAGGTATTTATCGAATGAAAAATATCTAAAGGTTTTATCATACTCAAACTATAATAGGGTTTTGTTAGAACAAAACTAAATCCATGTTTTATCAAAACCAATACTTCTTAGGGACAAATCAGACCCAATACATATTAATATTTTATCAAACCAAAAATTCCCTAGGATTTTATTATACCCAATTATCTTGGAGTTTTATCATACCCGAATTGTCTCATGGGTGTATCAATCCCAATATTTATTTGGGATTTATTATACCCAATCTATATTATAATGAAAAAAATGTGTCCTATATACAAAAAAATAAAAAATAATCAGAAGAACCATCAAAAGTAAAAATGTTTTCAAAGTATATCCAAATTGTATCACCCAAATTGTCCCCAAGAATGTAAAAAAATAATACCAAAAATTTAATAACCCTAATATAGTATTTAATAAGAACATTTAGATGGTTTTACATGAAAAATATCATACAAGTAGATAAGTTCATTCATGAAGATAACAATTAAAGAAAAATAATTATTTTTATTAGAAAACACAGCTATTGTTTTCATAAATGATGTAGTTAAATTTACATTAAAAAAATTAATTTTTCAAAAAGTTTAAATTTAAATGGAGTATTGAATAGTGTGGAATAGGAAAATATATTAAAGCTTCAAAAATATTATTTGAAAAAACATTAAAAATAGTTAATTTTAAAAATATTCTTATATAATAGATATTTGAAAATATATAAAGGTTTTCGAAATAGAATTTGGAGGAGAAAATAAATACTGATTTCTAAAGGAATGGAAAATTTTAATATATTTTAATATAACTTATTTGAAAACTCTTATACTAAAACTTAGTTCTAAAAAACCAATTTAAAGGTGGAGAAGGAAAATTTGTAGGTCATAAAATTAAGCGCATATTTGGGTACCAAAATATGAATGATTTTTTTGGGAATAATGAAAAATAAAATTGAAGAAAACACATGCTTAAAGGAGTTGATATTTTAACTTCATAATAATGTTTCACTTTTATGAGAAAAAAATTATTAAGGAAATAATATTTAAGTCTAAATTTTCTTCCCATATAGATAAAATATGGAATATCATATAAAATAATAAATAAAATAAAATTTCAAACTTATAAGAAAAATAATTAATGAATATCATTTTATCTTAAATAAAGAAAATTTGATTTAACCAAATCCCTTAGTAATACCATAATTCAAGATTAAGTAGACATTTAGAAAGTATTTTACATGGTAGAAATATAATTTCCAAGAAAATAAATACAAAATAACACATAACAATGTCAAAGAGAATAATTTACCCAAATTATTTGAAATTTGTTCATGTTTAACCATCACAAATCAATGGTAAAGGATTTAGTTTCTAGAAAACTCTTATGGTATCAAAATAAGAGGGTTAACATAACATGAAAATTAAAAAAAATAATAGAAATTTATTCATTATAATTTAAGGAAATAGGGTTGTGAATACACCATATAATATAAATTATTTTATGTAATATGAAACATATCTCATGGATTAAAAAATGAGACAAATAAACCCTTAACTTGTATTACTTTTTAATAATAATTTATCTAAAATCATTAAGAATAAACCAAACTATGTTAGTAACCAATTTTATAAATTATTACTTATATATTTAATTTTTAAAAAATTTAATTTTAATTTTTATCTACATGTATTTTAGTTAGTATAAATTTTCAATATCGGATGTGAGAAATCATAATCAATTTGAAATAATTTCATTATCATAGTTTTATTTCTCATCCATTAATAAATTTCATCATTAATATATTATTAAATATATAACAGTAATTATCCTTCATTGATTCCTTAAGACTTATTTCACTAGGTGAAATACATGGATATGGATTTTAAAAATGGAAATTATATTATATAGTTCTGTAAAGTTTAACGATTGAAAGGAAATATATTAAAAAAAATAGTAAATATCTAGAGAGCATTTAAAATATAAATAAAACATATAAATTAATGTTTTATTAAATGATAATATCATTATGTATAATTTTTTAATCATTAATGGATTATACATTATTAGATCATTCACATTTGTGGTAAAAACCAACCAAAACGATAGCATGTTATAATGATTTTACTAGCCAAGATATGTTTTTATATAAATTTTATAGATTATTAAACATTTTAAAAATATTAAATATCTTAATTTAATTCATCCGTATAACCATTCAAGAATAATGGTGATGAAAAATAAATTTCTTCTTTAAGGGAGGGGTTTGTTCATCATAAGAAAAAATAATGATTACATTTCTCAATAAATGGTGAAGAATTATTATACATGATAAATTTTAAATTTCAGAGTTATGATTTTAAAATATTAAGAATATTAATTCATAAAATCCATCATTTTTACCAACCATCAATGACACTAAAGAAAAATAAAACATATTATTTTATTGTGGCTGTAGACCATACATACTCAAGATTGATGTTGTTTTGTTTTTCATTGTAGATGGTAAGAACAAAATGATGGTTGTTAGATTAATATAATAACAATTAATTATAATAATGTTATTTAGGTCATTATATTTTTTAAGATATGATTGGATGTGAAAGATTATTTATAAAAATTTATAGATTATGTAATAATCATGTTGGGAATTGAAACTTTCTATTGAGTGTATCCATTGAATTTAATGGCCTAAGATTACAAATTTAGACTATAGGTTTGTGAAAATTAGATAGCATAATAGATGGAAAAACATTTCAGAGCCTTAATAATAAATTATAGTTAATAATCACTGAATGAAAGGGTTGAAGTTTTCTACTTCTTTAAGTGATGAAAAAAGAACTTTTGTGAGCACTCATTACTTTTCAATAATTGAATGAAACTATTTAAGGTTAAATGGTACCAAATGTGAGAAATAATGTATTTACGAGTGATATAAATCCATATAAGAATCGTACACTCATTTGGACACATGTTTTAAACATTTTTGATTCCTTTTACTACTTGATTTTTTAAAAATACCTTTATGGTTTTAACCATGGTAATTTTCTTTCATGGAACTATTTTATATTTCTTTAAAAATAAAAGGTAACCGTTATAAATTTATTTTGAATTTATAAAAAAAAAATTAATTTCAATATTGTTTAATTCAATTTCTAAATAAGATCAAATGTACATATTAATTTTTAAAAACAATATACATAGTAAAATTATTTTGAAAAAAATGTTATTTTTATTATCAAATATTATTAATATTATTTTTATTGAATACCAATTGAATAAGTGATAATATATATACATATATGATTAAAAATAATATCAAAATAATTTTTTATATTATATTATATTTATTAATTAGTCAAAAATTACACAATTTTATGTAAAAAATTCATTGAAAATTACAGATTTACAATTATCATGGCCAATAACAATAATCTTAGTCGTTATAATTTTATGCCCAAACTGAAGTTATACTTGTTATATATTATGTAAATAATGATCTAAAATTTTAAATAAATTTTTAGTTTTAATTTCACAATGTTAATAAACCAAATTTGTAATATCAGTAAATAAATAATATTTTTCATTGAAAAGTATTACTTTAGGTTTCAGGACATTAAACATAAATTTATAAATTCAACATAGCATTTTTAAATGAATTATTTAATTATATAAATATATATATTCATATCAAATTGTATTATAAACTTTTATGTTGTTATTGAATTATGATAATGTTGTAAAAGTTTTTATATTATAAAAATAGGTATTTTTACAATTCATCTATAAATTAAATATTTTTGAAAAATTCCTACATTCCACCTTAGGATAATCTTGATATGTGGAATTCAAAAATAAAGTTTGATCTATAAAACTAAAAATATAAAATGAATAAATTTATACAATAATGAAATATATATATATATATATTATATAAAGAATAACAGATTTTATAGAAAAATTCAGTTTTTAATCATTATATGTTATTAATAATATTTTTTATTCATTTTTATTTGATAAAAATATTTTATATTAACAATATCTTATATTATTTTAAAATTTTCTAACTAATGAATACCTCAGGGATCATTTTAGTTCTGTGTTGTGTGTGGTGACATCCATAAATATATCATGCCTCATTTTTGTTCAAGGTGTTACAAGAGAACTAGACTGAATTTTCTATAAGGACCCCAAGAATATTTTATTCTCATAAGATAGATGTAGACCACATGCCTTCTTTATATTTGGATAGTATAACCAAACACATACCATTCAATATTGTTATAACTGGTGCATGTGTTTTATTATAACGTTAAAATAAAATGGAAATACACTGATGATACAATATAATGAAATAAGTAAAATAGTTAAAGTTGATGTAAGTGGTTGTATGTTTAGAACAAATCATCTTTGACCCTTTAAAGTAAATGTATAATAATTAATCATTGGGAAACTAGTAGAGAATAAAAAATAAATGTTTTTTAGAATGATTTTATTTTTCAATATTGCAATAAATTTAAATCAAACAAGTTTTGTTATCCTCCATTATTACACCCCTTGAAAAGTGAGACTTAAAAGGGTAAATATTACTACCCATGTCAACAAGGTGCACCATTCTTTTCAGGAGACTATCTAATTAGAACACCACAACTAAGAATTCTTGTCTTGGAGTAGTAATCCGGATGGGTGACCTTCTGGAAAGTTTACCAGGGTGTGTGTGAGTGAGGACAAAACACACTGAAAGTACATATGTTGGCATGTGGGGAAATTCATTAGTCTGATAAGCGACCCTAGTGAGTAATAGCCTATGGTGTGCTGGGAAGGCAACCAGGGTATTACAGGAGTCCCATGGGGTCAGATGAAATGGGTCATAACCCTAGGAGGTGGGTCGTGACAAATAGATATCAGAGGCAATACCCAGCCGGAAGTGCTTAGGCACAGCCCGGGTTTGAGACTTGGGGTCCATAATGAGGGCGTTGTGATTTAAAGGGGTGGATAATGTAACACCCATGGAAAAGTGAGACTTAAAAGGATAAATGTTACTACTAATGTCAACAAGGTGCACCTTTCTTTTCAGGACCCTATAGGATTAGAACTCCACAGTTAATTATGCTTGTCTTAAAGTAGTAATCAAGATGGGTGACCTTCTGGGATGTTTTCCAAGATGTGTGTGAGTGAGAATAAAACACACTGAAAGAGCATATGTTGGCCTGTGGGGACATTCATTAGTCTGATAAGAGAACCTAGTGATTAATTGCCTATGGTGTGATGGGATGGAAACCAAGGTATTACAGGATTCCCATGGGGTTAGATGACAAGGTTCATGGCCTTGGGAGGTGGGTTGTGACATCCATAATTTCTTAACATCAGTTTGTAGATGAAACAAAAATAACTATATACATTGACTCAATCTCTATGATATTTACCTATTAATATATTAATTAATATATTTATAATATTTCTTATTTATTTATCTTAATAACATGTAAATCTAAATATTTAGAATAACTAAAGTATAATAAAATAATATGGTTGAATTCATTTAAACAATCATAAAAAATTTATTTTAAAATTCCTCAGAAAAAATACTTTTAATTTTCTATGGATATATATATAAGTATAAATTCATTTCATATTACTTATAATTACATAAAAATGTAGTAACATATCTTTTCATGTAAATAAAAATTCTAATATTTATCTAATTATTAACTTGAAATCTCTGTAAAAATTATCATTTAATTTGGTATTTAAATCCTCCCTGATAATTGACTTTACATTGTTTGAATAATCCCTAGATTTATATTCACACAACACATGGAATTTAAAAATATAGAAACATGAATTTCTAAGAAATTAGGTTTATCATACATGACACATGATTCTTAAAATTAATATTATAAGATCTTTGTATTATAGGATTTAACCTTACACAAGTACATTAGATCTTTAATTAACCCGAAAAGAGCTAAAATTGAACATAATAATATATAACACTACATATTCATATGTAATCCAAGACCCAATTTTTTTATTCTTTTGTGAGTAATTTTCTTATCAAATCCCCTCACATAGTGTATAATGATTCCTAGATAGTGCATACTTCACGTGGTTCATTCATACACAACAACAAAATTCCATTGACACAAAATTTGAATATTGTGACTTATTATTCTTCAAGAACAACAAATTTTTATGCACCCTTACACATATTATTCAACCATCTGGCTGATATCTCTTTAAAATTCCAATAGTACAAGTTCAAATATATTATAGAACTCAAAACATTAAATAAAATAAGAAACACAATAAATTATTTAAATTATTTAACTCAAATTAATATAATAAATAATATAACAACAAATGTCTAAATAATATAATATTAAAATAATTGAACACATAAAAAATCCATATTAATTAAAACACATAAACACCTAAAGAGGGAGGATTATGTAATTATAAAAATAAATAAATAAATGTTTAGAAGATTAAATCAACAATAATGACATAAATTTTAGGCTTAAATAATCTACTAGAGAGAGAATAAGATATTATATCGCTAGAAGAAATACTTAATGCCATTGGTACCCAACAAGAGGCCATAGAAGCTCTACATGTAATAAAATAACTAGAAATTTTTTTTCCTCTGAGTCGGTGGTCTTTATGTATAAACCACACAACATTTTAAATCCCAAATTCATATCATTAAATGACATTGGAGACTAGGGGTGATATCTCATTAATTTTTCTTAATGACGTGTCTCAATTTTGGGGACTCCAAAACAACTACAAGTATAAAATATTAGATATTTTGGGTTAATCTAGGAAGGAAATTTATATTTTTTTCTATATTAAACTAGAAACTGGGTCAATCACCAGTTGTGAAGATATCCACATAAAATTTATAAGACAGTTTAGTTTTATATTTTTAATGATAAGTATTCATGAAAACTACAATATCAAGAAATTGAGAAATGAAATAGTTTCTAATTTCATTGCTTGATATAAGTGTATGTTATACACCAAAAATTTATAAGCTCCCCAATATTTGTTACTAGATATTTTTGTAGATTAATTTAATGATTAATTTTTGATTGTACTAATATTGTAGAAATATCCTAGTGGATAAAAATTGTTTTTTAAATAGTGAAACACTTAGAGGATATAATTCAGTGGACTAATACAAAATCTTATAAATCACATACATTATAAATGAGAAATTAGGGAAGGATAAATTAATTATTTCCTCTCAAAATCTTGTAGAAATAAATCTTCCATACTCAAAGCTAGTTAAATTCAATATAATTACTCCTAATAAATTATAATAAAACTTCTTCCACCCATATAAAAATAAAAAATACATTATCAGTGAAAAAAGTTTCATTATATTTAGAACATGAAAAATAATGTTTAATTTTTTTTTATGTATTTTATTCTATGGTATTTATCCAAAATCAGGAAGAAAACAAATTTAAAAAACAATAATTCAATTTATGTGATAATGTAGTCTTAAATGATAGGAAAATTTATTATCCCCTCTATCAAATGTTGTGGAATTCCATAAAGAAATTATTTTTATTTCAAAACATTATTTAAAAGATGGTTGATGAAGGTGTAGTGGTGTTGGAAAATCCCAAGGAAACTGATTTTTTTTATCCATTACTTTATATAAAGAGGGAGTGAATGAATAGTAAGTGATAGATAAAAATCTATAGAAATTTGATAACTAACTAACCCATAATTCGGTGAATCATAAACACAAAATCATATAGTATTGACTGAATCATAAAACTATAACCCCATTCCCCACTAAACTCTATGAACAACACCAACTTTTTCATATCCTCCTATGAATCGATGCAGTCGATGATGAACAAAAAATTAAAAATATAAGGTACACTGCATTTTTTCTTACTATTATTAACTATCATTGAATTTATAAATCAATAATTAGAAGGAAAACCATATCACCATAGAAAACAACCATATTCTGATATAGGGGAACAATTTACTACTATTAGTGTTATATAAATGATGGAAAGAGGTGATGATCATAAATATTTTTATCAAATGGTATCTCAATGTGATTCTAACATGAGTGTATGGGGAAGGGAAAAAAATACACGTGGAATATATTTGGGGAAATAGTTGAGCCTTTATTATAAAATTCATGGTACTCAAGATAGAATAAATTAAATTCAACTAGATTAATAGGATAATTAGTTTGATCATGGACCCTATATTTCTCACCCTACCAGTACTATGCTAGTTGATAAATTCGATTATATGATAATGTTAAGTAAATTTGATAATATTATGAGATATAGTCTTTATAATCTATAGGAAAAAAATAAAATCATACCTTATCTCATAAGAATTAACTCATCAACCAACTATGAGTTTTGTGGACCAAGCTCATAGAAATGTTCATAGAAAATGAAAAATACATTTTTATTAGATGTATGATTTATTGAAGTATTTATACATTGTTCCAACAAGATTATCAATAATATACTCTATCAATTAGTCTATAAAATTTAATGAACCCCTCATTGATGCTTTGTCAAACCTTCAAGAATTTGAGACTGAAGTGGGGAATTCTTATATATATCATGTTGTTACTTGGTTTACTGAATTCCATGAAATAATATTCTTTATGGAAAAAGGCCATTTACTATTCATACAAGGTAATATCATACCTTTATATGCATATGGTAAACTTATTAAAATAAATATTCTTAAATCTTACGTAGAAAGCCATTCTAGACTGAACCTCATTTTGGTATGAAACATCCATTTATTGGGATATAAAATAAGTTAATTTTATCCTTATAATTTTATGGTTCAGGGTTAGAAAAATAGTGATGAAAAAATACTATGGGATATCATGTTGAAAAAAAAAATTTATCCTAGATTTTACTGTTAATTTATCTCCCCTTTTCAAGACCTTTCTTTTAATCCCTAACTAGGAAGGCCATGGATTCATCTTCATGAAAAAATACAAAATTCATATAATAAATACATAAAATACATCACTAATGAAAAATTAAGAGTTATTTTTAGGGATTGTTCCCAATTATACTCACAAAAATATAATTACATTAATGAAAAATACTATAACGAGGAAGGTAAACAACAATAAATAGAAGAGATAACACATAGTTTTAGTAAATGGATATAATGAAACCCCAAATAAAACATGAAATAATATTAAGGTGTATATATGTCTTATCATCCATCATATTGAATAATAAAACTGAACCATGGAAATCACTTTATCTATTAGGTTAAATTTAATAATAATAAAATTAACTTCTACACCAATTATAGATAAAATGAAGTATCTTTAGAACTATCCTCATATCAAAATGGAAAGACTAATATTATCATATAACCATTTCATATTGATCCCAGGTTAAATAATATTTTTCAATTCACTAGATATTTTTATTTATACTTAGTTAAAATAAATAAAGAATTTTGTTGAGATGATGACGTATCATTAGAAAAAGGCACAAAGATCAAGAACCTTAGTAACAATTGACAAGGTATTAGTAGGGGAAGAAGAAACTTTATCCATATCCTTTGAGTACTAACTCATCCATGATTATGAAATTTCTATGTTGTCATATAAATATCAAGATTTTAATCCTTATACCATTATTGGTGTAGATGAAGAAGATCTTAGGGATACTCTACCTACCTGTATGGAAGGCTTCTCTACAACTATTGATAAATTTAAACGTTTAAATATGGTTAATGATAAATACATATATCATATATGAATTAGTTTATTTAATAGTCATAATGTATATGAGAAATTAATTTCCTTCCTTAGGAAATACTATGATTTCTATTTGTGGAGTTGAACAAAAATTCAAGGGTTAGATCATCAAGTAACCTTTCATTATCTAGATCGATCAGATAAAAACTATTATTATAAATAGAAATCAATTCAAATGAATCTATCTCATAGTGATATTATAAAGGGTATTGTTGATAAGTAAATCAAGCACTAATTAATTTGAGAAACTCAGTACCACATGTTTTTTGATGATATTTTCTTCATTAAGAAGGAGAAAAAAATACATCAAAGACAACATAAAATTCCAAGAAATTGACCACCACTACACAAAGGAAAAAAGATCTGCTTCATAAAAATAATTTAATATTTTATTTCAGTAAAAAATATTAAATTGTATGTGGAATACCAAAAAAAATATCCCTCTGAAAAATCACAAAAAATAAAAAAAATACTAGGACATTCAAGATAAATTTAAAAGTGGTTGAATCCATAAAACTATATAATATATAATTGATGGATGTAATATTTATTGGTATGGATCATCCTTTATGAGTTCCTCAACGCGATGTGCCATCGTATCCCATGTAATAATATATTCCTCTAAATTTAATTTCCTTGTATTTATTCCACATTCTGAGATCCAATCATTCATTTTAATCTAATATGATGTCTCATAACTGATATCAACTTAGATACTTATCTCCAACATTTTATTGTTCTTGTATTCTTCAAAATTTATTTCTAAAGACTCCTAAAACATCTATTCCTTGGAGTTTAGTAGAAGATACATGCCATTATCTTTTCAAATTCCACCCATCCTATATCCTTTTAGACACCATCAATTATCTCAATTCCTAGCAACTGTTTTGGGTAGAATATCATATCACCATTAATCTCATCATCCTAATAACATGAAGTTGACAATATCTAACCCTAATTGATAAGATCCATAATAACACCCATTTTATGTGAAGATGTAGTCAGACTTTACTCTTCCTTAGGTTTATTTTTTTATTAAGTCATCTGGTGACAATTGTTTTTTGGTAGTATTGATTAATATTTTCGTTTTCTAGTTTTTCCTTTTTCTAGACTAAAATATTCCTTGAAATAGAGGTCACTTGATTCATGTTCCTTAAGAAATATCCAATGGTCTTTATAACATGGCGATCCTTCTCACATTATAATTTTTTTTGGGAGTATGTTTTTTTCCTCTCTATTCAAGATCCACCCAGGTCATTATCCTAGCCAGCTTCCTCTTACTTCTTGGAAATACTGACTTCCAACCATCAATATTAGAATAATTATCCTCATTTTAATTCAATATAGTGAATTATTTTAAATCTAGAAAGAGATTGTGGTTCTTGAAGGGTAGAATACCCTTCTATCCAAGAATATATAATAGTCAAGTAATGAAATTACAATAATAATGAGTTTAATTTTGGTATAGAGTAGGTAATATTACAATCATCCATAGTGATAGAAGCTACTCACTGATGAGCTCTAACATTGAGCTCCTTCCCTTTTCCATCACCTCTAACCATATTAGTAGTTTTCAAAGAAGGTAATGTACTAGATTATCTTGGACATTCTACTCTAGGGACCAATAGATCCATCTTGATTATATCTAAGATACACCTCAAATGGGAAAATATATACACTAACATTAGTTATAAGATCATAAGACTCATACCTTTTAAATGATATTCTATAATGGATAATTATTGGGCACCCGAGTGACCTAAAAAGTGGTATATAGAAGGGATAGTCTTCACCCCTATCATCATCTTGAAGATTCATCCCTCAACTGCCTACATGATAAATAGAAAGAGACCCATGAATTTCATAAAAACCACTATTTACATTGGAACTAACCATTTATATCAATGAAAATGAACTACAACTTTTCCATTGATATGTCAACTTTGACACACTTTTGAGGAGATATAGGGTGACAGAGTGCCTCTTTATGATTAATTTAATAATGTAAAAACCCAAATATATTACCTATCAATCTATGAATCAACAGATTTTGGATTGGGATAGGAAGGTTGGGAGGAGATATCCAAATACCATTGGAGAGAGGGTCCCTTTTATGTGGAAATCAAACTTCTAATGATATGGGGAGATGAGAAAGTTAGAAAACAACATAAGGAATTCATATGGGTAGAAATGAGATCATATTCAAACATAAAATAATTCAAAAAATATATATTTTTCTATTGAATCCCAATGATTGATTGATCAAGAAAACCCCATTAATGAATGATGTACCTATTGAATACATCCATCGAGGGTTGGTTCCTTTTGAAAAAGACACCAAAGTAAAAGAAAATCATTAATAAGATTGTGTTCCTCCCATGGGGAGATCAGGATTGTAAGATGAACATCATTGAAGGAATAAAACATAGGGAATACTTCACATTCTAGGGATATGGGTATAATTCGAGGGTTAATGAAGTGGCTAAATTGATAATGTTGAGAGATTGGATGGTACTTGGAAGATCCTTCCACCGTAAAACCATATGAGGGAGATGGATGATTATACATGATACCACCTACACCATCTATGAGGGATATATGGGTAAGTCAACATTGTTTCTCCTTGTATGATATGATCTCACCTTGAAGAAATGATGGTCCTGGTCATATAGTTTTTAATCAATACAAAAACTAGCTTCAAATCACTCTTATTCTTATAATGGTATTCTAAAAGTAATCAAATTTAACTGAACCATAATGATGAATGATCCAAAACAATCTAGGCACCCCAATGTGTGTATTACTAAAGGGTGACTCCTTCTTGGTTAAATAATGTTGGTTATTCTTATATGAGGATAATCCACTACATTTTAATCCCATTCTTACAAATATAATGTAATATTATGCATGTGAACAAAATTTAAAGTCAATTCAATATATGGACCACTTTGCTAATATTAAAGTGTTATTTTCTAAACTTTGGTATCATAACATGAAGATGAGAAAAATTAAGTGTGGTTTCAGGTGAAATTTATAGATATTTCTTATATTTATGACCAATCATCATGTTATCATGGTCAAGACTATGCAAGCTAATTTGATACATAACATTCCCCCTCTTAATACCATTGTGAATGTAATGAATATTATTGAAGGATATCCTATGTAAATCATTTCTTTTAAAATAAAATATTAAAATGTCAACTCTTAATAAATGTTATAAAAAATGGTGTAACATATTAGTGGGATGGGTATTAGAAAAAATTCACTGATAACTTTAGGAAATAATTATCACATCCTCCTATTTTGGTTCCTCATATAGAGGGAAACCCACTCATCCTTTCTATGGAAACATTAGAATGATCCATTAGTTACCTTCATGACCAGTTGAATGATTGGGTGAAAGAAAATTGTCTTCACTACCTCATCATGAAAATATTAATATTTTTTGGAAGACATAATACTATTGAAAAAATCTCATTGCCTTTATTTGGTAGTACCAAAGCTAGGTCATTATCTAAAACATCATAAGGATATATTGGTATCCAATATTGTTCCATGGAAATACATACTAAAATATTCCAAGATGATTAGATATTTACCATTATAGACCATCATTATCAAATAATTTAACAATAGGTTTAAATCCTAGAAGTATACCAAAGGATAAGTATAAATAGATTTTATATTAAAATAGTCATACCCTGAGAAGTTACCTTTAGATATGAAGAATCTCGAGGGGGAAGTATTTTTCATTAATGAATCACTATAAACATGGGAAATGTAATTTTATGTTACTACTAAAATCCTTATTAAGAGGAGGATGGAAGATCCAAATATATATAATGTAAATTTGGGGTTTATATTTGTTTATCCAATACAATCATACTTATTATAATAATTCATCCAGTTATAAGGATCCACCAATGAAGTGGTATAATATCATTATATCATCATATGACTATAGTTTTCCTTACAAGTACATGTTTCTAAAATTAAGATCAAAGGTGATCCAAATTAGAGATCAAGAAGATCAAAAACTAATATGACATCAAGAAAGAGGAATTGATTCCATTTATTTTCCATATAATGTAATTGATGGAATAGTTTCTATACAATGTCTTTCTATCTTTTCTCCCATTACAATATATTACTATATTTAATGTTCTGGATAACCAAGTTTCTTATACCCTTATCCCAGATCAGGATGAAATAATAATCCATATTTTATATAAGTATGTTTTCAATAAATTAGTTAAGAAATAACTGGATAAATTTTATGGGGTTGACAAAAGCATTTCATGGACTCTGTCTTCTTAAAAAATTGAACATGTTGTGAAATGGATGTGTCCAAAAATCAATAATCTATGAAATAATGTTCTACAATAGTCATGAACCAATAATAAATAGATTCAACATTGATAAATATATTTATTCCATTATGATGGATTGAATTACTAGAAATTAATTTATAAATTATTCTTTTTTGGGTTGTTTCTCAAGTGGGTTGAAGGAGAATAGGCCTTCCAACTTTAGAAATATTTTTATACTAGCACCTGGGGTGAACATTATGTAGATAATGGGTTCTATATCAGAATAAAGAGACTTGGATACCTTTCCCATTTATGATTGAAAATTATGTTGAATTCATAATGATGTCTCATGCATGTTAAGTGAATTCCTACATCACATATCAATATTCATGGTTTCTATATTCTATTAAATATTGATAACTTCTTTTATGGGGAATAGATTTCATGGGACTATACCGACCGATGGCTTTTAGGCAGTTCTAATTCATCATCACTACCACCAATTTCTTTTCCAAATTGGATGAAGTTTTATCTTATGGAGATATAAATAAAATCCAAGATAGTTTTTTTAAAATTAAATATCATCCTTAGATATGTAGTTCTGTATGAAATCATCATAGATAAATGTATTAACATGTATTTTTTAGATAATGGGATTAAAGTAAAAATAAAACATCTAGTATAATATCTCAACCTACTACCATATGATTATAAATGGGAAAATAGTGGAATTTAATAAGACTTTATTAAATATTAAATAGATGATATTAGATAAATAAAAAATTCCATGGCCTGAAAAATCATTTCTTGTCTTACTATATTACTAGACACACATCCACAAAAGTTAACCCACATTTACTAGTACATTAGATCAATGTAGTTTTCCCCGTAGAGGATCAATATCGTTTATTCCAAATGACCGTTTGTTATCAATTGAAAAAGTGTATAAAATCAGTAATTGTACTGTAAAAGATATAAGATCTTGATGAGAAAATGTTTCTAGAATCACATAATCATTCCAATAGTGGGTATCCCATGATTTTTTTTACAAAAGGACCCATGTACTCATTTATTCTAGTGGAAATAATGTTGGTATTAAGGACTCTAATGAATGATGGATTGAAATTATAAAATTCGATATAAAATGGGAAATAAATTATATCAGAAAATTTTAAACTCCCTGATCCACTAGGATAATGTACTTATCAAACCTCCCAAAAATTACAAGATTTTAAAAAAATGAAACATACACATCAAATTAAATGGTCCTAATGAAACAAAATCATAAATTATAAGACATAATTTACATTCCACATGTCCTTATAGTATATATTGTATGGTTATCATTGAATTAACTTAAACAATATGATATATTATATTTCCCAAATAAAATTAAAAAACCAAGATTAATTCTTTACAAATGACCAAAAACTACATGAATTTAGTATATAAGATAGAATATATATAAAATATGTCTATATAGGTGGACTTGATGGCTGAAACATTGTTTTATTTTTGGGTTTGAGGTTCAACATACATACTAATGAATTTATATTTTGATAGTAACATTTGTATTGATTCCAATATCTATAGGATATATAGAGAAAACTAAATATATGATATTTGGATCACCAATAATCCTAAATTTCTCTCATGAAATAAAATTATAGAATTATATTCTAAAAATTTCATATTGTATGTGCGATACTTCAACCATATTGGAATACCCCCTACAATTTTATATAAAAATGAAGATGTTTAAAAATATGAATATGTTGATTATTTTAATCGAAATATATTTAGTAAAACTAAAATATTCTATCCAAGATCAAAACCTAAAACGATATATTATTTCAACACTTATTCAACCTTTGTGTCTGAGTCCCCATTATGTCATAATATATTTTTCCGATTACTCTCACATAAGGGCACCCCATCACTTCATCCAATTTTCAAACCTCATAATTTTATATTTATATTTATTTATTAATTAACTTTAGGTATCTCTAGTTATGGTGAATAATTAAAACTATGATTGGATGGATTATTATTTACTAAAACTATATAATGACTCATGGATCTCTTATCCTAGTACTTACCACATGATTTAACACTATTTAATTTCCCTAGAAAACCTAGTTTTTATAACACTAATTCACATTATCCTTCCTCTACTAGTTTTACATTAGTTTGTATATACCATTTCAAGAACTATATGTGGATTGATTATTTTCATCATGAAAAATGTAGTGATTCCAAAACCACAAAAGTTGTACATATACATAACCTATAAACTAAATCAACATACTTTTCATTCATTACCCTAGTTTTATAATTTAACATTAGGTATTAAGGAACCTTTTACAATAATTAGATATTCTACCTAATATATTATTAGTTGATTATGCCAATGTTATTTATTTATCAAAATGATAACACATTCTAAAACCCATTAAAAATTCCCTTCCCCATACCATACATTATACCTTAAACAAATAAATTATTATAAACCCATTATGTCTATTAGTGTCAAGTACATCTTTCATAAAGGGACACTCATTAGAATAGTTTCTATATGTTCACCCTATATAAGCCCCATAAATACCTATGGAAGGGAATATATTAGAAAATGAAAATATTGTATAATACAATAATCCCTTGACAGTTTTATATTAGAACCAATTATTAATGTATGTTTAGTGTTTATCCTTATTTATAATTTTATGTAAATTTTATATTCATTTGAAAATTTTCAGTTTTTATCCTAGCCAATCCATTCATCATTCATTATATGTAGTTTATATATTTCATGTTATCATTTTTGACATCTAATATTTATTTTTTCAAAGAATTTTAATTTTTTTGATACCTCATGCAATTATTAGATTTCCAAATTATCATTATAAACCAATATATATGTTTTATTAAAAATATAAACCCTACAATTATTCATACTAGTTGTATAATTCATTCACATTAAGTCAACATCATGACCACTAAATAAATGACCCCCACTAATTAGACCCTTATTTCCTGATTATAAACTACAAGATTATGTTAGAAAAGGTTGTATGTTCTTAAAAATATATTATATAAAACCTGTAATTTATCCAAATATTTATTCACATATATCTTATTCCTTATTTATCCACCACTCGAGCTTCAATTATTTTAAATAAACATTTTTTTTATAAAGAAATTATAATATAATGCACATAACATTATTCTAGAATGTTATTAAAACCCAAATTCAAAAAATGTTATAAATTGAATTTTATTAAATGAAATAAATATTTTAATTTAATATTTAATAATTATAAAAGGGTTATGGTTTTATAGTTTTCCTATTTTTTTTGTTTTTCTGAGTGAATAACACCAAATATCAATTTTAAAAAGAGTGTCACATTTATGACATTATAATGATATAAGAATATATTAAAATATTATGAAAATATTTTTATAGAGTAAATATATTTTTTTATAAGTATTATAATTTGTATAAAAATGTTGTGTTTAAATTATAAATTCATTTGGAATATTTTGGAAATGAAACTAATGATTTAAATCAAATAAAAACATTTTTGGGTTCTTATTTCTTAATCAGTAATTAATAATGTTACACTTAGTTTTTTATTTAAAGAAAAATAATAATTTTTTTTATTTTACACAATACAAATAATCCTATTTAAATCAACACTGCACATTATTTATTAAAATAATTTTCACACTCAAAAGATTATTTTTTTCTAAAAATAATTTGCATTGAATTTTTTGGATATATAATAAAAGTAATTTTTAATACTTATATAAATTTAATATTGTAAAATGGATTCAATATTTGGATTCATTATAATTAAATTCAGGTAAAACATCCAATTTAGATTTTTTTCATAATTAATAGTAATCAGGGTAAATATTTATCACTTTGGTTATGGGTAAAATGAATTAAAAGGGTTAAATATAAAGGGATCAAGCTTCATGATAACATAATTATATTTAATAATATGATTAATTGGTTATAGTTATACCTATACCTTATAACAATTTATGGTATGATAATTTGGATCCACATGACTTCATAAATACATATATTATATAATAATGACTTATCTTTTTAAAAAATTTCCGTATACCTCCCTTATAAAAGGGCACCCCTATCAAACATTATCTAGAATAATTATGAAAAATATAAAAACCTAGATCAACCCAATTACCTTCCCAACCAAAATAAACATTCCATACATGTACCATTCTCACTGAAATACTAATTCGAGAAATATTATTATTTAATCCAAAAGACTTAACCAAAAGAACATGTATATGTTCTTAACGATTTCCTTCATATTCATTTCTTCTTACACATCCTTGAAATATTAAATAAAAATATTAACAAAATAACCTAAATATATTAACCTTACTAAGATGTTTAACCAATAATGGTGCATCCATTTTCTATCTCCCTTCAATCATATAGAAAATGAAAAAACCACTCTTGTGTATGTATTAAAAACTATATCCACATTACGGTGTAATTAATTTTATTCCACTATAGTAAATGAATTGTTATAAAGATGTAATTAATGAATACATATGATATTTATAAAATAATAATGATTCTTGAAATATATAACTTTTTTATCATCTTACCCTTACATCCATTGGAGAATGATAACGTCTTCTATGCTTATGTATGGACTAATACCTCTAAAAAGTAATATGATTTGATTTAATTTTATAACGATATATGTATTATCAATAAATATTACATAATGAAAAAAATTATATTAATTAAATTATTAAAATTATAGGGATAATGGAACTATTTCATAACACCATTTTCTATGGTTAATATTATGAATTAATTTTGGAGAAATTGACTGAAAGAAATTAACTTTCCCAATAAAACAAGAAATATTAAATTAATGGATGCCAAATGATTATAAAACGACCATTAAAAAAATAAATATATATGATAAAGGATCATGAGAAAATATTTAACATATTTAAATTAATTATTCATGATGATATAATGTGTCTGACCAAGATGAATTCCAAGGTAAGGGTTTATTTTAAAATTTCATTTTTAGTCAATAGTGTTTATGTAAAAATTTAAATAGAAGGAAATTATATGTTCGTATAGTTTATGAATCCATGTATTAAACTAAAATATAGTTTTCTATATATTTTTTATATTTTTCTTTAATTTTCATCTATTTGGTACTTGATACATCCTAGAAAATATTTTTGTATGAAAAAAAGATTTTTTTTATTCTTTGGTCGATAAATGTTTTCTTCCATTTCCATGATTCTTTAATTGTTTTCATGAATTTTATTTAATATGAAAAAAGTATTATTTAAATTCATTTTCACCCATATTTGACTTTATTTTCAATGTTTTAAAATGAATCTTTTTATCATTTTTAAATTGAGTACTTTTATTTTTTACTAAAATTGAGAAATAAATATTTGTTTTTATGTTTACTAAATGAAATTATTTTCCAAAAATCATAACTATTATTTAGTTTTAAGAATCCATTATAAGTTTCCATGGTTATTTTTAAATCTTATAACATTATCAATATTATGGAAAGTTTTATTTAAAAAGGAATCAAAGGGAATGGATATATTGTCTTGATTTCAAAGAAAGGAACAAATATTATTTTAAATAAATTTTCATTTATACCGACATCCACTGATTATTATAATAATTTATTGATGATATTTAATAACGATTCCTTCCACATTATTTCTATGTGTGGATTATGATCACGTTTTAATTATTATATAATAAAGGAAAATATGAACATTTCATATTTTAGTATTCTTCAATATGAATGTTTAAGTTAATTATGAAATAAATTGTTATTAATTTATTTGAAATTATGAATTAATTGGACTATCTATGTGAAAGGTGTATCCTGTTATATCCCCATTTTGTATCGTTAGGTCTCTTAAGGAATTTGTTTTTGGTATTTGGGATAGACCTTATATATTTATATATTATTTTTTCATAATTCCTTTATGGTAATATTATAATGATTGTCATTATGCATAGTATCACTATGAAACTAGTCATTATTATCCATTAGTTAATTTTTTTATTAGTAAATCCATGGATATATTCTAATTTTATGATATTAACTACATGAAATTTATGATTATTTTTTAGTCTACAATTTTAGTCATGCTTTAATTATTCTACAAGAGATTATATTATAATCCTTCCTTTAACTATCATCCAATAATATTATTTATTATGTTTTACATAATTAAAGATACTAGAATAAGAAATATGATTGATATTATAGAGATAATAGAATCAATAATAACGTTTTAACAATAAATTTTAGGTAATATTTTAATTTTTTAAATGTAAAGCAAGAATAAGGTATGTATCTAATCAACCAAAACTGTTAAACTATATGATAACTTGTGAAATTATCTTTTATATCTTCTACCAATATAGTAATATAAAAACATGATTATTGTTATAGGATTCATGGTGTTGTAGTTGGTATCAAAATAATTTTTATGTAAACCTTAGGAACTTGTTTTTGGAAAACATATTTTAGAGAACATAACCACATGAAATCCTCTAAGGATGACTCTATATATTTGATAATAACATGTTGTTTTAGTAAAGTTGAAAATTTTTGGTTTCCAATAAATGTTATCCTTATTTGGATAACAGAATGTGGATGTGGATATGGAAAACATTTATGTTGGGGAAAACAACTCAAAAACGGATGGTTTAGTAGAAACTCAATGTTCACTCCATTTAGGATGAGTGGGACTAATTTTGTACACCTAGATATACAATGGGGAATATTATTTAGTTAATTCAAACTATTTGTAAACCATTTTTAAAAAGATGTAATTATTGTTAGGATTTTAATGTATTCTCAAAATTATAATCTTTTGATTTTGATATTAGCTATGCATGAATTTTTAATTTATATTAAGTGGTTTACAATATTTATAATTATACACTCTAATTTGAAATTCATAATTTTTGGAGATAATTTAGTATATTACATTATTTAGAAATGTTTTCTAGATTATTTAATAATAACCGTGTCAATAAACATAATATACTTTGGGATTTCCTTCACATTAATTAAAATTATTCTAGAGATGAAGATAAATGAATTTTAAATATTTTTGGGTAGATAACTCATGTTTTAACCAATATTATTTCCTAAATGATTTATCTTATTGATCCCCGATATAGTGCCAAAATGTTGAACTTTAGCATATGAAACAATGATCTATAATTCAGTGGGACTAATAATCCATTAGTATCTATGAAATGGATCAATTCTTAAGAGAGAACATTTCTTACTTTGAGAAATATTTCAAGAGATAAATTTATTATAGGAGTTTATCATCATAAGGGAGATGTTGATAAATTATGGTAATTAATCCAAAACACTAAAGAGTCAGAGGAAATATATAATATCAATTTTATGACAATTAAAAATATATTATTTGAAAAATAATTTCCTCATGGGAAACAAGTTAATATAGAAAGTAAATTACTCAATCTATAAAAATATTAAAGAGAATATATTTTCAAATGTAAAGCTAACATAACATGGCTATAAAATCCTATGGAATATTTGTATGTAATATAAGAAGTATGAATGATCACTTATTTTATGTGATAAATCATATCCTTCAATGGTTATCAGTCTATAAAAATTATTAAGTATGTGAGGATATAAAATCAAATTCCATCAAGATAGATTAATAATTAATATATTCTTATGTGTTTTGGGAAAACAAGAAATTTTTTGAGAAGATAATAAATCTGAATAAAAAAATATGTTAACTTGGAATAAGGGAAGGTTAAAATTTCCAACTTGTAATAATTTTAGAAAGAAACTTTATAGAACATGTTTGATAGAAATGATATTTTTGTTCAATAGTAGAGATAAGGGCCAATAAGATCATCATTTCAAGTGTATGAATTAATCCACTAATGTTAAATTCTTCAACTATAATTATTGGGGGAGAAATTCAAATTAATTCATTAATCGTTAATAGAAATATCATTATAAAAGGTAATGTGAGAAAGGAAAAGTGTAAGTGATGAGCATAGCTGATTGAAGTTACTTAATATTTGGTGGAATATACATTGATCATAACCTCAAATTTATCTAGTTCTTAATTTGATTCTATATATTCACAACCATTTATATCATCCATTATTTCTATGAAAAATTAAATAATTCTATAGAACCATAAGGAGTGTGTTCTCAATCAAGACTTCTAATAGAAATATTATTGAATGCATGATATATTATTTAGTCCCCATTATAATTATAGACCAACCATAATAGGAATCATGTTTTTTATATGTATAGTGGATTATGATATAATATTATGTATGGACTACCATTCTAATTATAATTTAAAAAATTATATCCAAGAGTAGTATATTTGGATTTGTGATGGTGATGTAGATTCTTGTATTTTCTTATGGGAAACTTCATCATCTGAGTTGTAATTACATCCTCCACTTATTTTTCTACATAATGAAGTTCTTATACAAAAAGATAATATGGAACTTATGAATGGGAAATGTATAATGATAATAGAGGACATAGCTAATATACTAGAATACATCAATATTTTTCCTGAAGAAATTCTTGGACATCAACATGGAACACATGTTGTGTTTTAGATTACTCTAATCCCTAATGAAAAACTATATACAAAATTCCTATAGGATGACCATAGTATAATTAGGTTAAATGAAGAAACAAAAAATTTATTTGTGTGATAACAGATTTATTAAACATATTGTTTCACCATAGGCACCACAATTATTTTTATTATGCAGGAATATAAATCTATGAGGTTATGCATTAATTACATAGAAATCAATTTTATTACCAAAATGAAAAAGTACCATCTTCCCTAAAATTATGACACATTTGATCGTCATTTTCAATATCATCAAATTTGATAAAATATATAGGATATTATAATGAAAACAATTACACACAGGGTATGGAAAATGAAAATTTATAGTAATTCCCATTGGACTAACTATAGATTTGATGAATATAGTACTAAAGGATTTTGTTGATATTGTCATTGTAGTAATAACTGGAGATATCTTCATATACTCTAAATGTTATTATGAGTGTTAGTTTTATTTTAAATATTTATTGAGAATAAAAATGAAAATTATTTATATAGAAAATTTAGGAAAGGTTAAATCAAGATTTAGGCAGTATCTTTTCTGGACCATAGTATCTCTAGGGATGTAATATCAGGTGGTCTTTCAAAGAAATATAGTGATGTAAGGGATAATTCTAAAGAATATCACCAAGTTATATAATTTCTTTGGATCAAAAAGTTACTATCAATATTTTGTTCTAAGATTATATTCATTAGATAATCTATTATCCTAGTTTATATTTAAAGGGGTTATGTTCTTATGGATAGAAGATTGTAATGACCACTTTAAATAATTAAATGAATAATATAAAATTCTATAATATTGAAATTATGGTAAAGAAGGGATGGATTTTTTTATATAAAGTGATGCATTTAATAATCAGTTTAGTTGTTTAATTATGCATAATGAAAGAGTTATTTCTAATTTATCAAAGAAGATAATGATCCCTGAACAAAATTATCCAACCAATTTACTTGAGTTGGAAGTCATAATCATTTCATTAATGATATGGAGACATTACTATTATGGTTAAGAATTTGAGATATATTTGGATAAATAATTATTGGAATATATATTCACATTTAAGGAAATAAACACAAGGAAATTTGATTGTTATAACCATATAAGGATTATGACTACTAAATACATTTCCACCCTAAGAAGGAAAATAAGGTGGCTAATGAACTGAGTAGAAAAGTCATAATGTTTTTACTAAAATTGGGATTTAAAAATAACTTATATTATTGTAAATAACAGATTTATATACAAGAATCACTAAATAAGGTGAAATATCACATATTTTCCTAAATATTTCTAATCCATCATTATTAGATGAAATTAAAATTTCAAATATTGATCATAAGAATACTGAAAAGGAAATAGAAGATGTGAATGTCAAGATGTTGGCAGTTTTCATCTATAAAGATGATATATTGAAATATAGAAATAGGACATGTGTTACTTCTATATAAGACCTGAAAGAATAAATATTATATAAATATCATAGCTCAAATTTTTCTATACACCTTGGTAGAACAAAAATGTATTCTTATTTTAAGGAATATTTTTGTTGGGGTAATATGAAATTGTATATTACATAAACATTATCAAGATTCATGGGTTTTCAGTAGGTAACAGTTGAGAGACATCCTCCAAAAGTAGTTATGTAACCCCTACATATTCCTCTTTGGAAATGGAATGATATTACTATGTATGTTGTCATTAAAATGTCAAATAAACCTAATAGGAAGGATTCCATATAGGTTATTATTGATCACCACACTAAGTATGTATATTTTATCACTATAAGAGAAAATATAACTCTTGGTCCCCATAGGAATCTCTAGGGGGGTAGGCCTGAATGGCTCAAAGGCCTTCTTTTTTTTTCGGCCCAAATAGCCGTTTAAAACAATGATGTTTTGATAACCCATGGTGCACCCCTTTTAATTTTATCCAATCATGATCCATGGTTTACATCAAAATTATGGACACGTCTTCATAAGTATCTTGACACTAAGCTATGTTTTAGCACTACATTCCCTCCTCAAACTAATGGAAATTCTGAAAGGATTTATACATTATAAAATATGTTGATTTTGTGCTAAATTGAATTTGAAGGTATATTAGATCAGTATTTACATTATGTAGGTCTTTCTTATAATAAAAAATTTCAGTCAACCATTAAATAATAACTATATAAAGAATTATACAGAAAATATTTTTTTCAATATGACTTTTTAGGATGGTTTTGGTGAAAGGGGACTTGTAGTCCTATATATCATAAAAAATATAATGGTAAAACTGAATATGACTTAATATCATATTAAGTTAGCTCAATGTATGAAAGAATATAATGATAACCAAGGGAAGGATTTAGAATTTCATGTTGTAAATAATGTTTCCATGAAGGTATCTATATAAAGTGGTGTTATAAGGTTAAATTTTAAAGAGAAAATAAGTCCTACGTACATTTGGATTTTTAAATTTCATGAAAGAATTAGGTTTGTGGATTATTGTTTGGAAATACCACATGGCCTCTCTAAAATTGATGAAATGTTCCAAATATCATTATTGTAGAATGATATAAAAATTCCAAGGCATGTTCTCTCTTATAAGGAAATATATTTATAACATGATTTATCTTCATATGAAGATCATATCTTGATTTCTGACAATAGAGAAGATTTTTTTAGGAATCAGATGTCTCAGATGGTACAGGTACATTAGATAAATCAAAAGATAGAAGAGGAAACATGATAACATGAAAAGGTTATGATGAATGAAAAAACAAATATTTGTATAGGTTTATATTCTAGAGATTTATAGGATGAAAATTTTGACAGGGGAAGAATTTGACACTTAATCTCAAATAATAATAAGTTAACTTTTCATTCTTATGAAACTATAACATTGTGCACCAATTTTTATTAAAGATTTTTATTATAAAAATAAATTCAAAAAATTTATAAATTTAATTTTGTAAAATTAAATATATTTTTGAATTCTTCATTTCAAAATTATCTTTTGGTTATTTTTTTGATATTTTTCAGAAATATTTTAATTTTTGATGAAGGGTGAGTAATACATACTTTACAAATAATATCACAGTTATGAAATTATAATTATATTTGAATAACATTAAATATTATGAAACAATTTTTCTTGACTATATTTATATATCTAAATTAATATTATTAATTTAAAAATATAATGTTGAACTTATTAATATATTCTTAACATTTTTGAAATCTATGTAATGTTTTTATTAAAATAAAATCAAATTTTAGCTATTCTCTATTAATCAAGTATTTATAAGGTTACTTTAGTTGTATTTTTTTTTGAAGTTTAAATAATTATCATATCACCTAAAACAATCAATATAATTCTATTGTAATAAATATTATTCATTATTTGTTATTAAATCATTTTTCTACTTAAATCATGCATTTTTGTAAAAATACTTTTCGTTATGTTTTGTGAGTGTATATTAAAAACGTTTTTACTAGTTATAGAAATTGAATATTGTAAAATATATTTAATATTTTTAATCATCATAATTAATATTAGGTAATATGTAGAACATAAATTTGTTTCATAATGAATAGTAACCATTATAAATATTTATCATCTCGGTTCAGGGTAAAATGAGTTTAATGGTTAGAATTAGGGGATAAAGTGATAAGAAAAAAATAAAAACAACAATAAATATCATTTTCTATTTCTATTTACACCTTAAACTTATATTATTCTAATATATTTTAAATTACTGCCACTTTAATTGAGTAAGACATATATTTTGTAATAAATTTTCAAGTATTTACAATTTTGATTCCCACCTCACTTATAAAAGGACACCCCTATCCTCTCTTCTCAAAAGTACATGAGAAACTTAACACGAAAAAAGACGTTATTAAATACCCTTCCAACATCCCTCATTATATCTTAGAGGTCACAGTCTCACCAAAAGACAACTTCAAGAAGGACAAATGTGTAATCTAATTGATATTTCCAAAAAACGATATATATGTTCTTATTGAGATATTTCAAGTTCCTTTCTTCTTAAAACTCACCCAAACAAAAAATAAAAATATCATATTAATTACATTAGTATATTACCCATAATAATATTTTTTTTATGGTTAAATACACATTCCATTTTCTCTTTATCTTATGGATAATGAAAACATCACGCGTGCATGCGTACAACCTACCATCTCCACATAGCACTATATATTTTTTAGTCATCAAAACATTAATTGGATGGCTATACATATGGAATAAATTAATATATAATTTATTTATGAAATATTTATTATTCTTTAAATATAACATATCATCTACCTTCTTACCCCTCCACCCAATGGATAATGATAGTGACGTTCATGTGTACATGTGGACTACCACAACCACAAAGCAATGTGATTTGTTTTTATAATTATCACAACACATAGATTATTAAAAAAATTTATAGAGTTGAATATATAACTATTCATGATATAATTAAAATTATAAATATTATGGATCTATTTCATAACACTATTAACTATGGTGAATATATTGAATTAATTTTGGGGAATTTGACTGAAAAACATTATGTATTCAACCAAAACAAGAACTATTCAATTAATAAAATCCAAATAATTATACAATAATCATAAAAAGTTAAATATAGATGAATAATTTTCTTAAAAAAATATTTCATAAATTTGAAATGATTATTTAGGAGGTCATAAAATGTATGATCAAGCAGAAGTACGTGATAAGTGTTTATTCTATAATCTCATTTTTATTTAAGAATGTTAAGATTTAAATTTAGATTGAAGGAAAATATAATCTAATTATTTTCTAAAATACATAAATATTTATATATATTATTTGAAAATGTATGTCTAATACTCAAATAAACTACAATATATTTATTTTAGAATCATTTAATCTCAAAAATAACATTAGATGCATGCAAAAACCAGCATAAATGGAACATGAAACTCATTTAAAATATTGTCTAACATGACTAATATAACCTAAATGTTAAATTAGAGATTATTAATAGAGAAAAATAAATTATGAGAATATTTACTTTAAACTAAATTAATTTTTTATCAACTTATTATAAAAAATCATCTAATATAAAAATAAATGTTTTCTTAAAAACTGTATTTTTCTAAAGGACAGTTTAACCATGCTTCCGGAACATAATTTAAAATTAAATATTTACAAATTTAAACACATTGTTGGATAAAATGAATTTAAATTTCTAAATAAGAATATGGTGATTTTTGGGATTTTTCTGAAATGTTTCATTTTTTGTTGAATAGTGAAAAATATTAAATATTAATTGAACATTACCACTTCTTTTATATTATTTTTTTAGTAAAATTATATTTTAAAATGGGTTTTATTTAAAAATAGTTCAATTATATATCAATTAATCTAACTAAAATCATTAGAATCATTTCTATATAGAAATTTTATATAAAAACAATGTAAACTTTTGAACATTTTCTCTTAGAGAACCCACATTCTTGTCATGACTCAATGACTAATATTAAATTTAAATTTTCCATATCCATGAATTTATTTTGTAAAAATGGATTCTATATTTGGAATAAAACTAATTTAAATTGTCTAATATGGTCAAATTATTTTTTTACCAAAATGAATTGTAAGGGCGCTATATTTTTTTCCCATGGTTAAGATAAAAACCGATTTTTTGGGGTGTTAAACTAAAATGATTAGGGTTAAAATAAAATAATTGTTATAAAATATATTTTATGGAGATATTTAGGCCCTTTTTGGTCTATGGATATAAAATAATTAATTTTTAACCCTTATTCATGTGAAAAAACGTGGGTACACCTTTTTATTTTAAAAAATTGCATATGTGTCACACACCTATATAATAAAAGGCCACCCCTATCCTATCTTATTCACACATTAAACCCCTTTTTTTATGAAAATACATGATAAAATATAATCCAAAGTTTATTATTATAAATATAGAAGCCTTATTTTTTTCCACAAATCCAATCCACTAAAGCCTTTTTGTGCAAACCTAAGGTGGTTACCTAAGGAAGAGGTGACATTCTTCACCGAGCGTTGGTTTTTTGTTTCTTTATCCACCTCCTTAAAATACTATTAAACCATGATGAAATAATAATAATTTTATTTAACATATATCTATATATTATTAGGTCAAGGTAATTACCTGTAACCATCCTCACTTCCATGAAATGGGTTTTGAAATCATCATTCATATGTATACTGGACTACTGCCTGACAAACCGATGTCATTCATTTTTCCACTACCACCTATCACATATCAGTATTACAATGGATATAATGTGTATATATATATTATATTTATGAAATAATTATAAATTTTTAGTCATTATGTGATATAAACATTTTATTTTAGCATTTGGTAGGATGTATGATTACAGGAGCTGTATGTATGGTGGACTATTTCTACATGAAGCGATGTGATTCATTTCTCACTAACATATTCCATAGAAGGTAATAAGGATATATTAAATGATTATATGTGAAAAAAATAAAATAAATTTAATATAGTTACTTAATTATCATTATTAAACATTTTATTTCATTTTATTTCATTCTTTTTCACTCTTTGAAAGATGATAACATCATTCGTCTACGTGTGGACTACCACATTTATGAAGCGATGTAACTATATTTTCATTATCAAACCATATGGATGATATATATAAGAATATTTAAAAAATTAATATGGTATTAATGATATCATGATAATTATGGAATTATGAAATATTTGTTACCTCTTTTCCATAATGATCATTCAAAAATTGAAATGTTACTCATGCATACATATGGCCTACCTTCTCAATTATCACAATGTAATTCATTTATCAAAATCATATTTAATTATTTGTATTGAATTCATAATTTTGGTAAAAATATGATAACTATATCATTATTTTTATTGTTTTTATGATCCAAATATATAATATTGTGATGTATCAAAACTATCCTGAAGAAACATGCTTGAGAAAATAGGACAATTAACACCCAAAAAATTAAAAAAATGAAATATTTTTAAAGAATGGGTTATTATATGAATAAAGGATTATATATGATATTAAAAATTTTAATATAGTTATATCATAAAATAATAACTTGTTTAAAACCACTACATAGGTGTTTGAAGCACATTAAACCAAAAGGAAGTGTGAGGTAAGGGACTTTATCTGAATTTAAATTTATTAGGGAATATTGTATTGGTATGCTAATAATTTCTTTTATATAGGGTTTATACTACACCTTTGAAAATTAATATCATTTTGTATTAATAATTTACAATATTTTATGTTTCAATATTAATTAGTTCATCTAATGGGACTAGACATGAAAACTTCTACCTGGAAAAAGTTATTGTATAATCTAAATTTATTTTATGATCGTTAAATTTCTCTTGAAAAAATCACTTTCATGTGATATTTTTTAATTTTAAATCACATTCATTTCTCAAAAAATAGGTTTTTCTTGCTCTAGGTCTATAACAGTGCGGGGTAAAACCGATGTTACATACCGCCTTTGTCAGCGCTTAAAAAAGCACTGTTAAAGGGTGTATTTATCAATTCTTTTTTTAACACTCGTAAAAGGGTTCATTAACAACTCTAAAAACTATTAATGGGGGAACTTTATCAGTGCATTTTTACATGCACAAATAAAGGCCCACCCTTTATTAGTGATTTTAGAAAATATTTTATAATTAGGGGTGTTTATCAGCGCTGATAAAGACCCCCTTTATCAACACTTATTTAGAAGTGCTAAAAATGGTATACTAAAAAATATTATTTCATTAAAATAATATATAAATATATAAATATATTATATACTTTTTACATTATGTTTTAGACAATATAAATATGGATTATACTTAATATATAAGATATTTAGTTAAAATGGCTCGTAAAATAATTAAAAAAATATTTTTAATTAATAATTTGATTATTAATACCATGTAATTGTAATTTAATATTAATTGTAAGATAAAAAATCAAAAAATATTATTAAAATATCTAAAATAAGTTGAAAACATAACACAGTCTTAAAATGGCTGTATATTAAGATTCAGGTGTCTCTCTAGGCTCTAACAAATATCAAATACAAGCATACCATGGGCTCTATTTCCTCAATGACACATGTTAACCACAATAACATTTTTTGAATCCAAAAAGGCCCATAAGGAATCTAAAATGAGGTTTTAATTGGGGTACCCCTTTTTTTAACATTTGACGGATTTTATGCCTCATTTATGGGGGTCTTATTGCCTTTTTTGGCGAATAACAAATTTATTCTCAAATGGTTACATTAAAATTGATATCATTGTTTTGAAATTTCATAATTTTTCACAATGCAATTTTATTTATATTTAAATATATGAATAATTTCTAATATTTATTTATAATAAATTAGTCATTTAAATACATATATCTGGATATTTACATATAAATGTAAATTCTAATATATGTAAATAAATAAATATTCTAAAAGTGTATTTAAAACAATACCTAACCCTTTTCCCTTATAAAAATATATTTATCAAACTTATTATATATGTCTATATTAATAAATAGATATATATATATATTATAATATATGTAAATGAATATAATATATAATATATAATATATTTAAATAAATTTATGTATATATATATCGTAGAAAGAAAAATATTATATAAATTTAATTAAAAATAATTATATAAGTATATAAAATAATATATATATATATATATATAAACATAAATATTATTAAATAGAGAATGAAACAACATGGTGTAGTGGTAATGGTGTTCCTTCATCAAAGGAGTGTTGCAAGGTTTGAATCCAGGTGGATGCGCCTGAGGTTGGATGTTCTCAAAGCACTAATAAAAGGTGTAGTGGGGTGGAAAGCATTGATAAAGGTGGGGAGAACACTGTAAAAGGTGTCATGGAAGCACTAATAAAGGGTTTAGTCTCATTTACATCAGATGAAAAATATAATTTTACCCCCTTTAATAGGGAAATTAACAGTCCCCTTTAATAGTGAAAAAAATAAATTGTTAAATAAAGCATTTAATAGAACTAAAATAGAGAACTTGTAAAAGAACCTTTTAACAAAACTTGATTAAAAATGATAAACGTTTCAGGCTTTTATCCATTCTTTTACTATCATCATTTTTTAGTACTAACCAAGGCCGATTCTTGGGCCGTTAAATGCACTTTTGTAGTAGTGATTTATCATAAATATCTATATTCTTTTATGATGGATATGATTACTCTCCTAAGATGGGTACCTATTTAACATATGTTCAATACTTTGAATTTTATTTAATTAACTAGGTAAATATTTATAAATATATGTCCATTACTCAATATAGATATTTGTTGATAAGGAAAAAAATTGTTGAATTAAATCGATTATTCAATATATGAGGGATGCTTTGGACATAAATTGATATAAGATCCTGACCTATTCTAGAGATTCCTCGACCAAATTTAAAGGTTATCTTTTTTCCTTGTTCTTAAGTATATCCAGTTTGGTTTTTATATTGGTGGGTTTTTGGTGAAAATAGGGAATTTTTTAAGGATGAAGGGTAGTGCACTATTGGCGCATAGTTTTCCCAAACTGTACTACCAAGCAAGAAAATAATGAAAACCCCAAAAAACTGGATTAACATGGAAGACACGTAGTTTTAAAAGGATTTTATCTAATATTAGAGATTGTGTGACCCCTAGGTGGGGGAAAAATTAGACACATAGTTAGGGAAAATCGTGCTCCCCATATAAGAAACTTTTTGATTGAAAAATAAAACCTTAAAAAATTCATAAAAAATTTACTGAACCCCCGTAATATATCATGAAACACCCTAAATCGACCATAAAAAATTTATCTTTTTAGAGGCTCCAAAATGGTTTCCAAGGCATTCAAACCCCCTTTTTTGATTAATCAAAAACCATGTTGAATATATGTCCCACTATCGGTAAGATATTATCATCCCATATGGTTTCCTAAATCCATTCCATTTTTCTCTCATCATTTGATGGGATATTTTACTTTATTGGTAATAGATATAGATCTAAATTTTCATGGATCTTATCCACTTTTTTTGGATATAGTTTTTGAATCTAGATCACATTCTTTATTATGACATTGGCTGTTCCACTTAATATTTTGGACTTCCATTTTCAAGTGTTCATCCTCAATCTTGAGGTAGGTAGTCTAAATTCAATTCCCATCGTCTTGAATTCCAATATAATGTTTTCATTGTGATATTTCAATTATAATGTTTGGAAATTGAATCATTAAATAAATAAATTATTTTATTAATTAAAATATGGAATTAAAATATTTATTAATTAATTTTACATATGATTACTAAATGAGTTGAAATTGGGAAAATTGAATTTGTAAATAGTTATTATGAAATTTATGAATAGTGGGACCATAAATTGATATATTAATTGGAATTTTATTATGGTCAATTAAATGAGACCATGCAACTGGTTATTTTTTTGGTTATGGAATGGATTAATAATAGGAAGAAAGAGTTGTCTAGCACAACTTTGAACAGTTAAAGGTTTATGTGAATGAATGTTTATAAATGGTTAAATAATGATTTTTTTGATATTATTACTTATTATTAAATTTTTGATCTGTGATTTTTTTCCTGAAATTGAAATGGTAGACCATGATGTGAAATGTTGATGGGTAGGTTAATTAAGGATAACCTTGTAAAATGTGACATATTTGAATTGTGAGATATCTTAATAAAAGAGTTTTGATACATAGTATAATGATTCAAATTCCAAAGGGGTACTAAACACTATGATCTATACCCAAATTCGTGCATGTGATAATGAGTGTGGGATGTAGACTAATGATTCATAATCCCCCTTGTGTGATGCATGTGATATATTAGTGTGGGACACATACTAATACTTCAAAACCCCACATGTACGATTAATTGAAAATGAGTAGAATACATTGACTAATGCTTCAAAATCCACATTGTGTGATCCATTGATAAATTATTTTTTGGACATAGACTGATGCTTCAAACACCCACAAGGTCTAAGACATGGAATTTCATGCCCATAATGTTGGCATTAGAATATGGTTCCAATTACCCCTATTATGAATATAAATAAAATGTATAATGAGAGGGCATGTAATAATGAATTTTAAATACCTATGTGATATGGTTAAAAATTAGGATCAAGATAAAGAACTTATTAATGTGTTTAGGGTCTCCATAAACCCAATGAAATAATGTGTTTAATTAAAGAATAATGAAATTTTACAACTACTTACTTTATACATTGTATGCTATTATTTATACAACTACATACACTATTATTGAGTGAATATTCTTCTAGATGATTTTGGTGGTGGCCTATAGAGTTTTAATCACACCCTACTCAAGATTCCTGACCAATATCAAAGTAGACAACCTGTTTTTATGATAGGATATGGGAATTGTCTACATGTTAGATGGCTGATTCAGAATAGAGTATGTGTTATGGAATCTGAAATGGTTTTGGGACCTGTTTGGGAGTGACAATGTGTCTTTATTTTTAGATTTTAATTTCAAACATGACATGTACATAGTATATTCTTCTTTGTTTTGGATATTTCATTCCTGCTTTAGTCAACATGTGATACTAGTTTGTCTGGTTATTGGTTATACCATTTGGATATTGTTAATTTATTTTTTCTATTGTACTACTTTAATAAAGAGGGTGTAGTTTACCCATGATCTATTGTAAACCCTTGACACTAGTTAGCAGCATTTGGTATATGGGGAGTCATACTTAAGGGCATGTAATAGGATAGATTGGGGCACCATTGTGTTACAACTGGTTTGATACGTTGGAAAGTGGTATTAGAGTGATTTTTTTATTTTCTTTTTTAATTATATTTTAGAATAGTAGACATGATACTCTAAAGATTTTGGAATAGAACATGATCTTGTGCCTAAGAGTTCCTATCCCATGTGTAGGGGAAAACCCATGTACCAAATATGGGATTAAACTTTCCTATAGGCCACCATGGTCACAGATTTATTTACGCTATATCATTTCCATCAAAGGGTCTAATATATCAACTTCTGTTAAGGGAATTATAAATCCTTTCGACCTATATGGTCATGGATTATCACATTATTTATTAATGTAATATTATTCATGATGATACCAACATATCATACCTTTCCATGAACATATTCCATTACAGTTTTCGTCAATACATAATTTTATGTAACTCATAATACTCAATAATAATAATCATAAATTATAATGATCATTGCACACATAGGAAGATAGGAACATCCAATTAAACATATAATTTTGGATTTCCTACTAGAGGGTCTCCCACTCATTATATCCTACTAGATATTACTAAGGGTATACACTATGAGAATATTTCTCAATGTCATATGAGTCTCCACCCTTGATATTCAATATAATTTTTGTCATCAAATGAAATCATACATCTATAAAACATACATTTAATAATAGTGTTGTATCAATTCTAGGATCTCATCATTGTAGGGAATTACTAGGGCCTTTAAGTATAATATCGATTCTTAGGACATCATCACATACTATGCTACATAGTGGAATAATAATGACAAGATAAAGATTCCATTAATATTAAAAACTATAAATACAGGTTATCATAAATTATAGAGAAGTTGATTCAAGGGAACCAACTCCAACTGACTCCCACTTTCCCTAGATCCAACTGCTAACAACCTATAGTCTATTAGCTCTGACATGATACTCATAATTCTACTAAAATATGCCTTTAGTCAAGGGGTCCACCAAATTCTATTTCATGGATACTCTTCTTACTAAAACATCACCCCTCAAATAAGTGTCCCTCAAGAGGTGATACTAACTGAGTATTTTTTTTTTTTCATTGGTGAGACCTTGGATGTTTTTTAAGATTCACCATAGTAGTATTATCACAATTCAATGTGATAGGGTCTTTAATGATAGGCACCACATCAATTTCTGGAATAATGTTTTTTTTATAAAAATTGATACCTTGGTTACATTAGAAGCCACTATATTGTCATAATATGCCATGGAATCAGAAAAAAATAGCTACTTTGAACTCTTCCAGCTCACAGCTCTTATATTGAGACATAAATTATATCATCATTGCGACTTCCGATCATTCATAGTTGCATGAAAACTAGCATCACTATAACCCGAGATTACTAGATCCTCATATTCTCTATAAACCAGGAACATATCCTTAGTTCATCATAGATAGTTAAGCATAACCTTAACAAAAGACCAGTGTTATTCTCCTTGGCTAGCTTGATATTTTCCTACCATTCTCAGTGCATAGTAAATATCTAATCTAGTACATAACATAGAAAACATGATCGATCCAACAGATGAAGCATATGTGATCTTACTCATTCTCTCTTTCTCCTATTGTGTCTATAGAAACATTTTATTATAAAGATGTAAACCATATGAAACTAGAACTAATCCATTTGTGGATTGTTCCACATTAAATCTATTTATTATTTGGTCACTATATGCACTTTTACTTGGTCCATGAATCCTCTTGTATCTATCATGAGTGATCATGATCCCTAAAATATAGGCTGCATCACCTAAGTCCATAATAGAGAAATACTTGTTTAACTATCCCTTAACAGACTGTAGGGTTGTTAGGTTATTTCCAATAAAAAATAGTTCATAAAAATATACAACTAGGATAAGAACTGCATTGTTACTAAACATCTTGTAAATAAATAGATTACAATCATTATTAATAAAATCAAATTCTATTATAGATTCATAAAAGTGAATGTCCCATGTACTGGATGTTTTCTTCAATCCATAAATGGATCCTTGAAACTTATAATTCTTTTTTAAATCACTCAAAGTCACATAACCTTGGGTAGTGTTTTATGGGAATGTTCCTGAAGGTTCCAATTAAGGAATGTAGTTTTGACTTCCATATTCCAAATCTCATAGTAATATTCATCTTGTTCAAAATTTATAATTGTTTTGGATATAAACATTAAAACTAGTGAAAAGGATTCATCATTTTCAATTCATTGATTTTGTTCAAACCCTTTAGACATTACCCTTTATTTATAGCTATTTAATTTACCTTTAATGTCCAATTTCATCTTGAATACCAATTTTCTTCCAAGGGGATTGACATTCGCTGGCACATCGACAAGAACCGAAACATAGTTTTGATTCATGGAATCTATTTTGGAATTCTTATATAATTTCCATCTTGAAACTTTTGAGCTCTCTAATACCTCTTTATAGGATAGAGTTTTATCATTGTACACCAATAATTATTCACCATCTATAGTAAAAATAAAACCATTTCTCTATGGTTCTCTTACCTATCTTGTGCTCCTATATTTTACTTGTGTTTTGGGAACTAATTATTATAAAGGGAATATGGAATCTATCCCTTTACCAACTCTTATTTGTATTGGGTATCAACTTCATCGATGTTAAACTTCCTCCCACCATCCTTTTTGAGGATTTTCTCCATCTAAAAAATACGTCTTTTCTTGTGAGTTTCAAATTCTTTTATGAGGTGTTGTATATGTAGTATCATTTTGTTTCCTTAGAATACCCTTTAATGACATGCTTTGTGCCCTAGGGTACTAGTTTTTTCCTGATAATCCCTTAATATTTCTCTCACAACCACATACACATGTATTTGAAAAGATGGTTTCTTTCCACTCTATAACTCAAATGGAATTCCATTTTTGATTTTAGTTGGTACTTTGTTTGATGAGTATGCCATTGTTTGTAATGAAAATTCCCAAAATCATAATGGAAGATCTTTATGACCCATTATTAACCTAACCATGTCAAACAATGTATAGTTCCTCCTTTCACTAACACTATTCCACTACAGTGTGAAAGGTGTAGTTAGTTGGGATATAATCTCAAACTCTTGTATAAATTCTATAAACTCTTGGTTAATATATTCAAAACCGTGATCCGATGAAACCTTATTTATATTCTTTGCATGTTTATTCTTCCCTTGATTCTTAAATTCCTTCAATTTCAAAAAGGACTTAGACTTATACCTCATCATATAGATTTAACCATATGCACTCAAGTCATTAATTAATGTTATGATGTTAGAATATCAACCTGTAGCTTCTTATGGAAATGGTCCACACACATCGGTGTGTACCAATCCAAGAAGATCTATGACCCTCTCACCCTATCCACCAAATGGTTGATTGGTCATTTTTCCTTGTAAAAAAGAATGAAATATTTCATGGAGGTTTAGCTCAATAGATCCTAAATAACCATATCGATAGAGTATTGTATAATTCTTTTCATTCACATGACCAAGATGGTGATGCTAATGTAGTGTATTGTATGAGTTGTGTTAACATTATTTGCTATCAATTTTCAATAAATTTTTTTCATAATTTAATACGTAATTTCTATAATTTAAATTTGTTATTCCATAACATATGTTTCATTTATAAAATAAACTACATTTAATTCCAAACATGAAAATAAAACCATTTTAATCTATTAATGTTACAGAAATTATGGTATTGGTAACTGAAGGTACATAAGAAACTTTTAACATTAAAATAATTCATGTTTTCAATGAAAATTGGTAGTCTCAAATGTCTAGAGAATCCATACCCACACCATTGGAAGATTGCAGATCCACCTCTCCTCTATAATTCTATCAGAATCTACTTAATTCCTATATTTGGATATAGAGGTTAGCACCATAGGCTATGTCTAATACCAAATGGGTTGATATAGAAATATTACATTCGATAATGAATTCATTTTTTTCTTCCCCTTGCTTTTGGGCGTAGTTCCTCTTCTGATAGTCTAGTTTACTACATGCAAAACATACTAAATCCTTTTTCGTTCCTTGCATCTAGATCATATTATTATTTGAAGGATGGTTCTCGGGAGATTTATACTTGGGGTTAATCTTTGTACCCTTTTCATTGTTTATCCTCTTCTTATTCACCATAAGGACCATAGGTTTATAATGCCATATGTCCTTATACAGTTGGATAATCAAACTAATATGGAATGAAATAATCTTCTCATTATTGCTCATTTTTTAAATTAAAATAAAACTGGAGAATGTCTTGTGTAGTGGAAAACTTTTGAGATCTGTTTGAAACTCATTGAAGAATCTTGTACCTATGATGTATTAGAATTAAATGTAGCCAATAATCTGGAATACATGAGGCCCAGCTAGAAAAGACTCTCCAATACTAGTTGTAAACAAATATTTGTAGATACCATACCCTTCCTATCTCATATTCTCTTGATAGAGTTCCTAAAGTTGAGACATCATGCTATAAGAATCTATTTCCTCATGTTGCTTTAAAATAACAATTGATATATATGATATAATGAAACATTGAACATCTATGAAATCATTTACTTTATTTCATATACTAATAAATATCCATCACTTACCTCATTACCAAGATCATCAAGAATTGATCTTTCATTACCTACAATTTCATCTCATGGAGAAGGATAATGTGTGAGCACATTTTACACTCATAGAAATTAATGCCGGTGAGAATTTTATCCATCTCATGTGTGGATCACATTGATATATTTTAAGTCATTTTAATTTTGGTTCTAAAAAATAATATGTGCATATTTTAAAACATTATCTAATAGTATTTAGGAATATAAATAAATATTATATTTAATAATATCCCACTATTATATAAAATCACAATTGGCCTCACCATTGGCATTAAAATATCTTATTTCTTGGAAATTGTAGTATAAATGATTCATGTTCCCCTTCTCATTATCCCAACATTGGTTGGTCAAGAAACATTAATGGTTTTAGGTAGGGATTCTAAATTAGAACTGTATTTAATTAGAGTTCTGTGATATTTTGAGTGGACTCCCCAATCCCAAAAATCCTTAAATTGGATTTTCTCAAACCTTTCTTATTTGTTACACCAAGTCCTACATTGATATTAAACCATTGATGTGATCTTAGTTATGTATTCCCAAAACATTAAGATATAATTCCTTGTAAATTAAATTCACCCCAACTGTGTTTGGTAAAAACACATTGGAATATGGTTTGATTTTAACTAATGTTGTGAAAGGATATACCGACTTAATATATATTATTGAGGGATGTTATCATTTTACGTGTAAATTTCCAACTATTATCTTTATCACATGCCTGTTAATATAAAGGGGATTTACTTAAGTGGTTAACCATGTATTATATAATATTTATGAACTATCCAATTTATTTTTTTTATCTTGGATGCTTGTTAACTTAATTTATTCTGATTATCCTAAATAACATATGTATTTAGATAACCATGAAACCTATTAGAAAATTAATAATAAGTGGAAATGACCATGAGCTTTTAATAATGGTTAGTTTTTCTAGAATTTTATTAACTGACCATTGACCTAGGGGAATGAACTATGAACCAATTATGGTTCGTGTTACCGCTTTACACATGTCCACCTATGTATCTCTCTTGGATTGGTTTCTCATCGGTCCCAAACAAGAACCTCCTCCACTAGCATGTGATTTTCATCAATTATATATGCTTCTACTCACATGTAGGTGAGGAAAACAAGGGTTTTACATAAAAGATACAATGGGAACACATTCCCTTACATAATAACAGGACAGAAGGCACGCATTACAACAATGTAATTTAATAATAAATTAAATAAAACCAATCACATAAAAAATCCAAGTCTATATTGAAGATCATCCTCAAGTATGCGATGAAATACACATTTTATAAAACTTGCATTCAATTATTAATCATTATTATTCATGTTAAATCACTCTAAAATAAATTAATTATATTGATTGATTAATAAATTATTTTATCTAAATTATCATCATAATTTCCATGATATTCTCATCGATGATAAATTTTCACAAATTAAATAAAGTTATTTATAATTAATAGCGTATATAAATGCACCTTTAATGCAACATAGTGAATACCCATCCATAAATACCCAACATGTATTATAATCTTTTATTGATTACACTTGTGAGATATGACATATGTGACTTATTTTGTACTTTCCTAACATAAAATATCAACATAATAATTACAGAAATTATATGATTTTTCAATAATGTGTCATGCTTAAATGTACGTAGAGTAGTATCTATTGAATCACTCAAGAAAGATATGTAGATCTTAACATTAAATAGAAATTAATTAGACATTTTTATATATATATTAAAACAAATCACATGGCGTGTCCTATCAATATAATCACCACATGCAAAAACATGTTGATAAGGTTTACACAGTATAATAAATTAATTTTTAATTTTGAGTAATTTGGTATAAGTACATGACGTATACATGTGAGTAATATAACTTGTACGTCTCCCACCATCTATCCAAGGAAATTCATAGGGACTCAGTGTGTAAACCATGCCTCTAAAAAATGGAGTACATTGCCTGTATAGTAGGCTACCTAGGTTTGGTATCTAAATTACATGGTCACTAGCATGGTAGGTCATCTATGGAAATTCATGACTTGTCTACGACCTAAAATAACTATATTCCATGTACATGGGCTTCATAGAAGTTACCCTAGATAACTTTTTGACAAGATGGATTGGTAAACATGTGGTGTAAGAAATAAACGCACAATGTGTCATTAATTAACATGGTTTTAATTAATTCTAAATTAATTAGTCTTGAATTGAACATATATACATGGAATGTAATTCTAGTTACATAGAGTGTATTCCAATGTTTTACAAATAGAATCCTCAATGAATCTGGATGAGTTCTTTGATTTTATTTTATTCATAAAATTATGCATTTTTATTATATCAATGTGAAACGCAGGAGGATGAAGAATATCACATAATGTGGAATAAAATAATGCGTAAAATTTAATTGAAACTAAATGCATCATGCTTAAATCATAAATCATATTTAAATAATTATTAATAGTTATGTGACTACTATGATACCACTAGTTGGTTCTGGGAACAGTGGAAGTGTGTGATGGGTATTTCCCAACTTTTATTTTGTCTTGATCGATGATTAATCTGATATTTTCCACAATGTTGAACATCATACTAAATGTTATTAAATTAAATAAGAAAGACAAGAGATAATATGTTGTAAACAAACAGAGGACCATCACATATTATTTATAATCAATTTAATTAATTATGAATAAAATTTTTGGAATTCTTTCTTCATTGACAGATCTAAAAACCGATCTATGTGATAGCATCATTATATTTTAATAATCAAGAGAGTATTCACTCTAGAGATGATCGACACATGTTTAAAAAATACTTTGATGTCTTCATAGGAATATCCATGTGGTATCATGAAAAATCCTATATCTTGCATCATCCGAATTTGATCTCCATTAGAATCATTTAAAAACCATTCTCATTGATCTCTCTTGAGTTGAGAGAGGGAGGTGGAGGAAGATCTCACTCCATTCAAGGGAGAATTCTTGGAGAAGAGAGTTCTATTGGGCATGAGAGGATTCTCCAAATCCATTGTTCACAACCAAATAAATTAATTATTTCTCTACTAAAATAATAGAATTGGGTTTATATAAAACTTGGGTTAAAATAAAATATTTTCACAAGTGAATTTTTTTTATTTAATCAATATGTAACCCCATGTCAAATAATAATAATAATATTTTTTATTTCTCAACATGTACTTAACATGATAATTAAATTAAATATTATATAATCATATAATATTCAATATTATTATTTCTCACTGAATCTAAAAACTCAGTTCGTCACTACTCTACAATATTTATTGACCCTTGAATTGTGACTATTTGTTTATTAAATAAATATCACTGTATTATTCACCGATAAATTAATAAATATTATAATAACTAAATGGGAAATAAATATTTATTAAATATTATGCTCACATTATCTTCTCCCAAATAACTGGTGATGAAATATATGGGATCAAGAAAAGAAGAATAATTATTATAAAACATGTGAGAATAAAATATATTATAATTTTTAAATAATAAATAATAATAGATTATTTAATGAATATTCTTGATATACTTAGTTTGTCTTCCTCTAGACATGTTTCTTAGTGGAATTAGGAAATGCAACCAAAATTCCAAGGTTATCATCTAGCAACATGCCAAGACACCCATCAGGAAATAATTTAATATCACAATGAAATAATACCTCACATAGATTCTTAATGTGTAATATAGTCCCTTTATCATGATATCTCAAATAAAGTAGGTCTCATGCTAGTTTCATCAACCTATATTCTTGATGTCTCTTTCACTGACATCTTAAAAATTGAACTTGCCTTTAGTGCACCACTTCCACAGATTTATTTAGGCTATATCGTTATCAAAAAAGGGCTTGAGATATAAACTTCCATTAAAGAATAGAAGGGAAAAAAATCCTTTCTCACATTATTCATTAATGTAATATTACCCATGACACACCCAACATATCCTATCTCACTATTAACTTAGGTCATCATAGTTTTCATCAATACATCTATGTACGCAAATCCTAACTTAATTAATAATATTATTAAAATCTAAGGATCATTACACATGTCAGAATATAGGAACTTCCAATGACACATATAATTGTGGATTTCCTACTCATAGGTCTCATTCTCATGATATCCAACTAGATATTACCAAGGGTGGAAACCATTATAAGGTGAATCGAAGTCCTATGAGTTTCTAAACCTAAAAAAATATCATATGTATCAAGAAAATGGAATCATCTATATATATAACATATATTTTATAATAGCATCATAACACGTTTTGGTTCTCATTATAGTTGGGAACTACTATGACCTTTTAGTTCAATAAACACCCTTTACATATTATCACATACTATGTTACATAGAATAATAATAATGACATGATAAAGAGTTTATTAATGTTCAAAAAAATCTACACATGTTATCATAAAGTACACATAAGTTGGTTCTAGGGGACCAAATCAAAAAAACAAACCTGAGAAAAAAAATAAATTAACACTTAAAACAATGAAAATAATTAATCATTATTAGAAAATGAATAGTAAGATGTTATAAAAGAATCATAAATGACATTATAAATATTAATATTATTCTACAATAAGTTAATAAAATTGTTAAAAACATTCTAATGTAGGTTAAATCATGTTCAAAAAAATGAAATGTGAGGAAAGGGACTTCATCGCAATTTCCCTTCATTGAAGCATACTATAATTTTACATGCCTAATTTATTTTATATGGTGTACATACTGACCCTATGACATGTAATATCATGAATCATTCATAAATAATGGTATTTTTTGTTTTTAATTTAAATACTTCATTGCAGGTGATTCAAATTGAAAATTACCAAGTGGTAAATGTTATTGAACAATCTCATTTTCTTTTGAGATTGTTAATATTATCTTGAAATAGTCACTTTTCATGTGATAATTTTCATTGGAAACTACATTAATATTAAATATAAATATTATTGTGTGATAGATATAATTATTTCTTAAAAATTATAAAAATATATATATATGGTGTGTTCTTTGACTGTTATTAAATTAACTAAGGAAATATTGATAAATCTATATCATTTACACAATATAGATATTTATCTATAAGTAAAATTATTCATGAATTAAATTGACAATTCAATGTATTTGTAATTATTTTTAAATACATTTATGGGTGGGGATTGTAATTAAGTATCACCTAAATGCGTCAATAGGTCTCATGAGATGATTTATATGCCAAAATTAAACAAGTTTCTACCTATAGTTTTAAACCATCACTTGATGTGTCTTGATGGTAGATGTATCTTGATTCATGAGACCATAAAATAAAATATTTATGCATTTTTTATTGATTTTTTTATTATTATCCTTGATATTTTCACAATGATATTATCGCTAGATACATTTCATTCTATGATTATTGATAAAATGTACTGTGTGTTTTGTTATTTAACATTTTATATGGAATATTCTTTATCATTACATGATTTAAATTTTATTTAAATTGTGTGTGTGTTCAGTTATTTACCTTATAATTTTGATTATGATAATTGATTACTTATTGATAATGTTTTACATAACCTTAAATGGATATTTGATCTCATCCTTATTGTATTTATTTTCCACAAGTTATAAAGAAGAAATCCCTAAATGAAATTTGAAGGAAAAAATACATTTTAATTTTTTATATATTATTTTTTATTTTTTAGTCCAAGTGTAAAATGGGTGTTGTATGTGTATCTAGTTTTATATAACATAAATATTGATCAAAATTTCCTAATTTTATGTCTTTTATCTATGACAATGTAATATTGTAGACACTAACTTCAGGAAACTAGGGTTGGGGTTTCTACATTTTATAATTAAATTATCATGTTTTTCTTTTAGTTTCTTCTCTTTGGTAGTTTGTATGATCAATTAAATGTTTTAAGGAAAATCCTCCCTTATTTCCACTTTGTTCAACAAACTTTTTATTACATATAAATGTTTCTAAAATAATATCAAGTGTCTTTTTTTCTATGATAAAATGATTATTTAATGTAATTTTCAATAATATTTGATTTTAATAGAAATTTATTAAAATGAAAATTCCTCTTTGTTTTATGATCAAGGTGTATTTGAGTTTTTAGAAGTAGTTTAAAAGTAATATTTGTTCTCCACTTTACCAAATAAATAGTTTTCCCCATTTTTACTCAACTAATTTTTTTTATTTCATTTAAAATTTTCTATGGTGACAATAGGGGAAAATAATTTTTTAAATATTATGGATATTTTTTATTTGAAATTTCATCAAAATAAAATGACATTTTACTCATGTTTTCACAGAAAGGGTCGAATGTTATTTTAATAGAGTTTGTATCAATATCAACATCCTTTGATGATTATGATGATTTATCAGGGATATAAAATAATGATATAATCTTCCTTATTTCACGTAATTGATTTTTATCATTATATTATATTCATTAACTAAGAAAAAATAATAAATTTCATATGGTATACTTTTTTGATATGATTGTTTTTATTTATTATGTATTGAATTTTTTAAATTTATTTTATATGATTAATTCATTGTAAATACTATACGAAATCAAGGTATAATTATGGAATCATGATATATCCAAGTGGAAAAACTAGTTTTGGTATTTTGAGAAACAATTATCTATTTATGTGTGTTTCCTTTCCATGAGGCCTTGAATGTATGATTATGATGTAAAAAATAAGGAATTCTATCATTATAATACCAGTTATTATTATTCATTGGATTATTTAGGTTATTATATCATCCATGGATATATTATACTTTTAGGATAATATTTCTATGACATTTTGGATATTTTTATCTCTATCACAATATTTTGGATTTATTTATTATATAATAGATTTTATTGTATGCTTTCCCTTATGAAGCATCTGAGCTCATTCATAATTGTTTTATTCCCCAGCTTTCAAAGAAGGTATCTATAATAATTTTAGGGATATTATAGAATAAATAATAATATTCCAGCTAGAATTTCTATGTTTTATTTCATGTTTTTAAATTTAATTTGAGAATCATGAAATCATCTAGAGTCTCAAGACTTCTAAATTATCTGATCATTTGGGATGTGATATCTTATATCATGTTTCAATTTAGTAACATAACCACTGCATCATGGTTATTGGAGACTTTGCGTTAAAATTTATATCGTGTTAGTTATGACAATACTATAAAAATAACTTTTATTTGGTTATAGATATAAGACACAAAACTAGGATCCATACTTTTGGCCAATGTTATATAAATTTAAAATCTATACATGTATTATGGTTTAAGAAATATGAACCTAAAATATATATATTCCTTATTGAGTATTCATGGGATAATATTTTTTTTCAACATTCATGTCATGTTGACTTTACCTTTGTCTCTATGTGGAATACCTCACCTTAGAACAATCCTATAGAACACAATCTAATAGTAATAAATTTTTCTATGAAATATAAAAACTAATAAATGAATTCATTTCCAATCCACTAAAACCAAGGTTTATCACATCCAAAATGTTAATTATTCATGAGGTATAATTTAGAATTACACTGGGTATGTCAAACCATTTTGGTCTAAGCTCGATGACCCTAAACTAAGAGACACCATCTTAGTCAAAGTTGTATAAACATAAAATCCTTACACTCTTAATCAGTGTTTTATGACCTTAATCATTAAATGTCATCATTTTTTCTATATTATAAGAACCCTAAAATAAGAAATGAAAATTCACTGGTCTTGTTCATTTGAAAACCTGGAAAGGGAACCCCAAGAAAAATTCATTTATTTTCATTTCATTCCATACCATTTCCATGATTATACAAACTTTATAGTTAATAATAATAGAGAAATATACAAAACATTTATGATTAAGATTTATCATAGGAATATTGAGTTATAGTTGTGTCTATGATCTCTAAGCCCAATCCTTTCATAACTTACAACAAAATTTGAATTATAAAAAAACAGAAAAATCTTATGGGGATCCAAAACTATCCATAGAAACTTTATCTGATCCCTTTATTTGTGAATCTAAGGAAAAAACATAGAATCTTATTTTTACTAATATATGGTTATTCAAGTAACATGTACATGAGTTATATTGATAAAATTTATTGATACCCTTATCCTTATTGACATTATCTAACTCTAGTAAAATCTTTCCCATGATCTCACATGACTTGAGTCTCTCACATACACATACCTAAACCAAGTAAAATTTTATCATGGTATAAACTAATGTACACTATATATCCTACCCATATCCTCCTTATAGGTATTTTCCTATAGAAAACCAAATCATTTTCAGCCTTTATCTAATAATATATCCACAACTCACAGTGATGATAGGTATTCCATGTATAAGGTTCACCAACTTACCAAGGAGGAAAAATATCATAGAGGATAATTGATCAACAAAATAAATTTACCATAGAATCAAGTATTGGAACCACGATTTATAAAATCCATCACCCTTTAATGTTCAAATGGGTTTAATGACATGTGATATTATTTTTTATGAAAATTTTCATGTAATCAGGTTGTTATCTATATTTAAATTTAGGGAAACAGAATTTTCCATAACAAAGTCATGTGGCTGATATATTATTCTAGTTACAATATCATGATATAAAGTCATATATAGTTAAAACTTCTTTCATATAAAATGTGTCTTTGTTGATTAAATGGGATAAAAGGAGAATATAATATTCTAAGACTCAGATTAATGAAATTTAAGAATAATAAAAAATACTATAATAATAATTAAAAATCCCAATAATTTTATATATGATATGAACATATTATTTCATAGAGTTTTCCATTGACTATCAGAGCTCAATCAAATTTGTTGATTTATCCTCTATATCAGGATGTTGTTCCTCTATGAATATAGTGATATACTCTTCTATCTTATAATAATACCCAACCATCTGAATTTTTCTTAATATTTCCTTATCAATATAAATTAATTGTATATGAATGTGATACACAATGAGTACCCCTTAGTTTACTATAGCCTATTGTTCAGTCACCATCTCAACTAGTAAGATTTCCCTGGATCCATTATGTCCTTAAATTTTACAAAATGAGATTTTGATTGTTATTTTATTGAAAATGACTATATATTAACTGTAATTTTTCAATCTATTACATTTTTTACACAAAAATAGAGTATGTAGTAATCATTTTTTCTAGATTCCTAGATTTTCATCAATTAGAAAAGGTTGTGTATCCACACACTCAGTTATATTTTCATGGGTTGGGTGATAAAATATGAATGGAATTTTAAGACCCATTTATATATATATGGATTAAATTTTTAATCCTCCCAGTAAATTTAAATTTCATCATCTTGGGATACAATATATTCTTAGAAAACCTTGGTTAGAGAGGATGAGGCTTTGAACACATTCCTTGATAAAATTGATTCTTGAACAACATGAGATCTACAATGTAATTACCTTCTTGGTCATAAAAAATGTAATACCAAAAAAGAAAAATAAAATATAAATATACCCCTCATCAATTATAGAATAACCACAACCAAATAAATATAAATATATGAGTTAATTAAAATATCATAAAACTAATTAGGGATATTTTTAGTATGAACCATCACCCATTAAATAAGTAAAATACCCCAACATTGCGATCACATTAATTAGAACACATGGGATATTTTCTCAAAGTGGATCCATCTCTAAAATCTCATAATATAAAAATCATAAATATAGAAAAAAAATATTCATGTCTTATGTATTGTGTAGTCAGGAGTTCCATTTGTATAGATTTGGAGTTCATGAAATCCAAATCGTTAATGAGAGTATCTAACATTTCTAAAAAAAAGAGTCGATAAGTTTGGTTTTTAAATTAGACCATATAGTGTAAATGATTTTATAAAGTAAAATACTCATATAGTAGACTCGCTTAATTTAAATTTAGAGGATGTTTTTTAAGTATTATATTAATAATATATGGTAATCTTCAACACTGATTATTAAGATTAGTTTCCATTCCACAATTTTGGAACACTCTGTAAAACCATACAAATATTATCGTTCCAAGGAAAATGATATTTTCAATATTATATATAATGAAAACATATATTTGATTCCTTTTGATCAATAGGTTTTTCATGAATTATACCCTGTGGTGATTTATCCCTTTCCATTAGAGATCCCACCTCATCTGTTGGGGCCTTTCCCTCAGCCATCAAATTTTACTTCTTAATAATTAGGGGTTCATTCAAAGATAATGAAGCTTGTATGATTATGGATGGGTATTTTTCCTATGTCAAATAGGATCTTCCCCAATATTTAAAGATACCTCTATATTGTCTAATAGATATATTTTTTTAGATTCATAGATCATATTAGTTTTTATAAAGTGTAAAAACCAAGATTTTCTTTAAAAATATTATCACTATAATCATATTGGAACACTATGTTTGTATACAATTTTTAATGAAATATGAGGATTACTACTAGATATTACATATCATTTCTATTTTAATACACATGGACAATGTTAGATCATTAACTTGGTCCTTAATTTTATATGCAAGAGTTAATGCTTATTTATCCAATTAATCAGGTTTTGGGACATAGAAAACACTCAATGGATCCTCCATCACTACTTAAAACAAACCATATTATTATAAGTTGAATTATCCTTTAATAGATCCCCTATTATTATTTTTCTCAATTTGTTTTTCATGAATCTTCATGTTCGGTAGATCCTACTAAGGATCACATGGATTTCTTTCTCTATACAAATACCATGTTAATAAATTTTAATTACAAATAATAGTATAGAAAATAATTATTTAAAATTTACCCTTATATATCGACAATGATACTATATTCAACCCATTTATCTCAATTTATTATTCAAATAATAGCCTCCTAAACATCAATATTCATGAGATATCTTACATTATTTGTAAAATGGTCCTTGAGAATAACCTCATCTATAAAAAATTCTAGCTCAATGTAATAATTGTTTATTTTATTGAGGTTATTATTAAATTTTATATTAATATGATCCTATAGATTTATTATTTTTATAAAAAAGATGTATGAAATAAGAATACCCAATAAGTATTTATATATAATTCCAAAGGCTCAATTTTCTTGGTAGAAGAGAGATTCTATCACATAGTATTTACAGATATGTATGGATATGATTATTTTAGCCTAATAGGGTCGAATGGTTCCTTATTTTTTGTATTCATTAGTAGTCTTTCATATACTGTTGAAATATAATTTGTGAGCTTCCTACTTAATCACTTTTTGTTAGTTTCTATCAATGGTGGTTATTAAATTATAATTGGAAAAGATAAATGTGTATATCCATAACTCCAACAAAGAGGAACATATTATGTAGTTCTATATTTTAAATTTCTCATGAGGTACATGATATAAGATTTTATATATTATATAGTAATTCCACCCAAAATAAAGATTCCTTCACTAATTTAGGTAGATAATAAAAAATTTATGATTCAAAATAATTAGAGAATAACCTAATTCCAGTATCCACCAATAATAGTGTAATTTTGACATGATTTTCCTCCCATTTAATCATGGAAGACCATTTTTTGGTCCACCATCAGATGTTGTTCCATTATTTTGACAGCATATGGGACTATAAATTTTCCCTCGAGTCATTGAAATTAATCAGTGAATCAAAACAATTCAAATACATTAAATAATATATCATAATAAATCCTCAAAGATAATATATTATCTATTAGTTTTACTTCATGTGAATTTTTTATATCTATCAAAAGCATTATCTATAATGCTCTCATTCAATATTTCACAATATGAAAATAAGTTGAACTGGGAAGTCATTTACATGAACATGATAATATCTTGGTTATCCATTGATAATAGTTTAATTCCATAAATACTCAAAATATATGGATTAGATCATTGGTGAATATTTTTCAATTGTGTAGAGACTCATATGTCTTAAAATGAGAAGCAATAGAACCCCTAGATATTTAAACTGTCCAATAATGTAGAATATGGGGTTCCATTGACATTTATTTAATAAGGACCGATAAATCATAGATAAGACTAGTATTTTTTTAATATATTTATCTTCTTTCAATAATCTAAGACACGATTATAGTGGTGTTTAACTCACTCTAACTAGAGAATCATGATATTGAAGTATATACCTAGTTAACCACTTAGAAATAAATCCAACAAGTTATAATTATGTTTTTACTTAAAGAATGAATTTGCAACCCCAATCATCACATATACTATTTTATAGATATTGAAAATATGTACTGATATAAATTCTCATACAAATAGGTAGGAATCATATATATTGGTTAAACAATGCCCCTTCTCTATGTTCTTATAAATTCTTGTATTAATAGAATAATTTATCCAAAATCCCTTCATGATTTTTTTGTTGTAATGAATCCATCATACATGTCATATAAAATGTAAGATCTAAAAATATTATACTCATCCTATATGATAAATCCTAACCCTTGTTGAAATACATGGAAAATGTTTTTTTGAAGACTCTGTTATGTTGTGTTTGCAATAATGATGTTAGGATCATTTTATACATATGACTTATAGATTTAGATAGATTATATATTCCAACTCCTTTAATCAATTCCTTGAAAATAACATGGGTTGACTCTCCTAATAAAACTACATCTATCCATTCTTGAATCTAACCATAGTTTCAAGTAAAAACTAATATTCCATCAATGTAGTTGATTGGTGAGTGACCAATGTTAAATTTAGGAATAAGTATGCTCCATGTGTTATGGTGTATGTTAGGGAAGATCAATAAATGTAGTTATATACAACATGAGATATACAATATTGGTATTTGATTTATTCACATATGGATCTAACATTGAAATATTGTCCTTTTATAGTTGTGAAACACTAGAAAATCATGATGGGGGTGAATTGTGACCTTTTGGTGTAATAATAATGTTAGTAAGTATATTGAATCCAAATAATTTCATGAGATCTAATAATGGAAAATTTGAAATTTTCTTCTGAAATTAACATGTAATATTTTGAATATAATGGCTATAATAGTTAACTTTTCATCATCAATACATTTAAAATTTCCTAAAATTAATCGTTATCTATATCAGTAGGAGTTGGTTATGAAGATTTAGATTCATTTTTAAAAAGAATATTATAGATAATATTTTAAAATTTTTACCAAGTATATAAATGTTCTTAACAAATCATAAAATGTATTATGAAGGTACAAATGAAAAAAATAATATCCTCGAATCCTATAAATTAGCTCTATTTTTTGTGGCTTCAAAATTATAGATATTTTTATAAATTAAATGAAATAAAGACCACACAATATTTTTATCCATGTTAAAAGAGAGAGTGAGATCTATAAAGATGATAGGGAACACTTTTACAGCTGGTCCCCACTATTTATAAGAGAATGGTCATAGTTCACCATCCACATTAGGGATAAACAGAAGTGAGTTACCTTAAAAACATTCATTATAATTAAGTCATTTACCATTAATAGATTCTATTATGGCGGGGGGGGGGGGGATTTTTAATAACTCAAATAATTTTCAATTCAATTATACAATATTGAAGATTAATTTTCATGATTTTTTATAAAGTGAAAAAGTCATGCACCCTAGTTAATGATGATTATTTTTCCATGTTATGTTTGACTATGTTCCATAGTAAAATATGATATATCCCACAAAATTAAAGGGAGATCACCCATTTAATTCTTTTCAAATTTTTCATGCACAATACCATAAGTAAATATCACTTCACCTAGGTATCAATAAAGATATGGATAAAGAACACCCTTTGATGAAGATTCAATGGTAGACTGGGGGAATATAATTTCACGATTTTTTTTTGTTTTAAATGGATTTTCATCACCATTATATAATAATAAAGGCTTTACAATCACCTAGGTAACCTAATTTATAGTTGTACATTTATTTTTTCAAATTGGACTCTTTAACCCTAAGGGATTCATGTTTTTCCATGTACTTAAACTTTAATGTATTGTTTTTTCTATCCCTACCCTTCTATAACCCTAACTCATTGACTGAAATATTGTTACAATTAGTGTATCTTATATGATAATGTATCCCTAATATAATGGGATTATTTCTCCCAAAAAATATTATCTCCTCGAGTTCCTCTCCCAACCTTAGAAATAATTTTCAATTTAGGATCCCTAATCTCATGGAACCTATGAAATACCTCTCAATATAAATAAATCTAACAACTATTAAGTTATAGGTCAGAATTCTTGGGATTCTCTTATAACATAATACCCTACACATTATTTTAACATATATATCGATAATTCTTAAATAAATTTGAAATTACGTTCCTCCATTCATGGATTTCCCAATTCTATCATCGTTGGAAGTTAACTAATTTATTTTATCATCCTAGATTGTTCATGAATAAGTCCCAAACTCATGATATCCCTAAACACATTTTACCTTATAATACAAGCTATATGACTTTAAATTACCTGACATAATGTTCCAAGGTTTTTAAATTTAAAAGGGATGCTAATTTTATGAGTATAGTGACCACAAATTTCCTTATCACATGGATTCAAATGGAATAAAAATCAACCAAATTATATAACCTTAAACTAAATTTTATGCCTTCATGGGTGAAATAAAATTATAGGACTGACATTTAAAAAATGATTCTAATTCATTACCATGTGTATTTAAACCATGGAACTAAACAATGGATGTTTTGATTCCTCTCAATATAGAATACATATGAATACTCTATGGTAATTATCACTACATTGTGTCAACTTTCTCTTAATTATTAAAACTAAGGTTTCCATAGGTGAGTTTAAGATCTAGGTTTCCTTAAAATATGTCTTTATAGTTTTTCATGACTTATAATTTTCAATGTTGTATACATTAGAATCATAATAACAAAATTATTTTTATAGTGTAATCTTGAACTAATCTATGACAATAAATCTATTTCATTAATATATTACACATATTATTTCTGTAACTGAAATTATAAATATTATTACATCTATTATCCAGAATAAATTAAAATAGCTTCAAGAGATGATCAACCTCCTATTATCTCAGTTTCAAATTTTATATGGGGGTCCATTCCAAAAAACCTTGTGTTTTATATAGAAAAGAAATATTAAAATGATCACACATAAATCAAAATGCATAACATGAATAAACCTTGATGAAAAAGAAATTTGTTTTATATAATCTCCTAGATCACAAAAAAATCAATCACTAATAAATAATATAAATATAGTTAAATACCTTAAAATAAATGAATGAGGATAAATGTAATAAAATTATTATAAAAATTGATAACATATTTATCACAAATAATTTAATATGAGACCAAAGTTGATAAGAGAGGAAATTGTTGGAATCCATGGGAAGAGATCCTCTAAATGGTATTATAATATTTAGGGTAACAATAATTCATGGTTTAAACAGAATAAGGACTTGTAAATACGGAAAAATAATAATGAGAATGATTTTTTTAGCAGAAAACCCATTTCAAACAAATATTCTAAAAGAAGATATTTAGGGAGATTGTGTTTTAAATTAAAGAAGAAATATGTTTTCATACATTATTTTAGTCAAAATAAAGGGATATTATTAGAATAATATCCAAAAAAGAGTGAATAAGTACAATACTAGACCTAAATAAGGAATAATCTAAGATTTAAATGATGAAATTATAGGAAGAATAATTGTGAACCCAAAAGAGAGGAAATTGGTAGAGAAAAACCTTACCTTAAATCCCATGTTTAATTTAATTTCTTACACCTATAGTATAACAAAATATTATTTACTAATACATTAACATATAACTACTTCCAACTCATTAATATTATTATTGAGCATTTATTTCTAGTGTTAATTAATTATTACTATTTACTTAAAGAAAATAATCGTGAATAATTGTTATTTCGATGATTATTATGGATATTTTGATATTTATTTATTGATATTATATTCTAAGTATATGAGTTTCATAATATCCAATAGGTTATCCAAAAATAAAATTATATTTTTATATAGTATATATATATATATATATTACACTAATCGGCCCTAAAGATAGTGATATGTAATGAAAAGACATCATCCGTATATGTTGTGAAATTGACCATATAAGGACATGATGAGGAATGAGAGAGATAATTTATATATATACTAGGTAAATATTATATTATTTTTATATAAACATATAACATTTATGTTGGATACTAGTTTTTTAAGACAATCACATGAATTCTCTATAGAAGATTGAGGAGTGCTTATGGAGAAATTGTGGTGAGATTCCCTATGACACCATTTCATGTGCACCTATCCAAAACCCTATACACATGGTCAACTAATATTACTCACATGCACCCTACCACACCAATATTTATTTTTCTAGTGAAAAATATACAATAAATTACCTTTATATTCTTAAAATTCATTCATTCTAAGAGAAAGGGAACCTAAGGTGGTAATATTGAAAGGATGGGAACCACTGACACATTTTTTTATAAAAGGACCCCCAACCACTAGCTTCAAAAAATTGAGATACCCTTGAGAATCTAACCTCATAGAGAACTAATATAAATTACAAAACAACACCCTAAACTCACCTAGATATGATAAAAATCAATACCTAATTAAAATAGATTTAAAGAGAGGCTAATTCAGTCATTCCATCATTTCTCAAGAATCTATTATGAAATAACACTTCATGAAATATTTCTCTCAAATTTTGTTGAAGGAACCCTTGAAGGATATCTCTTATTGATATGGTAGAAACACTTTGGAACTAAAACTAAACCTATTTGGACTATCAATTCAAAACCCTCATTGGATCACATGAGAACCCCACTCCTCATGGTTATCTACATGGGTTGATTTTCCCCATTTCATCTAACTTTATTTTATTACCACACTTCCACCATTTTATATTTTTCCAACACATAAAAATATACATTTGTAAATCAAATCAATTATCCTTTAAAAAAAAATTACGCATTCATTTTTCAAAATCATGTGGTCCTTACGATCATGTATTATGAAACAAATATCATAGGGTGGTGAAAAAGATAAAATTTAATTTCCCAATACAATATAATGCATATCCATGGTCGTGTCACTTGAGGATATTTATAGTCGATCACACACTACTCTTAATTCACTAATTATACTTTTTTTATTATTTTATTAAATAAAATAAAAAAATGTTTGGGTATGCGGATTTAAAAATAGAAAATGAAAAATGAAAAATAGGATGTAGACAAAATCAATGTTGGTTAAGGACAAAAGATATTATCCTAAGAGAACCATCCAAAGAGAAACTTAATTTTCTTGGTAAAATTTTATTTAATTACAAAAACAATAGTATGTGTAAATGTTTTATTCCACCCTATTTATTAATATTTATTGACCTCAATGATTTCCTGGTAAAACATGTGTCTATCTCCTCGATCAAGGGAGTATTGATTTTGAAGAAGAATCTAACCTTTATATAATTTAATTGAGGTTTACAATCACTACATATCATCCATAGATTTACCAAAAGTAGATATTAAATAGTAATAAAGGATATTGAAGGAAAATACAACCATTAGATTATTGAAGTGGGGATTAAAATCTCCATATATCAACCTCAGATTAAGATAAATTAGATATTAAACATAAACATGGGTTCAAGAACTAGATTACTCCCCATGTATATTACATGGGTTATCAACTCATGATCATGAGAATAACAGATCACATTGAAGAATGTGTGAGAGAGGGAAAGAGTGGTAGAGGGGGTGGATAGAGAGATAATGAGAAGAATACACACTTAACTTAAAAATATTCATATATAGTAACATAAAAAATAAATCCAAATCTATAGTAGAAAATAGAAACATAATGCAGCTCTCTATTCCAATTACTCTACCTATACACAATAGCTTACTCTGAATTTATAGGCATCATTATCCAAAAGCATAAACTTTTTAATCGATAAAATCATTGTCTGAATCTTATATGTAATTTACTTACATTAAATCCGTCATATATTTGTCTTTAATCCATTTTAATATCTCCATTTTAATTATCTTCTACACCATTGAAGATATAGAACAGGGCACTAAATTATCCATATTTCTATATCTTCAGCTTCATCCACATCTCAATACAAACTTCCTCTATCATCCATTTAATAAAAAATTCATATTCTATGTGGAATCTGACTTAGAACCTCTTTGGATCTCCTTGGTATGCACTTGAATGGTTTAATATTGTACCATCATTTCATAAACCCTAGCTCACATGTAAACCATAAATCACATTTTTCTCTAAATGACTTTCAATAGTTTACCAAGACATATGAATAATATTTTATTCTTATTCATCAGAATATAAGTTATCGATGGAATATCAATACAACTTTATACCAAAATTTCAAGGGGATCAATAGCCCATGGTCATCCATATTTTGGTTTTGAAGTTGACACATACCATGATAGTGGCACTTTAGCAAAGGATTGATCTCTCTAAACAGTAGTAATGAAGTTATCCCATGAATTTCTTAGTGGTATAATGAGTATAAGAGAGATAAAATTAGTGATAGTAAGGAGATGAATGAAACCAATGGTATCATGCGATGGTGGTGGTGGAATCATGATTTTAGTGGGTTAATGGTAGAATCTGATAATAGTGGTATAATGAAATGGTAGAAAGAAAAGTAAGGTTGTATTAGGAAAACAATAATAGAAATGGAAGAATAGAGAGGTGGTAGGATGAAAGTATTCTGAAGTGGTAGTGTATCTGATGGTTTCACATCATCAAATTACTGAAGGAATAAATTCCAAATGATAATAGGATGGAGGTATCAGACTGATGGTTGAAAGAAAATGAAGCACTATAATTTTTAATGTATGATTACTCAATGAGACTCATTAATTAATATAAAAAACATGGTTTTAACTCATGTTCTTTTAAAAATCACGATCTCCATATTTTACATGGCCATTATACTATGGTGGAACCCTTACTGTTTCATTATTCTCATCATGCATAGATTTATATTATTTTTTATAAATTATTATTGTTTTCATGCCCACATGTGTAAATAAATGATTCCAGTACTTTGTAATGGTATGCGTTTTAGAATCAAGATGGTTTACTCATACTACCTCCCAAGTCTACCCACACCGAAGAGCATATTAACCCATAACTACATTTATCATCATACCATGCATTGGTGTAACTCCCTATAAGATCTATTTGACTATGCTCATCTTCCCCCCCATTTTCCATCAACTATGCCATGGTCAACTACCCTAGGACTAGATAAAAAAAATATTATGGGGGTTGAGGGCATGGAATTAGAGGTTATTGTTCCAAAAAATGTTTAATAATTCTTAAAATTTACTAAAATAAGAACATTCCTTTTTTTTCTATAACAAAATTCCTCCCAAAAAATATATTTTTATTTCCTTTTTTAATATAATATAATTTAAAATTTTAATTCCCACAACGTGAGTATTCAATTATTTTATGGGAATTAAACATTAAAAATTAATTCACTTTATCAAAAACATCATTTAAAAATTATAGTCTTCAAATACACTTAAATATTAACTCATGATTTTTATCAAGTGTGGAGTATCAATAGCAAATTAAAGAGGGAACCCATGCTTAAAAACATTCAAATTTCTGTGTAAAAATGTTAAGAAATTATCAATGGGAAAATCAAACAATAAAAAATCTCAAAAATATTAATCACATGTTACACTTTTTAAATAATCCAATTAAACCATGTATTATACTTTCCCTAATTTGAAATAGGTGGATATTATCCTCCTATCCATTAAATCTTCTCAATTTATTATTGTCAAGCATTCCATGTTGTGACTTAAATCATAATTAATTTTTCCCACATTACTCATGGTAAAAATTAAATTATACTAATGTTCATACCTTGAATGCATGGTCTTTTCCAAAATCATGAAAAGGAAATACATACCCTAGTATAAAAATATAGAATTCATAAATTATCATTATGGATAAAATTATAGTTTAAATGACTCTGAGGTTTTAGTTTGAGGAGTATTAAGGTTTAAAAAATCAATTCTCAATGAGGAGTATTTTACCTAAATTATAATTCATGAGATCAAAATTAATGGGCAATGAAATTTTTCCTTTCAAATTGAAAACACTATATTCTCAATCCCAAATTTAATGTTCTGATTTAATGAATTCGAGGAATGATGTACACCCTATTTAATTTTTATTTTACATTATTGAAAATATTTTTTCAAATATTTTTTTTCCATTTAAAATTATTCCTCTCATGGATTTAACATCGTCCACCTTAAAATATTTTATAAAAAAATTTGTCTAACAATTGTTATTTTTTAATCTCTCAAGTCAAATCACTTTCCTCCTTTTTTTCAACTACTATTTCATTTTTTCGAGTGGGGTATCAATGAAATGAAATCAATGAATAAACATAATCCTTTCTTAATATCTAATAAATAATCTCCACACTTATTCATTTCAATTAAATGCATCCCTTACACCATGAAATCCCTCACCTCCACACATTACCCTTAAAGTATCATGGAAAAATACATAGAGTGATGTTTGAAAGGGAAATATTTTCTTGTAATTTGGCTCAGTCCTAAAAAGTTAATCCCTTGCTACCATCGACTAAATAAATATTAACATAAAATATGGTATCATAGATAACGTCTAAATGAAAAAAATTCATCAATCATATTAAATGAAACTTCATACAGTCATTTCTTTGACATTTTCCAATAAAAGTTTTATTAGGTGGCATGACCCATGTTCTCCAAAAAAATATGCTCAATATAAAAAATGAAATATTAATTCACGGATCCTCCCAAAAATGTGAATAATATGGAACTATAAAATAACTCATTGCATGGATAATAAATAAAATGTTATCCATAAAAATTTTATAAATTCAATTCATAAAAAATGTTGGGAAATTTCTCTTACATGAAAAAATAAATTCCATCAAATCATGAATTATCAGACTAACATCCTATTTACATATTTAATCATTAAATCTTCCCATTTACTCATTTAGTTATATTAATAAAGTGATCTAATATATAGAATCCTAGGATTTATCAGAATCAATATATGATTTATCCAAGAATATTCAAGTTAAGTAGAAATAGAATGCGTGGATATAATATTTTCCTTTAAATATAATAATTTATTTTCAAACAAAAATCTATAATCAATTTCAAATTTAACTCCATTATCAACATGGAGCACTTTATCTATATTTTTGAAATCAAATTTTGGGAAATACTTATTCCATCATCATCAGGGACCTAAAAAAATGACCACTTGTCAAACCAAAATTTCCGTTAAAAAGGAAGATCAAAATTAATGAGGGGGACTATGATTAATCCTAAAACATTTCTTAAAATATTTCATAAGAAATAAATTGATAAATAAATTCTTAGAAATAAAATTCAATAGGTAATTGAAGGAATACATATCTGACTAAAACCCCAAATGGAATTTGGGTTGTGACTATCTCCAGAAAGGAAGTACCAACTATTATATAATACCCAATTTTGGGTGGAGTTTATTTTATTTGATCAGTCAAAAGTTTTTCCTTCTATCTGGAATTCCATAATTCTAGTCATTTGGGACTATATAGATAGATTAAACCAAATAAATCCCTTAAAAATGATAGAAACCATGAAATCTATTGGTAAGATAAAAAATGTTTCCTAATCCATTTATGTTTCTACTAGAAAAACCTATTCTTCATTCTCTGGTTCTTTCTTATGGTTTTTTATATCAGTGTAATAATCAAATGGAATGTTAGTGTGTAATTACTTTTTTACAAAACACAAGGAAGTATTATCAAAACAATATCCCTTATTGTATTCATATTGTATCTTGGTTCCCTTTGGAAAAGAATCTTTTATATCCTCATATACTCCCCTTAGTAACTGTTCAACTTGTTCAAGAAGCTCTATATTTTCCTCATTAGGTAAAAGTTCCTTTTTATTTTTATCCTCCTGTGAAAGATAGTATTTGGATGATTTATAAAATTCAAAACAATAAGTGGTGATTCCTAATAAATTTTGATAAAATTATATGAGAATATGTTCTAGATGAGATCATCTCCTTATGTTTTTTAGCATCAATTTATTCTTCATTGAAAAACCCCTTTTGGAGTTAGTGTTACCAGATGGACTTACAAATTTAGGATCCTCCAGTATTTAATCAAACTCCACCACTTGGATGGTTTCTATTTCTCCCTAAGATATATATAGATATGGTGGGGTTGATTCATCTATATTAAAAATATGGAGATCTTGATACATTACAATATTTTCATATTCATCCAAAAACGAATCCAAATTGTATCATTCTCCCATGATTATATCAACAGGAAGGTCTTATCAATGAATATATATATACAATGGTTTAGAGAGGTGGAATGGATAACTATGAATTTCCTTCATACCATCATTATATCTTATAATTTAAAAAATGACTACTGCTACATATTCCACCATTGTTTCTGATTCTTGTTCTGGTTTCTCCTAATTCTATACAAGGAAATATTTATCTTTTCATTCCACTTATCTTTCCATGTCCTACATTGTTTCACTAATACTTTAAAACCGGCCTTCTCTATCATTTTGAGATATTTTATCATATTTTGCACCTATGTTTAGTCAATCCCTGAAAAATAATCATTGTTTGAATACAAAAAGTAAAAAAAATTAACTAAAAAATAAAAATATATTTATAATATATGAGAAAAAATAGTGACATAAACATCGCTTATCACCATATAAATTATTCCATGTTTTGATGTGACTTTTTTAGGGTGGTGTAAAAGCTAAAATTTATTTTCCAAGTGGAGAACATTGGACGAATAGGGTCACATCACCTGACGATATTTACAATAAATCAATCAATATTCATAATCACTATTTTTGTTTCTATTATTATATTAAAATAATGTTTTTTAGAATGTAGAATGTAAAATAGAAAATAAAACATGAAGATACATATGCATATAGTTCACTACATCATAGGTGTAAACATATTCTTCTACCTCGGCTATAGATTTTTAGTGTTCTTAATAATCTCTATGTATAATGTACATCCTACTTCTTGTTCGAGGGAGAATAGTTTTAAAAGAAAAATAAAACCATCAGATAACCTAAGGGATGAATACACTCACTATAAACCATTCTCATATTAACATAAAGAAGATAATAAATTAACATGGGATCAAGAACTATACTACTCTACCTGAATATTCCTTATGTTAGATACACATGGTCATGAGTAATAGAGGTCACAATGAATAATTAGATCAAGAAAGTGGGGAGACATCGAGAGAATTAAAAGAAGAAAAAAATTATTTAAAAATATGCATATAGATTTACATAAAAAATAAAACAAAATATAAAATATAAAATTAACACAGTATCCCTATCCCAATTTTTATTTCTCACTATATATATAACACATATTTCTATATTTAAATGAATCACTAGAAAAATGTATGAACTTTTCAATTTCCAAAATTTTTATTTGAATGCCTTATGTAATTTCGTCACATTCAATAGGTTAAAAATTTATCTTTTTAATCCACATGAAGATCTTAGTTTTAGTTATATATTACATGATCAAAGAAATAGAATCGTGTATTGAGTTACACATAATCAAATATCTTGGACATTGGTCATATCTCAATTCAAATTACCTTCATTATCCTATTGAGATAAAATCTACATTCCACATGGAATCAGACTTGGAACCTATTTGTATCTCACTGTCATGTATGTGAATGGCCCAAGAATGAACCATCATCTCATAACTCACTCTCTTATATATTCCATAGCCATCATTTTCTTCAAAATAGACATTAAAGGTGCACTAGGTTATGTGTTTTCTACATTTTATTATTCCTCCCTAGCACTCATATAAACTATAGAGTATCAACACATCTTTATAAATGGATTTCAAAGTGATAAAATGACCATGGTCATCACCATTTGGGAATTGAAGGTGACCCAAGCCTCAAAAGTGGGTATTTATAATGATATTTATATATCATAGTGGCGACAATAGAGTTATTCGGTGGCTTTAATGGCGGTACAATAAGTATAAGGGTGGTGGAGGCAATGGCCATGGATGTAAGGTGACAGACGTAACTAGTGGTATCATGTGATGGTGGTGGAGGTTGGTCAATGTTATTGGGTCAATGGTGGTGGGAGAAGGTGATGGTTATGGGACAATGGTAGTAGTTGTAGGGATAAATAATTACAGATATATAAGGTAGGAGTGGTGAAGGGCCAATGATATAAAACCAACAGTAGAATATATAATGTTATCATATGATAAAATAGGGATTGGTGAAAGAATGCCCAAATGATAGCGTGATGGAGGTATGAGACCAACAAAAGAATGAAATAGAATCACTCTATGTTATCATGTTTTAATCATCATTGAGATTCAGGCTTGCATTGACCAACATGGGATTATCTCAATTACATTTTTAAATATGGACCTCACTATGGTAGAGGTCCATTAGAATATTAAATTTCCCTAATTTTTTCAGCCTTCCCATTATACATAGATTCATCCCATTATTTTTTTGTCCATGGTGTCGTCTGATCCCCTAGGTCTCATCCATATCAGTTTAAGTCTTCATCATTTATCATTGAAAGTGGTTCAACTATTTTAAGTGGTGTTTATATTAGAACAAAACAAGAATTAATAGTTCTTTGGTTACTTTGGGAGGTGTTTTGACATTTATCATTGTAGTAGTTGCATCAAGGGAATGTCTGAGCAGGGGGGGCAGATCATAATGATATCATTTTTGTAATTTGAAACAGTTCCAAAGAAACATTATATCCCACATTCAGAATAATTTATTCCCAAAAATTTATTATAAATGATTTTTCTACTACAAAATAACAAATTATTTACACTGGGGCCAACAAACTCACACTTCCTCTCATGGTTTTTAACACTAGAGAGGTTTTCCACCACCACAGAACAGAAGCTCCTAAAAGGCATTGGTGCACATCCCTACACATTCTATACACCTATTTTATTCTCTCACACCCTATTTTGACCTCCCCTCCTTCTTGTAAGGATATACCTTGGGAATGGATAGGTTAAATTATTAGGGGGTTCATGTTTTGCCATGTTTTGGCCCTTTTTTATGTAAATAATATACAACACTTATGGAAAATTACTCAAATATAAACACTAAATTCATCATAACAAAACAATATTCCAAAAATCATATTTTAATTTAAATTAAAAAAACAATTTATATTATAATTTCCCAAAATCTGATTTTTAGTTAGTATATAGGAATAAAACAATAATGATCAACACATTTTATCAGAAAAATTTCATTTAAAATTATGGTAATCATATTCCATTATTAATGGGAATCCCTCATTCTATGAGAGATATCTCCAATTGTTCTCGCTTACTAGGGGTACTCAGAGTAACATCAACTAGGTATTTCATGGATAAGGTGTCTCTTCCATACAGAAGAAATTCGTGTAATCTATTATATCCTAGGGTTCCCCTCTTAGATAGAATACACTAACACCTTCTCATTAAAGCATCTTAACAACCTCTATAGATCTAATAGATGATCCCAAGGTAAAAATAATATAAAATCATAGCGTGATTTCCATAACTCATTCATGTAGTAAATTAACTAGGATAAAATAGAAAGGCCCCCTCACGAGTGAGTCTCAAACCAAACCATTGTTGGGAACAAAACACCTAGTGTTTATACTGATGTAGCTATAAATTAAATGAAACAAATGTCTTGGATGTATAATAATAAAAGGAAAATCATTGGTCTTTATCACAAAAACATTAAATATATGGATTTATTCATTATAAATAATCGATCTATATGGGTTTTGATTCCCATCATAGGGATATATATGAAGCAATAGTTATGGTCCCAATCCATTGACCAAAAAACAGATTTTCCTGACTGTTTGGAGATAAATTGTAGAGAAACTTATTTTATGGATTTATACTATATAGGAATTAATATTTATACCAAATAAGTGATTTTATAATTCAATTATAAGGACTTCTATTAAATTCATTATATCACTCTATGAATTTCATTAAAGGGAAAATATTACTATTATACGAAAGGATTTCAAAAATATGATTTTATCTATCAAAGATCACAAAACTAGAAAATAATGTATTCTATAGGACACTTCAACCTCTAATCACCATGATTTCAATTCATATTTATAAATAAAATATACTTAAAGGCACATAAAATGAAACATCAGAGAAAAAAATGGTTATCCTGATGTGAATTCCATTACTCATAAATGATATTAAGTAAGTCACTTGTGATATTTCACTAATTGGATTCATGTTCCTTTTTCATAAAAAATCAGAATTGAATAAATGGTGAACACACCATGAGATATTTGGATAAATAGACCATATTGGGGTAATATCATATATGAAAAGATTACAATTAACCATCGACCAGTGAGATTATAAATATACATCATATATACTCATGTACCAGCCTCAAATCAATTTAAATGATAAACATTATCAACCTCCCAATTTTCATAGAAAAATGTGATGAATTCCATGATGAATGGATGTCAACATTAGGGAATAACTTTCAAAATGGAGATTTCTTGTTAAAATTTAAAGGGATTGAGGATACCATGGTTGTTACCACATAAACAACAATATAAATGGGGGTAGATGAATGTCATCATAATTTCAAATAATTTTAAGAGCGTTTTCATATTGAAAAATAATTCTTCCCTATATCATTTTGTAGAGGGTAAAAAAGGATATACCATAAATCCATGAAACTACCATGGAGCCACCTAGGAGGGAACTTGTCAAACATTTTATTTTTTATTGTTCCAAAATAATAACCCTTATAGACTTAAAAGGAATTTTTAGTATCCTTGTTCATTCAAAAGGAATTAAACTATTGATGTACAAAATTAGTTTCATACCCCTGTCACTATTTCAATCCCAGAGACTCATCATCTTATTATAAAGGTGAAACATGGATATTTAATGTAATGGTCAATAAAATAAATATATGTAATGTTGAATTTTGATATATATAATATCTAATTTCTCAACTAGTTGGGTTAAAAACTCCCACTACATGTGTCCTCCCTAAACTGATATTTCCAAAAACTTTATAGGTTTTCCCCATAATACTTATCATGAGGGTCCTCATTGTAACAAAATGAAAATAAACCTTAGAGTTACACCCCAAGATAATGAATAACAAAAAAAATCACGGGGTTCTATATAGAGTACTCATTAATGAGCTCCTCCATGTTATGAAAAAAATAGCTTGGATTCTTTCCCTATGCTATCAGTTATAGAGGACCCCCTATGAAAAAACTCAACATATTAGAAATACATCCCCATGGAATCCCACCAATAGGAAGAAACTCTAATATTTATCCCATGGGTAGCTCTCATAATGTTCCTCCCCATGAAAAAGGACATCACCACCATAGATCTCCCCCAAATATCGATAATCTAGAAAATTAGAACAATAGAGGTCCTCCCATGGATGATGGAATAGTGTTTCTTATTGTTCAATATTTATAAAAACTAACAATATTAAATTTCATCCCAATGATTCAATATGTATAGGTCTTATCCATTACAGTATAAAACATCTCTACCATGATACTCCAAATTACAATAGTTAAGAATTTCTGCCCTTTAAGAAAATATTCAACCAATATTGATGTCCTACCAGCACCAGTAGCTATGAAATCAGAAAACCGTAAAGGTTCTCTTATGGGTAAATAACATAATAACCATGTAGTTCCTCCTCATGGTTCATTCAATGAATGCATTACTCACAAAAATATATCTTATAGACACAATCGTATCAAATTTTTAAAACTGTACCAAAATGACTTTCTTATCATTAAGTACTCACCAAGTCAAATCCATATACATCAGTCACCCACTTCTAACTAGTGATACTATATTGCAATCAATGGGTGGATTGAAATAAAAATAAAAATTATTTCATCCATCAGACCAAGTGAAATGTCCCAGCCCACGTAATCCAAGTGTTCCTTCCTAAGACTACCTCAAATAGGCTAAGGGTTATCGAACAGTACCATGTAGGAATAGAACACAAAATGGGATCCCATATCAAAATACACTTATAAAGAAAAACACATCTCCATATGAAATATAATAATGTAGGGTGGAAAATAATATCAACTTAAATATATAATTTTTTTGATACATATTATATCAATCCACATAGCATGATAAATTGAAATAATATTACATAAAGTGGTGAAATAAAGGTACAAAATCGAAAAGCCAATGCTAACATGACCCACTATGCAGGTGAAGATGAATCACTAATGAATCCTTCTTAAAATAAACTATAGAATATATTATCACCATAGGGTAATAAAATTATCCTACTTCACCAACACCATTTCCATTGAGAATACCTCCAAACAGTTTTTAATCAACATAATTCATGAAATGTGTAGAAAAAATACCCATGTATGGGGAGTATATCGATACAAATTTGGAAACCAGAAAAAATTTCTAAGGATAGTTAGGAAGACTAGTAATCTGAAAACCATATAGGGAAAATGAGAAAACCCAATTATTATTATAAATATAAGGTTCATGATATAAAAGATAGTCCCAATCTCCACCTCCATGCAATAGAAGGATAAAACACAATATTACATTAAATAATATTAACTACACATCTTTATAACACAACTATCCTCTCTAAAAATATAGTGGGGGGAACAAAGCCTCACCAAAGTATGTTTTGGATGAGGAAGTAACAAAATATGATTGAGGAACCATGCCTATTTGAATAATACACTTAAAAATAAGGATTACACGACTCCATGAATTAAGGACGTTTCCTTCATATAATTGAGGTATTTTTAGACACGATTAGCCATCTGGGGGATGCAAACATTGACGAGATCATGAGAATACTGAGACTATAGAAAATATAGAGGACCTATTCCTTTAGAACATGAGAGAGTAATATAATATATAAATAATATGGGGGACTTGTATATTTTCACTTGTACACCCCTAGTGGAGTTCATCACTAAGCATCCACTCTGATTATTATACCCAATCATATTTTATTTCTCTACAATAACAATGAAACTAAACTACCTAAATTTCCTCATGTATCACCTCCAATTTCAAATCGAGTTGTACTATAACATTATTTTTGGAAAAAATATTAAGGCATAATACTTATGTTCCTAAATCTAAGTATCATATAAGAATATATTAAATTCAATACAATTTGAAAAGTATACATCACTTACATTAGTATAACATAGTGTGTATCCACTTGGGAGAGGTTAGGTAATATTATGTTGTCCACATGGAATGTGCGGGTCTACCTACATAGGTTGTAATCTAGTGTACATTATGTGTGATACTATATTGAGTACTCAATATGTACCAAACAAATGAGAGTTTTGCATAGGGATAAGGTTTCTGATATATAAAAGGGTGGGTTTATGGTGTGTATACCCAACCAACTAACTTGTTTTAGACTTCTAAGTGGTTATGTCATATAAGGGATAAAATATATATTATGTGATACTAGCCCATATTCAATGTATTCCACAATCAACACCATGGTGTGTAATACATAAAAAAATTGATTTAGGATTATTATAACCATATATTTCTATAACTAAGTTATACACCGTGTGATATTTAAAATATAAAAAAACCCTAGAAGCTGACAGGAGTGATTTCATGGTGTGTGTTCTAGAAAATACATGTTGTGTGATCATGAAATTGAAACATAGAAACAAAAACTATAGAGTTATGGAATTGTAGATATTCCTTCCATTGATCATACTAAAATAACCAAGAATATCCTCTTTCTCTTCTATTGCACTTTTTATAGCCTTTACAAGCTATCTTTCACAAGAGATATCACTGGGGTAGTTTTCAACACACCCTAACATGACAAATGATAATTCCCCTTCCATACTGGGTATCTTCATAACACTAATAATAAAAAATTATGAAACCCTCATCCTAGGATATTTGATTCACACTTTCATGCTCAAATACATCATTCAAAGGCTAGGTTCTGATCATTCATTTTACCTAAAAAAATTTATTGAATCCTCACTCACAATGAAAAATGAAGATACTACCCAATGAAAAATGTCCTATAATTGGGAAGGATTCCCTAGATGTAAAATTTTATTCTCCAGTACAAAGTACTGACTACTAATCATTAGAAATATATTCACTAATGATAACTAATTTATGAGGAATAAAAATAAAATAAATTATAAACTTCTTTGTAGGGATATGCTGTCTCAGAAGATAAATCATGAAAAATACAAAATAATTTAAAAATAAAAAATAAAAGTGTGTATTAAGTGAAAAAAATTCATACATCTTGATTATATTGGTCATTGGTGTTGTTTATATATTCTATAGGTACTGTTGGAGATTCCCATTAAGGATCATTTTTATTAGCTCTGAATATCTGATTCTTTAAACGACATCCCATTACTTCTATCTTTAATTATTGTTTATAGAGGATAACATTAAATAAATTTGTTAAGGATGATTATATATAGGTATATAGTGTTTCTAGATTTAAATAACTTACTAATTAAATAATTTAATCAATTAAACTCCCAACAGACCCAACCTGCAGGCCAAAATGAGAACAAAATTTACACCACTCTTAGGGTTTAAACCATATTCCTAATTTGAGTGAAGAATTATTTTTCCTATCTAGTGAACCATTTGATATGAAATTATATTTTATAATTATCAAATAAACATTTACTCGAAATAATATAATATTTTTGACATATATTAGTTTTGTTAAATTGTGACCCTTGTTTGATGAAACTGATCAACAAATGATCCATAAAATAATATTTAAAATATTATAAAGGTTCAAACTGAAAAAAATCCAGGTCACTACAATGTGGAATTCTCTATGTATTCATATTTATCTGAAATTATATCACAATATTATAAAAGTAAATTTAAATATTCCCTTAGTGGTTAGAGAAAATTAATAACCCGTTTATATAATATGAGAATGGTTCTAAAATTATGTGGGGGAGTTGGACACATGAAAAATAATGAAAATGTTTTGGAAAATTGAAACCACTCAGTATATCATTATATATATTCTAAAATAAAAATGAATACCCCATATTATCTATAATATATGGGCTATTTTAAACAATTTCATTTGTAGAGACATGAATTATAATAACTATGATGATCATACCATGTTGTTAGATGAGTATGGTAAACTAGTTAATAATTCTTCTCATTTGGTAGCATAGAGCACAAAGTCTATGAAATAGAACATGTACCTAAATTAGGCATAATTTAATAGTCTTAATGTATTTTTACAAATAATTATATAAATTCTCTCCCAGGTTAATATCAAAGGGTTTGGCTAAATTGAAGAATTATATTTTCCCTCTCTTTTATGACATCAAGGTCAAACTCGAAAAGTAGTTCTCTTTATGATATTCAGTAACCATGTCCTTGAATATGTAATTGTATATTGCATAATCTGATAAAAATCAAACATTTCTAGATCTATGAAAATGAATCCTGAATAGAGAAAATAAATCTATTTACAAAATCATGTTAATAGAAATGTGAAACAAGTAAATTATATTTAGTGACGTGAACCCGCATAAATGGATGTGTCTTCTTTAAAAATAATATCTCATTTCGAATAATCCTAAAATATGACACTTATGGAACACAAAAGTATATAATATATGAAGTTAAATATTGATAAAGATTCATCTATAACAATATTGGGGAAACCCTAGCCCTATGGGCTCGGGGAAATTTTTATCCCCAACATCAAACTTTTTATCACTAATTAGAATATTGGATACTAAAATTAAGGATGTATGAAATAATAAGACAATAGTATTATTGAGGATTGGTTCAATTTCTATGAATTGCCCCAAACATTCAATAATAATAAATATTGAGGCTTTCAATCCACATGGGTTATGTTAAATAGTGGTAAAATGAGATTCTCTCTGGATCATACATTATGATAATCCTTATACCTCACCTTAATGTATGAATTTTGTGGTTGAAATTAATCTTAATTGGTTTTATGAACCAAAGATATCATATAGTAATATAAAAAAGATACTTCTTATAAAATAGAATCGTAAGGTTACTCCCATACCAATAAGTACCCAAAATTATACTAAATGAAAGAGGTATTGGTCACTAACATATGATTTACATCATAAATTTAATCATTTTAGATAATGTTAATTCCATAGATCATTCTACTAATGATCAATAAAAAATAAAAAATAATTCATGGAGAATATTTAATTAACTTAAGTATTTTAATAATGCATAAATTCCCATTATCAGAGGAAATCCCTGGTTTAGGGTCTCCTTAAAATATGTCGTTTCAAACGACTCCAATGTCATGTTACACGGATAAAGGAAAAAACAACTGTTACATCCATGTCCCACCCACTTCACAAAGGTGTCAATACAATTTTTTGTAAATAATTATAAAATCAATGTGACACTAAGATAAATAATCATGAATGAATTAATGATAAGTTACTTAAGTTAAATGTACCCAATGAGTATTACTTCTAGATTAAATATTTCCTACATCTTCATCTTGAACCTCCTTAAAAGGGGGAGAATAATACACCTGAAAGATTATAATAAGACCAACTAGCTATTTTAGGACCACGTAAACCTTTTAATATAATCACAATAACAATTAACTACCATGAATTATATATGATATTAAATCATCAGAAACATGCTCAATAAAGTCATTTAGTACTTGCTTAGGAAAGTTATCTAGTTCAAATTTCTACACATTCTATAACATCAAAAGAAGTGATATTGGATACTATTAATACTTATTTAAAATCTATATAATGAGATTTTATACAACTTATATCAAATATAAATTTATATCTTGAGTGTGTAGATTTGAGGCATCCTCTCCATCTTTTTTTTAATTCCAAACTTTTAAATGTTAAATGAAATAGGGTACCTGAATTAATAATTTAATCACATTATATACAATTGGGAAACATTGTTAGGAACCCTATAAAAATAGGAGACAACCAAAATTTAATAATATTTGAAGACTCGTTATGTCCCCATATTTATTTGGTAAAAATCCTCAAAGAGGGGTACATCACTATTTGGGACAATCTTCACCAACAGATCCTTTATGAATCCATATCCACTCTGATATAGATGATATTTCTTGACCTCTAAAACATAAAATATTATGATGACGAGAGATTACAAGATTTATTTACTAGATATAAGTTTTTAAAACATTCCATAAACATTAAACTTACAAATGAATACTTTCTAGATATTACAGTAGAAAATATAAAAGTTAAATTTTCAATTATGTTCATCCAATAAAACTACCGTTGTTTATTATGAGAGATTTATACTACAACATAGTTATTAAAGTATGACATTTATTAAACCATAAGCAAATCATAGAAAAACCCACTATCATAATAAATGATGTACAATAATGAAGATGTATCATATATAACTCTAAATCCACTAACAACGCCAAATTTACAACCTATTCGAGATGGGTTTAATATAGTTTCTCCTAATTGTCCATAGAAAGAATTATAATACACTAATACTACAACAGAATATGTAAACAAGAGGACTAGTCTCCAAGATTTCAAAACTAAGAACAGAGTGTGTTCCATTAGTAAGTATCATGTACCTTGGCATTTAATCTCAAAATTAGAAAATAATTTTATAACCCTACTAGAGATATGGAATTTCCATGCCCAATGGTTAAATGGTCACCCTAACATATTACCACACCATAAGATAATGGTATAAAAATATATTATTAATTTTCTATAAATATTTACTTTATATGATAGAATATGAAAGATAAATAGTTTTTTATAATCAAAAGGAATTCATGTTAGCAACATCCCCATATGATGAAGAATGGAATGAGGTTTTAAAACAGAATGTACAAAATTATATTGACTATATGGAAATATATTAATTAATCCATGAACATGAAATCTTAGATTCAGGACCAGTTCAATTAGTTCGATACCCAATTATATTATTAACCCACAGTAAAATATCATTTTCTTTATATAAATCTAAAAATCAATAAAATTCGCACCATTGAAATAAGAAACATGTAAGATCCAAACATTTTTTGGATATATCTCACTTCAGTATTCATGTCCTCATTTACCTTGTTTTATATACTTTCTATTCATCTTTTATCTTGGGATATTTTGGGTGAAGATTTTATGTTTTAGAGGAGTATTGGGCAGTGCATGGTCGGTTCACAGTTTTCCCAAACCATGTTCCCACCCTAGGAAACCATGAAACCCAAGATAGAGGGGGATTGTATTGTAGGCGCAAGGTGATCCAAATCGTGTCCTCTCTTAGGAGTAACCATGTGACACCCCTAGGTGAGGACCATTATTAGGGTTCATGGTTAAGGGAAACTATTTACACTATGTATAAAACTACGCATATAGGATTTTAAACCCCCTAATATTATTAAAAAAATCCCAAACCCTCGTATTATACCCCCAAACATCCTAGATCGACCAATAATTATTTTATTTCACTTTCAGATGCTTTGATATGGATTACAATCCATTACACAATATTTTTTTGGAGAATAAAAGACCCATTTATTGATCTATACCAATACGAGTGTGTGTTTTATTCCAGATTAGATCTATCTCTCTCCTACTTCACGTTGAGATAACAAATGGATATTTTATCAACTATTAGTATTAGATTTAGTTCTAGGTTTTTTGTTTCTTTATTTATATGATATTGGATCTATGTTTTACTTATACATCTTGTTACTACTGATGATCTCGGTGGTTATCCTTGAAATGGGGACTTCTGTTGGCGGGCATTCATCATGGATTTGGATGTAGTTTGTTTAAATTATAGTCTCATAGTCTTGATTTAATTACATTATGTAATTGTGATAATTAAAATTTCCATTATTGGAAAATTTCATTTATAATTTCATTTACATTATTTAATTGGCATGTGTTAACAGTTTAGGTTAAATTGGGGCAATTGAATTATTTAATTTTTAAATTATTTATTGAGATATTAATATTGGTGAATTGGATTAATTAATTTGTGAATTAATTAATGGAAATTTTCATTATTATGAAATAGGAATTGGATTTATTAATTGATGAAAATTAAGAAATTGTTATGATTGCAGAATCTAGAATAATTAAATGTTGAATAAATTAATAATATATTGAGATTTTTGAATTGGATTAATTAATTCAGAAATTAATTAATAGTATTTTTTGTATTTATGAAATTTATTTAATTGGATAAATTAACATTTCAATTAATTAATAGTTGATATGATTGTGAAAAGTGACAGAAGTGTTAATTTTTATTATCCTTGGATATTATGAGATATATGATATTGTGATTGATTGATATTCATGTGTGGGACATAGTTTACTGCATAAAAAGTCCATAGTTATTAACTGATTGATATAAGTGGGTGGGGCATAGTCTGTTGCATCAAAATTCCATAAAGACAAACAACTATGGGACGTAGAATACTAGTTCAAAAGCCCATGGGGTACTTGGCATGGCTACCTAGACCCAAAATGTTGGCATTGTACCATGGTTCCACTTGATCATGATAATGATTTGAGATAAAGTGGATAATGTAATCCAATGTGTTATAATGAATGATTAATTCAATATATGATTTAGTTTAAACAAAAAAATTGTCAGAAGAAGGTAATGAGGTTCGGGTGTCCTACAAAACCTGGGAGAGGGTGGCTAAATAATGAGTCATTGAATAAATGTAAACTGTTTAAATTATTTTCCATATTTTTATAATTATACAACTATATACACTTTTATTGACTGGATATTGTTTTAGATGATGTTTGTTGTTGCTTAATGAGTTGTACTCGCACCCTACTTGGGCTACCTGATTGGTACCCAAATAGATTGTATGGTTTAATAACTGGTTATGGGGAAAAGGACCTATGTTAGATGGATGATATGATATGAAACATGGATGAGGAAACAAGACACGTGGTTAGGAACCATTTAGGAGTTTTCATTGTATTTATTAATTTTAGATTTTTCATATTGACACTTAAAATGTTTATAAATGAGATTTATACTATTTAGTTTTGGATATTGTATTTATTGTTTTGGTCATCATGTGATACTGGTATTTTTCTAGTTATGGTCATATTATTGGTTCTAGTTTTTTATTTCTATTATTGTGCTACTTTGATATATAGGGTATAGTCTCTCCATGATCGATATTAGACCCTCAATGCTAGTCAGTAGCCTCTAACATATGTGGAGAAACTACCGAGGTCATATAGAGAACTAGCTTGGGTAACCAGTGTGTGGCACCCAGGTCGGGATGTTACAAAGCTGTACCAAAGGACATTTCCTTTCTTTTTCAAATGTATTTCAATTTTGAAAAAGTAGATATGATAATACGATTGGTCAGGACTTAGTTAAGACGTCATTAATGGGAGTATCTAACCTTTACATGAGTTTAAAATATAGGTTACAAGGTTTTGATTACAATTATTGATATGTGTTATTATAGTTGGATGTTATTTTACCTTGAGTGATTAACTTGTTGTGTGATGTGATTATTATTTTAATATTTTTGAGTTTTGACACATGGCCTGGTATGGAACAATAGTTTTGTATACATTCATTATTCAATAAATTCAATATTATTATGTGGCATGGATCATTTTAGGAACTCATTAGAAAATGGTTCTTAGGTATGTTGTTGAAATTAAAGTGTATTTCCTTTCTTGTGTGATTAAAATAAAAATGGTGTCTAATTTTAAATTGAAAGAAGACTAAAAATGATGTAATACATGAATTAACTGGTGTCTAATGAGACTTAAATAATTATATTGATTTTACCCATTGTTAACCATAACCAAGATGTAGTATGGATAAGGGTTGTGATAGCACCTCAATTTTGTCTTTGTGGTAAGGAAAGTTGAAGTGATTTATAATGGCCTACGTGAATCCCTTTTTGTTCACTGTGTTAATTTTGTGTTATGTTTACTAAGCTATGTTTTTTGAATTGTAGAGATATTCCTCTTTGATGATGTTTTTTGATTGGTCAATATGAGGGTATGGCTAGAGATGATCTACTAGGAGTGGAACCTAAAGGGCCGATAGTGCTGGGTGAGGAAGTCGAAGAGTAGTTCTGAGAGAACATTTCTAGAATCTTTTAGTTTATGGAAAGAGAACTAGGGAGAGTTTTGAAAATCATGTTTGATTTATCAAGGGATATTTAGTTGTAGAACCATCTGACAATTACTAGAGAGGGCCTACCTAAGGTAGCTAAGTTCTGGATTGGGTCTATCTGGATATACATGACTACTTGGGGACTTATATTGATAAGAGAGTCAAATAGGATTCTTACATGTTATGTGGTCAAGAAAAGAAATGGTGGGACATTCAACCAGGGTATGGACAAGTGGAGACAATGGAGTGGAATTAATTTTAGGTAAATCTGTTAGAGAATATTTTTCCTAAGATGATTAGGATAGATATAGAAGATTAGTTCATGTGGTTGAATCAAGTGAGCATTTATGTGATGGACTAAGATATATTCTTCATAGATTTTCATTGATTTTTCCCAATGATGTATGGGGATGAGAACATAGAGGAAAATAGATTTCAGGATGGTATTAAATGTGAAATTAATTCCTAGGTGAATATATTTAGGTTGATCAAGGTTCTAGAAGTGGTGAATCAATCTCTCGTATGTCAGGAAAACCTAAAAGAAGCTTCTAGGGGAGGTCATGTGGTTCTTATTAGATGATCTGGATATAAAAATTCAGAGAACATGAATTTTCATTAAGTGAATATTTTTTGGAGAAGTAGAATATAGAGTGACCAGAAATAGGGGTATGTTACATTAGACCATGATAAAGTGATCTGTCAGTAGTGTGGTAGGTCAAGACACTTCCATAAACATTTCCCAGACCACTGGTAGAGTAAAAATCATGTGTTAAGTCTGGTTATCATTAGAGGTTCTGCAGGAACCCATGTAATATGGTTAATGATGGATCAGTTAGGTATAATCAGTGTTTTGAAAGGTAAATCCTTGTGAAAATTATTATGGAAGCTTGAGTTCTACTGTCCATGGAGGTAGAGGTAGTGAACATAGTGATTCTATGAAAGATCTCCCATATCAGAAGATTTGTGAAACTTAGGGGACCTAGATTGCATTATAGGAAATAGTGTTCAGACATTTAAATCAAATTTAGACAACATTGGTGGATATGGAAGTTGGAACATTGATAGTAAGTGGTTCTATTATTATATATTATATACTATCTAGTACCTTATTTAATACTGGTGTTTTTCAATATTTTATTTCTTCAATACTTCTTAATGGTATAAGCATGGAAATGGTGTTAATGTCTGTGGTAATGATGATAGATACACCTTTGGGAGTATGTTCTGGAGACAACTTCTTACTAAAGGGGTGTTCTCTCAAGGTTTTGGAGTATAATTTTTTATAGGATATTTAAATCCTTAACATGCTAGGCTTTGACCAATTTTTTTGGTATGGATTGGTTATTAGCATACTTAGAATACATAGATTTTTACCAAATGAGAGTGAATTTTATATCTTCAAAGGGAGATGATATATTCATTGTAGATAGTGGGATACCTAGGAGGGCCATACATGGATAGTTCATCTATAACTAGGGGATCTAACTACCCAGGTTTTTAGTCTATTACTAGATGATGGGGGTATGAAGCAGGGTATCATTCCACACATAGTGGATATGTTTTAGGATGTTTTTCTTGGAGACTTATCCAGGCTGTAACCTAAGTGATATGTAGAGTTTATAATTGGGCTCATGCCCGAGGTCTGGCCAATTTCAATTCCACCTTATAGAATTGAACCAATATTTCTTCAAGAAATAAATACTCAACTAGAAGAGTATATGGATAAGGGTCTTATCAATCTGAGAATATAACCTTGGGGTTCTCTAGTATTTTTCACAAAGAGGGTTGACGAGAATCTATTCCCATGTGTTAATTATCAGATGTTGAACTATATGATAGTAAAGGACTATTATCCTCTTCAACGTATCGATGATCGATTTTACCAATTAAGGGGAGATTGTGTGTTATATAATACTGAATTGATATTAGGGGATCAATAGTTTAGAGTTTAACCAACCAATATACCTTGGACAGATTTTAGAAGAAGACGTGGAATTTATGAGTTTGCTGTGATGATTTTCAGGTTACCAAACACACCAGTGATGTTTATGGACTTGATGAATAGAATATTCAATCTATTCATGGACCAGTTTGTGGTAGTGTTTGTGGATGACATCTTGGTGTACTCCAAGACTAATGATGACCATGCCCAATATCTTAACATCATTTATGGTACATTGAGAGAGAATCAGCTATACTCCAAGCTATCTATGTTTCATTTTTGGATTGATTAGGTACAAATTATAGGTCCCACCATCTAAGATTAAGGAGTATTAATGGACGTAGAGAAGGTTCTAGAATTTTTATCTTGGGAGCAACCCAAGAACTTTTTCAACATACATAACTTCATGGGGTTAGTAGAATATTATAGGTGGTTCATCGAAGACTTTTCTCTACTAGAAGGACCTCTTTCATACTTGATCAAAAAGAGGATAGTGTCTGAATGTTCTAAATCATTTGAGAATATTTTCCAGGGGATAATGAAGCATTTGACTATGACACCAATCTTGATCCGACCCAAGCCAATGAAAGAGTATATAGTGTTTTTTGATTCTCATAGGATTGTAAATGGAGTAGTTTTGATATAGGGAGATACATTTGTAGTGTATGGGTCTTAGTAGTAGAGGATAGATGAATAGAACTACCATATGCATGACCATGAGATATTTTTAGTTGTTTATGATTTGATGTTTTAGAAGCATTATCTTTTGGTGGAAAATTTTACTTTGTATACGAATCATAAGAGCTTAATGTATATCTTTTCGTAGTGAGAAATTAATATCTAGAATCCAAGATGGGTTGTGTATATTCACTCATTCGACTTTCATATAGTGTATATGACTTGGAAGGGAAATAGTGAATGATACTTTAAGTAGGAAAACATAGTCTTAGAGAGTTGAAAAGTCTATTTTTGAGTGGAAGATGATGACATTATTGGATGAAATGCATGTTTTGTTTAGGGGAGTCTGGAAGTGATGATACTCATATCAGTGTCAGTAGAGTCGACACATTTGAGATAGATTAGGTATAAGTAGTATAGGGATTTAGAATATTTATTCTTTTGGTAAATAATTAAAAGTTGGGAGTCACCACTAGATCAGAACATAGATAAGGATCAGACCATCAATGTGAAGAATCATGTTCTTATACCTATGAGAATATGGGAGGAGATGATGTAGGAATTTTCTACTATACAGTGTGTGGTGCATCCAAGTGTGACCAGAGTGTACTGTGACCTATGATAATAGTTTTGGTGACTAAGAAGCAATATAGAAATAAGACGGTTCATTATATGATTCCACACTTGTCAGCATGTGAAAGGTGAGAATCAATGATTTGGTGGTTTACTACAGTCGTTTCCCATTCTATATTGGAAGTAGGATGACGTTACTATGGAAAATATGGTGGGTCCCATTAGGATGTGTTAAAATAATGACACTATTTGGTTGGTTGTGGACCATTTCAAAAAATTATCACACTAAATTCATATATGGGACACTTTATCTGTGAATATTTTTGCAGTCGTATATGTTACACACATAGTCTGTCTGGACATGGTGCCATAGAGCATTGTTTTAGAACATGGCTCATGTTTTACTCTAAGACTCTAATACTGTAACCACTCAAAGTTTAATCATTGGAAATTCCCTTCTTATAATTATGTTCTATAATCACATGAAATCACAACATAAGGATCTACTAAGCACTATGTGAACTTTAAAAGTAATATTGTCACTTTGGTGATTTGAATTTGGAAAATATGACATACATGGTTGCGATTAGTAAGATGTTTGGAGTCTGATAAGAAAAAAAATAATATTTTTGAATAGTAACATGCCCTTATGAATAGTTATCTAACCCTTAGGAATAGTAAATTTTCAATGAGAATAGTAACCACACCCAAGAATATATAAGTAAAATTTAGACATATTATAAGTAAAAATATTTGAATAGTCAAAGTATTGTAATTTCTGTAATTAATAAAAAATTAAATACAATTAATTGAAATGAAAATTTATTTTTCTAAAAGGGTGTTCGTGAATTAAAAATTTTATGTCTTCTGGTTTGAAGATAATTCTAAAAGAGCTTACCTAATTTTTGAATGCCTTATGAAACAAGTTATAATTTGTATTTTCAAAGATAGTCATGTTTTTCATTAAAAATATAATTATTCATATTTAAAAAATTATTTATTAAAAATGTATTTCATTTTTTTGGATTCTACATGTCCAAAAATGGATAGGGTGAATTTTTTGTATTTTTCTAAAATACTTGAATTTTTATGAATAGTGAAATATGATAATTTAACATATATATACATTAATGGATAAATACATTGTTCCTAGAATCATCGATGGTGTATGATCCCTTGGTTCAAACACACACTCACATATTACTATTTATTATCATGGAATCATCACTAGTTCTTGTCTTAGGGAGAAATAATAAATTAAGGATTAAAATATTAAGAAAACCCGCCACCCCTCCACTATAATAACCAACCACAATCCCCTCTTCTATTCACTCCTATAAAGCCTTGTTCCTTGCCTAAATTATTCTCAAATCTCTCCAAATATCATCCCCCACTTACAGATGACCTAGGTATCTTAAAATTTCCAAATCGTCTCCTCTTATGATCCTCTCAAAAAAGATTAATTCAAGAGGTAAATTCCTCTTTTCAATTCTTTTACTTTACCTTAAAGTTCCTGTGTTTTCTTTTCTATCCTTACCTATCCTCATCCAAATTTTGTGAAAACTCTAGTACATTATATGTACTAGAATTTTTTTAGGATAATGGAATATGTTTTTAACATATCTCCTTTACCCTTCTTTTATACTAGTAGTAAAAAAACCACCCGAGATGTGTTAATTTACCACATTCAAGGATGATGGGTTTAAATTTCAATTTTTATCTTCAATTATAGTCATGAGACCATTATTATGGTTAAAACAGAAATTAATTTATGTATTATTTATCATATATTGTTCTAGAATCTTTTTGTACACATTTTTTTGATATATAAAACAAAATGTGTTTGCTATGATTAAAAACTGCCAATTAACCCAAAATGTTATCACTAAAGTTTTGTATAATGATTCATCATCAATCTAAGTAACCAAATGGAATTTACAACCATGTAACCTTATAGATGATAAACAATTATATATAACTCCAATTATGGACAACCATCCTCATTTTAAATGATTTTCTATTCATGTATATAAGTAAAACAATCATGAAACAAACAGGATAGAACAATGAAATTAAACCTCATAACCAATCAAAAAGGTTATCTATGAACTGAAAAATGTTATAATAAATCAATTACATGTAAAATGGGTTATGTACATATTCATTAATGAACCTAACTTGATTATTCCAATCACTAAGATCAATAGTAGAACAAAATCAGACCTAAGGTAAGTGATTATACCAAAACTTTGATTATTCCTTCGGGTTATTCTTACTCTCTTTTTACCCAATTGAAATAATATTTTTTTTATGTTCATCTTATAATTTCTTTTAATATTTCAAGAATCATGTATCAAGGTCCATTAACCATTCTATTACAGGTATTTACATATTTTTATGTGGTTACCTCCTCAATACTTCCCAATAAGAAAACCCGTTTAAGGGATCTTCCTAAATTCATACCCAAATTCATGTGAACTCTATAAATGATTTTAAACATGAATTATTTTTATAAAATTTTTATGTTTATTATGAACATCTTCTTTCCTCACTTCTAGTTTTATATAAATGATTATTCCATTTTCAATTTTAAATACACTTTAGTATTTTCCATAAAACTACACTAAAATGTTTTAATGCTAAAATTTCATAAATACTATTTTTACATGTTCCCACTTCTATTTTAAATCACTTACCTTGATATACAGCTATTTCCACTTATCAATGTCTATTTATATTCTAATTCATTTATGTCATGGACATTTGTCTAATACTCCTATTAAATTATGATTTATGACATGATTATAATACACAATTTTGTCCATGGGTTCCCATATGTTTATGTATGATTGATTATGAATGATTATATATGTGGCCGGCATATTCATTAACATTTTATGATAGGTACACCCAGATAGTGTCCAATTAATTCGGTAAATTTTAGTCGCAGGAGACGTTACGTGGAATGGCCTTGGTGGTTAGCCTTGACTTGTGCTACCATGTGGAATGGTCTTGGAAATTAGCCATGAATGCTGCTACCATGTCCAACAGTCTTTGTGGTTAACCATGAAATTTTCTCCACTAAGTTCAATGAGCCTTTAATCCTACTAAATTAATGTTTTATGTTTTTTCAACATTACTATGAATCCATTTTTAAATGATCTCAATTTATATATGTTATATTTCCATATGTTCAGTTACGTTATATGCCTTTTTATATCATTGTGTCGGGATTCTTAACCAATATAAAAAAAGATTTATTCTTATTCTTTTTCACGTGATGGGATTTTTAGATCACCCATGTATTCATTTTATCCCTAGGTTAGCGTATACTGATTTATGAGAAAAATGGATGATAAGAGCTCAATATGAAAATTTAAAAAATAAATATTTTCTGTTTTCTGTTTATATACCTAATATTACAAGATAGTAAACTTCACAATCCATGGCTGGTGTTATAATGTATAATTATGCATAAAATCATCTAATTATATGTGTAAAATTCTAGGGTTTGTATATTTGGTATTAGAGGATTATCTAGTTATTTTTTGAGATTTGGAATAAAGAACCTTAGTAAGAACCTTAAGGATGAGACTAAGTATAAGAAAACATACATTGATTTTGGTAAGTATAGAGTAAGTTGTTTATCAAAAAAATACATCCATGTTTGGAAACAAATAGGTAGAGGTGGCTCTATCATATATGTATATAGGGGTAAAACCCAAAAATAACGATTTGATCTAGACTCAAACGGGAACTGGTTCACGACAACAGGACTTACTACACTCTTGGTTTCACACTCTTGAGGGACATGAGTTGGTTAATTCATGATTTGGTACAAACACTTATTAAGGTAATAAAAAAGAGGCTATAAGAGTATATGTAGTGAAATATATCAAGGATAACCTAGATTTAAACCTAGGGAATCAAAAGTTAGGATATACTTCCCCTTTATATTTTTATCCTTTTATGTTCAAAATTTCATTTAAATTCTTAATAGGTATGTATTCAAGACCTCCAATTGTAAGTTATTTTTCTTAGTTAATAAATGGAAATAGAAGAACAAGTGAAAAAAATAAATGTGATATGGAATGTGAATATTTCCGTAATGATATACCAAATATGATGGGAATGGGTGCTCAAAACTACATGACAGTACGTACTCAACCGGCTGAAGTTATGAATAATAACTTGAATCACATGGAACACCCTAATCAACCAATGAAAGAGAAAGTTGTTGTTGAATCATTCATACAAAAAAATCCTTCCATGTTTTGTGTATCTTCTAATACCCTCCTCATGGAATATTAGATTAACTCTATTGAAAAGGTATTCTCTGTCCTCCACTACTCAGAAGAAGATAATGTCATATTGGTAGTCTATAGTTTTGGTGGGGAAGCTGATCAGTGATGGAAAATGATAAATAATACAAATTCTTAAGCAGAAATGGATTCCATGGATTTTGATTATTTCGAGAAAACATTTTTCAATAATTATTTTCCCCAAACCCTCTTCCTTAATATGGAAAGAGAGTTCCATGGACTCAAGCCGAAGGAAGATGAGTCCATCATGGCGCATGATGAAAAATTCACAAGGGATACCAGATATGCCTCTGACATTATCATGATCAATGAAATAAATAAGGATTTCTTTTTTAGTGGACTAAAGCTGAGTCTATGAAAATCATTGGTGATTCGAGACTTTTATAGTTATAAAGATATTGTCTATTATTCCCTCAATGTTGAAATGGATATTGGAGACTCCTAGTGGTCTGGATAGATTGGTGAAGAAAAGTGTAATATGGAGTCTAATATGGATGGTTTTTCAAATAAATATGATGATGGGAAGAATATTGAACATCCCATATGTCATAATTATGGTAATAAGCATCCTAGGAACTATCTAAAAGGAACTCGAAATTATTTCAAATGTGAAAAAATGAGTCACCTAGGTAAAAAATACTGAAGGGATATGAAGAATATAACTAATTTGGAAGAAGAATGGATGCATTAGATAAATTTCTAGATAGTGGTGTAGTTTTATAACTTCAAGGAGAATTGGAATTTTTCGAACAATTGCCCCATGTGAAGGGTTATTAGAGGAAATCCACAACAACCTCCAAGGAAACAAGGAAGGGATTATGCTATCGCTACTGCTGAGGTGGAGACTGACAAAAATGTGGTAAAAGGCATTCTTTTTTATTCATTTAATAATAGATAACATCATATTTTATTTTGGTTATACGCATTCTTTCATATCTTTCAAGTTTAGTAGAACCATTTGAAAACCACCTCAAAATTTGGGTACTAAGTTATATGTGAGAACATCGAATGAGGAAATTATTTCATCCAAGGTTTATCACTCCTGCTAGGTAAATGTTTATGGAAATAACCCCCCAAAAAATCTTTTAATACAACCTTTAGTGGATTTAGATGTTATCTTGGGTATGGATTGTCAATATTTATACAAATACAACATCAACTTTCAGGAAAGGGAGGTCAATCTTCACATCCCGAAGCATCCCCCAATTCTTTACCACTGTATGGAGGAAAATGAATATTCTTTAAAATACATATCTCACCTGTGGATATTACTGTCTTATGATAAAGTGTGTCTAGATAAAATTATTGAGACAAAAGAGACAATGCTTCTCAAAGATATTCCCATCGTGAGGGATTACACTGATGTCTTTCTGGAAGAATTTACAGGTCTTCCTTCTAATAAAGACGATGAGTTATCAATTAAAATTATTCCTAGATCTCTACTAATATCAAAGAGACCTTATAAAATGGACACCATAGATCTGGAAGAGCTGAAGAAGTAGTTATAATAGTATCGCAAGAAGGGTTTTATATACCAGAGTGCTTCACCATGGGGTGTGTCCAACCTCTTTGTCTAAAAGAAGGATGGATCAATGTGGCTTTTCATTGATTATCATGAGCACAATAAAATCATGATAAAGAACAAGTGTCCCCTTCCACGAATTTATGACTTGTTCTATAAGCTTTGTGGGGCCATTTTTTTCTCTACGTTTGACCTTCGGTTAAGATATTCCCAGTTAAATGTGTGGAAGGAAGATATTACCAGGACTACAATTCAAACGAGTTATGGACCCTCCGAGTTCATAGTGATTCCCTTGAGAATCACTAATGATCTAAAAAATATTATTTATTTAATGAGTAGATTCTTTTGTGATTACCTTGACAAATTTTTGGTAGTCTTTATTGATGATATTCTAATATACTCTAAGAGAAAGGGGGAACACGAGGAGAATTTGAATAATGTGCTAATGACTTTGAAAAAAACTATATTCAATGTACAATAAATATGAGTTCTGGATGTAAGAAGTATCATTAATGGGGAATATTATAACTTGAAAAGGGATATTTTTATACCCTTACATGACAAAGGAAATTAAATAGTGGTCCTGACCAACATCATCAATAAAGATCCACAGTTTTCTTGGTCTAGCTAGGTATTATCGACAAATTGTGAAGAGCATATCACAATTTTCAAACACAATGACCAAGCTGAAATGGAAGGGGATGAAGTTTTTTTTGTACTCAACAATACTAATATGTAATTATGGAGTTTAAAAAGAGGATTATCCCTATTCCAATACTCACACTCCCAACAAGTGGAGAAATTTCTGTGGTGTATAGGGATTCTTAAAAGAAGGTCCTAGGTTGTGTGTTGATGAAAAATGATAAATTGATAGCCTACACCATAGGGAAGATGATAATATTTGAGAAAAATATCATATGCATGATCTAGATTTTGCAGTTGCGATATTTGTATAGAAAATATGGTGGTATTATCTCTACAAGGAGAAGTGTGAGATATATTATAATCAAAAGAGTATAAAATATATTTTGACAGAAAAACATACTAATATAAGCAAGATAATATGGTTAGATATCAATGAGGATTATGACTTCTCAACCCACTACCATCCTGGGAAGGAGAATAAGGTGACAGATGTTGTAAGAAGAAAGGATCCTACATCTTTATCAATCATAAGAATTGAAAAAGATCCAATCTTCATAGATTTGTAGAAGATTGCACAAGGGAATCATAAAGGGAGGAACATTATCAATGCATTCCCAAATTATTGTTCATCCATCCCTCAAGGAGAAAATAAATGATACTCAAAGAAGTGTTGTGGAAATTCAAAAAATGGTGGAATCCATTAGAAATGGGAAATCCTATGAGTTTAATATTGATGAGGAAGGATTTGTAAGATGTGGGTCAAAATTATGTGTACCATCTGATCCAGAGATAAATGATGATCTTTTTAATGACACACATAGATCAACCTTATCTATTCTCCTTGGGAGCACAAAGATGTATCGTTGTATTTAAGAGAACTTTTGGTGGGACAATATGAAGAAGGTGATTGCTGAGTATATTTCAAATTTCCTTGTATGTCCAAAAGTGAAAGATAAAAGGAAAAAAGTCAAATGGGGTGATGAAAGAAATACCCATACCATCATAGAAGTGGGAGAAAATAACTGTATAAATTTTCATTTGACTTATAAGGACATCCCAAGGAAATAATTATATATAGGTCATTATGGATCATCTTACAAAGACATATCACTTTTTCTCATTTCGAGAGGACCATTTTTTAATAAAAAAGTGATTCACTAGAACCCTTTATTGAAATATAAATAAATGTTAAAATATTAATAGGAAAAACAAAACAAATGAAAGATAGTCAGGAAACTGATGAATGATTGTGTTTACTATAGTGATGGAGGCTCTCGCCCATTCCATGTGGATGTAAACCCCTTCTCTCCATTTCAATATGAACCCAAGGCCCCCACCATCATCTGGAGGTCCAACATCAACTATGTCCATCAACTATTTATAGAACTTTATCATTGGATATACTTTCATGGAAATATATAAAAGATGTGGTAAGGTTGTATGGAGTACCACTACCTATTTTATGAGATTGAGATCTAGGATTCACCTTGAAGTTCTGGAAAAGTACCCAACATCCTCTAAGCATTGAGTTGAAATTCAAGACATCCTATCATCTCCAAACTAATGGCCAATCTGATCGAACTATTCTGACACTGGAATATATGTTTGGGGAATATTCTATGGACATCAAAGGAGTATTGGACCAACATATTCTATTGGTTGAATTCCCCTACAAAAACAGTTTCCACTCAAGCATCTGAATAACACTACTTTAATCCCTTTATGGGAAAAAGTGAAGAACACTGGTGTGTTGGGATGAATTAGATGAATGAAAGATACTAGGACATGAAATTGTCGATTAAATGGTGGAGAATGTGAAAACCATTCAGTAGAACATCAATGTAGCCCAAAGTAAACAAAAGATTTATGCAGAAAACCATAGATTAACCTTGAGGTCAATGTTTGACACATGGTATTTCTCAACATATTTCCATGGAAGAAGGTCATGAAGTTTGGTAAGAATGGAAAGCTATGTCCCAAATTATATCGTCCCCTTTGAGATTCTTGATTGTGTTGGAGTTGTGGCCTATCAACTAGAACGTACACATACTATGTCTAAAGTACATGATGTCTTCCATGTATCCGTCTTAAGAAAGTACATACCAGATCATTCACATTTACTATCTTCATATGTGGTATAGTTGGGGAATGATCTTTCTTATGAGTAGCAACCAGTGAATATCTTTGATCATAGAGAAAAAGTTTTATATAACAAGACTACTCACCTATGGTGGAACCATAAGTATGAAGAGGCAACATGGGAACTTGATGAGGTAATGACATGAAAGTAATGACACCTATTTAGAGCTTAGAATGTAAAAAATAATCAAGGTGGAAATTTCTTAATAGGGGAAGAATGTGATTACCCAAATTTTATTCAATAGAAAATACCTTCTTATAAATATGTCATATAATCACTTAAAATTAAAATATAATGAACTACAAAGTACTATGTTACCTTTACACATAATATTGTCACATCTATGATTTGAATTTTAAAAATCCGACATATACGGTTGTGATCAGTATGATGTTTGGTGTTTGATAAGTAAAAATTAATTTTTGGTAAATACTATCCTACCCTTAGGAATAGTAACAGACGCTTGTGAATAGTAATACAACCATTATGAATATTAAATCATCCTAAAGAATTCGTACCATACCCTTGAATGTATAAATAAAGTATAGACATCTTATGAGTGACAATATGACTATAGAAAAAGTATTGTTATTTTTTTAGGTAATAAAAAATAAATTACAATTAAATAAATTTTTAAAAATAATTTTTTTCTAAAATGGTGTTCATAAATTAACAATTTTATGTCTTTTGGTTTTAAGATAATTATATAAGACCATATGTAATTTTTGAAAGCATTATAAAACTAATTATAATATGTGTTTTTCATGTAAAATTAATTTTAATTAAAAATTAAGTGAATCATATTTAGAAAACTATTTTTCAAAAATGTATTTTATTTTGGATTATACACATCAAAAAATGGTTTAAGGTGAATTTTTTGGATTTTTCTAAAATACATGTATTTTTGATGAATAGTGAAATATAATAATTTACTGTATAAGTATATTAAGGGTTAAATACACTATTCATAGCATCATCGCATATGTAAGCACCCTTAGTTCAAGATCATATGCACTTATTACTATTTTTTTCATGTAATAATCATTATTTCTTGTCTTATGTAGAAATAATAATCTAAGGATTAAAGTATTATGAAAACCCCCCCCCCCCTCCACTATATAAACCACCCACACTCCCCTCTTCTCTTGACTCCTATAAAGCCTTATTCCATGTCTAAATTCCACTCAAATCTCTCCCAAAACTCCTCCCCCACTCCGAGAATCCCTTGGTATCCTCAAAAGTCTGAATCCCCCCCTAAGAGGCTCTCAAAGAAGATTAATTAAAGTGGTAAATTCCTCTTTTTCAATTATTGTACTTTCCTTTCAAGTTCCATTGTTTTCTTTTATATCCTTACCTATCATCATCCAAATTTTTTGACAACTCCAATACCTTATATGTACTAGAATTTTTTATGATATTGGAATAATTTATTATCGTATCTCATTTACGCTTTTTTTGTACTGGTATTAAAACCACCATCCGAGATGCATTAATTTACCACATTCAAGGATGATGGGTTTTCAATTGCCATTAACAACTTCAATTCTGGTAATATAACCATCCTAATAGTTTATATAGACTATAATATATGAATTATGTCTCATATATGGTTCTAGAATCATTTTTACATAGTTTTTTGATTTATAAAAAGAAATGAGTTCGTTGTGATAAAAAACCACCAATTAACCCATAAGGTTATCACTGACGCTTTATATAATAATTCATCATTAATCCAAGTATACAAATTAAAATTAAAACAATTTAACCTTATAGATGTTCAATAATAATGTATATCTGAAATTCTGGAAAACTATCCTCATTTTACATGATTATTCCTTCATGTATATAAGTAAATTGATCATGAAACAAACAGACCCAAACAATGAAATTAAAATTCATAACCAATCAAAAAGGTTATGAATGAACTAAAAAAAGTTATACTAAATAAATTAAATGTAAAATAGGTTATGTAATTAATAATTAATGATCATAATTTTATTATTCATTTCACTAATATCATGTGAATAAAACCATTAGACTTATGGTACGAGATTCTACCTAAACCTCCATTATTCCTTCAGGTTATTCTTAGTCTCTTTTTTCCCAAATAAAATTCAACATTATGTTTATGTAAACCTTATCATTTCTTTTTATATGTCCAATCTCTTGTATCAATGTCCATTCGTCATTATCTTTTGGGGATTTACATATTTTTAAGTGGTATCCTCCTTAATACTTCCTGATAAGAAAACCCGTTTAGGGGAACTTCTTGAATTCATACCCAATTTCTAGTGCACAATACCATCTATTTTAAACTTCCATTGTTTTTATAAAATCTATCTTTCTATTATGAAACACTTTTTATTTCAGTTTTGGTTTTCTATAAAATATTATTACGTTTTTTTATATTTTAAATGCGCTTTAGTATTTTCCTTAAAATTACACTAAACGTTTTTAATGAGAAAATTTCTTAAATACTCCTTTTACATGTTAACAATTTTCTTTAACATAACTTGCCATTATATATTCCTATTTTCCCTTATTAATGTCAATGTATGTTATAATTCCTTTTTTACATGGACACTTGTATGAAACACCTATTAAATTATGCTCTATGACATTATTATGATGCCCATTTCTTTCCACAGGTTCCCTTATGTTTATGTATCATTGATTATGTATGATTCTATATATGGAAAGCATATTCATGAAAATTTTATGATGGGTGAATCCAGATATATCTCCAATGTATCGGGTAATGTTTATTCTCATGAGACGTTATGTGTAACAGTCTTACCAGTTATCGTTGACTTGTGCTACGATGTGCAACAGTCGGTGGTTATTCTTGACTTGTGTTACCAGGTGCAATAGTATTGGTGGTTAACCTTGAATTTTGATCCTATAAGTGAAACAAGCATTGACGAGTGCTAAATTCTTGTTTTTTTATCTACCACATTACTATGATTCTATGTTTATATGATACCATGTTATACATGTTGTGGTTCCATATGTTCAATTACATTATTTGTTATTTTATATCATTATTTCATTCTTCCTAATTAATTTGATAAATATTTATTCTTATTCTTATTCCCTTATTGAACTTTTTAGATCACCCCTTTGTTCATTTTATCCCAAGGTTATCCTATACCGATGTATGATAACAATGGAATTTAAGAGCTCAATATGGAGATTCAATAAAGAAATATTTTATGTTTCCATTTTTATATACCTAGTCTTCAAAGATACTATAATTATTAATCCTCATCTTGTATTCCAATGTTTAATTATGTATAAAATCATGTAGTGTTATGTGTGAATGGATACAGTCACTATTGATAGAGATTTTATAAGGTTATTTTTATGTATGTTTTTTTTGTTGGATTTCCACCCACAATTAGATGGGAGGTCAGAACACACTATAAAGGTGGGTAAGGATATGATTCGGGCATGTGTCCTAAAATTTGGTGGGTCTTCGGAGAGCACCTAGGTTTGTTGGATCTAGACTATAATAATTTTTATCAGGAAAAAATTTAGATAGAAACATACTAGGATCTTTATGGTATGCAATGAAGATCCAAATTGTGTTGGATAGAGGAAGGTATGTCAAAGATTTTAGGACTATGTCTCATGTATGAGATGTCAGATCAGGTACAACTGATTTAGAATAAGATGTCTACAGCTTAGAGTAGACAAAAATTGTATGTTAAAAGACATTAGTGACCCATAATGTTTATAGAGGGTGATACATTATTTATTAGTGTGTCACTAAGATTGGGTCGCCATAATATACAGATACAGGTAATCATAGCACCAAGGTTTGTTAGACTATTTTGCTTTGTGGAGAGAATTGGGACTATGGAGAACTGATTACCTCTTTGACAGAGGTATAGGGCTATACATGGTGTTTTTAATGTGTCACGACATTGATGATATCACCCCGACCATTCTCATGTATTTGAGGTGGATGATGTTGGGGTCAAGAGAGATGTGTTATTTAAGGATCATCTGATATGCATGTTGGATCATAGTGAGACTATGTTGGGGGGAGAGATCATGCCAATAGTTTGTGTATCGTGGAATCATGGGCATGTTTAGGATGAATATTGGGAGAGAGAAATGGATATTCATGCTTAGTGGCCCGATCTGTTTGACTTAGAAATCATAGAAATTATTGGGAGTACAGCTCAATGATGAGTTTTTATATGCTGGGGAGATTTTATGATCATGACATCTTTTAGGGATGCCTGAATCTTATTTTAAGTAAATACTTTACCATTTAATTAATATATTTTTTTGGGTTTCATATTTTGTGTGTTTTGGTAAGAATGGAATGTTTTGGAGGAGTTTTTGGTAGCTTATAGTTGGTGCACGTTTTTCCTAAATCGTTTGCCTACCTAATATTTCCATGAAGTCCAAGACAGTCAAGGATGTCATGGTTTATTCATGGATAGACAAACCTTGTTCCGTCATATGAGTAATTGTGAAACACCTCTACATGAGGTGCATGGTTAGGGTTCATAGTTAGGGGAAACCGTGTGCCCCAAGCAGCAATCCATGTGTACGGTATTTTAAACCCCCGAAACTTATTAAAAAACATCATTTAAACCCCCAAACATCTAATATTGAACCATAATCATTTTATATCATTTTTTATGATATCAGATGGATTATTAGCCCTTTCATCCTTTGTTCATACTGAATTGAAGATCTATTGATAGATCTACACATCTCAGGGTATGTAGTTTCTTACCGATTAGATATATATATCTCATGATCTACTTCCAGATAAAATAAAAATTTTATATCAATTATTAGTATAATATATAGTTCTATGTTTATTTTATATTGATTCATTTGATCTTAGATCCTATTTCTAGTTATATTTCTCATTCTTTATAATGATTATATGGGTTCCTCTTGAATTGTATAATTCTATTAGTGAGCATTCATCACTTATTTCATGTTAAGTGAACTAAATTCCAATCACATATAGTTGATTTAATTGCTTGTCTTTAATTTTTATATTTTAAATTTCAATGATTGAATGAATTAATTGATAAGTGGATTGGTTTTTTTTAAATTTCCATAGGTTAGAAATTTAGGTTTAACATGAGCAATTGAATTGTGGAATTAAATTAATTGATTGTTGAAATAATTATTGAGATATTGATATTGTACAATTGGATTAATTAATATGTGAATTAATTAATGTATTTTTTTATTATGAAACTTTAATTTTAATAATTTATTGTTGAATTAATTAATATATTATTATTATTTTCGAATTTGGAATAATTTATTGTTGAATTAATTATTTAGATATTGAGATTGTTCATTGGTTTAATTAATGGGAGAATAAATTAATTATAATTGTTGTGTTTACTAATTAAATGTTGAATTATTTAATAGATATTGCAATTGTGAAAAGTGAGAAAGGGGTTAAAATTAATAAACATTGATTTTTTTGAAATATATGATATTGTGATTGATTGATATTTGTGTCAGGGATATGGTCTACTACCTTTAAATCCCCTAATGATAAATTGATTAACATTCATGTGTGGGACATGGTCTACATTATCAAAAGCACATAGTGATAATTTGATTGATATACATGATTGGGACATCGTATGGTTATTCAAAAGCCCATAGTGATAAATGAGTGTGGGACGTAGACTACTTCTTCAATGTCCCTGGGGTCCTAGGCATGGAAACCAAGACCCAAAATGTTGGCATTGTACCATGGTTCCATTTAGTCAGGACAATTTTTGGAGATCAAAATGGATAATGAAATACCATGTGTTGTAAAGAATTTTGAATTGAATATGTGATATGGTTTAGAATCTGGGATAGGCAGAAGCAAGTATTGAGGTTTGAGTGTCCTCAGAAACTCATGGGAGTAAGGTGGTTAAATTAAGAGAATTTAAATAAATCTGAACGACTTACATTATTTACTTTCTCTCATTCTTGGTACAACTACATAAAAATTTATTTACTGGATATTATTTTATACACCATTTTTGGTGGTCTACTAAGACTTACTCAAACCCTACATGGACTTCCAGATCGGTACTTGAATATATTTCATGGTTACTAGACAAGCTATGGGAAATGTCCCCCTTTTTAATTTTCCAAATAGATCTAGAATGAAGTGGAATCCATTGAAACATTCTATTATGATACATTATTTACTAAATGTCACAAAATCAACTCCTTTATAGATAAATCTTCAATAAAGACCATAAAATGGTACATCTAACCATTATATGTTTATGTAAAATTCAATGATGACAATATTCATTAATATTTGGTGGATAATATTTTATAAATCAACATTATTCCAACCGAAACCCATTCTCATTTGGGATATAAGAATATCAATCAACCAATTTTTTATTAGGAAATACAACTGTATAATAAATTTGAGTGAAAACCCTTGAGAAACATCACATTACAATACCAATTTAGAGACCTCATGTCAAATTCTGAGTTTACGATAGTTTCTAAAGACACTACTTTCAATACATTACCAGGATGAATAAGTATTAATCATCACAGGTTAGTACCTTATTTATACCATCAATATATAAAATACTATATTTTTTTGGAGAATTGGTGTAATTTATTATGAAAAATCTTCTTTTTAACACCTGAAAAGATTTACTTATTAATTCTGGTTACTAAATGATGGAAGGAAATAAACCACAACTTAAGAATACCATAAGGATTGTAGATATTAATGGTTTCCCATTAACCATTGGAGTAAAGTAATGGGAATTTCAATTCTCCCTATTTACTTATTCGTGGACACAAATCCATATTTAGTAAATCATAACATCCTACCAAAAGATGAAAATATCCTCAAATCACCATATTCTCTTATGATATAACTAAAAATGCACCTCTTTATTAACCTCAATTAATGGGTTGAAATAATTTTTTAAGAAACCTATATATTTATCATGGATTCAAGATTATATTGCAAAATACATCCATAACTAACATTCTATCAACAAAACGAAATAATTCTTATCAAATAAAAAAACACCATCTATAGAAAACATATGGAATTGATGCCTTTTCTTCCATTAAAATAGTAATATTTAAACCAAATGAATATTTACTAACTTCAAAAGGTGTTATTTTCTCAAATATGATGAAATTTTTGAAAAATATACTAATTCTTAAGATTTTGATTCATTATCCACACCTAATTTCAATGAGGATGAAGAATAAAGAAATTCAATAACTACCTTTGATATGGGATGTTCAACCACTTTTTTGAAATTATGAATGTGATCATTTGTATTGATAAAGACTCAGATCCAACACTGATTAATACCTCAATGAATCCCAAGGATAATTATTAGTACATTTAATATTTCATATAACAATGGGATTCCTTTATAAAGAGCTCCAAAAACATTATTGTTTTATTCTCATAATTCACAATTCACCACCATCAATTTAGAACAAATCAATGCAAATATGAATAATCGATGATAATAATTCACACATCTCATGGGGATAAGGTGAATGTCAATTAGACAATTTATTTACAGAAAATTTCATCTATTAAGTAAAATACACAAAAGGGATTACTAAAATTATCACCTTGAGGAAGTAGAATTTATAAATTAATGTTTTTATGAACTAAATATATTTAAATGGTTATAACCTAAAGTAAAACATCCATATTAAAATTATAGAACTATTTATTAATTTAACAGTTGGTTTTCAGGCCTTATCATTCCTAGATGGTTACTCAACATATAATAAAATATGAATGGATTTAGAAGATAATGAGAAGTATTTTTATATAGATTATCCTGGAGTGTATTTTTATAAAGATATTTTTCTTTGTCTGAATAATGTAATATAATATATTTAAAGTGTGATGTATGAAATCTTTAAACCCCTACTCACAAAAATCATTAAATGTTACATTGATGATATTTTCATTAAATAATTCCAACATCCACATCATTTAACTAACATGGATGTAGTTTCCCATATGAGTTGATCACATAATTAAAAAATAACCCACTGACGATTTCAATCAAGTTTATCTATGTAGAAATAATTTGCTTTTTGGTTTCCTGAAATGGAATTAAATTAAATTCTAAGAAAATAAAGTAATTACATGATATTTTTCATCCTTAGAATAAATGAGATTTGAGTGGAATTAAATGGTGCCTCACTGATGTCAAATACTTCAGTATAAACTTCATTGTAAACTAATTAATATTTAAAAAATATAATGAATAAATAATAGAGCTATTAATATTTCTCTAGTGAATATGATAACTTCATGAAACATATTTCACACCCTTCGATTTTCATTACATGAAAACTATACAGTGATCAATTAGTTCCATTATTTCCTAGAAATATTACATGGGAAATAATGATAACCTTTAATACATTAGTATAATAATATTGGATGTTGAGAGCTGTTGTACAACTATTGAGAAGAGTTTCCTCAAACTCGTCATTGAAGTATAAGAGCTAAGACACTATCTAAAACATCAAGAGGAAAAATAGATAAACTACACAGATTAAATCATGTATATAATTGGTTTTCCTATAAATAATGGATGATTATAGAGATTGTTTTTCATCTAATAAATGTTTGACACACATTTTTCATCCTAATAAGTAACTAAATGAACAATTTTGGTAGATTGTATAGTGAAACACACTTCATCATAGGATTCAAATTTGGATTTAGAGATCCATAAATAATAATTCTTATTTGTCAATGAAACATCTAAAACATTTAAAATGAATTTTCATAGTTCATATCGAAGTCAAATTGGGAAGAGGATGGAAGAACAAAAACCAAATCGAGTCATTTTGGGGATTATGTTTTATATATATATAAATTAGAATATTTCATAACATTCCATAATTTTTATGGGTGTACCAATAACGTGGTAGAGTACCAAGACATTATTATATTCTTTGATTTATAATTAAAAATATATATTACACAACAAAACATTAAAGGTAACTCAAAACTAGTGATTGAGAATATAAATAGACAGCATGTTATCAAAAATAATTAATTGATAACATTTCCTTACTATACAATAAAAATTTTGTATCAATATATCTATGAGTCACTGTTTTCTCATTTTTAACATTAACAAAATGATTGAGTATTTGAATTTTTCTATTTTGTAAAAACTAACATTGATCCATAAAAAGAAGAAAAAACCACCCACACATCACACTTGAGAGTAGTTCTTCCATTTTTCAATAATGATAAGTATTAGATCTATAGGGTTGGTATAAATCTAGGTAATGTTGGATCCTCATATATCAAATGATGTTGAAAATAATTGGATTTCCATAAAAATTTAGTAACGTTGGATCAAAATTACTATTCCATATCATTTGTTTTGAAAATAAAAAAACACATTATTTTGATTTTGAGAGAATATATTTTCATATAAATTATATTTCTAATTATTGTAAATATGTTATTCACTTTTTTTTAGTGAGCTGAAGGTGATCCAGTTATGTTTTGGAGTTTTTTGAAGTCAGAAAGAACTACATCATGAAAAACATAAGTTGAACCTTCTATGTTTGTTATAAATGTACCCAAAGAATAAGGAAAATTTTATTACAATATAATCTATAAATGGGGTTAGATAATTAAGGAATGTAAGATTATATGAAATATAATATTATGAACTAATTTTTTTCCACATAGTGTTTTACACGACCTCATAGTTAGGAGTTTCCTTGTATAATATTAATTAGTGTGATAGTTAGAGCATTTGAGTATGAGGTTATTATTATTACATATCAAAAAATTTATTTATAATAACATAATTTCAATTATATTAGATAAAGGATATTTCAGTGTTAAGAATGCATGTATTGTGCAAATTCAGATTCCAATGATGTTTGGGATGGACTTACTGGTGATCGTGTTGATCTAAGAGGAGCAAGAAATGTAGATTCTCTCTATTGATGGATTATAAAAGAAGTTACAGGGTATAGAAATTTTATTTTATAATTAGTTAGATTTATAGACTTATAGGTTTATAAAATTTATCAATTGTGTATACGTACTAATCCTTCTATAACAATGAATAAAAAATGAGTATTTTTTATGAGTTAGAATTGATTTATATACATTAAAATAATCATTAAATGAGTTTTCAAATGGTCATCTAGAAATCCAAGTATTTTTCACTATGTTATTTTAAATTTTTAATAGATTATTTCTTATATTATATAATTTTAAACTGGTATCTTTTATTTTATTCAAAATTTACATTTTAAATCATTTCACTCTTATTAGTTTAAAATTTTTAACTTATGAAAAGTTTATATTCATAAGACTCTAGGGGTGATGCTCCATGATAACTATCATGATTTTGATTTTCTACCAGGTAAATCAATGATAATAATTACCCAATTATTTATGATATTTATGATATTTATGATTGATTATAATCACTTGGAGAGAGATAATTAAGGGATGTAAAGTTGGTTGAGGAATTCATAAACATACTATAGAATAAATGTGAATCAAAAAATGTTGTTAAACATTATACTTAGAATAAAATTAAGTTGATCTTATATTATTTTATTGGAAGTAAAATTTTACAAAAAATAGGTCAAATAGAGATTCATAATAATTGAAAATTAAAAATAGAGTTTCCTTTGATAAGACTTATATAGGAATAAATTATAGAGATACGAAATCAAAGATTAGTAATTCCAATATAAATTCATAGAGATATTTGGATGATAGTTTTATAGAACTTACTAAGGGATAATATTTTAATACGGTTACAATAATGATCAATAAATAGAACATCCAAAATGATTTCCTAGAAGATAGTAAATACTTGAATGAAAAATCACATGGGATGGAAATTTCAGCAGATGATATATGTTTTGAATGTAAGATACCATATAATATTAGGTCAAATTTTCCAAAACTAAAGAATAAGGATAGGAAATCTTGGATATCATTGAAGATAAGAGGAATGAATGTGTTAATGGTTATGGACACTTAGAATTCTAGATAATATTTTTCTATTAACAGTTCATTAGAAAGTAGTGATGGCAATTAGAGAATAAAATCGTTTTAGGCTAATGTTTCTCAAAATAAAAAATAGATGGGGAATATGACTATAATTATTTTTTCTATTTTTATGTTTTAATGCCAATTATTCTTATTAATTTTACAACTTATTCACAGATTCAAAATCGTAGGATGGGAAGAATAGTTATGTATCATAAGATAATGATATATTGATTATATTATTTAAAAAATATTAAAAGCTAAGTATGAGATAACTATGTTTTAAAGTAAAATTTAACTATTAACTTCATAGATGTATGAAATTACTATAATGGTTTCAAATACGGATGATGGAAATGTGGTTGTGAAGAAAAGTTCTAAAGTAGAGTTCCTGAAGAAAATACTTTTATATTTATCATTTGGAAGGATAAATTTTTAAAAACATTATATATAATTGAATAATGCCATAATATCTTCTGAGTAGTATATAATTCTATAATAAGGTCACACATTGAACAAAATTACTTTTTATTGAATAGTGTACCATTTTTCACTAAATGTTAAAGAGTTATACATTGTAAAAATTATTACACATTGAATATTGTAATATCTTTTCGTTCTCATAGATATTTTATTTTGAAGGATCTTGTTGTTATTTAGTATAGAATATTTGGATAGATTTGGGTGTCAAAATATTTATTCACATATATTTCTAGACCAAATACATTCTAGGAGCTGGAGACTTATTTTTTTCTTCATAGAAAGAATCTATATACCAATCGTTCAAAAAATTTGTAATTGGTAATTTTATGTATTAGTATACTAAATATTATGTTGTAATGACCCATAATTTTATCAATGGAATTTCCTTTATGATTTTATAATTATTTAATACATACTACAACATTGTTATATAAATACCATTCACTATATAAACCAATAATATTAATTTTAATGTTTCATTTTGGAAATAAATTTCACATTCATGGTTTTATTTCAAGATATTATTTTGTTTGTTTTTAGTCTGGTATTAATCCTATATTTTCCCTATGAGTTTTTAGATAAAAATATATACTTTTTACTTAACAGAAGGTGACACATAGTTGGCACATAGTTAGGGGATACTATGTTCATTACCCAGGATATTACATGCCCAATTTAACTTTTTGGATAGTGGGGACCACTCAGTTAGAGAATAGTTTGAAAAACCAAGTGAAATGTCCCACTTAGGTAGTGATGGGAACACATTTGTCGCACAGTCTTAAAAATCATGCTGGAAAACCATGTGAATTTTATTGGTCATTAAAAGAGAAAAATTACTATTCTATTATCTTCTAGTTTGACCCTAATTCACATCCTATCCACCCCATTCAGGATTTTAATCCATTAGAGCCTCCTTTATACATTCCTGGACCTATTGACCACCATTCTATAGGTGGTTTTGGTGTGGGAACATCATGGAATATCCATGTAAGCCTATTTTATAAAAATTCATCCACCTTCTATAGTTTCTCCTCCATCTTTATTGAGTTATTATTTTCCATTGGGTTTTTTTACCTAAATTGGGTTTTACCTTTTGTTATTGGGAGAAATCTTGTTGATTATTGTTTGATATTTCCTTTTTTATGGTCTTATGGTCATGCAGTTGTGGTTTCAAACTGATTTCTATAATTTTCCTAGTTTGAGGTAGGTAGTTCCATGATTTTACAATATTAGATTAATTTTATATGTGTTTTTTTGTTTCTTCAATGCATTATATGGATTATTTTTGTGGTGAGAAATATGATTTTGAAATGTTTTGAGATGAACATGTGTTGAAAATTAGTTTTCTAAAGAAAATTGTTTTTTTTTCAAGTTTGCATCATTGTTTTATTTCATAAATATGGTCTATACATATTGTCAAAGATGAAAATTCTATTTTCAAAGAGTTGTAAAGGTGAAAACATGTGGAATGTAGATTTTCCACAGGAAATGAAAATTTGGTTACAAGTTTATTTTTTCACCTTAAATATTTCTTTTAATTGTAAAAGTAATGTGAGACATGTTATAAAATGGTATTGATTTGAGCATGAATTTTAAAGAGGATTTTCCCATGGAAGTGGTTAGGTTTTGTATGAGTTCTTCTTGTTTTGTTTGCAAATGGGTTTCACAAATTTTGAAAGTGGTGTGAAATGTACTCCCAAATTTTTCTAGTGTGTGTGTGAAATTGAAAGTGATTTTTTTATGGAAAATGGTGGCTCCATGAGAAATTTGGCCATTAAACCAATGTTAAAATGTGAAATCGGTTATTTTCCCTGTGTTATTGTGATTCTTGGAAAGTTTATGTAATGTAAAGACCCATAAATTTCAAGGAAATTATTTTTCTTAGTTTTCTTGTTGATTTTATGAGTACGCTGTTTTTTACAGCACCCGATTCCGAGGCCCGGTGTGCCCAAAATCAATTTTCGAAGTTTAGCTCGGGTACGTTCAGTGAACGAATGAGCGAGTTTTCATAACTTTTGAAATGGTGCTCGGAATCAAAATTTGAGGGCACCAATGAAACTGCAGCGCCAGTAATTGCTTAGGATGACCATTTCTAGAGTTTCGTTTGCTCGAGAGGGGTTGTTAAATAATTGGGTTAACTGAAGAGTGAAATAAAATTTTCTCTACAATTTTTTTCTTTTCTATGTAATTATACCCTATGTGTGGAAGTTGGGGTGGGACCCACTACATCCTAAATCCCCTTGGTAAGATATTAGTGAGGTGGGGCCCAGACGTGCCCCACCCCTTCAATTCCCCTAAACACCCTCTTAATTTTGGCAACCCCCCTTTATCATATAACTCACCCACTCCCCCTTTTTATTGCATGTCAACCCTAAAATTAAATTGATTGATTAATTCTATTCAATGAATTTAATTTTGAGTTTGAGTTTTTTTTATGTTTTAAAAATGCATGGCATGTGTTAATAAAATAAGGATGGCCTTATTTTATTTGGGGTTGTTTAGTTGTGTGAGGATTTTGGGAGAGGATACTCAAAGTCTTGAGGATATTCATCTTCTTCATTGGAGAACGTGATGAATGCCAAGACTTCGACGAAGAACGACGTCACCACAAGGAGATATTGACATGTCGCCTCATCTCCTCTCTGCAGTCGGTGTGTGACACCTTTCCCAAAGAACGACGATGTTCCTTCCTTCATTCTTCTTCTCACATCAAAGGAAGGGAGACACCGCTCCTCCTCTAATGTTCTCCGTCATCGTATACGGAGCCTTCCCCCACAACATCATCTTCTACGACGCAAGCTTCCACGAATTCTTCTCTGAGGTAGGGGATTGTTTTTACGTTCGTTGTTATTTATAGCATTAATCATTAAATAAATAGATGATTGTTATCGAGTTAAAAGGACGAGGCTAGACCGCACAAACACGGCTGACCCTCCTCTCCATTGTTGTTGTACATCGTTATAGATTGGAACGGAGGCAACACTGTGTCATTGCACCATGATGAAATGAAGAAACTGCGGCCGGTGCGGGCTGTGGCGAAGAAGCGTGGGGTCGTCGCGCCGCGGACGGAGTCGGGGCACGGCGGAGGGGCGTGGCGCCGTCACGCCGCGCCAGATGGCCCATCGCCGCGGCGGTTCGGGAAGGCGGTCGGCTGATCTGGCCGCCGGCACACCCTGGAGGCAGGACCCCCATAGGTCCTGCATGAACAGAACAACCAGCCATAAAGGTCGGCTGCTTCCCAGGATAACAGTTGGTTGAAACCCCCAGTCAATGGACAGGGCGGACCTTGTAGGTTCTATCGTTCGCTTCAAAGGTGGTGGCGGCCTTCCCCCCTTCCACGTCCGCTCAGCACGCGGGCGCCCACACAAGGCCGAACCGGCCGGGCCGGGCCGCCCATGCCGGGCCGGACCCCCACTTTCGGCCGGGCCACACTGGCTGGGTCGGGCAGCTCTAGGTGGACCGGGCCGAGCCAGCCAGGTCGGGCCATGCCCAACCGGGCCAAACCCAGACCCGGGTCAGGTCGACCCGGTACGGGCTGACCCAGGGGTATCAGGCTGGGTTGGACCGGGCCCGAACCCCCTGTTTTCGGGACAAAATCGTTCAAATGCCCATAACATGGTCTATGGACCTCCGATCAATGCAAAGTCAGTTGCATAGTGAACCTTGGATCGGAATGGTCATTTTAGTATATTGCACTCAGCGTTTTAGAGAACTTTGGGTATCACTAGGTTGGATTGAACACGAAACCAACTGGGCACTCAGAGCGGAAACACTTAAAACATGATCTTCGGACGTCCGATTGACGTTCCGTCGACTTTGGTGGTTTCCTCTTAGTGAGACGGTTCTTTTGGATTACTTAGATCGAGGTTTGGACATAGTTGGAGTATGGTCGGGTTGGTTTTGACATAAAAACCAACAGGGCCTCGGAGACGAAAAAACCAATAACTCTCAGACCGGGCGTCCGATTGACGCGCCATCTATCGCATTGATTTCCTATTGATGAGACAGAACTTTGGGATACATAAACTCCATACTTTGTGTCTATCTATGTATCGAACCCCCTTGGCTCGTGGAGCGGACCCTCCCGGAATCGAGCATGATGTGTGCGGGAACCCTAGAGCTGGCTGCGACTACGACGACGACGACGACTGTACTGGGATCCTTTGTGGGTTCGGCAGTGATGACGACCATAGTGAAATCCTCTGTGGGTTCGATAGCGATGACTACTGTTCTTGTATCCTGTGTGGGTCTGACAGTACTTGACTACTTTTCTTGTATCCTATGTGGGTCCGGCAGTATTTGACTATGTACTTGTATACTATGTGGGTCTGGCAGAGTAGCTGGTCTTGTATCCTTTATGGGTATGACAGCTTAGCTGGTCTTGTATCCTGTGTGGGTCTGACAGAATAGATGAATCAGTGGATAAATCTGATCATCTCTATCGTCTTATAGAGAAGTATATATGTGTGAGTTGAGTCTTGACTTTCAATCATTATCTTTGATAAGATTGTTTTGTTATCCTGTGTGTATTGGGTTGTGGTATCCTGTGTGAATTGGATTGTGCTATCCTACGTGGACTATATCAAACTCGGTCTCGAATGTTGGAGCCAAATTTGAATTGATGACTTAGGTATATGTGTGTTCATATACCTAAGTAGGTTTGGTTGTTACTTCGTGATTGTAACTTTCCTTTTTGGTTTATCCTTCGTGGATTCTGGGAGAACTTCGGGGGTCTCGGGGTCCCTACTGAGTAGCATATACTCTCCCCTGCACGGGCTATGCCCACACTAGATTGTGTTGGATGCAGACGACGGACAACACTGACCGAGGTAGGAGCTCGTGGAGCTGGACGGTACCTGGAGGTGGATCACTAGACGGGACGTACACGGAGCAGACGGCTGGAGCTGAGGAGCAGAGGAGACTATATGTACCCACCCTTCAGGTGGAATTTCTAGAGGACATCTTGGTGTTTTTTATTTTCTTTTCTGCCACTATAATCTCTTTTGAGTTGTACTTTACTTTCAGTTGGGTTTGTATTCTGTCCCATTTACTTTCCAGTACATACCTTTGTACTCAGTTTACTTAGTGTTTACTTCTGCTTGCATACTCTATGGTTTTTGTTTTCTTACTTAAAGGCAATTCCTTCCCTGATATCGGGATTTACACCTTTGGTGCTAGTCACCAGCCCCTGGCCTATGGAAGGCGGTCTTGTGGTAGTCACGACACAGGTCCCGAGGACGGGTTATGACAAATTGGTATCAGAGGAGTTCGATTCTACTGTAGAACTTAGAACTCCGATCTTTCTTCTATGCGAAGCAATAGTGTTAAGGGTACCAAGTGTGGTCTTCAGTTCAGGGAGTCCAGTGTTGGTGTGGCAACCGACGTATCCATACACCAGGACCCTAACTACTGATTTCCGACCCAGTGCATGAAAACACTGATTGCATGTGTGTTTCGAAGTTTTCTTTGTGATTACTTGTGTTAGCTCACTAGGTATACTGTTTTGACCGTGGCACACCTATTTCTTTTAGGATGGCCCCACGACGGTAGCCATCTAGTGTTCCGAGCGTTGTACGAGATGGTAGCCCACCGAGTGACGAGGCCTCGGTGCAGGGTCCCATTACAGCAGAGGCACCAGCGGTACCTCTACCCACTAAGCCACCGATGACACCGGCCCCAGCCACTGAGAGTGCACGATGCCTTAGTGCACTGCACATGTTTCAGCATCAGAGACCGCCCAGGTTCCATGGGGAGATGGACCCTCAGGAAGCCGAGGATTGGATGGAGGCTCTTGTATGAGGTTTCAGGTTAGTAGGGACACCAGCTGACCTCATGGTGATCCTTACAGTGAGTCTCCTGCATGTGGAGGCAGGTAGATGGTGGAGCCTGATTCTCTATGTACATGAAGAGGCATCCCTTCTTTAGTTGGACTTTGAGAGCCTCTTCCGCTTAGAGTTCGTACCAGCCACCCTCTGTGCGGTGCGCATTCAGGAGCTACTACAGCTGCAGCAGGGCAGCATGACGGTATCCCAATACTCAGCGAGATTTACTTATCTCTCGTGCGATTCCATGAACATGGTACATGATCCATTCTTCCAGGCCCGAAACTTCGAGCAGGGAATAAGGCATTAGATCAGAGAATTGATGATCTCCCTCAGTATTCTGATACAGGAAAGAGTACTGGAGCGATCCCTTCTCGTAGAGAGCTTTCTTGCTGAGCCTACACCAGCAGTGAGACCTCCCATAGGGCGGCACGTAGCAGAGTCATCTGCAGCTGGTAGTTGATGGATGTCACAAGGGTCCTAGCGGACTAGACCATCATGCAAATGACCTCAGGATATTGGCTCAGAGGTGCGGGGCACACGCAATAGAGAGAGACTTTCTAGGAGAAGATAGTGCTAGGCATGCGGCGGGTAGGGCCACATGGCTCATGACTACCCGACCCGCCGCACAGAGGAGCACAGACGGTTGAGGGACCACCCAGGCAGAGGCAGAGGTTCGACCATGGTGGTCCGTAGGGAGCAGGAAGATGAGGCAGAGGAGCTGGCCGAGCAATAGGTGATGGGCGATGCTTTGAGGCTCTACCACCACCACCACTAAGAGGTCCACCCCGACCACAGGGAGCTGGCGGGCAGAGGCAGGCTTAGCTTTAGGCAGTAGAGGCCTACGACCACGGTGCACCAGAGATGATTTGAGGTATTATCTGTGTCTACTCCACCCTTTCTGTAGTTCTTATAGACATATGAGTGAGTCATTATTTCATTTCTACCACCCTTTTTCGGAGCTTAGAGATTCTGACGGAGCCGTTGCCTTGATCCTTATGGATAGAGACTCCTACGGGAGCAGACTCGACGATTACGAACTGGTGCCGGCATTGTGAGCTTACTATAGGAGGTGAGAGCTTCGGCTGGGATCTTCTTGTAGAGGCGTCGAGGCCTTACAACGTCATCTTGGGCATGTATTGGTTATCTATAGTCCATGCTCAGATTGACTGTATTAGGCGCAAAGTTTGGTGTGTCCGCACTGATGGGAGCAGGTTCACCATCACCAGCGAGAAGGGAGCCTTTGTAGTGCAGGATGGACTCATGCAAAGGAGAGGACATCCGATTAGTCATCAATTGACTAGCCTCATCCTAGGAGCAGTGGACGTGCAGAGTCCAAGTTTTCCTGTAGTGGTGGATCAGTATGTGGACATTTTTCCTAACAACGTCCAGAACTACCTCCTCGCAGAGAGTTATACTTCTATATTGACATGTACCTCAGGACAACTCCGATATCTACTCCATCATATCAGATGGCTCCCGTTGAGCTTCGAGAGCTACGAGTATAGCGGGAGGACTTGCAGGGCAAGGGATTCATTCAACCTAGTGTTTCACCCTGGACTTCCCCAATTTTGTTTGGAAAGAAGGTGGACGGGAGCTTGAGACTGTGTGTCGATTACCATCGTCAGAACCAGGTGACCATAAGGAACAAGTATCCGCTACCGAGCATTGAAAACCTCTTTGATCAGCTCAAGGGAGCATGATGGTTCTCAAAGATTGACCTCAGTTCAGGCTATCATTAGCTCAGAGTTCGAGACGAGGATGTGCTGAAGACGACCTTCGGATGTCGGTATGGCCACTATGAGTTCTTGGTTATACCTTTCGGCATAACCAATGCTCCATCAGTGTTCATGAGCCTCATGAACAGGATCTTCCAGCCTTATCTCGATCGATTTGTTGTATTCTTCATCGATGATATATTGATTTACTCGACTACTAAGGAGGACCATGCCTACCACTTGCGGGTTGTACTGGAAACACTCTGAGAGCACCATATTTATGGTAAGCTCTAGAAGTGTTAGTTCTGGATACGTGAGGTCCAATTCTTAGGACACTTCATCTCTGAGGTTGGAGTTGCGGTGGATCCTGCGAAGATTGAGGCAGTGCTAGATTGGTAGCCACCCAGGAGCGTGACAGAGGTGTGGAGTTTCTTTTCTCTGGCTGGGTACTACCAAAGATTTTTTCTAGACTTCTCCAGAGTTGTAGCACAACGTTTAGCTTTGAAAAATAAGGGGAAACCATTAGTGTGGTCAGATAGATGTCAGTAGAGCTTCCATGAGCTGAGACAGAGATTGACCAGCATATCCATCTTGAGGCTACCAGATGAGGGAGTAGGGTTTTTAGTCTACTGCGATGCATTAGGGACTGGAATCGGGTGTGTCCTGATGCAGGAGTGGGCAGTGATCACCTCTGGATCATGAAAATTGAGGCAGCATGAGAAGAACTACGCTACCCATGACCTGGAGTTAGTAGCAGTGGTCTTCACTCTGAAGATTTGGTGGCATTATCTGATGGGCGAGAAATTTACACTCTATTCTAGCCACCAGAGTCTCAGGTACATCTTCTCGCAGAAGGACCTGAACCTGAGATAGCGACGATGGCTCGAGTTCCTCCAGGACTATGACTTTGAGATATTCTATACTCCTAGAAATGGGAAAGTAGTAGCTGATGCTCTCAGAAGGAGGACGAGCATTCACCTACTTGGAGTAGTGATAGAAGCTAGCCACTTTGCAGATATCCTTCGTGGATAGAGATGGGGTAGCCTTCCTTCAGTTTCTCACAGTCACACCTACACTTCTTCAGTGGGTCAGAGAGGCACAACGTGGGGACATTAACTATGAGACGTGGTGTGCACAGATTTCCATAGGACAGGAACCTAATGGTTTCTCTATAAGAGGAGAGCACATCGTCCTTTTCAGAGGACGTACCATGGTACCATCTTCATTACAGGAGGAGGTGTTGGGAGAGTTTCACACTTCCCCTTTAGTGGTACATCTAGGGGTAGAGAAGATGTACCAGGATCTCAGACGACAGCACTGGTGACCTAGTATGAAGAAGGTTGTGGTAGAGTTTTTTTCTCGATGTCTCACCTGCCAGCAGGTGAAGGCAGAGCACCAGGTACCAGAAGGATTGGTACATCCCTTGGAGGTCCTGGAGTGGAAGTTGGATGGGATATCTATGGATTTTGTCACTGGACTTCCATGTACTTCTAGAGGTCATGACTCTATTTGGGTGATTGTTGACCGACTCACCAAGTCGGCCCACTTTTTACCCATCAGAGAGTAGGGATCAGTAGAGAGCTTGGGATGCCTCTATGTTCAGGAGGTTTTACGGATTCATGGTGTTCCATCATCTATCGTCTATGATTGAGATGCTCGCTTTACTTCCCGACTTTGGAAGGGGTAGCAGGAGGCATTTGGGAAGAAACTACGTCTGAGAACTACCTTTCACCCTCATACGGATGGTCAAATGGAGAGGAGTATTCATAATCTCAAGGAAATGCTCTGTTCATGTGTCCTCGACTTTGGTCATATATGGGAGGATCACCTACCCTTTGTGGAGTTTGCATACAACAACAAATACCACTCCACCATAGGGATGGCACCATAAGAGGCATTGTATGGCCGACCTTGCAAATCACCTATGTGCTGGAAAGACCCTAGGGAGTCAGCACTTGTGGGACCAGAGATGGTGCAGGCCACGACAGAGAAGCTCAAGGTCATCCAAGAGTGGATGAGGACAGCTTAGAGCTGACAGAAGTCTTTTGATAATAGGTGGCGGAGACCACTAGAGTTCGAGGATGGCGACCACGTTTTCTTGCGGGTCTCACCTCGATGTGGAATGTGGAGATTTGGCTGGGGCAGAAAGTTATCTCCGTGCTTCATCGGACCATTCCGGGTTCTCAGTAGGATAGGCAAGGTGGCTTATCGTCTGGATCTCCCACCTCAGTTGCACCGGGTGCACGAAACCTTCCACGTATCTCAGCTAAGGAGATATATGAATGACCTGACTCATATCATCGACCATGGAGAGCTAGACATTGATGATGAGGTGAATTTTGAGGAGGTCCCAGTAGAGATCGAGGATCGACAGGAGCGAGTCCTACATGGGTGGTCGATTCCTCTAGTGCACATCAAGTGGCAGCACATGAACCTCCAGGAGAGCACTTGGGAGCAGGAGGCTCAGATGCATTCTCAGTACCCTCATTTTTTCACTTAGTTTGTGATGTATCTTTATGGGGACGTAAATCCCTGAGGTGGGAGTAATGTAAAGACCCTTAAATTTCAATGAAATTGTTTTTCTTAGTTTTATTTCGGATTTTATGAGTACGCAGTTTCTGACGACACCTGATTCTGAGGCCCGGTGTGCCCGAAATCAATTTCTGAAGTTTAGCTCGGGTACATTCAGTAATCGAATGAGAGGGTTTTCTTAACTTTTGAAGCGTTGCTCGGAATCAAAATCTGAGGGCACCAATGAAACCGCAGTGCCGATAATTGCTTAAGATGATCATTTCTGGAGTTGTGTTTGCTCGGGAGGTGTTGTTAAATAAATGGGTTAACTGAAGAGTGAAATAAAATTTGCACTGCAATTTTATTTCTTTTCTAAGTAATTATAACCTATGTGTGGAAGTTGGGGTGGGATCCACACCATCCTAACTCCACTTGGTAGGATATTAGTGAGGTGGGACCCACGCAAGCCCCACCCCTTGAATCCCCCTAAACCCCCTCTTAATTTTGGAAAACCCCTTTATCATGTAACTCACCCACTCTCCCTATTTATTTCTGGTCAACCCTCAAATTAAATTGATTGATTAAAGCTATTCAATGAATTTAATTTTGAGTTTGAGTTTTTTTTATGTTTTGAAAATGCATGGCATGTGTTAATAAAATAAGGAAGGCCTTATTTTATTTGGGGTTGTTAAGTTGTGTGAGGATTTTGGGAGAGTATACTCAAAGTCTTGAGGATCGTCATCTTCTTCGTTGGAGAACGCGAAGAATGTCAAGACTTCGATGAAGAATGCCATCACCTCTAGGAGAGATCGACATGTCGTCTCTTCTCCTCTCTGCAGACGGTGTGTGATTCCTTTCCCAGATAACGACAACGCACCTTCCTTCATTATTCTTCTCGCGTCAATGGAAGGGAGACACTTTTCCTCCTCGGACATTCTCCGTCCTCATAAATGGAGCCTTCCCCCACGACGCCGTCTTCCATGACGCAGGCTTCCGTGAATTCTTCTTCGAGGTAGGGGTTTGTTTTTACATTCACGATTATTTCTGGCATTCATCATTAAATAAATAGCCAATTGTTATCGAATTAATGGGAGGAGGCCGAACCACACAAACATGACTGAACCTCCTCCCCATTGTTGTTGTACTTCATTATGGATTGGAATGGAGGCGACACGGTGTCATCGCACCACGCAGAAACGAAGGAACTGCGGTTGGTGCGGGCCGAGGCAAAGAATCGCGGCGCCATCGCGCCGTGTCAGATAGCCAAGAGCTATGGCCCATGGATGTGATGGTTCGGGAAGGAAGCCGGCAGATCAGGCCGCCGACACACCATGGTGGTGGGACCCCCGTGGGTCCTACATGAACCGAACAGCCAGCCATAAAGGTCTACCGCTTCCCTAGAAAACTGGGGGTTGAAACCCCCAGTCAATAGACAGGGCAGACCCTGTTGGGTCCGCCGTTCGGTTCGAAGGGGGCGGTGGCCTTCCCCCCTTCCACGTCCGCTCAGCACGCGGGTGCCCGCATCGGGCCAAACCGGCCGGGCCGGGCCAGACCGCCCGCACCGGGCCGGGCCGCCCGCACTGGGACGGACCTCCACACCGGGCCAGGCCGCACCGGCTGGGCCGGGCCATGCCAGCCGGGCTAGGCCGCGCCCAACTAGGCCGAACCCAGACTCGGTTCAGTTCGAACCGGTTCAGGCCGACCCAGGGGTATCGGGCCGGGTCGGACCGGGCACAGACACCCTGTTTCTGGGAAAAATCGTTCAAATGCCCATAACATGGGATACAGACCTCCGATTGACACATCATCAGTTGAGTAGTGAACCTTGGATAGAGATGGTCTTTTCGGTATGTTACACATAGGGTTTCAGAGAACTTTGGGTATGTCTTGGTTGGATTGAATACGAAACCAACCAGGCCCTCAGAGCGGAAATGCTTATAACTTGAGCTCCAAAAATTCGATTGACGTGTCGTCGACTTTTTTGGGTTCCTCTTAGTGAGACGGTTCTTTTGGATTACTCTTCTTGAGGTTTGGACGTAGTTGGAGTATGGTAGGGTTGGTTTTGACTTAAAAACCAACCGGGCCCCGGGGATAAAAAGCTAATAACTCTCAGACCGGGCATCCGATTGACACGTCGTCTGTCACGTTGAGTTCTTATTGACGAGACAGAACTTTGGGATCAACTCGGGACTTTGTGTCAGTTAATATAGAAAACCACCTTGGCTCGTGGAGCGAACCCTCCCGGAATCGAGCATGTTGTGTGCAGGAACCCTAGAGCTGGCTGCGACTTCAATGATGACGACGACTGTACTGGGATCTTTCGTGGGTTCGGCAGTGACGACAACCGTAATGAAATCCTCCGTGGGTTAGATGCCGACTACTGTTCTTGTATCCTGTGTGGGTCTGGCAGTACTTGACTACTTTTCTTTTATCCTCTGTGGGTCTGGCAGTAGTTGACTCTGTACTTGTATCCTATGTGGGTCCGGTAGAGTAGCTAGTCTTGTATCCTTTGTGGGTACGACAGCTTAACTGGTCTTGTATCCTGTGTGGGTCTGACAGCTTAGATGAATCAGTGGCTACATCTGATCATATCTTTAATGTTATGAAGAAGTATACCTATGTGAGCTGAGTCTTTACTTTCAATAATTATCTTTGATATGATTGTTTTGCTATCTTGTGTGGATTGTGTTGTGTTATCTTGTGTTGATTGGATTGTGCTATCCTGTGTGGACTATATTGAACTTGGGCTTGGATGTTGGAGACAAACTGGAATTTATGACTTAGGTTTATGTATGGGAATATACCTAAGTAGGGTTGATTTTCACTTCATTATTTTAACTTTCCTTTGTGGTTTATCCTTCGGGGATTCTGGGAGACCTTCGGGGGTCTCAGGGTCCCTACTGAGTAGCGTATACTCACCCCTGCACGGGCTATGCCCACACTACATTGTATTGGATGCAGACAACAGATAGCGCTGACCGAGGTAGGAGCTCGTGGAGATGGATGGTACTTGGAGGTGGATCACTGTCGGGACATAAACGGAGTGGAAAACTAGAGCGAGGAGCAGAGGAGACTATCTGTACCCACCCTACACGTGGGATTTCCAAAGGAACGCTTGGTGTTGCTATTTTACTTTTCTGCCGCTGTACTCTCTTTTCAGTTGTACTTTACTTTCAGTTGGGTTTGTATTCTGGCCCATTTACTTTTCACCTTTGTACTCAGTTTACTTAGTGTTTACTTCTTCTTACATACTCTGTGGTGTTTGTTTTCTTACATAGAGGCAATGCCTTCCCTGATATCGGGATTTATGCCTTTGGTGTAAGTCTCCAGCCCCTGGAATATGGAAGGCGGGCTTGGGGTAGTCACAAAATAGGTCCTGAGGATGGGTCGTGACATGTAAAATTGATGATTTATGTGATATTTGAAATTTAATTAGGACATGAAGGGAATCATGGGTATCATAGTGGGAAATCTATAACTTGTACACCAGTTGATTTGTTAGCAGATGAGGCTCGAATTAAACCAACAGGATTGATGATTACACCACTAACTAAGCATGTGATATAGTCGTAGAATAGTATGCAATGGGGTGACTTCCCCTATAGTGGGTCATGCGAGAGAGAACTATTGGTTTTGGATTATCATATAGAGACCATTAGACCTTGTGATGGGATCCCCTCTAGTGGCTTGTGCATGGGAATGTTATTGCTAAATTAGTGGAGTATTTTTATCACTAAGGTATGATGTTTAAAGAGTCTCACTTGTGCTAGTTACCTATAGGAATTTACCCATGGTACACTCTTATGAAACAATTCTTATGTGATGTGCTTCTAGCCATTGGTATAATGTATACATTGTGTACATTTTTATTTAATGAATGATTATTTGTTAAATGGTATATTCTTAAAAAAAGTATTACATTATATTGTTTTCCAAAACATTTTTTATTATTAATTTTTTAATTATACTTATAGAAATGTGCATGATGATTTGTTTTCTAATGTTATATCATGGAATATATTTTTGGGTGGCATCCTACCAGGTTTTGGATCACATCCTACATACACCTTTGGGTCTATGTAGAAATTCTTTTGTACGACTGAGGTAAAGTCAGGACGTGTCATGGTAGTGATGGTGGATCATGTTTCAAGGGTTATTATTGTTGTAGTTGTCAGTGGTGGTGGCTTGAGGGTGATGTCCCTAATTATTCAGGGAGATTTTTGGATAGTTTTGCGGTCCCATTTGGTTGTAATAATTTTGGATTTTAGTCAATATTGTAAACATTTAATCTAAAAATTGATGTACTTATTTGGTTGCACTAATATGTTACTTTTATGGTTTTTTATTATTGGTAATTTATGATCATGTAAATGGGTGAAAGCATTCCCAAAGTGTATTTTTGATACCTAGGCACTAGTTTCCTTCCAATGGGGATTGGTATCACCCTTTGGGACATGCCATGGATCGATTCATGTGTTATTATGGATGGAACCCCTACTTAGTTCAGAAAAAAATGTTATTAGAGTAGATTATTTTCTTTTTGGGTCTTGGTATTATGGTTTCATATAGATAGATCAGATCTAGGATTGTTGGGGGTTGAGGTTTTAGTTGTGATTTGGTTATCTATTCTTCACACCTCATGATAGGGATCGAGTTTCCATGAGATGTTGATATTTAGTTTGACTTCACCTCCAGGAAAGATGTACATGCAATAGACTATATATGGAAACTGGTTGGGGGTGTTGTGATTTGGTTTGACTTATTATTTTGTTGTATTTTGTTATGTTTTTATTTATGTAAGTATTGTTATATTGTTTGGTTTCTTCATATTTTTAGAATGATTGTAATGATGTTTTTTATGGTTATTTATTGGGAAGAAAGATTCCTCCTTAGAGAATTCTTATATAGCTGTGGGAAGTTGTTGGAGAGAGTTCTCCCTCAGCAATTGAATAGTGGTAAGTGTATGAATTTTTTCTAGCTCTACAGCTCTCGGGACATGGACCAATCTCTTATCTTGATCAGGTTAGAGGATCCAAACCAGGTCCCTAAAAGGATAAAGCTCATGTGTTCTTCAATAAAAAGACTAATTCATCCCGAGGATGCATGAATCCTCAATAAGTAGATGAGTGGATTGAGATGATAGAGAGTAAGTTTGAGATTGATGATACTCCTATGGTGTTCATAGAAGAGTTTTCATCATTCTTCTTGGAAGGTATTAGTCAATAGTTATGGGACTGAGTAGTGAAAGATGGAAAAGACTATTATATGGGTTGTAAAAACTTCAAAGACATTTTAAATGAGAACTATTTTCCTGATATTTTGTATTTTTCATGATCCCATAATTTTTTAGAAAACAAACTGGGAGGTGAGACCATAATGATTTATTAGAGCCACATTTCAGAGCTATTTTGATATACACCCGATTTTATTTCAAATGATCAAATGAAGGCTCAAAATTTCAAGGTGGGGGTTGCATCCAAAAATAGAATCTTAGGTTTTCTTTTTCAATATAAAAATGTGTACTAAGGTGGTCGATTATATCATGATGGAAGAAATTAATTGCGGGAGAAAGTATGGATTATAGATATTAGTGCCCATATTGGATAGTGACAGTTATTCTGAGAAGAAGTGGAAACACGATGAGGAGGGGAAGAATGGAGCTACTAGTTTAGGCTATCCTTTCTGGTTATCTTTGTCCATGGATTTCTATATTGGGTTAGTTGTGTGTGATTTTTGTGCAAATTCAGGTCACATGAAACGAACATAATTATCTCCACCCATAACTTGTCACTAATTCATTGTTATGGAGAAATTATAGTGATTTTTCAAGGTGGAGAGCCAACATTAGAGTGGTGGAGGATTTTTGGCATCCAGAAGTATGTCATCTTGGATAGAACCATCGAGGACATTGGGTTTTCAATTTGAAGTTCATAATAGAACGTCCAAATATTTTTCTGGGCGGAGTTAGTTCAGAGTAAATACCCATGCTAGTAGTCATTATCATGATTAGTATAAGATGAAGAAACATCATGTAGTGGAATGATCACTAGTGGAATCAGATGCTGGGCCTATGATATTTTGTGGTACCACTCTTAATACATTTTATTTATATATTCTTTTTTTGATATTGGTGCTTCAGTTTTGTTAATTTCTAATATAATTTTGGATGCATTAATGTTTCCAACCCATATTATGTCATGTGCGATCATTTTGGTAATACGTATTGGTAGGGTAAATTATCATGGTTTAGGTGTTCATTTGTTCTTTAACTATGTTAGTGGTTGAGTTGAAATTTATTTTTTGGAAAATGGAACTCTTTTATGTGGTCCTTGGTGTGGACTCTATTGTGTGTTTTTAGGTGAAAATTGATTCCTATTTATAGTGAGTGAGTTTTTTCAAACCTGGTGGAAGTACTGGAGTTCTTCGAGGTGAGTAGGATCCTCGGTCAGGATTTGTGGGAAATCCACTTCTAGTATTGGGAAATCATTTTTACCAGATCTCATCACCCGCATTGGAGGATGACGATGGTTCTCCTAAGGGTGGATTACCTTATATTGTAGATGAGTTACCAAATGCTTTTCTAGAGGGATTTTCAATTTTTCCATTAGAGTGGGATATGGATTTCTCCATTCATTTTGATCTGGGAACACATCCTATATCTCTTCCATCATGTTGTATATCCCCCACTGAGTTAAAGGAACTAAAGGTAAAAATGTATGATTTGTAATCAAAAGGATTGAATTTCCCGAATGTATCACCTCAGGTTTCCCCAGTTCCCTTTTCTAAGAAGGTCGATGGATCTCTCTGGTTTTGCATTGATTACTAGAATCTGAATAAGGTAAAAAAATCATGAATAAGTGAAATTTCCCAATATTGGGGACCTTTTCAATTCTCATAAATGTGAAAAGTGGTTTTCAAATATTTAGTTTCATTTATAGTTTCATAATTTCATATTAATATAAGAGGTTGCTCCTAATATGGATATATGAAGTCAGTACAAGCACTTCAAGTACTTGGTAGTTCCCCTTGGGTTTTTAAATGCTCCAGTATTCTATATGGAAATTATTAACAGGGTGTTCCATTTGTATCATGATTTGATTATTGTGGTATTGGTGGATGATAACCTAGTCTATTGAGGGACTGAGGTTCATCATGAGAAGCATATGAATATCTTTCTAGGAACCCTTTTGGATCATCATCTCTATGTTATGTCTTCCAATTTCACCATATTGATTAGGAAAGTTAAGTTTCTAGTCCATGTGATCTTAGAAGGAGGGGTTTTGGTAGACCGTGAGAAGATAAGTGTGGTAATGTTATGGAAGCATCTTGGACTTTTCAAATCAGATGCATTTTGGGCCTCGATGGGTATTACAAGTAGTTTTTCAAGATATGTCTCAGCTTCCTTGGTCCATGACAATGCTCACCCAGAAGGGGGTGATGTTTTAATAGATCCCAGAGTGTCATGTGTCCATTGAGGAGCTTAACTAGTGATTGACCACAACCCCTCTTTTGATCCTTCTGAAACCTAGAAAGGGTTATGTGGTCTATTATGATGCCTTAGGTGTGGGTCTTGTATGTTTATAGATGCAGAATGAACATGTTGTGGCATATTGTTCTCTCCAAATTTCACTATAAGACAAGAATTACCCCACTAATGTCTTGGAGTTAGCATAGGCGATTCATAACTTGAAGGCATAGAAATACTATATTTTTTGGGAGAAATTCATGGTTAATTTGGATCATAATATTTTAACCTATATATTCTCCCTGAAAGATTTGAATTTGTGGTAGCGTCATTAGGTTGTGTATCTTCATGGGTTCAATTTTGATATATTCTAATCCACAAGAAAATGAAATGTTGTTGTAGATTCCTCGAGAATAAATGTGCCTTAGGAAACCTTGAATTAATCCAGTGATGAATAGTGTTTGATTGTAATTTTTGATTTGATGCACTTGGAGACCATATATCAAATTATAGGTGCGTTATTGGCCATCTTGTAGCTTACAACCTCTCTCCTGGAGAAAATTCAACAATATAAGTCAAGTGATGAGATGCAGTAGCATTCTATGTAGTTCATAAATAGTGGGTACATGCCTTGAATGTGGTATTTTCTTCCTAAGGAAGTTTTTTGATTAAATGGTCACTTCGTACTACCATTTATATTGAAGAAGGTGGTGATGTAGGATAACTATCAGTCTTAGTGGCCCATCCACCATGGTACTTACAAGATATACTATGGAATGTATTAGTAGTTATGGTTTCCAAGTTTGAGGAGGGACATAACCAAATTTGTATCATGGAGTTATTAATGGAAACAGGTTAAAGAACAACACCAATGGAAATATTATTAGCTTTAGCTACTTCTTATTATTACCGGGATATGGGACATTATTTAAATGGATTTTATTTTTGCCTTACCTCATACACCCCCGAAGGAGGAATTACATTTTGGTTGGGATTGACCATCTAACCAAATAATCCCATTTCATTCCAATCTTGGTTTCTTCAAAGGTGGATGTTTTAGGTTATTTGTATATTCAAGTGGTTGAAATGATTCATGGTGGACCATCATTAATTGTTTCAGATAGAGAACCCCATTTTAGCTCATGGGTTTGGGAATTCCTTTAGAAGGTGATGAGGTAATAGATCCAGTTGAGTGCAATATACCATCCTCAAATGTATGGTTAGACAGAGGGAGTGAATTAGATATTGGGATACATTCTCTAGGAAGTTCTGTTGGATTTTATAGGATATGGGATAACCGTTTGGGGTTCATTGAGTTTTCATATAACAATATTTACTAGTCCTTGATCGAACTCCTCCATTTGAATCACTTTCAGTCATGTGGTATCCTTTCTATTGGGATTGGGTGGTTAGGAGTTCATAGTTGGGACTGAACCTTGTTCAGGAAATGTTTGATAAGGTTTTGTTGATGAAGAAACATTTTTCAATGGCATAGGGTCATTACAAGTATTATGAAAAACAAATATGTTGATCATTGGAGTTTCTAGTGGGTGACCAGTTGATTCAAAAATTGGCACCTAACTTGGGTCATCTTCATTTGGTAAAACGATGGAAGATAATGTTGAGGTATGTAAGAACTTTTGAGTCTACCAAGGGGATTGGCATGGTATCATACTAGACATATTTAACTTTTCAATTGATGTCAATTCATGATGTGTTACATGACTCTCATCCATAAAATTAAAACCCATATCCTTCTCAGGTTTTGAATTGGGAAGAGTATGTGTGGGAGCACTATTTGTATCTTTTTGAGTAGATAGTGTGGATTGTGGAATCCTAGAAGAAAAGTGATTTGTTAGAATCCAATTATCTTGTTCCCAGTCTTATAGAAGCCTGGAAGTGACGTGAATAATACATGGGGATGGATGTCATGAGTTTTAGAAGATTATTTTTTTATTATCTTATCATGATTTGAGTCAACTTTCGGGGGTGTAATGTTTTCACGATGAGGAGAATTGTCAGAACAATGATTTTATTTTGTGTTATTATATTTATAATTTTTAGTATGATATTTACACTATAGTTTACCCATGTGTTTTATAGATAAATTTGATGTTTTGGGGTTGGAAATAGGTGGAGTAGGATTGGTGCCTAGTTTGGGGAAATCTCACATCATTTCCTAGGAAACCGTATAAGTAATTACCATTTTGGACATTGGAAACCACACAATTAGCACACAGTTTGAAAAGATATACATAATATCCTTGCGATACGTCCATGTATGATATTGAAGGGATCATGGTTTCCGCATGATTTGGAAAACCATGCAGGAAAACTATGTATCTTTTCATGGTCATTAAAGAGTTGAAAATTACGGTTAAACCCTCTTTGATATTTACCATAATTCACCTCTCAACCACCCCATTAGGTATTTTCATCCATAGAAGCCTCCTCTAGCCTTGAATAGACCTCTTGAAAAACATTCAATGGGTGTTTTTGTGTTGTAACTTCAAGGAATCTCTTGGTAAGCCTCTTTTACCTTGATTCATTCCTTCCCATAGGGTTTATAACCTTTATTTCTTGAGTTCTTATTTTCCAGGAGGGGTTTTTAACCTAAATAAGGGGTCAATATTTTTTTATTGAGAAATAATGATGATTAATATTAATTCATTCCATTTTTAGGTCCTTGTGGTGGTGTGGTTGTTGTATCACATTGATATCCATATGACTCTAAGGGTGAGGTAGGTGGTTTAATGATTTAGATTATTATATGAGTTTTATGTTCTTGCATGCTTTCTCAAATGCATTATATGAATTATTTTTGTTTTTTGAAATATTATTTGGAAAGGCTATGAGATGAACTTGTGATGAAAATTATTTTTATAAATAAACAAGGTTATGTTTCATGGGATCTTTTCTGTGGTGTTTTTTAAATTTGTTTTATACCATGTGTAAAAGGTCAAATTTTTTTCAAAGAGATTTAAAGATATGAACATGTTAAAAGTATATTTTACAATGGAATTGGGGTTATTTTTCATTTTTCTATTTTTTGGTACACCGTAAATTTTTAATTAAATTTTGAAAGAGACGTGAAACATGTTTTAAAATGGTTTTAATATGAGAATGATTTTGAAAAGGGACTATCCCATTGAAATGGTTCAGTTTCATATATGTTCATCTTATTGAGCTTTCAAATGAGTTTCATAAATTCTGAAATTGGTGTGAAATGTATTACAAAATGGTTTTGGTGTGTGTATGATATATAATGTTGTTTGTTTATGGAAAAGTGTTCTTTCCAAAAGGATTTTGGTCATTAGACCAATGTGAAAATGTGAAAGGGGTTATTTTCCATGTGTGCTTTTGATTTTTGGAATGGGTAAGTGAAATTAATGATTTATGAGATATGTGAAATGGAATTTGGGCATGATGTGATTATCAATTATCTAGGTAAAAAAATATATAACTAGTACGATAGTGGATTCAAAAGTGGCTGAGGCCCAGATTCATCTAGATGGACTGGCAATCAGAACACTAACTAAACATGTGATATGATCGGTAACCACTTGACCATAGGATGTGTTCCCCTATAAGGAATTTTTTAAAAGAATAGTGTTTTTTTGGCATATTATATAGAGGTAGTTAGACCTTAGGAAGGGATCCCCTCTAATGGATCATGCACATGGATGATGTTGGTAGTTTATTGGAGGATTTTTATCACTGAGTTATGAGGATTCTAGAGTCCCAATTGTGATAGTAACATATAAGGATTTACCCACGATTCTCTCTTATGATATGATGATTATGTGATGTGGTTCTAGCCATCATTATACAGTACACCTTGTATACATTTTTTTACATGTAAGCATTTTTTATGAAAGTGTTTTTATTAAAAATTATTTATTTTTAATGTTTTCCTAAAAATGTTTTTTGGAAATGTTTCAATTTTCCTTATGTAAGTGTGTAAATTGACTTTTATTCTAATGTTATAGTATAATATAATTTATTTTAGGTGGAATCCTATTGTGATTTGTATCACACCCCTCATACACCTTTGTGTATATGTGGACTTTGTTATATATAACCTAGGAAAAGGTAAGACGTGTCATGGTTGTGACAGAGGATCTAGTTTCTAGTGTTAGTATTATTGTAGGTGTTGGTGGTGGTGGATTGATGGTGATTTCCCCCATGTTTCATAGGGGGTTTTGGTATTGTTCTATGTTCCCATTCCTTTGTTGTACTTTTGGATTTAGTTAATGTTGTAAACATTGAATATAAAAAATATTGTACCTAATTTGGTTACACATAGAAGTTATTTTGATGTTTATTATTATTAGTTGATTATTATCATGTTAATGGGTGAAATCATTCCCAAAGTTCATTTTTGATACCCAATAATGAGTATCCATCCAATGGGGACTGGGAAGGCCCTTCAGACCATGCCATGGAATGGGTTGGGTATTGGTTTTGATGGAACCCCGAATTGTTTCATAACAATATATTTTTCCATAAGAAATGAAATTATTATAAATGATAAAATTTTGGATAACTATAATATGAAAATTAGGATATGATAGATCTACTCTAATAACTTCTCACACTAAAAATACTATAGAAATAGAAAACAATATTTGTAATAAAATATTTATCTTGAAAATGAAAATATATATAACTTTTAAATAAAATAAAAGGTAATGGATAATGAATGAAATATGAGGCATTTACATAAATAAGGGAACACATATGTCCATTGAAAATGTAAAAGATGGTAGAGTAATTTTATCATTGGATCAGTAATCCCTCCATTGTAATTGTAATTTTATCAATGGATCAATAATCTGTCTATTTTAATAGTCATGTAACCATTAGAAATAGCAATTTGAATGTTATAATAGTATCATCAGCTATGAAATTGTAAATTAATATTTATTTATCTTATAAAATAAAAATATGAAATATTTATATAATGATATGAGTAAAAAATGACTTAAAAATTATAAAATAAGTGTTTGTATTTTTTTAAAAGTAAAAATGTTTTATTTTGATTTGTATAAAAAATATATTGATTTAAAGGAATTTTTTTCTTTATGAAATTAGTTTAAAAATTAATTTTTTGTTCTATTATAATGCTAATATAATATTATGAGACCATAAATATTTTTTGAAAGTTTCAGAAAATTGATCATAATAGTAAAATTGGTTTTTCTCAAATAAATAATGATTTTAAATAAAAAATTTCTATATTTATAAAATTAAATTCAAAAAATAGAATTAATTGTTTGTAATGTTCACATAAAAAATATTTTATGGTTAGTTTTTAGTAATTCTCTAAAATATGTGAATTTTTCAAGATTAGTGAAATATGAAAAAACAACATATTTAACTTTAAAATCTAAATACATGATTTATTGAAACTGGAAAATTGTAATAACTAATAATTTCAAAATAAAATTCATAATTTACTATATAATTCAAAGAATTTATTAGTATTTTCATTTTCGAGCTAATAAATTAACCATTGAATATATTATTAAAAAAACACCCTCTCCTCACATTATAAATATCACCCCTCACCACCCCTTCTACCCACACATTATATAGATTTAATATTACAAATAATCTACCAAAATATCCTTTAATATCATCCCCTCATTTTTATAACCTTTTTTCTCATCAAAATACCAATCCAATGTTCTATAATTATAAGTACACTTGTAGACATTCAATATAGAAGAAAATTCCCTCAACTGATCCTTCTAATTTCACTTCCTCCTAATCCTCAAAAAATATATACAACATGGAATAATGTCTCCAGTATAAGATATCTAATTTAATGTTATTATTTCAATGTAATATATACCATAAAATGTCTTATCTTCCCCTTAATTGATTATCAAATGAAAACTTTATTCACACCACGTCCATAAATAATATACTCCATTTTTATCCGACACCTTGAAGGATGGTTATAAAAATACTATTATAGTTAAATATGGATAATGAGTATAATAAATATTTTTTTAATATTATTTGATTCTTTAATAAAAATTTAATTTTAAAAAAAATCTTGTTTGTGATGGTTTGTAAAGCCACAAAAATGAACTAACCATATACCAATTTTTTCTAAACGAGTCATCCATATTTCATAGAACATATGGATTTAAAAAAACATTTAAATTTATAGAATTTAATTAATATCCCTTCACTTCAATTCAATATATTTAGTCTAATTTTTCTAGAACTTAAATAATTATCCATCTGTGATCTGACCAAGGATCTATGGAATGAACGACCTCATAACAATGAAATAAAACATTATATATCAATGAAATAGTTGTAAATGAACAAAATATAATTATTATACTCAAAATATATATGGGAAAGTTTCAGAATTATGTAATTAATGGGTCCAATTTGGTTATGAATGATATTTATTGAATGAAAGTAATGATTCTGGAACTAAGTTATGGGATCTCTTTAAAGTACCCCATTATCATTTGATTATTCTCTCTCCACCTTTTCCCAAAATTCACCCTATATTAATATTATATAATTATTCAATATAATATATATATATAATAAACATATGTACATAGTTTTTTCAATTTTTTTTGTTGGGGATGTACATATTTTAAAGGTTCCCTTTTTATGTTCTTTAGATATGAAAACTTGATTAAAAGGGAAATTTTTATTTCTTACCATAATTAATATACGAAAACCTAAAAATTTTTAAACCATCCAATATTACAAAAAAAATCATTATATAATGGAATAAAAAATTATATTATTTGTAGTTTTGTGGGAATTTCTATTCACTTTATCCACTTTAAATACATGTTACCATTTTACCTCAAACCTTGCTTGAGCGGTGCATTACAAATAGTTATCTATCATATCTTTTTTAGATATTCACTCCAATTGGTTATAGTTTCTCATTATCTATAAATTTTCACCTATTAATGCAGGATAATTTCTTCATCTCTTCTTTCATTTATACAATTATAGCAAACCATCTAGTTATTCTATATGGTATCATTATGAAACCCATTTCTTTTAATGGAAAATCCTTATTCTTACGAATTATGTGTGATTTTCTTATGTGGAACACATATTCCTGAAAATGTTATAATGGTTTCACCCAAATAGTGATCCAATATAGTGGTTAATGTTATTGTCTCATGAATTAAATGAATGGGATGAGGAACTAAACCTAATATAGGATGGGACATTATCCACCAAGTGATATTGTATTGGTAGTTATCCTTGACATATGTTTGTGACATGTTGAATGTTTTTTCCACATTCCTATGATTCCATGTTCCTACTATTCCATACTCGTTATTTCATTCTTAAATATGACTATTCAAGATCATTTTCTTATTATGACATCATGTTATTCATTTTTGATCATATGTTATGCTTCATCATCTTGTTTATTACCTTACCGGTATTTAATTAAGAACCCTTTAATTTATTTATTCACTAGGTTATCCAATGGTTTTCTTATCTTAATGGTATTTAAGATCTAATTATATAGATTAAAATAAAGATAATTTTTTAGTTTCATCTAGTATAAACATATTCTTCCAAAGACACTTGGCCTCTCAATCATTTGGAAGTGTTTATATAATGTTATAATTAAAAAACATTTCATATTAATTGTCAAAGGATTGGGATTACCTATATTGTATCCAAGAAAATTCTAGTTATTTTTTGGGATTATGAAAATAATAATATAGTGAGAACCTAGGGATATGTTTACTTATTGGAAAACATCATGATATTTTAGTGATGTATCGAGCGAGTGATCTGAAAAGAATTACATCCTTGTCCATATACTATAGGTGGATGTGGATTCAGAATAGATGTACCTTGGGGTAATAAAATATAAAGGACTTGTTGGGTATTATCTTGGCCTATAAATAGTGTAAGATAAAGAGGATTTTTTGTACACCAGTTTTTACACTCTTGGGTGTTATGATTCATAAAATTCAAAATGTCTTTACAAAACACTATGAAATAATTGAATAGATTGTTATGTTGGAAAAAATTATAATGAAATTACCATAGGTATCCTAGATTAAAAAATAAAAGAAATAATATTGGATATACATGTTATTTAAAATTTATTACTTCAATTTTCATTGTTTCTCTTTTATATGATAATTAATTTAGGTATTACCACCCCCGATGTTCATTTTAGATATCATAAATGACTAGAATAAGAATAAAATAGTGTAAGGGGAGCATATTATCCATTAATAACATCAAATGGCCCTAAATTGTTATAGTTCTACTTGTTTTTTTATCTTTAATGTTATTATTACCATTAAAACACCACCACAAAACATTATGGTCGATTTATCTAAGAGAAGAGAAAATTAAGAAATTATTTTGTATAAAGTTTATAACTCTTTCCCAATCATTTATTATGTATAAAATCACCTATAAAATAATTTAATATATATAATTGTAAAATTTTATTCTACATTTGACATACCATGTAATTCCTTATATAAATTTAACATCAAATCACAAGATGGATATTACTCTTCACATCAGAAGTCATCCACTGATTCTATAAAAGTATAAGGAGTAGAATTACTTTCATTTGGAATATTTTTCTCTAGAATGGATATTATTCCCATATGAGAAAAAATATATAGGTCAATTTATTGTGATAATTTATATAATCAAGCTTGAATACATGACCATTATGAGGGACTATAATAATATATTTCTTGATGAGTTTCAAAGTCTTCCTACTAACCGAGCGGTTGAGTTCTCCACTGATCATATACGTAGATAACTACTCATATCCAAGACCACCTATAAAAGTCACATGATTGATTTGTAATAACATAAGAATAAGTTATAATAAAATATATATTTAGTTTATATATTCCCATATTGTCCTCAGAGGTGTTCATCATTCCTCTTAAAAATAAATAATGATTGGTTTAAGAACATCTGTATTGATTATCTTTAAATCTAAAGAATCAAAAAACAAAAATCAAATGTATCCCCTAATATAAATTGATGAATTGTATGATCAACTACTTGGGGCCCAATATTACTCTAAGTTGGACCTTCATTCAATATATCTTTTATAAAATGTGAAAAAGGATTACATTCAAAATATTCCTTTTGAAAAATCAATGGACACTATGATTTCATAGTATTTACTTCAGTCTTCATAATGCTCCAAAAAACCAAATGGACTTAATGAAAAGTATCCATATAGATTACCATGATTTTTTCAGTATTTATAGATGATATTATGAGATATTCATAGAACAAGGAGGTGCATGAGGAGTATTTGAACACTATTCTAATGATAATACGGATGGGGATGCTATCTATAATGTATAGTAATAGTGAGTTATGGATAGGGAAAGTATAATTATTGGGAAAAGTTATCATCATAAAATAGATATCTATGGATACTTATAAAATAATAGTGATTGAGGAATGGCTTAGACCATCATCTATAATGGAGATCCATAGTTTACTTGGAATAGTTGGGTATTACCAAAAATTTGGGAAAAACATCTTGTGATTATCAAACCATTCGATGAAGATAACTAAAAAAGAACTAAACTCATTCTAGAAAAATGAATGTGAAGAGAGCTTCATGGAATCTAAAAATAGTTTCATCACTAAATAATTACATATAGTACCCTCAAGTAGGAAATTTTTCATGGTATACCATGATGCATCAAAAAAATTATTATGTTTTGTACTAATGAAAAATGATAAATGGATATCCTACACCTCATTGTAGTATGAATTCCATGAGTAGTACTATATAGCACATAATCTATAGTTAGTTGATGTAATCATATAATTTAGAAAAATGGAATTATCAATATAGAGATAAGTGTGTAATATATAAATATCATAAGATCCTAAAATATATATTCTCATAGGCAGAGCGTAATAGTTGAAAATGAAGATGGTTATAGTTGATCATGGACTGTGTCCACTTAGTCTACTATAATCTAGGGAAAGAAAATAAAGTGTTTGATGATATAAGTATAAAGGATCACACATACATGTTCATGATGCGAATTGATAAGGATTAAGTCATCTTAAACATGAAAAGGATATGGATGGTTATAATAAAAGAAGAAACATCATCATTATTATTTCAAATGATATATCAACCATACCTTCTAGATAATAAAAAGGATTCTCCATGAGATGATGAGGAAATATAGATTAATATATAAGCTATAATAAAAGGGTAATTCTTAGAGTCCAAAATTGATATAAAATGAGTTTTATGATTTTCTTCATGATTATATGTATTGAATCCTATAATAAATCAGGATTTATATAGTGTTTCATGTAGCTTGATCTTCTTTATCCACCCAAAGAGTATGAATATGAATCTAGATCTCCATGATCACTATTAGTGTGACAATATTGAGAAGGTGATCAGAAAATATACATCAAAGATATTCGTATGATAGAATGTGAAGGATGAAAAAAAAATTCAAGGAGATGATGAAACCATCACATAAACTTTCATGAAAATGGTAAAATATCACCATCGACTTTTTCACATTACTTATAAAGACATCCAGAGGAAATAACTCTATATGGTTAGTGGTGGATCATCCAAAAAATTTGGTTGTCTATATTTCAATTCATGAGAACTTATCACTCGATCAATTTACAAGGATATATATAAAATAAATAGTGAATCTACATAGAACACCACAAAAAATTATATCAAATTGAGATCTGAGATTTACCTCCATATTATGGAAAAGTGTTTAAAAGTCTTTAAACATTGAGTTAAACATTAGTAAAACTTATGAACCCAAAACTAATGACCAATATGTGAAGATTATCTAGATAATCCAGGAAATGTTAAGATCATTTTAAATGGAATTCAAAGGAGGATAGTATAAAAATCATCCTCTGGTTGAGTTCTTATATAATAATAGCTTTTAATCAAGCATCCAAATTTCCCCATATAAATCCCTTTATGAGAGGAGAAGAAAAAAATGTGTGTTAGGATGTATTTGGTGAACATAATGTACTATGACATAAAATGATCACGGAATTGACCTTGAAAATAGTAGAAATAGTTGTAACTGGTCAATATCACATCAGAGTTACTCAAATTTGATAGGAGAGCTCTATTGAAAATCATCAATTACAGTGTTTGAGGTCATAGATGAACTATTAATCTATATATGTCAAAAAAAGATATTAATGAGATTTAGGAAGAAGGGAGAGATATGTCTAAAGAACATAACCGCCTTTTAGATTATTTTTTAAATCGGTGTTATGGGATATATACTAGGACTTCCCCAACCCTATCACAAGTACATGATGTGTTCCATGTATCCCCCATATGAAAGTTCATAATAGATCCACCACATCTGATAAATTCGAATGTGGTATAAATTGAAGAAATATATCTCTTATTATGAGAAACTTGTGAAAATATATGATCGTAATGATAATGTTCAATGGAAAAAATGACTTACATAACTAAATTAATTTTCTGAAATAATAGGTATGAGAAGGTGACATTAGAATTAGAGGGAAAAATGAATCCAATGTACCATAATCTATCCCCATATCAGTTGTTGAAACAAAATTCCATGGATGAAATTTTATAGGGGGATGCAATGCAATGACCCCAAATTTTATCAATGAAATTCCCCTTCTGGTTATGTAATTATTCCATATTAATTAATATAGTATTATATAAAGTGCATGAACCACATAAATCCAAAAATATTTATTATATTAATTTGAAAAATACATTAAGAAAATAAATACACTCATAATAATTGAAAAAATACAATTGGATTAGAAATATAAAATAAGATAACTACATTATAAACATTTGGATCCTCTTATTCCACCTGAATAACTACACTCCCAAAAAATATTGTAAAAATGAAATAAAATACTAAAAATACTATAATAATATTGAAAATAAATTTTTTAAAATTTATATAAAATATAATGGATTGAATAATTAAAGAAATATAAGGTATTTATACAATGCATGACCACTATAAATTTGGTCGTCACAGTAATAATTTATCCATTAGAGTAGTGACATGACCCTTGGTATAGTAATATTACTATTTGGATTAGTAAACATAAAATTCTAATTATATACTCAAATATTTAGGTTTAAAATAATATTATTATATCTTATCGAATGAAAATTTTACTAATTTATATAATGAAACAAATAAATAAATGTATTGAAAATGATTAAATAAGTGTTTTTATTTTTGTAAAACAAAAATGTTATATTTTAATTTGTGTAATAAATATTATTATTTAAATGAAATATAAATATTATAAAATGGGTATATAAATTAATATTAAGTTTTATTAGAATGACAATAAAATTTTATAAGATCATAAGCCACAGTTTGAAGGGTTGTAAAATTGACCATAATATGAAAATTAGTATTTTTCTAAATCAGTTAAGATTTTAATTAAAAAGTAAATTTCACATATTTAGAAAATTTCTTTCATAAAATAGATTTTATTTTCTAAAAGGACATGTTTAAAAATGGTTAGTTTGATGTTTTAGTATTTTTCTAAAATATATGAATTTTTTGGTGAGTAATGAAATATTAGAAAACAAAAAATTAAAATTTACAAGTTCAATACAAGATTTTTTTCCTTTAATATGACATAAGTACCCATTAGTTTAAACTCAAGTGCACTATTTATTATATTTGGTAACAATATTCACAACTATTGATAATTTATGTCCAAAATGATAAATGTATGATTATAATATTCAAAAAAAAACTTGTCCTAACCTTATAAATATGACCACTTCTCGTAACACTTTTTATTCCTTAGATCTTATAAAAACTCTACCCATATATCACCTAATATCTCCCCCACAAACATATAAGATATTTTATCAAAATAATACCAATCTAAGCTATGTTAAGTTAAGGATGAAGAGTAGACAACTAAAGGAGAAAGTAATTCACTAAACTGAGCCTACTAATTTTTCATCCACCTCATCCTCCAACTAAAGGAGAAAGTAATTCACTAAGCTCGTCATGTGGTTAATAAACATAATTTAATATACTTATATATACTAATTTAAAAAACAAATAATACATAACTAATAGATATAAAATCAATAATAATTAAACAATAAGCAATAATCAATAATTAATAATCAATAATTAATAATTATTGATATATTAGTTATTTATTGAGTTATTTATTTTTTTATTGTTATTTATTGTTTATTATAATAAATAACAAATAAATTATAATAATATTTACATAAATTATAATATTATGAAAATAAAATTAAAAAATAATAATAATAAATAATAAATAATAAATATAAAATAAATAACAATAAATGACAAAAAATAAACAATAAACAATATACAAAAAATAATAATAAATAATAATAAACTAATAATAAATAACAAATAACAAATAAATAATATTAAATATTAAATATTAAACAATAAATAATAATAAATAATAAATAATAAATAACACATAATAAATAATAAATGATAAATAATAAATAATAATAATAATAAATAACACATAACAAATAATTATAAAAAAATAAAAAAAACAATCAATAACAAATAAAAAATAAAAAATAATATATAAAGAACAATAAAAAATAAACAATAAACAATAAAGAATAAAGAATAGATAATAATAAACAAATAATATATAATATATAATATATAATATATAATATATAATATATAAAAAACAATAAACAATAAACAATAAAAAATAAATAACAAATAATAATAAATAATAATAAACAAATAATAAAGAATAAAAAATAAAGAATAAATATTAAAGAATAAATTATAATATATTATAAATTATAAACAATAAACAATAAATAATAAATATTAAATATTAAATATTAAATAATAATAATAAATAATATATAATAAATAATAAATAATATATAATATATAATATATAATATATAATATATAATATATAATATATAATATATAATATATAATATATAATATATAATATATAATATATAATATATAATATATAATATATAATATATAATATATAATATATAATATATAATATATAATATATAATATATAATATATAATATATAATATATAATATATAATATTTAATATTTAATATTTAATATATAATAAATAATAAATAATAATAAATAAATACTAATAAATAATATATAATATATAATAACTAAAATATTAATAATAATAATAGTAAATAATATATAATATATAATATATAAAATAAATAATAAATAATAAATAATAAATAAATATAAATATTAAATATTAAATAACCAGTAACAAATATTTTTATTAATAATAATATTTTCTTTTTAATAATAATAAATAATAAATAATAAATAATAAATAAAAACAGATAATAAATAATAAATAACGAGTAACAAATAATAGATAATAAATAAATTGAATTATATTATAAATAATAAATAATAAATGAAACACATGAAAATGCATGGAATGGCATGATAAGGGATGAAAAATCATGAAAACGCATGAAAACGGATGGAGAAGCATGAAGAATGAAGCATTAGAAAGCATGAGAACACATGAGAACTCATGAAAACTCTAGAAAACCCCTTAGGAATTCAACATAATCATCATAATAACCCAAAAAACCATTGATAATGATAACAGATCATGGAAACCCAAATAAACTGTAATAAATGGAGAAACTGTTAAAACCCGTCAAAATAGTCATAAAGTGAAAAAATATTGGACTCACTTTAACAGAGATAACTTATAATCAGAGAGTCTGTTCCAGATCCACAACCAGTCAAATCAAAGATCCTGAAATGATCTTCAAGCTGATAGGTGAAAGAGACCGAATGGATCGGTGGATCGAAAGTTATAACCATTTAAAAAAAGATGACGGCGAATGGGTGCGGGAAATGAGGCATCCAAAAACATAACAAACCTAATAACTACTAAAAAGGCCATAACTTATGATCCATGAGTCCATGTGGGTGCCACAACCAGTCAAACTGAATCTCATGGAACAAACTGCGATCTGGCTAGTGGAGGAGTCCGAACTGACACGCGGATCAACAGTTAGGTCTGTTTGAAGACAAGTTCAACGGGACACTGGTGACAGAAATGGGGTTTCAGAGGTCTTCAAAGAGGTTTTTGGGGTCAAAAAACATGAAAAAAGCTTTCTTGTGTTTAACCAGTGCGTGTCTCTCTTTTTTGGCTTCGATTTGTTATGTGGTAGAGCCCAAACGGCCACCTAGAGTGAAAGTTATTCCCATTTGATGTTGAAGAACTTTTTTCAACTTTCTTATAACTCTCATATCTTCCACACCTAAGACTTTCTCATGGTTTTTATTATACGTGCCTCTAGATCTCTTACTTAGCTTTTATTTGACTAGTTTTGGCACTCCAATGGATGCCCAAATCAAAATTTATCGTCGTTTTAGTGATTTCGGGGTTTCTCATGTTTTTTTTATTTTTTTCATTTCATTTCACGGCAGTTTTACCCAAACTGCTACTATTTTGCGGTGGTTTTTTAAAAAACAGCCGCTAATCCTTGAATGAATTAGAAAAACATTAAAAACAATTAAAAAATTTTGTGGTGGTTTTTAAACTGCCGTGAAAAAACTGCCGCGAAACACCCGTTTTCTTATAGTGGATGATAAGTGCATGCATAGAATGATCCTGAAACTATGTTAACAGATGTCTCTAAACCACCCAATTTTCATTGGGAGAAGATTTACCTATATTTTAACAAATTTCTCTCTCTATATTATTATTAATATTAACTTATTCTATATATATATATATATTCTATGGATATATATACCTTGTTTAATTCATGTTTCCTTAATGGTGATATACATATCTTAAAGGATCCCTTTTCAATATCATCTATTAAGAAAAGCCAATAGAATATAACTTTTATGTCTCTTACCCCATTTACAATGTCACTCCATAAATTTTTTTAAACAATCCATGTTTTCTAAAATATCTCATTATAATATGGAAAACCATATTTAGTTCGTTTATATTTTATGGGAATTAATATTATGTTATATTGTTTTACTAACTCTTTACCCTTTCCCATAAAACCCATCTTAATTGGTACATTTTTACATGTTACCTATTGAAATATTTTTACATCTTCACCTTGTTTGGAAGTAATTATTAATGATCACTGTTTATTATTCACCTATTAAATTTTATGAATTTTTAATCCCTTAATTAATTGTATACATTATGATACCACATCCAGTTTTTCTACAAAACCTTATTACGCATCACATTTATTTCCATGTGTAATCTACGTGCTTATTCCCTATGTCTTATTTTTTATATTTTAGTAACATATACATTTACATTTTATGATCGATTTCACCATATAACAATATATTCTATTTTTTATTCTTTATATCTCACAAGACGATGTGTATAAGATTAGAGACTAAACCTAATCAATGATGGTACTTTTTCCACTATTTGATGTTGACATAGAATTTAAACTAGAATTATGCCGTTGATTTTTTTTTCATTGTTATGATTCCATGAAATTAGGATTCCATATTCATTATTTCATGCTTTTATGTGAGAATTCCTGACCCTTTCTTTTTAAGATATCAATTTAAACCTTTCTACCTATATGTTATGCTTATTCATCATGCTTAATACTTTAATATTTATTATTGATCACCCCTTTTATTTATATATTCCCAAGTTAATCCTAAGTAGTTTATGATGGTAAAATATATTTATTGGATAATTATGGGGATTAAAATAACTATTTCATATTAAAGTTTTATGAATTATGAACTTAGTCTACTAAAGACACAAGCCCTCTAAATCATTTGGATTAATTTATTAGTTATTTATGATTACAAATTATAATAATACATTAATATTGTTTTGGTATCCATATATGTATTTGTTTTTAACTTTTAAGTATGAACAATATTATCTATGTTTTTAATTTTCACATAAAACTTCATATACAGAATATTTTAGTACAAATTATTTTAACGCATTGAATAAGGGAGTTGTTGGATTCTTAAAATTCATACAGTTTGATATTTTTTGGATTATTTTACATAATATAAGAGACATTATTTCAGAAAATCTTCTAGAACTATATTCATCAAAATAATATTGGGAGTATGCATTTAAAGATAAAATCCATATTATTATCTCATTTATTAATATTTTATAAATTTTTAATTTTAGATATTTTCAATAATTTATTTTATTTTATTTGAGGTGATTAGATTTATTTTTTATAAATTTTAAAATTTTCATATTTAAGAGATTTTATGTCATTTGTTTCTAGTGAAAAATGAATTATAATGATTTATTTAAAATATATAAATGTTGGAGATATTGTTATACATAATGAATTGTGGACTAACATCAATTTTGTATTATTTCTTATCGATAACAGTTCTTTTAGAATCTTAATTACTTAATTACTAATCATTTTTATTCTGTACTATAATGTAATATTCTTAATAGATTACTATTGGGGTGGTTGTTTGTGAAATATCGATTGAATTAGAGATTTGTATTAAGTATGAATCATTTATAATGTAGTTTATCAAATCTCAAGGCTTGGAGAAGGTTGATTCACTAATTAAAGGGTATCAATTGTTTTACTCAAATAACATTGATCAATTTTATTTATTTGTTACTTTTATTAAATTTTATAGACAAATTAAAGAAAAAATTATAGTTTATGAAAATTATTTTCTAATATATATGATAAAATTTGTTAAGGAAATTGTATAAATCATTTAAGGATAGTTTATTTCTTTTCCAAAAAATTTTTTGGAGGTTTTTGGGACATTCCAAAAATAGATAAATTTTGAAATACTTTTCCTTGTTAATTAAGGAATTTCATACAAAAAATCACATTGAATTGGAAGCGTGTGAAGTCTCCTAACATATAAAAGGGTTATTAATTTATAGAAAATTATATAAGAGAAAGATTAAGATTAAAAATTTATATGTGTTGTATTATCTATATTGAATGAGGTTATTTAATAAAGAAAACTTTATTTGGGAATTCATTGAGGGTATTTACATAGGCTTTATTAAACTAGAGAGTTTTCTTTACCTAGGAATCTTGATTCTAGTCACAGTTACGATTATATAGAATGAATGAGTTAAGAATCTTAGAAATTTTGATTAATTTATGTAAAATAAGTTGATTAATGAGACTATTACAAGAATGAAGCTATTATATGAATCTATTAATATAATTTTTCATATTAAGGTACAAAAGTAAGGCTTATGGTATTTCAGAATTCAATGAAGTGAAATAAGTCAATCAAATGGGAAGAGAGTGAAGAACTTACAAAAATAACCCCCTTATATATGAAGAATAATTTTTATGAACCCCATGGTGAAAATAATAAGAGGCATGTTGAAAAATATCAAGATGAATGGAAAATTAATTTTGATGAAGTTATAATTTAATTTTATGTATATTAATATAGTATGTCTTCTTTCAGTTTCACTAAATTAATATTTTTTTACCAAGTAATTAGAAATTAAATGTAATAAAATTGAGTAGAGAAAAATTTCATTGAATATAAATAAGTCTAAATATTCGATTCTTGAATATTATTTAATGTATCCTGCTAAGGAAACATAGAATATTGTAAGTGAAAAAAATACAATTCTCATATAAAAATCCTAGGAATGTAAAAGAAAAGTTTATAAATGTTGAAAACATATACTTTCTAATCAATTTCTCCTCCACATATGAATAAGGGTAAAAATTAAGGTAAAAAAAGGGACAAGAAAGAGATTATATAAAATAATTATTTTATCGAGAGAAATATGTATATTTTTTCTAAAACATCATCAAACTGTAGTTCTAGAAAATCTGAAAGTTCATCAGTTGGAACCTAGTGGAGAATATGTACTTAAAAAATAAGTGAAAGTAATGGCATGTTTATTAGAATATAGTTCTAACCAAGTCATATCAGTTGAGATAATTCATCAGTTAAAATCTCTAAATTTCAAAAGATAGAATAGAATTAATTTTTAAAAAGAATAAAACATTTATTCAGATAATCATGTTGTCATTATGAACTGTATAGATTTATACAAGGAGTTAGATATAGAATCTTTGTTTGATGAAGTTTCAAATGATAGTTATATTGAAAGGTTTTAGATGAACTAAGTTGAATATCATTTGGAACTAATTTAAGAATATTTCCTGAGTGTATTAGATACTATACCAATCCTACCTATAATAAATTATGACATAGTTTTACTGTAATCCTAGATTATATACCTTAAAATATCGTTGTCTCATAAAGAAATATTCAATCAGCTGGAGGAATTTTAGACTGTCATGTTGACCTTTATTGATGAAAATCAACAACAGACCATGACCATAAAGAGAATGAAAAATTGAATTATAGTACGAAATTGAGATATGTTTTACCATCTATATGGTAATTATTTCTTAAGAAATGAATTAATTTATTTTGAATATAATATTATTGAAATAATAAAAAATATTTATAGATATTAAATATCTTGGTTAGAAACTTTTAAACAAATAATAAATTGAAAAATTCATTATACCCTGTGGAATTATTTCATATTGTATTTTTTCTGAAGATATTGAATGTTATTACCTAATATATCCTTTTATATTAATTATTAAGTGAGTTTAATTGTATTTAGATAAATTTATTGCTTTTATTTCTATATTATATATGATTCTTCTTTTGTGTTTCTCATTTTATAAATCAAATATTAGAATGCATTAAAGGGTTTTGATAATTGATTACGTATGGTAGGTTTTCTTAATAAGGGATATATAGATTTATATTGATGTGGTTTCTATGTTATGTTATAAATGGGGGAATGTGTGTTCTCATGGATGTTAAAAATAATGTAAGTTTCATGAAATAGTATTTAGAGTTTTAAATTTTAAATTTTAGTAAATTTTATTTTTTCTTAATTTTTTAATTTTCATTAAGGGTTATATTATAAACTAAAAATGAATTTATTTTATCCTTTTTTGGAATATAATAGTACACTTATTTTTCATTTTGAGCTAACTAAATGTTTTTATATTCTTTTTTGATGAAGAGTTAGCAATTGATTCACTATGTTATGGTGATATGAAGTTGATCCACTTTTTGTTTTTGATATTTTTGTAGACATAGTAAACTATATCAAATAAATGATAAGCTTAATCATTCATGTTTTTTAAATCCATACTCAGAGACCTCATATATAATTATTATAACATTGTCTATAAATTTAGTCTAATATATGAGGAATATAATTTCAATTTAAATAAATGATTACACAATGAATGTTTTTCTAAATTTGTCTGTACAATACCTTGGTCATGAGAGATTTCATTTTTATCTATTTTAGGATGATAGTTATAGATCCCATGTGTTAGTTGTGTATAGTGAATTATTAAATTTTTCCGTAGTAAATTTATTCTTCTTATCCTTAAATATAAACATGATTCAAAGGATAGAAAACTACATATCATTTAAATAATGTGTTCGATGAATTATAGATAATGAAGTGATCAGGATCTGGTTTATTTAAGAGGATCTTGAGGATGAAGAAACCAACTTCCAATATATTATCATGGAAACAACTTGGTGAAAAAATGTGTATTTTCTAAAAAGGTAGATAAAAAATGTTATCCTTTCAGAAATTATATCTTATGTATCTATTTATTGATCCTACAACTATATTTCCTTAAATTGAAGAGTTCATATTAATTGGAACTATTCTATATCTTCTATAATATTTTTTAAAAGAGTTTTTTGATTTTAACCAAATCTCTTTTCATTTTTTTCTCTGTGTTGTTTTAATTTATGAGTATATGTTTTTAAGATAGATAGTGTTTATTATATGTGTAATTGATTTTAATTTCCATTTAATTTATATTTTTTTATAATCTAATTAAGTCTCCTTTGGTAACTACCAAATTATTAAAATCCGTGAGTAGAAAAATAGTTGTTTCATTTTATAGTTTAGCTCACCGACCTCCTCAGGAATTCATAACGGGAGAAAAAGTTCATCCAAAGAAGGGTTATACCATAATAGAGAGATAGAAAATGAAATATTCCTTATATGAAACAAATATGATCCTCTATAAAGGCCCACATGTCTAAAAGATCCACTGTAAATAAGGTCTTTATGGGGACTTTATGAAGTGTATCAAAATAAATGAGACCTATACAATTATAAAATATGTGAATTCTAATAATTATGGTGTATATCAAATAAATAACCAAACACTATTATAGAATCAAAAAACATGTAAACATTTTCCATACATAATAATTGATTATGTAGAATTCAAAAATAATTGCAATTCATTATATGTCCATGACAACTTTATCCACCAAGACCTATAATTACATTACACTCCAAATATTATTATGCATTTAGCACATTGTGGATACATGTAAATGGAAAATATCCCCCAGTGATTTTTAGAAATCCTATGTTTATCATCATTGAAACAGATTTTTTTTAAAAATGGGATGATGTTATAATCTTTAAAGTGATCGAGATAAATTTTTTAATAAATTTATTAAAGTTATAAATCTTTAGTGTATTTTAAGTTCCTAAAACCATTATTATATATAATGGTATACACATCTAAGAATTAAAAATAAATAATTTATATTTTTTTATAATATTTATTCCAGTTAATAATCCATTTATTATAAGGTTATCTTCTAGTAGAACTTTTTAAAATATATGGTATAATGTTTTGGATAAGTACAACGCCTCATGGAAATGTAAACTCCATTACGACACTTGTACACCTATATAGATGGACATTTATTTTCTTCTGTACATGAATAATGTTTTATTACCCATTGAAATCAAATTTCCATAAATTTGAACAATTGATTATGATTAATTTATTTAGGATGAATGATCCTACATATGACTTGACTAATTTTACTGGATTTCGGGGAAAGGGAGGTGTAAAATACATAACCATGAAGTTTTCCATAATATCATACTTGAAGAATTAAAAAATAATGTTTGTGCTCATTCAGTCAATCTTAGAGAGTTGGTGTTAAATGTAAAGGAATTGATAATACATGTGAATAAACTGTTAATGTTAGATTCCAAATTAGAATGATCTTACATCATACCAAATTTCTACCCCAAGGCATCATACTTCAGATTCATAATGGATTGGAAGTGTTTTACAACTCCCATCAATTTAATGTTCCTAAATAAATACGTTAAATAACTTCACACCATGTCTATAAAGTAATTTTCAATAGATAAAATATTCATTACATGAGTCCCTTACCACATGGATTTAAAAATTATGGATGATATTACTTTTCAAAGTGACTTAAAATTGTATGCTAACATGCCATTGCCACATGATCTTAAAATATATGGTATATTATCTATTTTGTATGACATTAAATTACATTACATTAGTTCCATACCATATAACCTTGAAATGTATAGTATACATTAATAATAATATAAAATCAAACTAAATTACATATGGTATATCCAATAGGATCATACATTCCTTGAAGTGGACCATTTATTTTTACATTAATATATATAAATCCACTTATATAAGATATTTAACTATATAAGATATCAAATTATATTATTTAACAATTTATCATTGAATTTATTTTATCAACACTATACTGTTAATCAGATCCTCTTATAGGAATATATAGGATTCATGATCCAGTTTTCCAAGGAACTATAATAAATATCATTAACAATCAAATTTTCATAGTGATGGTCTCAAAAAACACATCAGGTTTCCCCAAATAAACATATTCTAGGATAAACCCACCATATATATGGATTTTTTTGTTCACATAGGATATATAGTTATTAATAGATCTCATATCATATTCCCATCTAAAAAATCATCCATTATCCACCATTCCATTGAATGTTTTTCTAATAAATTTTAAATTTTTTTTCTGTCCCTACACTGGAATGATACATAGTGAGTGAATTCCCCTTTTCATATTTATATTTCCCCATCAAAACATCTATGTGATAATTATTACCCTCTCTAGAAAGTCCAACATTTGTCTAGTACAATAATGTAGCTACTGGATTCATCATAAATTTGAATTCCATATATTGTGGTTTTATCTATCAATTAATCTCTACATTGAAAAAAAGAAGTATTCAAGAGCAATAAAATTTCATGAAAGGTGAAAATATTAGTGTTTTTTATTTTATTTCACGATTTAATGGTTTATCTTATTCTGTAGACATATGACTTTTATAGGAGTAGTTATAATAAATTGGTGAGAAAAGTATTATTGATTAGAAGTAAACAATGATAATTCCCAAATAAAATAACATTGTGTATTTGAAGAGTTTATTTTAATAGATAAATTTTATCATGATTCCATTTAAAACACTAAAAAAATATTGAAAAATTTGGTGGTTATAATTAATGTAATTTTGGATTGTGGAGACCGCTATAGTCACTCTTAAACTAGCATTGATTTTTTTACTCTATCTCCCACCCCTTAAAAATTTAATGTTTCTACCCCTTGGTAAGTAACAACCACAATGATATGATAATGAAAACATATAACATGATTAAAAGGAGTACAATAACAAATAATTAAAAAAAATTGAGAACATGACCTATTCCATCAGTATTGATTATGTTTTCAAATATTTATCTAAACATTGGAAAATAAATCGATCACAGAAATAGAGATCAAATTTCATGATGAGGCTACTTCACTTAACTAATATCCTTATCATTAAATTTGATTGTACCCCATTTAGGATTACATTATCCTTAAATAATTACTCTAATTAACATTGGAGGAAACTTTGGGAACCTTGTATAGTCCCATAATTCATGTGAACAATTTGTCCAAAACTCTACTAGAAGAGGAGAGTATTGATAGAAATTCTATAAAAAAGTCATTTACGTTTAATTAATAAAAAAATTAAATATTTGTAATGTGTTCATGTGCAGATAGTTAATTATGATAGAATCAACTTTTCATGTATTTAATTAAATCTATTTCCCTTATAACAACATATTATACTATGAAATCATCCCAAAATTGGTAAAATAACAATCAAATAATATAAATGATTGAAGAGAATATCTCCTAGGTAGGTAAACCAATACAAACCTTATAAACTTTATATCCCCTTCACTGGGTATATGGGAACTACCCCACTAAATAGTATTTCTCTCTGGTGGAGGATCATAATACAACACTATAAACATCTTCCATATAACTACCCCCTTAAATGATGAACTTCATTCTTATGAAATGAGACTCCTCATCTGTAGTAATGGAGGAGGCTATAGATATAGAGGACAATATTCTTGATGTTGACCTTGGATTTTGTCTATCATCCCCATCAAAATCATAAATGCAGTAGTAATAATGAGAATGGTTCTTCAATGATCCCAAAAACACATGTTCAGATAACAAAATCTTGGAACTTGTTCATATACAATTATACTAGTGTATTAATTAAAAAATGGAAAACCATCTAGTTAATTTTATAATATATGAAAGCTAGATCAATCAATACCATAAATGATAAACTCCCCCACTAAATTTTGACTAATGAAGGGAACATTAGCATCAATGGTTGATCATTATTCCATCATCCATGTTTGAGAATATCCATATGGAAGTAAAAATAGGCCTCTATCTCAAATGGAAAAATTATTTAAACATCCCTATATTGTTCTAATTTTACTTTAAAATTTAGAAAAAATTCATATCTTAGAGGAACATAGAGAGTCCCCAATGAGGATCTATCATGCCCATAAGAGTTTGAAATAGAGGAGGTCACCTCTAAAATATAAATAACCAAAACTAATATAGGTAAGTGTTACATAGTAATTTTATTTAACTAAAAGGATTAGAAAACTACTATATAAGGGAATAGTAAACTTTTATGCATGCTTGGAAAACCTTAATATGTCAATATTAATTAATCTCATTTGGATAATGGTTCATGGATCAATCTAATTTAATTAAAAAATCTATGTTTATTGGGATATAATGAAGATATCATACCTATTATGACACTAAAATCCAAATATGTGATATGATTGAATAAAAACCATGGGGAAGTCTTAGGTTGATGACCCAATTTGGGTATATTTTTTATGAATTTTAATTCATGGTGGTTCTTTAAGATGTAACCTTAGATATATTATTAGGAAGAACATGAATTCATTTTAATGTGATTATACCAACTTCAGGTTATCTTATTTTGAAACACTCTATTTTATAGAAAAGTAAATTTAAATTATAGAGATATAACCTAATTTAATTCCTAGGAATCATGATATGTTGATGCATGATACTAGAAAGTAAAAGGTAAACAACACCAGATAGAAGATGATATAGATACTACACCCCCAATGGATTTTTATGTAACCCCTAAAACCCAAAGAAATTAATTAAAATGATGTTTTGGTCTCATTTTCCATCACATTGAGTTGAAAGTTTTTGAATTTTGAAATGATATATTGATGCATGACAAATGATTAAATTCTCCTCCCATCATATTCTCTTATTATAGAAAAAAAATAACTTTTATGTTCTACCCCATCAATAGAATTAATGGTTTTCATTTGACCCTTCTATATAAAATTTTATTTGAGCATTTTTTATAGTAATACAGTATTGAAATATCCTTAATCTATGAAACCATGACTCATTGATATAATGAAAATGTATTTTGGATTGAATGGAAAGTGGTTAGTAATAATCACCACTATTTTCAAGGGTAATTTCAAGCATGATGAGTTATAAAATGTTTCAAATGAGTGAGACCCTAACACATATATACACTATCTTGATAGTACCTATATACACTCTCTTGAATATTATGAAATGAGTCAACATTCAAATAAAGATGATTATATGGAATAGAGATATCAATGATTCCACACAATCATTTTTAGATGGTTGCAACCACCCTTGAAAAACTCATGTATACGAGTCTAGGTGCTGAAGAATACCCATGAAAACCCTTTATAGATTTAATAATTATCCTCGATGATACAAAGAGATATATTAATTACATTAGAAAACACAATGAAATGTTTTCATTTAATTACAAAATGTTGTTGGGACAAAATCATTGAGTAGTACTTCATCAAAAAAAATTACATTCTAACCACCATCTGTATAAAAAAATTGTGATGGATGGATCCAACACAAGGTTCCAAGGTGGAAACAATATATGACAAGATGATATGGGTAAGTATCATTTGATAGATTCATCTACCTAAATCTGATTCAAAAAATTTTCTTTTTCATGAATTGATATAGGAAAATACTAGTTTTTATTGAATTCATGGATTTAAACCACCATTACCTTAAATATGACCTCCTAATTAAAATCATAGATTTTTTAGGTGATGCTACCACTTATTTTCCGGTAGTATTTTTAAAGAGGTACTCTGTGTAATGTTAAATTTGAATAAATAAAAATGATAAAGAAGAACCCCATTTATAAAACCCAAAGGGGTATATTGCTATAAAATGATACCTTCAAGTATAATAAATACTAGAGGAAATATTTATATCTTGAAACAATTTTTTAATAACCATTATTATATAAATTATGTAATGTTATATGGAAGACCAGGTTCATAAGTCATGCCAAAATGAGGATCATTTTATTTATTGAAATCTTTGATTTCATAAACTTTAGTGATTAAAATTGAAGATTAATCCACCAAAATATTCATTTGAGGTGATTTTAGGAATGTTTCATGGTTTTTTTGTTTTTTATTTTGTTATTGAACATATCCCTTTAAATTTAAGGCAATGCTTGAAATACATCATCCTCAGAATCATTGAGTCTTGAGGATAAATTTATAGTTCCATGTCCAAATTTTTTACTTCATTAGAAACCTAATTGAAAAGCATTTTTATTTAATGAAACTCATGTTGAAATGAGAAATAAATTTTTGTGACGAATATATCTAGAAATCATATAATGATATCAAGTAATATCTCTTGAATCCTCTATTTTTAATTCTATATATGGGAGGAAAATCTTTTATCCTCTCAATAGAAATCATGGAGTGATCCCTTGGTGCCCTTGATTCTAAAAACAATTTATCTAGGAAATTAAAATATCTTATGTTATCTCAGTTTGACATTGTTTGAAGATGATATACAATATAATAATATTAGGAAAACAAACTCACTTTCGTAATTTCAAAATATAAGCTATATAACTATTTGATTCATCATGACGTCCACATGATATACTGTATGAATCATTTTAATCATATTCTTACTCACCCCATTCTGATTATATTACTAGTAATATGGCATACCATCCTCCTGCAATTAGATATCTATTGTTTTTATAAATATAAGATAAAATGATATGTATTAGTAGATTTCCTTATATTATTATTATCACTAGAGGATTTACCATTGGAAATTTAGCTCCGTAATAAATATATTTTCCTAGTTTTTTAAACATATAAATCACTGTAAATATATTGTTATTAAACCTCTTAGAGTCCTACTAAAAAAAGGATGGATTACCCAAGGTTTAAAAAATCCAGTTTGGTGATTGAGTTCGATTTTCCTATAAAAGAACTATTTCTTTGTTCATTAAATATATTGTATGTATATATTAACAAAATTGAAGTGTACAAATCCCTTATTAAGTTTTTACTTCTATCCTTGTAAATAATTGTTGATTTACAGAATGTCAAAGGTGAATTGATATTACAAATCAAACAACTCAATGAGGTATGGTCCATTACAAAATAGGCATTCTTACCAATACGTAATAATAAATTGGACTTGATAGTACAATTTACATTACATCCAATGTTATAACCAATTTTTATTCACAAAATTATCAAGGGAAAACATTGTAAAATCTAGCCACTGCTCTTGTTTATGTAGATCAAGATGAAACAATCAACCATATCATACATAAGAGGGAAGTTCCCCCATTTCATGGGGATAAATCAGAAGATACCAACACGGTAGACACCACATTACAATGAGATGAGATTTAATACAAACTTTTTAATAATAATTTAAATAAAATATTTTGTTGATAATTTTGATAAAAAAGTGTGTAAATTGTTATAATGTGCATGATCATATTGTGAGATAAAAGGATCCATGAAATTAAACCACTAAATAAATTTTATTTGAACTGGTGGATACTATATGATCTGGTATATGGTCTTATGGATTGTTCACGGTGGGTTTTTATTCCATAAAGCATTTTCATATTTTTTGATTTTTTTTCTAATGTTTTCTTAGAAAATGTTTTAATTATTAATATGAATTGGGGATTCTTAAAATGGTGTCTAAAAACAAATTTTAATCTATTGATATTTTTTTTATCTTTCAATATTTCATTTTTAATTTATTTAATGGAAATTTTTTTCGACAAGATATTTTATTATTAGATATATATAATCGTATTTTTAAATAATTATTTGAATAGTGTTGTGAGTATTAATAAATTTTTGTATAATATATCTTGATTTTAATTAATAATAATAATATTTTTATTATTAACATGTTTATTACTACAACTAGTACTAATTATAAAATAAAATATTGAAAATATCTATTTCTATCATATTTGGGGAGTCCCTCAAGATTGAAATAGTGGCGGAAGAATCTATCCCTCTTAACTCTTCTTTCACCTTGTCACGACCCGCCTTCACCAAAAGGAGGGAAGGGTTAGCAAATTGTCAGACCCATCCTTATTTAAGTTGAAGGAGAGATAATGACCCCCGAGACCCACCTTCAATAGGTCCCGAAGTGGTGACTTGCACCAAGGGTATAAAAATTACACACAAATGGAAGGCATTACCCCTTTTTGTTTTATAGGATCGGGAGATAAGATGATTAAACTCAACAACACCAAGGTAAAAGAAAAGTAAAGCCAAAAGTAAACCATTCTCACATGCATGTTCCAAAAGTAAAAGCCACAAAGTACAAAAAGGTGACAACAAAGGTAAGTACCAAAGAAGAAAAGCAGCAACTGCAACTGCCCCAAAGGCCCGAGCTTGTATGGTCCTACACGATCCCCAAAGTCCTCCTGGAAACTAGAAAGCAGTTTTATATACGTAGGGTGAGCATACAAGTACACTCAGCACGAAAAACCAAAGACTTTCGTGCACAAGTGGGGGAACATACTAAAGTCCCGTGAGAAAAGGAGTAATCCAAACACCTATCAAGGTAAATTATCCACCCAAACTGTAATGGCACAGACCTCTCTAGTCCATTACTTTGTGAAAATGTGGTTTTGGAGGTGTTCCGGGAGGTCAAGGTGACTTATCCCCAACACTTTGCCAAATTTCCAGTTCTGTGAACAGTGTTTCCAGTTTTATGAATAGTATCGGTAGGTGAACAGTGTTTCTATCGGTGAGGTTCAGTGAATAGTGTTTCTATCGGTGAGCTTCTATTGGTGGACTTCTAATGGTAGGCTTGAATAGTGTTTCCAGAATGGTAACCTTCTAACGATGACCTTATAACGGTAGGGTTGAACAGTGTTTCCAGAACGGTAACCTTCTAACAGCGGCCTTCTAATGGTGGGCTTGAATAGTGCTTCCAGAACAGTGAGGTCTAACGGTGACCTTTTCTTTCCTATGCCAAATTTTGAGTATGTGAACAATGTTTCCAGCTTCCTACTACTTCGCCCCTATGATGTTTCCTTTGACGTAAAATACATTTAAAGGCATGTTTGATGGACTCTTAAGGCTGATTCAAATGCCATAAATCCTATATTAATTATTCCTATGGCTTGGGATGTTTTTACTTGGTCAAACCGCGTGGGTTAATGCGATCCATTTTTAATGGAGAATTAACCGGATCATAAACTGTCGCCTTGTTAAATCTTCAAAAAAAGGAACAAGATATCATTCTCCCTTGATCTTCCCCTTTGATCTCAGCTAAGAGACACTAGAACCTTTCAATCCTTCCCATAGGAGTTGCACAATCAATCTTTACTCCTAGGATTGATTCTGCTCTATTTTGATGCAACTTAGCTCTATCGATCAATCTTCGATATAAGGTATGATTTATCGTCGTTCCTTTGGGGATCATGTTCTCATTTTTCTCCCTTCCATATTATACCATGTAATTTCAATTATTCCAATGGGTTTTTCTTGGGGTTGGTTGGTACTGTCGTACCGTGGCATCCTCTGGTGGATGCAGTTTTTGTGAGAGGAGGATTGTGACCCATTGTGTGGATAAAGGACGTAAATAACTCTTCGAGGTAGGGGATTCATGGCTTCTCTAATTGTATATGTGAAATCGTATAATTAGAATGATTTATCCCTTTGGATCCCAATTAAATTGACCTAATTAAATACTTGGACCGGATTAAAAGAATTGGTTGATCGCATGTTGTTGCTTTATATCGTGATATCTGTTTGCCTCATGTTTTGCTAGATAGAGTGATATCTATGATTTCTTTGATTTTTTGTTTGTTCTTGATGGAAATTGATAATTAACGTAATGCTGGAATTAATTTTTAATTAATTGGCTAAAGATAAAGAGGCATGTAAATAAATCTAGTTGATTTCGTAGTTGTTCTAATATGATGTTAATCAAGTTAGGGAAGTAAGAACTGTTGTTTAATTGTGATAGCTTACAGATTGGGTCTCCATAAATTGGTACCTACAACTAACAAATCTGCCAATTCAATATCGATTAAAGAATAGATTGTGTGATAATTTCTAAAAGGTTTCTGAGTTTCCCTCTTGTATGTTAAAGGGTCAAGAGCCCATGGTTGTGATTGTTGTTTTCCGACTACTTGTGCAGTAATGTGACACTGGAGGGGTGTTGTGATATGTGGAGGCATGAAGGCCTTGTGGTTGTGGCAGCGGATGATTCCTAGAGTGGGGAGAAGCATTAGTTTATGCATGTGGGTGTCGGGGAGGACACCAGGGGTGATGGAATGGGATGGATGTGGTTGTTGGATGCTTGTGGATTATTTGAATGTTTATCTGCTTTACTTTTCCCCACTGCTCAAGGCAGCTGGTCTTGCTTACCCTCCTTCTGAAGTAGACGAAGACACGCGGGGTATGCCACTTACTTTCCGTATTTAGTCTCTTGAGGGAGAATGGATTTATGCTCTTGATATATGCGGTAAAGACTCGACGAGTAGTATATCTACTCACCGTGTTGAGTCCCCTTTGTGTTTAGTATCATAGGATGCCTTTCTAGAATACTTGGGAATATGGGAACGTAATTCTATAGTGAATGCTTGATTAAATGGTAATAATCTACGGGGATGGAGATGCTGCAATTTAAAGGTGATGTGAATCTTAAAAGGAGCAGCTGATTATATGAATGTGATGCCAATTCAGTTTAATGTGGAATTGTTCATGGTTAATTAATGTTTAAATAATTAATTATCATACATTGGAACTGATAAAATGAGAATGGAGTAATCTAATAAATCTCTTCAAATGTTTGTGTGCTTATAGGATACCAAGTATTAGAAGTAGCATCCTAGAGTCTAAGAGACGTTATCTGCAATTGTATCTAAGACTAGGTAATTCCCATAGTGTGGATGTGAGTTATATATATATTCGGTACTTTTTGCGTTTCTATACGCTACTCCAACCTGTCGGTAAGGGCAACTGACACCCCATGGATTATGAGTCCTAAGGGGTGTTTTCCCCAACATTCTGATGGGAGGTTGAATGGCTGACTACCCCCATTTGACCCCGCTCTCTTCTCTTGGTAGAACTTTGTGCTTCTAGGCACAATGGTTAGTTTTACCCATATATGTGTGTATAGGGTTGTAATGGATTGTGGTTATTTCACACACATATATTCTATATATAGTATCCTATGGACTACTATAGGTGTAACATGTATATGCTGTGATGGCTTGAGGATACCTACTTGGTGTATGGGCTATAATGGCTTGAGGTATAATACCCGATGTATTATACATGTTATGCGGGTTGTGGTGGCTCCCAGAACTTACCTGGTAACTTTTGGTTGTGAGGATGGTGTGGTGCTTCGCCCAGGTGTCTGTGGGAAAGCCTTTGTGGTGCATGAGGTGCAGATTGTGGAGCTTAGCCCAGGTGTCTGCGGGCAAGCCTTTGGAGAGATATGCATAAGACGTATGTCGTTGGGGAAAAGTGGAAAACCAGTGGGGAAGTAGTAGCAGGGTACCCTTGATATTCTTTACTATATGCTATATTCTTGTATGCATTACTTGGTGAGAGTAGCCATGGTGAGGTTGGGAACTTAGTATACCTATTTTGGTGATGAGTTAGTTTCACTTGTTGTTTCCTAGGCTTTAGCATGCTTTCTTTACTTTTTCAAGAGAGGATTGGGGAGGATCCAACTGAGTATACTTTTATACTCACCCTATGCATATATAAACTATTTTTCAGGTCACTTGGAGAAGGTTGGAGATCAAGCTGGTTACTGCTAGTTTGTGGTTGGAGGAGCTGTTCGGGCTTGTGGTCACTGATATTTTACTTTCTTTTGGGTACTTTTAGTTTCCCCTTTTCAGTTGTAGTACTTTTTATTGACATTTCATATATGTACTTGGGTTTATTATATATTTCAGTTCTGAGTTGAAGTTGATTGGTGTCTATCTTATCTCTCTCTTCTACATGTGTTCTCTTAGAAGGCAATTTCTCCCATTTGTGTGTTTTTTATAACCTCAGTGTTAGTCGCCAACCCGGGGCCTAATGGAGGTGGGACTCGGGGGTCATTATCTCTCTTCTCACATTTCTAGCCCAAGACGGGTACACATTGTGGGGAGGGTGTGGTGAAAGAGTGGTATCAGAGGTCTAGTTGAGGTATAGGATGGAGTTTGGAGTTAGGCTCAGGTGAGTTGCATGGGGATGGTAGGGCAACGGTGTCATTCATGTTTATGAAGTGAGGTAAACAATGGAGACCGGCTGAGACATAGTCATTTAGGTCCCCCTATGATCTAACGTACGGAACTTTAAGTTTTCAATGGCTACTAAACAAAGTGATACTCGTTGCAGGGTAGAGACCTAGGAAAGGATCATGCATCATTCTTCTTTGTGCCTATGTTTGAATGGGTATACCTTGGGATAGGTTAACCTTAAATTAATAAAAGAAAACAATCAATTTATTAATGTTGAGTCTTCCATATTCTAGTCTTAGGAGCTCTAACAGTTGTTATTTTACAGGTATGGCTCCAGGTCAACGTCCTCGTCAGGGTTGCGTAGAAGATGTCCAGCAGGCTATTCCGGCAGATCGCCACCAGGTAGAGGTTGATAACGATGAAAATTGGATGAAGACAATCAAATAATTTCAGCACCAGAGTCTAAAGAAGTAGGAGGGTTCCATTTCAGATGCAGTCACAGAAGACTGGTTGGAGGAGGTCGAGATAGGATTCAGTTCGATTTGTGCTCGGAAGGAACAATGGGAGTCCTTGGTTGTCACGATGCTACGTGGAGTAGCAAGGAATTGGTGGTTCTTGTTCCTCGGGGATCGTGAGGAGTCAGCGATCTCATGGGAGGAGTTTTGAGACAGGTTTAGAGTCGAGTTTCTTTATTCGACAGCGAAGGCATCCAGTCGCCAGGAGCTTCTTACCCTTCGACAGGGGAGCTCCAGTGTTCAAGAGTTTGGAATCTATTTCAGGAACCTTCTACGATATTCTTCAGACCTGTTACCAGATGAGGAGGCCAGGGCGAAGCATTTCAAGGGGGCTTTGAATCCAGAGATCCAGAACCAGGTCACCCCATTTGTGATGAAGACATATCATGAGGTGTTGGCAAGGGAAGAGGTTATTGAGAGGACTTTGGCCAGGACCGGATCATCACGAGAGGGGAATCATCATGATTCCTCATGAAGAAGAGCTGTGGTGCGGGGTTCCCGGTTTTCTGGGCAGAAGAGTTTCCGTTCACCTGGGGGTAGGTCCCAGCCCTTCCCATCTCGTTTATCCGGAGGTATCAACTCTCAGGCCTATGCCAAGGGATCAGGTGATTGTTTTTCTTGTGGTGGTCGTGGTCATCAGCAGCGGGAGTGCCCGACTTTTCAAAGCAGTCATCGTGCACTTGGCGATTTGCTCCAGGTTCCTCCGTTGAGGCAATTCCAGCCGAGGCGGCAGCAGCAGGTTGCACCAGCTTTAGATCAACAGAGGGTAGATGGAGCAGGTAGAGGACAGCCCCATGATGCTCCCCATCCTCAGAGAGCAGAGCGCAGCCGTGGTGGTGGTCGTCATCAGGGTCAGAGAAGCTATGGAGGAGGTCATGGACAGCTTCATGCTCTAGCATTGCCAGCCTCAGGTGAGCCAGATGTCGTTCGAGGTACCCTTTGCTTGTTTTCTACCTTGGTGTATGCCTTGTTTGATTCAGGGGAAACACACTCCTTCATATTACCTACTCTTATCCATGCTTTGGGACTTGATGTAGAGAGGTTTCCAGTGCCCTTGGCGTTGACTACGCCAGTTAGAGGTCGAGGTGACTTGTTTGAAGTATGTAGAGACTGTGAGCTAGTGTTGGGGAAACACCGCTCTTGGGGAGATTTCATATGTTTACGAATACAACCATATGATTTTATCCTCGGCATGGATTGGTTGTATTCGGTGCATGCTAATGTGGATTTCTATGGGAAGAAGGTCATTTTCTTTGATGCAGATGGAGAGAAAGTGGTGTTTGTTAGTGAGCGTGATCCTCGGATGAGTCATAGAAGAGTTCCATCCTTATCATCCGTGATGGATGAGATGATGCTGATTTCTTTAGAGGTTCAGTAGCTGGGATTTCCTAGGGTCGTAGAGGAGTACCCTGATGTCTTTCCAGAAGAGGTTATAGCGTTACCCCCTCGACGAGAGATCGAGTTTGGGATCGAGCTACAAACAGAAGTGTCTCCTATCTCTATGTCTCCGTATAGGATGGCCCCTTTTGAGTTACAAGAACTACGTATACAGCTTGATGGTCTATTGCAGTGTGGTTTTGTTTGGTCAAGTGTGTCACCGTAGGGTGCACCAGTTTTGTTTGTGAAAAAGGCTGACAACAATTTGCAGTTGTGTGTTGATTATCCTCGATTAAACAAAGTGAAAATAAAGAACCGCTATCCTCTACTAAAGATTGATGACTTATTCGATAACTGAAGGGTGCAAGATGGTTCTCAAAGATAGACTTGTGGTCAGGATATCATCAGATGCGTGTAAAGGATAAGGATATCCTGAAGACTGCTTTTTGTTGTCATCATGGGCATTATGATTTTGTTGTAATTCCATTCGGCGTGAAGAATGCTCCATCTGTTTTCATGGGGTTGATAAATGCTATGTTTCGTGAATTCCTAGACAAGTTTGTTGTGGTTTTCATCGATGAAATCCTTGTGTACTCCACATCTGAAGAGGAGCATGCAGAGCATCTACGAGCTCTTTTGGGAGTTCTTCGCCAACATCAGTTGTTTGGGAAGTTGTTGAAGTGTGAGTTTTGAGCTCTAGAAGTTCGCTTTTTGGGGTATGTTGTGTCCCAACAGGGAGTAGCTGTGGATCTGTCGAAGATAGAAGTAGTGGTGTCTTGGGCATCCCCCAAGACCGTGTCAGAGGTGAAAAGTTTCCTTTGTCTCGTAGGCTATTATAGGAGGTTTGTAGCCAATTTCTCTCAAGTTGCAACTCCTTTGAAAACTTTGACTAGGAAGGATCCAGCATACATATGGACTGATCAGTGTCAATCAGCTTTCGAGTATCTAAAGGAGAAGTTGGTAAGTGCACCAGTCCTTTGTCTTCCAGTGGAGGGAGTCCAGTTTGATGTTTTCTGTGATGCTTCACATCTGGGGCTAGGTTGTGTTCTCAGGCAGCGGAGGTCAGTTGTTTCTTATGGGTCTCCGCAGTTGCATCCCCATGAACGCAACTATTCCACCCATGATCTTGAGTTGGCAGTCGTGGTGTTTGCTCTGAAGTTGTGGAGACATTACCTCATTGGTGATCACTTTGTTGTTTTCACCGATCATAAGAGTCTGAGGTATGTTTTCTCCCAACATGACTTGAACTTGCGGCAGCATCAGTTGATGGAGTTCTTGTAGGAATATGACTTTTAAATATCTTATACACCTGTAAAAGAGAATGTTGTAGATGATGCACTGAGCCAAAAGTCACGTAATGATTTTATGATTGAATCTAGTGATTCCTGGAGAGTGATGGAAGAGCTATCAGCTTTGCATCTTGATATGGGAGAAGTTTGGGGTAGAGGTTTTTTTACAAATGATGGTTCATTCATCCCTGATGTAGAAGGTGGAAGAGTTTCAGTTGGGTGATCTAGAGATGGATGTTTGGAGAGAAAGAGTTGTTTGTGGTGAGGCCCCTGATGGTTGGTTAGAGGATGAACAACACTAAGTGTCGTATCATGGAAGGCTTTTTGTTCCCTTGGTGATGTGCGAGACGGTTCTCCGAGAGTTCCATAGTTCGGCCTTGGTAGTACATCCTGGTGTGACAAAGATGTATCGATCCTTGAAGGGTCAGTTTTGGTGGCCTGGGCTGAAGCATGCGGTTGCAGAGTGTGTGTCTCGATGTTTAGTCTGCCAGAAGGTAAAGGCCGAACACTGTGTTCCTGGTGGTCTTCTCCATCAATTAAAGATTCCTCAGTGGAAGTGGGAGGACATCTCAATGGACATTTTTACAGGTTTACCTTGAGCTCCGGGAGGACATGATTCTATATGGGTGGTAGTGGATCGTTTGACAAAATCGTCCCACATCATAGCGATAAAGGAGTCGCGCTCAGTGGAAGCTTTGTCGAGGTAGTATCTAGAGGAGGTGGTGAGACTTCATGGACTACCGAGGATGATCATTTCTGATCGAGATCCTAGTTTTACCTCCAGGGTGTGGAGAGGTCTCCAACATGATTTTGGCTCTCAACTATGCCTTAGCACTTCTTTTCATCCTCAAACAGATGGTCAGACAGAGCGAACCATATAGACTCTTGAATACATGTTGCGCTTTTGTGTTCTTGATTATGGAGGTTCATGGATGAATCACTTACCCTTGGTCGAGTTCTCTTACAATAATATTTTTCACTCTACCATCGGTATAGCGCCCTTTGAAGCCTTGTATGGCCAGCTATGCCATTCTCCATTGTGCTGGACTGGGGTCGGAGATTCAGCAATTCTTAGACCAGAACTAGTGCAGAATACAACAGAGATGGTTCATGTGATTCATGAGAGGATGAAGACAGTTCAAGATCATCAAAAATCATATGCTGATCAAAGAAGGAGACCCTTATAGTTTAATGTTGGGGATCATGGGTTTCTGAAGGTGACTCCCCGTCATGGGCAGTGAAGGTTTGGTAATGGAAGTAAGCTTTCTCCCCGGGTTGTTGGGCCTTTCGAGGTGTTAGATCATGTTGGAGCTGTGGCGTATCGAGTAGCACTTCCCCCTCAGAGGAGTCGGATACATGATGTTTTCCATGTATCACAGCTCCGTTGTTATCTTCATGATGAATCTCATGTTATCGATTGGGGAGAGATCGATGTTGATGATGATGAAACCTTCGAGGAGCGACCTGTGGAGATCCAAGACCGCAAGGATAAGGTGTTGCATGGGCGTTCTATCCCCTTAGTTCGTGTCTTGTGGCGATACAGTGGCATGGAGGAGAGTACCTGGGAGCGTGAGACACAGATACGTGCTCAGTACCCAGAGTTTTTTAATGTTTATCTCCTTTCATGTAATGATGTTTCCTTTGTGGTTAGACCTTTCATGTTTTATTTATGGACCTTTGATGTGATGTTATGATTGAATTGTTTGGATATGGATTGTTTGTTCCCATACTCTCGGATGTCGTAGGTTTGTTCCAGCTTTCGAACAACTCAATGTGGTTTTCCCCTGAGAGGTATCTTATGAGGTGGTTGTTTGGACCCCTCTTTTCTTCTGGGTTGGTTTTAATTATCGAGGAAGAGAATGTTTTGGGAGGTGTCTAATGTAATGGCCCAGACCTCTCCAGTCCATTACTTTGTGAAAATGTGGTGTTGGAGGTGTTCCAGGAGGTCAAGGTGACTTATCCCCAACACTTTTCCAAATTTCCAATTCTATGAATAGTATTTCCAGTTTTATGAATAGTATCTGTAGGTAAACAGTGTTTCTATCGGTGAGGTTCTATCGGTGGACTTCTAACGGTAGACTTGAATAGTGTTTCTTGAATGGTAACCTTCTAACGGTGAACTTATAACGGTAGGGTTGAACAATGTTTCCAGAATGGTAACATTCTAACGGCGACCTTCTAACGGTGGAATTGAATAGTGCTTCCAGAACGGTGAGGTCTAATGGTGACCTTTTCTTTCCTTTTCCAAATTTTGAGTATGCGAACAGTGTTTCTAGCTTCCTACTGTTTCACCCCTTTGACGTTTCCTTTGACATAAAATACATTTAAATCCTTGTTTTAAGGACTCTTAAGGCCAATTCAAAGGCCATAAATCCTATATTAATTATTCCTAAGGCTCGGGATGTTTTTACTTGGTCAAACCGCGTGGGTTAATGCGATCCATTTTTAATGGAGAATTAACCAGATCTTAAACCGTCCCCTCGTTAAATCTTCAAAAAAAGGAACAAGATATCATTCGCCCATGATCTTCCTCTTTATTCTTGGCTAAGAGACACTAGAACCTTTCAATCCTTCCCGTAGGAGTTGCACAATAAATCTTTACTCCTAGGATTGGTTCTGCTCTATTTTGATGCAACTGAGCTGTATCGATCAATCATCGATATAAGGTATGTTTTATCGTCGTTCCTTTGGGGATCATCTTCTCTTGTTTCTCCCTTCCATATTATACCATGTAATTTCCAAGATTCTAATGGGTTTTTCTTGGGGTTGGTTGGTACTGTCGTACCGTGGCATCCTCTGGTAGATGCAGTTGTCGTGAGAGGAGGATTGTGAATCGTTGTGTGGATAAAGGACGTCAAGAACTCTTTGAGGTAGGGGATTCAAGGCTTCTCTAATTGTATATGTGCAATTGTAGAATTAGCAAGATTTATCCCTTTGGATCACAATGAAATTGACCTAATTAAATACATGAACCGGATTAAAAGAATTGGTTAATCGCATGTTGTTGCTTTATACCATGATAACGGTTTGCCTCATGTTTATCTAGATAGAGTGATATCTATGATTTCTTTGATTTTTTGTTTGTTCTTGATAGAAATTGATAATGAACATAAAGCAGTAATTAATTGTTAATTAACTGGATAAAGATAAAGAGGCTTGTAAATGAATCCGGTTGATGTCGTAGTTGTTCTAATTTGATGTTAATCAAGTTAGGGATGTAAGCATGGTTGTTTAATTGTGATATCTTATAGATTAGGTCTACCATAATTGGATCCTATGAATAACAAATATGCTAATTTAATATGTATTAAAGAACAGATTGTGTGAGAATTTCTAAAAGGGTTCTGAGTTACCCTCTTGTTTGTTAAAGGGTAAAGAGCCCATGGTTGTGATTGTTGTTTTCCTACTACTTGTGCTGTGATGTGACCCTAGAGGGGTGTTTTGATATGTGGAGGCATGGAGGCCTTGTGGTTGTGGCAGCAGATGATGCCTAGAGTGGGTAGATGCATTAGTTTATGCATGTGGGTGTCGGGGAGGACACCAGGGGTGATAGAATGGGATGGATGTGGTTGCTGGATGCTTGTGGGTTCTTTGAATGTTTATCTGATTTGATTTTCCCCACTACTCAAGGTAGCTGGTCTTGCTTACCCTCCTTCTGAAGGAGGTGAGTACATGTGGGGTATGCCACGTGATTTCCGTGTTTAGCCTCTCGAGGGATAATGGGTCTATTCTCTTTATATAGGTGGTAAAGTCTCGACAAGTAGTATATATACTAACCGTGTTGAGCCCCCTTTGTGTTTAGTAGCAAAGGATGCCTTTCTAGAATGCCTGGGAATATGTGAAAGTAATTCTATAGTGAATGTTTGATTAAATGGTAATAATCCACGGGGATGGAGATGCTAGAATTTAAAGGTGATGTGAATCTTAAAAGAAGCAGTTGATTATTTGAATGTGATGCCAATTCAGTTTAATGTGGAATTTTTCATGGTTAATTAATGTTTAAAGAATTAATTAACTTACAATGGAACTAATAAAATGAGAATAGAGTAATCTAATAAATCTCTTCAAATGTTTTTGTGCTTATAGGATACCTAGTCTTAGAAGTAGCAGCCTGGAGTGTGAGAAACGTTAGCTGCAGTTGTATCTACGACTAGGTAATGCCCATAGTGTGGATGTGAGTTTTATATATATTCTGTACTTTTTGTGTTTATATACACTACTCCACCCTATCAGTAAGGGAAACTAACACCCTGGGGATTCTGATCCCTAGGGGGTGTTTTCCCCAACATTCTAATGGGAGGTTGAATGGATGACTACCCCCTTTGACCCTGCTCTCTTCTATTGGTGGATCTTTGTGCTGCTAGGCATAGTGGTTAGTTTTACCCATATATGTGTGTAGAGGGCTGTAATGGGTTGTGGTTATTTCACACACATATATTCTGGATATAGTATCCTATGGACTACTATAGGTGTAACATGTATAGGCTGTGATGGCTTGAGGATCCCTACTCGGTGTATGGGTTATAATGGCTTGAGGTATAATGCCCGATTTATGATATACGTTATGCAGGCTGTGGTGGCTCCCAGAACTTACCTGGTTACTTTTTGTTGTGAGGATGGTGTGGTGCTTCACCCAGGTGTTTGCGGGCAAGCCTTTGTTGTGCACGAGGTGCAGATTGTGGAGCTTAGCCCAGGTGTCTCCGGGCAAGCCTTTGGAGAGAGATGCACTGGACGTATGTCGTTGGTGCAAAGCAGCAAACCAGTGGGGAAGTAGTATAGGGGTACCTTTGATATTCATTACTATATGCTATATTCTTGTATGCGTTACTTGGTGCGAGTAGCCATGGTGAGGTTGGGAACTTAGTATACCTGTTTAGGGGATGAGTTAGTTTCACTTGTTGTTCCCTGGGCTTTAGCATTCTTTCTTTACTTTTGCATGAGAGGCTTGCTGAGGATCCTACTTAGTATACTGTTATACTCACCCTATGTATATATAAACTATTTTTCAGGTCACTTGGATCAGGTTGGAGATCAAGCTGGTTTCTACTAGTTTGTGGTTGGAGGAGCTGTTCGGGCTTGTGGTCGCTGCAATTTTACTTTATTTTGGGTACTTTTAGTTTCCCCTTTTCAGTTGTAGTACTTTTGCGTGAAATTTCATATATGTACTTGGATTTATTTTATATTTCAGTTATGAGTTGGAGTTGATTGGTGTCTATCTTATCTCTCTCTTCCACATGTGTTGTCTTAGAGGGTAACGCCTCCCATTTGTGTGTTTTTTATACCCTCGGTGCTAGTCGCCAACCCGGGGCCTACTGGAGGCGGGACTCAGGGGTCATTATCTCTCTTCTCACATTTCCAGCCTAGGAGGGGTACACTTTGTGGGGAGGGGGTCATGAAAAAATCCTCACCAAGGCACACTCCCCAAATAACGCAAGTCAAGTAATATATATAGTCAGAGCACATCGATGTTTGGGTACCCCGCGCCACTTTCCCACTGGTTATTGAGACATCCTACGCATCGAACCAATCCCGCTATTCTCACCGCAGTCCCACTGCCACACCCGCATGTACACACCTGGGCCACAACCACACAAAGTCCCACTGCAGAATCCCACCTGTAATCACCTAGGCCACAACTGTGGCACGTAACCACGCCTCCAAACACATAGGATAGAACAACAACCACCACACCCGAAGACACCTTGTCTAGAAGATCCACAACCACGCCTGAAGACACCTGGGCCTCATCTCGAAGACACTTGGGAAACCACTAGCCGCACACACCTTGCCAACCACCACACTACCCCAGCCAAAGGTTCTTGGGCTAATAATTGACCTCAGGCCATCATAGCCTGCCTGAAGATACTTGGGATATTCGGGATAGGGAGCCGAAAAGGAGCTAATAACCAGCCACTTATAATAGTGTTGGGAAAAACACCCTCCCCCATGAAATGGGGGTGTTCGACACTAAGTGCTCAACTTGGGTGGGGCCAGAACAAGAAGCACAAAACTACAAATATATACATAGGTAACAAGCACTCACCCAAGGTTAGGTTTTTCTTCAGACAACCTACATATCAAAACAGCGCTCAAGTCCCAGTCAAGTCTCTCGCCAACAAAACCCATGTGTCCCATTCTTATTTCATGTTCATTAATAATATCTAACTATGTTTAAGCACTACTGGGCAACTAGTAAACATAAGCACTAGTCCAGGAAAGTAAAAAGTCAGGAAACAACCATAACACCCACACCCGGTTCTTAACAGCAGAGGATCCCACCCCAATTCATGATATAAACAAGGTGACCACCCGGTCTTAAAACTCGCAACCACTGAATCCATAACAACAGGGGATCCCATCCCCAATTCCACAACCACTGAGATTATAAAAACAGGGGATCCCATCCCCTCCCACATCTCCAGCAATCAGCCCGTAAAAGGAAACAACCAAACCACTACCACCTACACAAAGCATAAACATACCCGTATTTTCAGATTTAAACGATTTAACACACTCCATGATTTCAATTTCTATGTGCTTTAACCGGGAGTTATCACAGAAGGGTTGATCTTGGTGCTTTCAATTTATTCAGCCTGGTATACATGATTAACCAATTTACTTTTCATATAAGGAGTTTACAATTACAAAACAATCCATTCAAAATATCACAAGGGGTTCATTATTGCATAGAGAAAGACCACCAACGACCATGATTTTCAGAAGGCATATGCCAACACAACTCAGAAAGATGATCATAATATAATAGCATCAACGATCACAACCGCCCCTTCTTTCTTTAAAGAACCCATTTAATTATCTATATTTAGGTCTGGTTTATCCAATTCTATAGAATTAGAAGCACGCCCACCCTACATGATACACAAAAGAGAGAGGCGAAGGAGAAATTCCCTACATGCTGATAGACAATCGACGGTTAGTCCAGGCGTATAAACTTACGGATAACGATGCAGCTCACCCGATGCACCAAAAGCTGTTCGTGAAAATCCGCAATTGAGGAAAGAAGAAACCATGCCTAACCCTTTAGTTTATAAGGCTCGCGGACGGTTGAGATAAGAATGCAAAACGGCGTAAGGGGTGGGGGTCATGGGTTGACCATGCAGCCCCAATCGTCATTTAATGGGGTCGGGTGGTTTAAACCGACTCGTTAATTCATTAAGTATTTAATTAAAACTCTTATGGGAATTACGATTCATTAAAACATGCTCAAATAGGTCAAAATAGGGTTTAAAACCCTAATTGCGCAAGAAGGAATGCCACGGGAAAGAACCAGTGAGGGTAGGCCAGAGCCACCGGCGGCTGAGGGCTACCGATGGGTGACGGCTATCGGTAGCCGAGCTACTGGTAGGCTTCAGCTATCGGTAGGCGAAGGGTACTAGTAGGCCAAGGCCAGTGGTAGGCCAAGGCGGCCGGTAGGCCAAGGCTACCGGTAGGCCAAGGCGACCGGTAGGCCAAGGCTACCGGTGGGCCAAGGCTACCGGTAGGCCAATGCTACCGGTAGGCCAAGGCTACCGGTAGGCCTGCTACCAGTAGGCTAAGGCTATCAGTAGGCCTACTACTGGTAGGCTAAGGCTACCGGTAGACCGAGCTACTGGTAGGCCTGCTACCAGTAGGCTAAGGCTACGGATAGGCCTACACCACCGTGATTCCCAGACCAAAAAACCCAACAATAGATTTTCACAAGGTAAAGGATCCTCATAAAATGAGGGTTGTTACATCAGATACCTCTTAAACGATTCTCGTCCCTGAGAATCAAAACAAACCAGAAGGAAAGAGAGGTTCCAAACAACCACCTCGAAAGATACCTCTTAGGAATGAACCCATGCTAACTATAAACACTTCCCTGTCAAGAACCAAGCAACATACCATGGAAAACTGCCCAGGCCTGTGTGTTGGGGAGTCTCCCCCCCCATGTCAAGATATTATCCGCTTTGGGCGGCACTGACTCGCCCGCACAGGTTTAATCGCATCCACCTCAATACGTCTTGATTAGGGGGGTGGGTTCCCTCCTCCCCCATAGCCAGGGATTTTCACACATATTTAGAGGAAAGTAAACCAGTAAATCTCATAGCCAAAAACACAAAACGTTCTACCACAATAGGTACAACAAGGAACAAAACTCAAAACAACTCGGGGTACTGGGTGTGCATCTGTTCTTCCCTCTCCCAAGTACTCTCCTCAAGCCCATCATGTATCCAAAACACACGAACCAAGGGAATGGTTCACAAATGAACCACCTTCTCCTTGCGATCCTCGATCATCACTGGTGTCTCCAGAAAGGTCACGTTGTCCTCGATGTCCAGATAACCCCAATCAAGGACATGTGAATCGTCGTGCAGATACCAACAGAGCTGGGACACGTGAAAGACATCATGTATCCTTAGTAGTGGCGGTGGTAACGCTAGCTGATAAGCCACTTCGCTAACCCGCTGCAACACTTCGAAGGGTCCAATGAACCTGGGAGAAAGCTTACTCCCCTTTCCGAACCTCCGCTGCCCACGTTGAGGGGAGACCTTCAAGAACACGTGGTCTCCAACCTCAAACTCCAAGGGCCTCCTCCTGGTATCAGCATACGACTTCTGTCGGTCCTGGGCCGCCTTCATCCACTCCCATATCAGCTGAAAATTCTCTGTCATGCTCTGAACCACCTCCAGGCCAAGGATGCCCGCCTCCCCTACTTCAGTCCAACACACAGGTGAACGACATGGCCTCCCGTACAAAGCTTCAAACAGGGCCATACCGATGGTAGAGTGGTAACTATTATTGTAGGAAAACTCTACCAGAGGAAAGTATCACACCCGTGATCCCCCCGAGTCCAGAACACATGCCCACGGAATATCCTCCAAGGTCTGGATGGTGCGCTCTGTCTGTCCATCTGTCTGGGGATGGAAAGTAGTACTAAGATGCAGCTGGATGCCAAAAGCATGCTACAATCCTCTCCAGACACGCGAGGTAAACCGTGCATCCCTATCCGAGACTATAGACTTTGGAACCCCATGCAACTGCACCACCTCATCCACGTACTTTCGTGCCAAAGCATCTACTGAACTCTACTCCCTGATTTCCAGAAAGTGAGCCAATTTCGTCAACCTATCCACTACCACCCATATGGCGTCGTATCCCCCGTGGACCTTGGGTAGTCCCATGAAGAAATCCATTGAGGTTTCATCCCACTTCCACTCGAGGACAACTAGAGGTTACAGTAGGCCACCTGGAACTCGGTGTTAAGCCTTCACTTGATGACACACTAAGCACTTGGCCACAAACTCTGCCACTGCTCGCTTCACTCCGGCCACGAAAACTGTCTCTTTAGTCCCTGGTACATCTTGGAAACTCCTAGGTGTACCGCCAGGGGTGAGTTGTGGAACTCACTGAGAACCGTGTCGCACATCGCCTCGGGAACAAACAACCTTCCCTGGAAAAGCATCTGGTTCTGACCATCCTCTGTCCATCCTTCCAGAGCATTGCCTTGGTCAACTCGGTCACGCATCACTTCGCACTCTGGGTCTCCCCACTGAGACTCCTCTACTTGCTGAAACAGAGATGACTGTACTTTCATCTGATATAAGCAACCTCTACCACCATCCATCCTCGCATCCAGGTGTAAGGCACCCAACTCCTCCATTGCATTCTAGGAATCCGCTGACTCTCGGACCACATCCTTCTATGTCCTCCTGCTCAAGGCATCATCCACTACATTGCCATTTCCCTTAATATAAGTGATTTCGAAGTCGTAATCCTGGATGAACTCCACCCATCTCTGTTGTCGCAAGTTTAGGTCCCGTTGGGAGAAGATATACCTCAAGATTTTGTGATCTTCGAAGACCACAAAGCGTTCTCCAATGAGGTAGTGCCACAATAATTTTAGTGCAAAAACGATAGCTACATGCTCTAGGTCGTGGGTGGTGTAATTACGCTCATGAGGGCGTAGCTGCCTGGACCCATAAGAGATCACCCCTTGTCGCTGCATCAACACACATCCCAGGACCTGTCCTGAAGCATCACAGAACACCGCATTGCCCACCCCTTCTTATAGTAATCTCAGTACTAGGGCACTGACCAACTTCTCCATCATATAGCTGAAGGCTAACTCGTACTGCTCACTCCACGTGAAAACCTGGTTTTTCTTGGACAGATCTGTCAAAGGGGATGATACTCGGGAGAAGTTGGGTATGAATCTCCGATAATAACCTGCCAGCCCAAGGATACATCAGAACTCCGCCACATTCTTGGGTGCTTCCCAAGAAACAACTGCCTCAACCTTTGACAGGTCCACCGCTACCCCCTGCTCGGACAACACGTGCCCGAGGAAGTGCACTTCTCGTGTCCAAAACTTTCATTTTGACAACTTCCCATAGAGATTATGCTGTCGGAGGACCTCGAAAACTGTCCTTAGGTGCTCTGCATGGTCCTCCTCTGATCTAGAGTAGACCAGGATGTCGTCAATGAACACAACTACGAACTGATCTAAGTACTCTTAGAATATAGAGTTCATAATCCCCATGAACACGGCTGGGGCGTTTGTAACGCCGAAGGGCATAACCACAAACTCGAAGTCTCCATACCTACATCTGAATGTTGTCTTCGGGATTTCGCTCTCCTTCCCTCTCAACTGGTGGTACCCAGACTGCAGGCCGATCTTCGAGAACCATCCAGCCCCCTTTAGCAGGTCGAAAAGATCATCTATCCTCGGAAGAGGGTAGCTATAGCCTCCTGTAGTCTATGAACAACCTAAGGCCACCATCTACCTTCTTTGCGAACAAGACTAGAGTGCCCCACGGTGACGCACTTGGGTGAATGTAACCCCTCTTCATTAGATTGCCAATCTGAATCTGCAACTCCCGTAGCTCCAAAGGTGCCATTCGGTAAGGATCCATCAAGATCGGACTAGCGCCGGGCTGCAGGTCTATCCCGAACTTGATATCACGTCGAGGGGGTAGAGTCGTCACCTCCTCAGGGAATACGTCCATAAACCCAAGGACGATCTTTGTCACTCCTACCATTTCAGCATCTTCTGACCCTACTGACAGCTCAGCTAGCAAGGAGAAGAGGGTTTTCTCTCGCCGGTGAAAACAACATGTCGACCGCCCAATTCTGAAAACAAGACCCTTCCTCAGAAATAGTCGATGACGGCACACACAGAGAATAGCTAGTAGATTCCTAGGATGACATTGTATGACTGTATCTGTAGCTGAAGAAGATCCCTAACAGACTGATGTGGCCCTATCATCAGTCTACATCCTCGACAAACAAACAACAAGTTGGCTTGACCTCCAACGATTGTGATCAACACCAGGGGCACTGGAAGTATCTCGACATCTAGACCCAAGAAACGGGCTAGACTGGGTGGAAGAATGGAGTGCGAAGCTCCAGTATCGAACAGGGCATAATCAAGAGTGATAAACAAACTGATTGTACCTCGAACAACCTCCGGACCTGCGAACTGCTGCCTCTGCGACATGTAGCGGTCTACGCCCGGCTCCCCTGCCCCTAGGCTGTCGGCCACCTCCCTGGCCACGCCCTAGTCGAGGTCCCTGAGGAGCACCCTAAGGTCAGCCTCCTCCTCCTACGTCTGCCCTCAGAGGAGCGGGAGCTCGCTGTCCCTGCTTCTGGAAAGGCCTGGTTGGAAGCTAGTGCTGGGGCGGGTGCTGGGGCTGTCCTCCACCGTCGTACTGTACCCGGTCCGAGCATTGACTCCAAAGATGTCTAGGGCTCCCATAGATGAAGCACTGTGGCCCTGGGGCCTAAGAAAAGGGGTGAGGACCAAGGGATCAAAACTGAAATGGTTGCGGCCTGATCCCTACGGGTCGGAACCTGGAGGGTCCCGACGCTGGAGGCCTGGTGCTGATGGCATTCCCCTTCGATGGCCCCAGCTGGATCCCCTCTCATGACACACCTCCTAGAGCGTGCATTATCTCCACCACTTCGGCCTTCTTCTGTACCTCCAAGTACGTCGGCAGAGTAAAGGGGGTAACAACATACTGGAGGGAAGTTCATAACACCTCATCCAAACATCTTTCCCGAGACTCCTCATCGGGAAAGAGGTATAAAGAGAAACGTAGGAGGTCCTCAAACTTGATCCGTAGCTCCCCCATGGACATACTTCCCTATTGGAGGGAGATTAGCTCCTGTCTCTTTTCCGCCTTCATCGTCGAAGAGAGGAATTATGCCCGGAACTCCCTCTCAAAATCTGCCCAAGCCACCTCAGCCTCTCTCCTTTCCCCCAGGTAAAGCATCCAACACTAACGCGCCGCTCCCCGCATCTGGATGACGTCCAGAGGAACCTAGTACTTGTTCGGGGCCCAAATCAGGCCGAAATCAATAACTATCTCCTCTAGACAACCTTTCGTCTTCATGTCAGAGGTGCTGCCCTCATACTTCATGAGGTTCTGTCGCTGGAAGGCCCAGAGAGTCCTCTACCACTGGCCATCCTCCTCTTCTCAGTCAGCCCTCTGCTGATCGACCAAGGTAGTCTGCAGGGCCTCGATCGTCTGTACCACATGTGGTCGCCTTCCATGTGCCATAGCTGCAAGGTAAACAAGGAATGCCTAAGCCCAAGTAGTGCAGATTATTGTCTTTAAAACATCTTAAAATTTTCTTTTATTCATAATTCCCAAAACACCCCAGAAACATGAGAACACAAGTCATTATGATGCATGTACCTTTCCTAGGGTCTCTACCCTGCAATCAGCGCGGCATCGCTTGGTCGTTCGGTAGGTCCAGAGTCCTTGCGTCGGATCATGGGGGGCCCTAAAATTCCGTGTCCCAACTATTCTTCCCTAGCCTAAATCACGCACCAAGGTCACCCAACACCGTTTCCCTACCATCCCATGCAATCCTCACTGTGCCTAACTCTAGACTCCATCCTATCTCTCAACCTGCTCTGATACCATTCTGTCACGACCCGCCTTCACCAAAAGGAGGTAATGGTCAGTAGATTGTCAAACCCTTCCTTCTTTAAGTTTAAGGAGAGATAATGATCCCCGAGAACCACCTTTAATAGGTCCCGGAGTGGCGACTAGCACCAAGGGTATAGAAATTACACACAAATGGAAGTCATTACCCCTTTTTGTTTTATAAGATCAGGAGATAAGATGATGAAACTCAACAAAACCAAGGTAAAAGAAAATTAAAGCTAAAAGTAAACCATTCCCACTTGCATGTTCCAAAAGTAAAAGCCACAAAGTAAAAAAAGGTGAATACAATGTTAAGTACCAAAGAAGAAAAGTAGCAACTACAACTGCCCCAACGGCCCGAGCAAGTATGGTCCTGCATGATCCCCGAAGTCCTCCTGGAAACCAGAAAGCAGTTTTATATACGTAGGGTGAGCATACAAGTACACTCAGTAGGGGAAAACAAATAATCCCATGAACAAGTGGGGGAACAAACTAAAGTCCCTTGAGAAAAGGATTAAACCAAACAACTATCAAGGTAAATTATCCACCTAAACATTACCAAGGCACACTCCCCAAATAATGCAAGTCAAGTAATATATATAGTCAGAGCACATCGATGTTTGGGATCCCCGTGGCACTTTCCCAGTTGTTATTGAGACATCGTACGAATTGAACCAATCCCGCCATTCTCACCGTAGTCTCACTGCCACACCCGCCAGCACACACCTGAGCCACAACCACACGCAGTCCCACTGCCGAATCTTGCCCACAAACACCTGGGACACAAGTGTCGCATGTAACCACGCCTGCAAACACCTAGCCCAGAACAACCACCACCACTCCTGAAGACACCTAGGCTAGAAGATCCACAGCCACGCCCGGAGACACTTGGGCCTCCTCCCAAAGACACTTGGGAAACCACCTGCCGCACACACTTGCCCAACCACCACACTACCCCGCCCGAAGGTTCTTGGGCTAATAATGGACCTCAGTCCATCACAGCCTGCCTGAAGATAGTTGGGATATTCGGGAAAGGGAGAAGAAAAGGAGCTAATAAACAGCCACTTATAATAGTGTTGGGAAAACCACCCTCCCCCATGAAATGGGGGTGTTCGGCACTAAGTGCTCAACTTGGGTGGGGAGTGAACAAGAAACACAAAACTAAAAATATATACATAGGTAATAAGAACTCACCCAATGTTAGTTTTTTCATCAGACAGCCTACAGATCACAACAGCGCTCAAGTCCCAGTCACGACTCTCGCCAACAAAACCCATGAGTCCCATTCTTATTTCATTTTCATTAATAATGTCTAAATATGTTTAAGAAATACTGGGCAACTAGTAAGCATAGGCACTAGTCCAGGAAAGTAAACAGTCAATCATCAACCATAACACCCACACCCGGCTCTTAACAATAGAGGATCCCACCCCAATTCGTGATATAAATAAGGTGACCACCCGGTCTTAAAACTCCCAACCACTGAATCCATAACAACAGGGGATCCCATCCACAATTCCACAACCTCCAAGAGTATAAAAATAGGGGATCCCATCCCCTACCACATCTCCCACAATCAGCCTGTAAAAGGTAACAACCAAACCACTACCACCTACAAAAAGCAGGGCCACACCGGTATTTTCATATTTTAACTATTTAACACACTCCATGAATTCAATTTCCGTGTGCTTTAACCGGGAGTTATCACAGAAGGGTTTATCCCGGTGCTTTCAATTTATTCATCAAGGTATACGTGATTAACCAATTTACTTTTCATATAAGGAGTTTACAATTACAAAAAAATCCATTCAAAACATCACGAGGGGTTCATTAATGCATAGAGGAAGGCCACCAATGACCATGATTTTCAGAAGGCGTAAGCCAGCACAACTCAGAAAGATGATCATGATATAACAACATCAATGATCACAACCCCCCTTCTTTCTTCAAAGAACCTAGTTCATTATCTTTATTTAGGTCTGGTTTATCCAATTATACAGAATCAGTAGCACGCCCACCCCGCATGATACACAAAAGAGAGAGGCGAAGGAGAAATTACCTACTTGTTGATAGACGATCGACGGTTAGGTCAGGTGTGGAACTTTACGGATAATTATACGGCTCGCCCGATGCACCAAAAGCTGTTCGTGAAAATCCATGATCGTGGAAAGATGAAACAATGCCAAACCCTTTAGTTTATAAGGCCCACGGATGGTTGAGATAAGAACATGAAATGGCGTAAGGGGCGGGGGTTGTGGGTTGACCATGCGGCCCCACTCGTCATTAAAGGGGGTCGGGTGGTTTAAACTGACTCATTAATTCATTAAGTATTTAATTAAAAATCTTATGGGTGTCACGGGTCTTTAAAACATGCTCAAACATATCAAAATAGGGTTTAAAACCGTAATTGTGCAAGAAGGAACACCACTAGAAAGAGCCTGTGAGGGTAGGCCAGAGCCACCGGTGGCTGAGGGCTACCGGTGGGTGACGGCTACTGGTAGCTCAGCTACCGGTAGGCTACAAGTACCGGTAGGCTAAGGGTACCGATAGGCTAAGGCTACCGGTAGGCCAAGGGTACCGGTAGGCCAAGGCAACCGGTAGGCCAAGGCTACCGGTAGGCCAAGGCTACCGGTAGGCCAAGGTTACTGGTTGGCCAAGGCTACCGGTAGGCCAAGGCTACCGGTAGGATAAGGCTACTGGTAGACCTGCTACTAGAAAACCCATAAAACGCTGGCTATTACACACCTAATATTCATCATAATTGATCCAACATTGAGTAAAAAAGACAATCAATTATAGTTTCCCTCATTATCTTCTACATCATACAATTATTTCACTCTACATGTCCTGTAATGTATAATTTTTATGATCCATGGGATGGTGAATTGGTGTGATGACAGTATCTTTCTAAAATGAAAATGGTGAGGTTGATGGTGCCTTCTATGGCGTTGGTTCGAAGTTGTAGTGGGATAATAGTTGATGGGTTCTCATTCTATGGAAGTGGATGAAATATAAGATAATTCAACTATCAGGGGGATATGATTGAGGAAGCTCGCTACTCGATTCTTCAGGACCTAAGGAGACTCGATGGTGATGGGATCGATGTGGGTATCTTTTTTTTAATTTTGAATTTGGGGGTTATGGTTTATTTCTCTCTTGAATTATAATTTTTAATTAAGTTGGTTTTTTTTTGATCTAATTGAATGTGAGGATACAACATAACTATAAACATCATTTTTGAGAAATAACAAAAAATGGATTTGGAGGTGGAGGTGAGGAATTTTATTCTAGGATAGAATAGTGAACTAAAGATAATCCCAATTGCATTATTTAATGTTAAGGAATCATAAAATCACTACCTAGTAAAAATGTTGACACATGTTCCATAGAATAACCCTCTTTTCCCTCTGAATTAATTAAGATCCTGATTTTCTATGTTTTTAGATATTTATACATGGTTTTATATTATTTTTACACAATGTTTCTCTTATTCACATTAATTTCAATAGGTAGGGGGTTCTATATATCTCATATCAATTAAAATTACTATTCATTATTGATTTCATAAACTAATTTCACAAAATATAAATGTTATGTGTCATATAATTGTTTAAGATAAAGAAATAACAAATAATCCTCCTCATTTTGATATTTCTCCCATTGTATGTGTTCCAAAAAAATTAATAACTTCACTTCTTACATGATTAATTAATATAAAGGTTTCTTGTTAAAGCAAGTTAAATTTTGAAAATGAAATTGTGGGAAATCATTTTATGACACTTCTAATAACATTTATAAGGATTTTATAATGTTATTTGGTAAAGGATCTCAATTGATAAAGGGTTGTTCAGATTTATTTCAAGTAATTATTCAAATTTGATATGATTATTTCAATATTACCCATTAGTATTTGTTTCCATATTTTAATGAACACATTTAGAGGTATTTAAAAATTAAATAACACAAATATTATATGATTTTATTTTGGATTAATCAGAACATTAGGATTATACCAAATCTTTAAGGGAAAACCATGCGTAATTATTAAAGTGTTTACATATTGTAAAAATAATAATTATTGATTTTATTCTTCTAAGATTTTCATTTACCATTTTGTATATTCCAATATAGCTGGTTTTGTCTAGATATGTTTTCCACTGTAGATTAGTTTATTATGGAATCACCACTGACTTAGTATTCCATTATGGTTAGTGGATTTGTCTCGTAGTTTTGGATTTCATTGTCACTGGAAGCCTACACGCATATACATATATGTAAATATATATTAATATTATAATAATGGTTATATAGTTCCTTTATCTAGTCCCCAATTTATTCCCCAATGATACCTCATCACAACCAAAATTATGGAATTTTTCTCACTTATAGTTTTATTTTTTTTAATGTAATTATATGATAACATTTAGACATCATCCATATTTCAATAAAAATCCTAAATATGATTATCATATATTATTTATTTTATATAAAAAATAAAATAAAAAATCCATATTTTATTTTCACACATATTTGATTGGTTTATTATTATTTGATGTTTTTATAGAAACATTTGGGGAATTCTACTGGGTCTAAGTATATGCAGTCCATATATATTTATTTTTATGAATATATAGAAATATCTTACTCTTTTCATTTTATGCGAAATCATTTTTTATTTCATGTTCTTTGTCATTTGTAGGCATTTATCTCAGGTGGATTATGGATATGTGTTGGTGGTGATCCAAAATGGATAAATAAAATTTTAGGAATGAGTATATTATACTCCTTTATACATTTTTTGTGAAACTTCTTGAACATTTATTTTTATTATTGAAAACAAAAAACCTAGAAAATTTTATACATGCATGGAACTTTTTATTATTTTATATTATGATGAATAATCAAATTTATAAATTATTTGTATTTGAAAGATATATTTAACCAATGGTATATTTTTACCCCTTGGTGTAAGTTAGATACCCTTGGAAGTGGTAGAAAATATGCTAGAGGCTATTATCAATCCACATCCCAATCAAAGTAAATCGATAGCCATTCATTAAAAATGTTATAAGTTCATACATGGGTGGTCAACTTAGTTTGTGGAATGGATATAAGAGTTTCATAACTCAATACCTATATTACTAAACATGTATAAATAATGTAATTATGAATGAGACAACATTTTTTAGGGTATGTCTAAAAAAATGATTAATTAGGTCACCTTTCTAAGGTTTATCTTTTATATTTTTTTAGCCCATGGAGAGGTGTTATTACCCATGATTGTGAAGATACAAGAAATGTATTTCTCATAAATTATTTAAGTATTTAGGGACCATTTACACCTATTATAATGCATATATTTTTTTATTATTTATCTATGTAAATATTGTTTGTTTAGAAATAATTTTTTGGTTTTTATTATCATGGTTTTATGATTTATATTAGGATTTCATAGTGAGTGACTAGTCATCATCTAGCTTATCACTCATTCAACATAAAAATATATCACAATAATAAGTTTTTCATAACGGTGATGAAATTTACTAGAGGTTTGTGGTCTCATTTATGATTAATTACTTATTTTCAATATGTATTACATGTAAATACATCATTTATTAGATATGAAATTGGGTTTCCAAAATTCTATAAAATATTTGTTTTTAGTAAAATGATAAATAAGGCATCCCTAATTAAAATGGTTATATTATTTATGGTTTGGTTATGTTAGTTCTATTATAGATGATAAAACATCATTTCATTTTAAAATTTAAATTAAATTTTGTGTTCTTTAATTGATTGTATTAATTTTTTTTTGAAAAAGTTGTTTTCAATAAAATTGGTTTATTGTTTTTCATCCAATATCATATTTTAAATTTAATTAATAAGATATTCTAAAGATAAAAATTAGATTTAGTACATATATGATTTACATTCGACATATGGTAGCATAAGATTTTTTTTAAGTTTGTATATGTTCAATTAAAAATTATTCTATTTTATAACTAACATGATTCATTTTCTAAAATAAAAATGATCATTTGAGGGTATAATATTTTTTTGAAAACATTTTAGAGGTTTTCATCATATTCATAAAATTTAATGGTTATTTTATTTTTTGAAAAAATTTCTTCATCGGTTTATGTATTGTTAAGATCCAATGAATTATAATTCTTCATAATTTTTTAAATATGACTATATGATGACTAGAGGTAAAAATATGAGAGTCTCAAAAGAGTTTATTTTGAAAACAATCATTTTCACAACCTATCATGTATTGAATGGGGTATTATAAATGTATTTTCAATTTACATATTTTAAAATATAATTTATATTTAATCTAATATTTTTTATGGTGTTTGTAAATTTTGAATCTATGTAATAATTTGAGGGTTTTAAAATGTCATGTAAGTGTTTTAGTGAATGAATAAAAGGATTTGAAAATATTTTAATCAAAAATATGTATGAGTTTAAAAATAATAAATTTATATAAAAATGTTTTCAGTCTTAAAATATTGATTCCATTATTTTGAGACCATTATGTTAAAATAATATGGGGTTTTATAATTTATCATGAAATTTTTATTAGATATATAGGGTAGATATTATATTTTTTGAAGGTAAAATTTGAATTTGAATTTATTGTTTATTTTTGATATCAAACATTATTAAATATTTTATGAGTGTCATATAAACATTTAATTTTCATAAAATTGGTTTTCATTATAGTTTTTGGGAACCATTTGGTCTAGATTGAATTCTATTATTATAATTCGTAGCATATTTGCTTTTAACTGAAATTTGTGTGTATTTTTTAAAAAAACCAGAATTTAAATTTTTATTTGATATGGAAACCATTATTTTAATTTATTGGAATGTTTTCCACATGATTTCACTTTTAATCAATATAAAATATTTTTTATTGTGGAATGTTTGGTTTTATTGGAATTTATTTAGTAAGATTATGTTATTTTTATTTTTAAGACATTGATTTGTATGGCCCCTCATGAGGATGTTTTGATTTTTTTTAATGATATGATTTACCATGTTTTTTATTTTTCTGAAATCCCTTTACATTGTGACATAATTATTAGGTTATGTTTGGTTTGGAGAAAAAGTATATAAATTTTATGTCTCGTCAAAGGATAGTGTTGATTTTGCATAATAAATGTGATATATGGTAAAGAATTGTTTGTATTAGAAGGATACATTATATATTGTTTCTTTCAATGAAATAAGTAATTTGAGTTTTGTTCAGGTTGGTTATTTTAGAATTTAGTTAATTATATGGATGTTATAGTTTTTTAAAATAGTTTTGTGCTCCATTTATGTTGGTTGTTGAATTAATAGTCATTTGGATTAAATTATGGTAATAGAAGTTTTAATCTTGTATCTTTATACTATAATGGATGATTGGGATACTATTTATGGGATATAGGTTGTGAATAATAGTTTTAGATATTTAGGTTATCTTTCTTGGTTATTGTTTTATAGGATATTTATTTTTTGAATGTTTCGTCATTAAAAACTCTTTTGTTTTGAGTTCAATGTATTAAAAGTGTTTTTTGTAATATATTGATATTTTAATGTTGGTTTTGATGTTTTGGGATTTATGGAGAAAATTTTCTATTAAATTTTCATTTTAAGAATAATATATGATGTAAAACTAGTTTCATAGTCTATATATATGTTACAATTCATTTTTCAACATTTAATGTCTAATCCAATTATTTTTTAGTGGTCCAAAGCGTGGACACGAAAATTTACTATTCACGTTCTTAAATTTTTTTTCAATACAATTTTCATGGTCGGTTTATGGTTTGATAAATATGAATAATAACCATGCACTATAAATATTCTCTAGAATCCACTCTAGTGAACCCTGAAATGACCATATAAAATCCCCAAATACATACTTACGTTTCTTAAGACTGATAAATATCTAAAAGAATAATAAAAATAGAACGTAAACTTCAAAAAATCATAACATTTTTTCTCTAGGAAGTTTTAGGATCTGTGAGTATTAAAATTGAAAATTGGACTTTAATCAATGTCATCTATTATACAATGTAAATCATATCTAGTATTTACATAGAAAAAATATGTTTGGAATGAATCAAAAGGAGTGAATTGTGTTTGCATGATCAAATTTTAAAACATTCTCTAATATATAAACATAGTTAAATAGTGCCCTAAAATCCATTATATGTTGGATTATTAATTATTCCATGGGATTATATTATTTTTAAAATATTTTTATTAAGGTTTTAGTGAATTTTATTATTTATTATTCATTGTTTGGAGGTTACTTTATGGTATATATGGATAATATATAGTGTGGATACATAAATGTATATGTTTATAGTAGTATTATTGGAATACTTAGTGAGGGAATATTGATGGGGTTATGATGTTGGAAGGTACTATCTTTTGTTGTTTTATGTTTGGTGAAGTAAAGTGGTTTTATCCCTTTTCATATTTTGTTTAAATGTTGTTTGTGTAATGTTTTCATTTTTTGAGTTTTCAGGATATAATTCCTTTCCTGAAAAGTTTTGATTCGGTTCATGATGTGTTACATTTTGTGAGAAATTTATTAATTTTATTGATTTATGATTTATTTTATATGTTGTTCTTCAATTGAATAATTCTTTTTAGAGTGAGATTATTTTTTCATAGCCTTCAAATTATACATTTCTTATTTCATCATTCAATGATTCGTGAATAGTTACTCGTGGGAATTTGATAGAAATTTCTTATGGTGGGGATGTTGAGGTTAGAATTGTATTTTTAATTATGTTAATATTTTGGTTCTTAAGATATCCACAAACATAAATTATTTAAATATATTTAATTACAAAAAATTATTATTATTTAATATAATTTTGAAAAATCATTTTCAAAATAGAATTTAGATTTTAATTTTCTTAAATGATCAATTTTTTAAATTTATTTTGTTTCATGACTCCCCTAAGATAAAAGTTTTTATATGGGATTATCACATTTAGTGACAGTATTTAAAAAAAAGGTTTAAATTTTTTTATGGAGGTTATTTATGATTTCATTTTAAATTTATATGGGATTTGAACCTAGAATCTTTTAATTAATGGTATTTTTTCATTATTAACTAGACTTTTGTGGGTGTAATTTTGTGAAGGTAGTGGTAATTATAACACTCTTATTTTAATAATGATTTAAATAAGGGTTTTTAATATTAATTTTTTTAAATGGATTAATTTTTATAACTTACTGAAGTGAGAGGTCGTGTCACAAACCAACTCAGGTCAACCATGAACCGGTCACCAGAGCCAGTCTTTGGCATAACCCAAAGGGTGTTCTTAATACCCATGTTCTGAAAACTAGTTCTAGGAATCAAAATAAACTATTTGGGAAAGCTTTGTCTCACAAAAAAGACAGATGAATAATCATAAACTGAACGAATAGATAAATAAACAAAAATAAAACAAACAAACTGGCAGTGGAAAAAGGAAGTAACGAAGCAACATGACATACCACAAATGACCTCATGGGTCACCACAGAATATAAAATACACACTCTCCAAGAGTTATCCAAAACTAGAGAAACATAAAACTGTAAAGTAAATTTGGCATGAGCACCGAGATGCTATGTAGGAATGACAAGATACAACAATACACCATTACATTACCTTTTATAAGAAATCCAAAACATGCTAGTTTGAAAATAGGACATAATAAAATAATGTTCTTTATTCCTTTAAAATTCAAGAAATGTGTTTGAATTTTAAAATAAAAAATTTCCCACCCACTAAATTTTCCAAATAGGTTCCAAGCATGCATTAAAATTTCAAAATGAAAGGAATCCAATTTAGATTAAATATGGTTTTCACAAATAAGACATCATGTATGAAATGACTGAGATGGAAGTCACAATACAAGCACCATGGGAAATCCCTTAGAAACTCATGTTAGTTGGCGACCTAGGATCCTTTTACCTTAGAGAAGCATGACATTGGAACCACCACAATCTACATTCTCATGCACCAGACACTAGTATGGAACACACTGATAACCTAGTAGTTTCCAATCATCACAAATGTTTAGTTAGTTTTGTTGCATCAATCCTATTATACGAAAATGATATGAACCACTTACCTATTAAATAGCATACTAGTCTTAGTCCACCCACCTTGATGCCTAGGTTTTCACATGTGCTCTGTTTCAAGTGGTGGTGAGTTTTATCAATCAAACATACATTAACATATCATTCTATTTATTCAAAACAAACTCATTCTTTGACCACTGATCTCCCTCATTTTAATCCCATGTTCACACCAAAACTTTTTTTGGAAATCACTTTGGAATTCATTTGGAAAATCAAACATGTCATTACACTTTTATAAAGAAATGACTGAAAGGCCATATGTCATTGAAAATACCCATTTAATGATAAAACATCTAGTAATCCACTTTTAAAAATCCAATACCATTTATATATTTATATATACATATCTATATAATGCATATGCATTTAATATAAAATAAAGTGACATATTTTTAAAAGAATACCAAGAGGGAATGGAAATTATAATTAAAGATTAAGGAATAGGGATCCTACCACAAGGTCGAACCAAACTATCCACTATGGATCTTAGTGGTTTATAACTAAAATCTGCTGCTCCCCCACTAATCATATGAACTTTCAAAAACATATAAGGACACCTATCCCCAATGAACACACCTGAATGTCCATGAACATGTGCAAGGGGATCCTTACACATATGTTTATATGAATACACTAGTCATCACCCACCTATGTACACATTTTCATATATATATATATATACATGGTCACACCAAACCCCATACAAGTATATTCACTACCATGGATGAATATACATATAACGAGGGAACCCACAGACACACAAATATATATATATATATATATATATATACTTACCTATGCACACGTAGGTGAGTTCCCTAAGACCCGATGACTCCAAAACACAAAGTAGGGACCACACACTACACATATAATTTAATAAAACAATTAAACACTTAAACAATCTATAAAAAATTTGAAAATAACACATAAAGGGTATTCACAAATGAAATCCCCATTTAATATAACACAAGAATCAATCACAAATACAGTAATCATCATCTGCGGTAGGAGGGTTCAAGAAGTCCAATCAATATCACATCACACGTTTCAATTAGGCCTTCCCCAATTTCCTAAACATTTTAAAATCCATTTCCAAAAATAATCTAAAATTTAAAACACAATTCCAAAGTAAGGAATAAACATTTCCAAGCATAACCACATAAATTAAGGGAAACACCATTTCCACTTTATAGATCTAAAACACCACTTTTTGATAAAGAATCCCCATTTAAGAACAAAAGAATCCCACTCCTAACCAATTTAGACAAAATCCCAATGATCAAGTTCATTTCACAAATGTAAACATCCATTGTAATTTTAATCAAACATAATGGATAAATCAACTTTAAAAGAGTCCAACTGGGCATTTCCAAAAGAGATGAAAAACTCACACGTTTCAAACCACCACTTAGAAGAAAAGTGAAACTCTATTTCAAAAAAATTTGAGGTTGCACCTCAATTTTGAAACCAAATTCCATTTAAAAGATCATTTTCACCCAAATGTAATCAAACTAGGCCAAGACCCATTTCCTTACCTTTAAACTGTTAAAATTACCCAGATACATTTCATGGAATGTCTAGTAAATTTATGTATTCCAATTTAAATCATAAAACAAGGATTCACAAATCAACCATTTATGCCAAGGCCACACAATACTCAAATGTGTTCCAATCAACACAGGGATATTAAATATATTTTTATTAGCATGAAATAGGGAATTGAAAGGTGCAAGCATATAAAAACTTGAAAGGAAACAAATTGCATAGCGACACTAAACTCAAAGTGGGGAAGATCTAGCCCGAACACTTCAACACATGAAACCCTTGACGATGACAACCCCACACATTCACACACATGTATTCTTATATATATATATATATATATATTCTTAATCCACTATACATTTTCCCCGAACTATGAGGAAAATGTGAAAGGAAGGAATATATATATATACACACACGAACCTATACATGTGAGCGCAACACCTCAACAATCAATCAACATTCCAAAATAATTATTGGAATCCTAAATCAATAAAAACCCAAATAGAAGGTGCAAAACACAACCACAGAATAAAACACTCACTCTGAGTGGTGTCGATGAGCCAAGACGAGCCAATCCACTTCGCATTCAGTATAGGATGCTAAAATACACACAAAGGCGACTCGAGATGCATTCTTCATAACCTAAAAATGGAGGAAACCACAAAAAAAATGGATTAATCTGAGACCTAGGGTTTGTCTAAACAAAATTGAGAGATGAAGAGGGGAAAATAGCCAAATTGAAGGAGGAGAAAAAGGAAAATGTAATTACCTTGATGAACTAGAAAACATCCTTGAAGGATCTTAGAGGAATTGTCGATGAAGGAGAGGTCATGAAGGAGGGGTGGAGCAAGACCAAGGAGGGTGGAAGGGGAATTGTGCGTGACATATAGGGATGAATAACAATTGAAAAATAAAAATAGAAATGTAATATATAAAATAAATAAATAAAAGAAAAGAAAAGAAAATAAATAAAACTTTAATAAATAATTACAATGAAATTAATAAGTATTTTAATAGACTTGGATAACAATAATAATAATATTCATAATAACATAATAATATCAATGATAATAAACTTAATAATAAAAATATTATTAACCATAATAATAAGAAATTAATATTAAATTGTTTTCCATATATTTTATTGTATTTAAATTTTATTTTAACTTAATAATATTTTTTTAAAACTTTAATAATCCAAAAACAAATATATAAATAAAAAAGTAACTACGAATGCAAGATTATCAGTTGGGGTGTGAAAATTCTCCCCACCACATAAACATTCTACCCCCAGAAAGTCACTTAGCCAAACAATGAATCCGACATGAGTTCTGAACTGATTGAGGCAAACAAAATCACAAACTCGGTGAGACTCTTCACTCCATCAGTCACACCTGACCAACTCTAAGGAAAACTGTAAAGATAAGAGCCATCAGGAAATGAGGAGGGTTCTCCCCACCACAATAACCCGAATAACATAACTTTGAGACTCTTAGCATGGTCTAAATCTGGAACATATAACTTGAACCAAATAGTAAACCGCCAACACATACCAAAACATCCACACAAACCAACTCTCGATGAAGGCACAATAGGATCCATAGCGGGTCTTCCCACTAGTTGGGAACTGAACTGATTAGGTCAATTAACACAAACTGATATATTATTCCCAACAAAAACTAACCCAAAAACTCTCTCTAAAAACTAAAACCCCTCCACATAGGTCCCTGATGAAAGACCCTGAATCAAACAATGAACCAAACCCCTATTCATTATTTCCCCAGACACATGCATCTCCAAAAAAAGCATGTCATAAAACAAAAATGGATCACCAAAGGATCTAAACACATAAGGGAGACAATCATATCAAAACTCACATTCACAAAGAGACATCCTTCTAATGGTTTTCTTCCCTAAAGCACAACCAGTATAGTTAAAATAAATCAAGACCACAAATCATTCTTGCAACCAAATAGGAACATTCAAAAACAAAAACAACAATGAGGAGAAGAGGCCTAAACAACTTTTACAAAAAAAGGATCATTAAAAATAGAGAATCTATAATAGATAAATTTAAACTATCCCCATTCCAGAACTGGAGACAATAGGTAGACCAAGGTTCTTAATAGCGCTGGGAATTTCTGATTACGAACAACATTCACTCTAAGGCCTACGGTTGGAGATCAGATGTATGGACTCTATGCTGCCTCGTAATTAGAAGCTGACATCCTCTGGTAGAGACTCCTAAAGATGCCACTAGTGGAACCTCTCCAAGTTTCCCAAACGTACACACCGACGGAAATCCTTTGGAGGATGACAACAAGGAATCTTAAAGGACCCAAACTGGTCACACTAGAAGCAGACTCACCAGATGGGGAACCTTCCAAAAAAAAGAATCAGTCCTTGAACCCTGGATGAAGACCCCACAAAAGATAAACTTTAATGAAATTTGTGGTTCTACCTCTGGAGAAAAGGTAATCGACCACTTGAAATACCCAACATAAGCCTTTATTGCTTGTGGGCCTTGCTGGACACTCACGAGCTCTGCCACTTTCCTCACCTTCACTTCCTTAGGTATGAACCATCATATTAGACTAGTCTTAAACAGCTTCCAAGACATCCCATCATGAAACAATGTTGGTTGTATATACCCCACCAATCCTATGTTAAACATTCAAAGGAACTCGAACCAGCACTAGCTCTCATAACTTTGGGAGTTCCCAATAACCTGAAAACAACAAATATTTCACCAATCCCATCCATTAAATTAAATAGAACACGATCACCACAAAATACAGAAAAAAATAAAAACAATTCAATTTCACCACTCTTCTAAGAGTCTGGGTAGAACCAACAACTAGAAGAGACTCACTAGAACCCTCTTGGACTTTTCAAGGCAACATAAAAAAAACAGAAGGCACAAATCCAAATCACAACTAATTATAAATCAAAATTCCACATTTCAATCAAGGACTAAAACTAAAACTCAAATCACCATTATAAAATCCATTTATTATGTCAAAACCAAGATCCCATGAAAAATGATACAAAAGAAAAAAAGGGAACACTAAAAAATTTCTCACTCAGTTTTCAAAATATTTAATATACCCTTTTTGAAAACCATTTTTCAGCAAAAAACAACTTAAATATACACCATTGTTCATTAATGAAGCCTCACATATAAATATACCCTTATCCTAACACATGAAACCATCCAAAAAAAACAACCAATTATCCATGAACCACATGCAAAACTATATATGTGATCTCTCATAGGAATACCAAGGGTTAATTCAGAACACATCCCGTTTTCAAAATAGATCATTCAACATAAATCAAAAACACTCAACTAATTTGAAAATGTCACATATCATTAAAGAAATACATTTCCAAATTCCCAAACATTTTCCAGTTCACATTCTTAAAATTGTTACAAAAATCTAAAAACAACATCCAAAACTACTCCCATTTTCCCTTTGAAACCACACATTTGATTAAAATAAAAAAATACCCAATTAAAACCCACTTTTCCACTCCAAAACTACATTCAATTTTGAAAACTCCTATTCTATAAACCATATTCATTTTTGAAATCTACTCAAGTCAGTCAAAACTAATCCCAAACGAAATTCTCATCAAAACATCCAAAATTAAGGGATTAGTGGCTATAAAAACCTGGTAACATGTCTTAGCAGACCATGCTCTGAGTTAGCATCCACTATAAGAAATATCTTGAATCCTGCTCTTGGGCTATACATGGGTCACTACTCCATGAAAGCTCATCGAGTAACACCAGATCACTTCCATTATCATCCTTTATCCACAAAGGCCAAGAAAATGAAAAATTCAAATCCCAAACTACCCGTGGAAACATGATCCTCGAGATGGGTAATGGTTCATGACATCCTTCTTGGACCTACCTACCGAGTATTGACACTCCTAATCACCAAGATACCTGAGAGCCCAAATTAGAAGAACCTACTCATAAACCATTTTTTTATGAACCAACCTGGGTCCAAACTGAACCCATCACCCGAGCTGATCTGCAACATAACCTAAAGGGCTTTCCCAATCCCCACGGGATGGAAAATAGTGTACCAGGCATAAAAATAAACCAGTTAGAAATGATTTGGCCCATAAAAAAGACAGATTAATAATTATAAACTGAACAAATAGATAAATAAAAGAAAATAAACAGAATAAAATTGTAGTGAAAAAAGTAATAAATGAAGAAATGTGATATACCTCAAGTGACCTCATGGGTCACCATATAATATAAAATACACTTTCTCCAAGAGAGATCGAAAACTAGAGGAACGTGAAACTAAAAGGCAAAGAAGGCATGAGCACTAAGATTCATTGTGGGAATGAAAAGATACAACAATGCTCTATGCCCTTTCCTTTTATAGGAAATCCAAAACAAGCTAGTTTGAAAATAGAACATAATAAAATAATGTTCTTAATTCCTTTAAAATTCAAGTAACATGTTTTAATTTTAATGTAGATAATTTATCACCCACTAAATTTTCAAAAATAGGTTCCCAGTATGCATTAACATTTCAAAATGAATGGAAACCGATTTTGATTAATACATGGTTTTCACACATTAGACATCAAGTATGTAAAAACCCAAGATTTTATAAGATATATTCATTTTAATTTCTTTCATATCTTCTGTTGTACGCTACACCAATATTATCTTGCGCTATACGCAACACCGTATTAGCTTGCAGTATACGCAACACAATTCTTGGATCGTGTTATACACAATTTCATGTTCATTTGATAGAAGTTATTCTACACAACATTGAGTGTATATATATATATATATTCAATTTATAAATGAAATATGGATGGATTTTGTTATACGAAACAACAAAGGAGTCTTGCACTACACGCAACCCTGACTTGGCTTTCATTACACGCAATCACGACCTTCTTCGATAGCATGTGTTGTATGTAATACCGGGTTTTACTAAATAACGATATGTTTTCATAATATTATTATTAACTAGCCATTATGAATAGTATTAACTAAATTTTGAATTTTATAACATTATTATTCATCATACACATTTTCTAGAACATGGTATGAGAACAAAATAAATTTTTCGGGTAAAATAAGTTTTTTTTAAAAAATGTAGTTTTGCAGCCTTTTAAAGGCACACCCACATTAAATCTAGTTTTTAACATGTTTATAAGTTTAATTTGACAAAATAAAAATCTTCTTTTAAATCATGAAATAAAATTTTACATTGGGTAAATTTTTGATATTTTTCTGATAACTTTCATATTTTAATGAATAGTAAAAACATGCTATATTTTAATTAAAAACATATTTTTTCATATTAATAATTTATATGGTTAAATTATAATATTCAATGGTTTTAAAGTATAAATAGAATAAATTTTTACAATTTAATATAATTTATGTCATTAGCATTGATTTTACATTGAATTCGTAGGTTAAATCAATTCAATCTTTTGCAATGTTTTAAAAAAAACCCGTTTTCATTCGACAAAGGGATTAATTTTAATTTAATTTCTACAAATTCTATGTATTGAATTTGAAAAAATAGATTCCATTTGGAATCAGTGGGTCCAAATTATGTTAATAGGCTACTTTTTATTTTTGGGAATTATGAATTGTAACTACGGTAAATTTTATTTACCATAGTTAAAGGTAAATCAGGTAATTAAGGGTAAATATAATATTATGAAATTACCCTAACACATGAAAAAATTCTATTGGATGGAAAAAAGTATACAAATATCACCTAAGGGTTGGATTAGATTCATTTTATGGACTTTTGACCATGAGAATAATTTAATTATTATTAAAACCAAAGAACGTGACAACATGTCACTCTCTTAAATCTTATAAGTCTAATAATTTTAATTTAGTGATAAACATCATAAAACGTCGAACATGAATATTTTCCAAAAATCTCATAAAATTATCTACATCATGATAATTTTTCTATAATTTTTATGGATTAAATAATTGTCATTAATGGCGATACATTAATGATGAAGAAATTATTTATTAAGTGAAAAATCAGGAATATAGTTTTTATTGAAATAATAATACCTATTAAAAGGCCCAAAAACCTGACCAAAACTTATTGGTAGTGTATATCTACACCGTAATCATCCAATGAACTAATAAATAACCGTTTGGATTCTTATAAAAGTGATTATGACACTTATATTATTTTATTTTAAATGATTCCAAAGTTGTCACCTTCATAATTTAATAAATATAACAATTTAAATATTGTTATTTTAAGATGATAAATTCGAGTAAAAGTATTATTTTCAAAGGTGATATATTTATCCTCATCACAGGATTTTAGTTTTAATTTTTATTCAACAAAATAAGTATATTAAATAATTATACAATAATGTTGTAGTAATTATTTTATTAAGAGATAAACCAAATAAATGGTTTTCAAAATAATAAAATAAATATTATATAAACTATTTAATGTGATACACTAATTTTATAGATACATATGACCTTTTATGATTCTATTAAAGCTTTTATTTTGAAAATATCTTCTGTATATATTTTATTTAAATTCAAATAAATGAATAGTGTCAAAATTGACACTATTGTTATTTTATAAAAATAACATATTATAAAATTGTTTACAAATCACAAAAATATATAAAAATAATAAATTTAAATTTATATGGTCTAAAATGTTATAAATTATCCAATTGTGGACAATTAACAACAAATAAGTAATTATTTGTTATAATTTAAAATTTAGAATGTTATTACAACAAATAAAATTAAATTGATTAAGTAAGGATAAATCAAGTTGATAATGTTTAAAATAATTTATTAACATGTCTAAATTTTATTTTTTGATGATATTAAAACCCTATATCATCTAATATTCGAATATGAGTCATTTCTAGAGGTTTTTAAGTGGGGATAGATTTATTATAAATTAATATTTTTAAGATTTCCAAAGGTGCCCATCCCCTCCCTTATAAAAGGGAACCTCCTCCCTCTCTTCTTCATGACACTTTGAGCCTTCAAGCTCGGCCAACCCCAGAAAACTTATCTTCTCCACTTCCATAGAAACATCCTAGAGGTTCTGGTCTTCTTCAAAGACCAATTTTAGTTCCCTAAGAGGAGATCTCAAGGAGGCGCTTCAATGAAGAGGTAATGTTCGTTACTGATTCATTCAACTTTATTTCTTTTTCTACTTCTACTTCTTTAGTTTTTTCATTATGAAGTAATAACATAAGTATCACTAAAATACTTATATGTTATTATATGTATGAAACAACCCTATTTCACCATCTATCTATCCTACGGAAAACGAAATCACCGTGCATGCGTACGTACAGAATACTGTCTCCACGCCGTGGTGTAATCTATTTTCCACCACCACCTTACTTGGATGGGTATAATGGTGTAAATAATTACTATAGAATATTATTGTAAAGTCATATTGATTCTGAAATATTATACATACACTTCAATATAATTCCATGATCATCGGAATGATATCATCGCTCGTGTGTACGTACGGACTACCATCTCCATTACGCGATGAGATTCATTCTCAATGATTAACCATTCATGAATGATTACAAATTATATATAATAAGTAATGATGAAATATATGACATAATAATGATACTGGATTTATGTATATATATATATATTTCATCTACTTAATTCCATTCAATTCAATAAGGAAACGAAAACAACGTTCATGAGTACGTACGGCCTACCGTCTCCATGAACGGTGTATTTCATTCCATTTATAGATCTGTTATATATATGTATATTCTAAATAAATATTATATATAAATCATGTTTTATATTCTATAATTAAGTAATAATGATCTAAGTAATCATATGAATAATTACAAGTCAGAACATGGACAACAAATGAAACGATTTTACCCAAAACGCTCTTTAACATAGAATTTACAAAAGAACGGGTAATATAAACTAATAAGTGAACCATATATGATATCATAACGATGAATATGATTCTGTAATAAGTCAATGGAATTATTTAAAACATTATACAGGAGGTTCGGACACTTACGAAGCATATCGGACCTAAGGTAAGGGATAATTTTGCAAATCTCATTTTTATCCGAGATTGCTTATTCGTAAGTATTTACTGGGGTTATTTCTATCATCCATGTACATGTTTTATAAAAGTGTTTTCATGTATGTTTAAAGTTATTTTTACCCATTTTTTTACTTTTACTACATGGTATGTAAGTAATCTTTCTTTTTTTTACATTACGAGGTACTTTTTGACTTTTCTGGAAAAAGTACGAGAAGAATGTTTTTTTAACTTATACGACATGAAAGGATTTTTACAGTTTTATAAAGCCTTATTTATATGAAGATTCCTCAAAAATATTTCATGAATATTTACAACAAAATAACTTTCTTTTAAAATTGCATGTCATTTTGTGAAAAGAAAATGATTTTCAAGAAGAAAGGATATTTTCCTCAAGAATTCATTTCAAATGCTTTATCAAAACCATTTTCCATCTAAGATGTCAATATTTCATATGTTTATTTTTCAAGTATAATGTCTAAATTATTTACATGGTTTCTCTTTTCTTATTTTGAAATGATATCAATTTCATTTATATGGATTATGGGATGATGGGATGATGTTTATGAAACCCATTTTATTTATTGGGTTATTATGAATGATGTATGTTTATTTTGTGGCACAAGTAAGTATTATTTCATTATGAGATAGGTGGGACCTATATCTCCCTCTAATTCATTGGGTAAAGATTTATATCTCATGAGATAGACATGGCTAGAACGGCAAGTTAAACTGGTTCAGTAATACAGGACTGGAACGAGGAGTGAACTAGATTCAGAAAGGGACTTTGTCCACTAAGATGGTCTTGGAAGAAATTCCTTGGATAATATGGAAATAATAACATGTGATTAATGGTTTCCACAATTACATGTTTTATTCCCTTTCTATTTTATCATTCTTAATGTTTCTTTATGATCTATGACTTATGTACTTCCATGTTTTATGTCATTGCTCAATATTTTGATGATTAAACATTATTTTTATGTTCTTAAGTTCAAATGTATATGGTATGTTTTATTTTATCCATGATTACCCTTACTGAGCATTTGAGCCCACCCTTTTTATGTTTTCTTTTCCCTAGGATATAAAGAAAGGTTTTAGGTAAGAAAAAAAGGGGAAGATCTTTATGGGAGATGTTGAAGATCTTTCACCACGATTAGAAGATTGCGTTACAAGTTTCCAAAGACACTAAACTATTACGGTCCTTGTGTGTCTATTTTTTTATGTATTAAGTATTTCACAAAAGTAATGTAATGTCCATGTACGTCAAGCTTTGGGTCTCTACAGTTGGTATCAGAGGAAAAGTTTAGTCAACCTTTGGAAACTAGGATACAAAAACGTTAGTGAGATCCCTAGAGATATTTCTAATGTATGTCTAGGGATGTCCCTAAGGATAAGTATACATATAGGATATAGTCCTAGAACTACGAAAACGATCTTAGAATTTAACCTAAGATGTTAGATATTGAGGGTACTCCACCTTTACTATGTTGTTTTCCCTAGCATGATTTTTCCTCTCACAAAAATCTTTTTGTGTTTTAGTCAATGGAGGGAACCAGAAGGAATTCGGTTAACATCGAATCCAATGGACAAATTGGTGACTATGAGAAAAAAAATTGCATAATTCCTAGAGAGAAAAATATTGTGATTATTCCAAATTAGTCATCGCGATATATGATTAACAAGGTGAAATTTAGTGGTATGAAAAATTCATCAAATAAGAGGAAGATAGACTTTTATGCATGTATGCATGTTGAGTAGCATAAAGAAAGGAAGATTGAGATTTCTAAAGAAGGGAAGAAGAACCTTGAGGAATACCTCAAATTGAGGGACAGATTTTATCTGTGTGGAGAAAAGGGTCATAGAGTGACAGATTGTTATGGAGTTCAATGTCTTATTTGTGTAGAACATGGGCATTACCCAACTCAATGCCCTAACCTAAAAAATTACTTCTAAATCAAGGAAGTACTTATTCCAGGACAATCATTGAAGAAGATGGATTGAAGTGTTTATGTATTGGTATTCAAGAATAATGGTTTTGAGGTACATTTATGGTGTATTAGAATATTTTTGTATTAGTCTATTGTGGTTTTCAAAACTTTTATGGTACCGGTAACCATGAAAGGTTTTTCAGATATTTTTGGAAAGTAGATGATATGCGAATAATGAAGGGATAAGAAGATAATGAGATGTTTGATTATATTCACGAGTTCATGACTGATATAAGGACTAAGTGATATTATGGTTATAGTATATAGAATTTTTGGGATTTTGGTATGTGGAAAGTGTTAAAATTTAACAGCATTCATGTTTTCACTAAGGATTAATGGGTATTCATTTTTCAAGAGAATACATGATTAAGGTATTTCAATGATTGGAATGTGACCAACAAGTTATATGAGGGATAAATGATGGTATTCACATGCTTGTTATATGACCTTTTTAGTTATTATTCTCTTTATACTATGAGTTTGGAAAGAAGTATTTTGGATAAGCCTAAAGATTGTAATTGATTATGTTGAACATAAGATAGTATTGTTTAAGGCTAGAACTTTTTGATATTATTGTTTTAGAAAAAGGACAACCTGCAGGATGGGAGACAGCCCATCACGTCAGACAAGGCTGTGAGAATCGAACCCATAACCAATGTGTGACTAGCCTTTATCGCCTACCACTGGCCTACAGGAAGTCCCTGGTTAGTAGAAACTAGTTTTATTTTATTAAACGGTATGATATACGAAGAATAAGTTCATTTTTGGAATCGTATATGATTAACCTCACCATAGATGGACTTATGTATATTTGATAACTTTTGCTAACCTTTTGTTTGAAACAGATGGAATGACCCATCATTCTATCATATGATCTGTTAACACTTCACGAATAACAAATTCAACTTCATTTCTTTAAGATATGACGTGGAAATTGTTCAAAGCATGGAGAAAGGTGAGATTGTACCAAAATCAAGCAATTATTTCTTCTAATTCAAAATTTTCAACTTTAGGGAAATGATATTGAAATCCAAAAATGTTGTCCTAGTGCTCTTATATCTGATGATTCAGATGGTACCTTAGATCATCACAAGTTTTTGGCTTTGTGATTGATGGCTTTTTTATAGCCATGTTCTCTTCCACTCTCCATCAGAACTTGATAGTTAGATTTCTCTTCCATATCCATATTTTCACCAATGTTCTCCTATGTGGAAACCCAGTGATTAGTTAATTTTGGTTACCGTTACATTTCATACTTTAGTTTTTAAAGTTAAGTTTTGGTATTTCATTTTACTATGCAGGTTTCAATTAAAGAAACTTTCATGTAGAAAACCATGTATAACCCCGAAGAATTTCGAGGGAAAAATTAATTTTAAGGGGGGTAGAATTTAACAACACAAGATTTTATAAGATATATCCATTTTAATTTCTTTCATATCATCTTTTATCCGCTACACCAAGATTATCTTGGGCTATACTCAACACCGTATTAGCTTGCAGTATACGCAACACAATTCTTGGATCGTGTTATACACATTTTCATGTTCATTTGATAGAAGTTATTCTAAACAACATTGAGTGTATATATATATATATATTCAATGTATATATGAAATATGGTTGGATTTTGTTATACGAAACACCAAAGGAGTCTTGCACTACACGCAACCTTGACTTGGCTTTCATTACAAGCAATTGCGAGCTTCTTCGATAGCGTGTGTTGTACGCAACACCGGGTTTTACTAAACAACGATATGTTTTCATAATATTATTATGAACTAGCCATTATGAATATTATTAACTAAATTTTGAATTTTATAACATTATTATTCATCATACACATTTTCTAGAGCATGGTATGAGAACAAAATAAATTTTTCAGGTAAAATTAGTATTTTAAAAAAAATGCAATTTTGCCGCCTTTTGATGGCGCACCAACATTAAATCTAGTTTTTAACATGTTTATAAGTTTAATTTGACAAAATAAAATTCTTCTTTTGAATTAGGATATAAAAATTTACATTGGATAAAGTTTTGGTATTTTTCTGATAACTTTCATATTTTAATGAATAGTAAAAACACGCTATATTTTAATTAGAAACAACTTTTTTCATCTTAATAATTTATAATGTAAAATTATAATATTTAATGGTTTTAAAGTATAAATAGAATATATTTTTACCATTTAATATAATGTATGTCATTATCATTGATTTTACATTGAATTCGTAGGTTAAATCAATTCAATCTTTTGCAATGTTTTAATAAAAATCCTGTTTTCATTCGACAACAAGATTAATTTTAATTTAATTTATGAAACTTCTGTGTATTGAATTTGAAAAAATGGATTCCATATTTGGAATCAGTGGGTCCAAATTATGTTAATAGGCTAATTTTTATTTTTGGGAATTATGAATAGTAACTACGGTAAATTTTATTTACCATAATTAAAGGTAAATCAGGTAATTAAGGGTAAATATAATATTATAAAATTACCCTAACACATGAAAAAATTCTATTGGATGGATAAAAGTATACCAATATCACATAAGGGTCAGATTAGATTAATTTTATGGACTATTGACGATGAAAATAATTTAATTATTATTAAAACCAAAGAAAGTGACAACATGTCACTCTCTTATATCTTATAAGTATTATAATTTTAATTTAGTGATAAACATCATAAAACATCAAACATGAATATTTTCCAGAAATCTAATAAAATTATCTACATCATGATAATTTATTTATAATTTTTAGGGATTAAATAATTGTCATTAATGGTGATACATTAATGATGAAGAAATTATTTATTAAGTGAAAAATCATTAATATAGTTTTATTGAAATAATAATACCCATTAAAAGGCCCAAAAACCTGACCAATACTTATTGGTAGTGTATATCTACACCTTAAGCATCCAATTTCCTAATATATAACTGTTTGGAGTCTTATTAAAGTGATTATGACACTTATAATATTTTATTTTAAATGATGCCAAAGTTGTCACCTTCATAATTTAATAAATATAACAATTTAAATATTGTGATTTAAAGATGATAAATTCGAGTAAAAGTATTATTTTAAAATTTAATAGATTTATCTTCATCAAAGGATTTTGTTTTTAACTTTTATGCAACAAATAAGTATATTAAATAATTATACAAAAATGTTGTAGTAATTATTTTATTAAGAGATAAACCAAATAAATGGTTTTAAAAATAATAAAATAAATATTATATAAACTATTTAATGTGCTCCAATAATTTTATAGATACATATGAACTTTTATGAATCTATTAAAACTTTTATTTCGAACATATATTCTGTATATATTATATTTAAATTCAAATAAATGAATAGTGTCAAAATTGACACTATTGTTATTTCATAAAAATAACATATTATAAAATTGTTTACAAATCACAAAAATATATACAAATTATAAATTTACATTTATATGGTCTAAAATGTTATAAATTATCCAATTATGGACAATTAACAACAAATAAGTAATTATTTGTTTAAATTTAAAATTTATAATGTTATTACCAAAAATAAAATTAAATTGATTAAGTAAGGATAAATCAAGTTGATAATGTTTAAAATAATTTCTTAACACGTCTAAATTTTATTGTCTGATGATATTACAACCCTATCTCATATAATATTCAAATAGGAGTCATTTTTGGAGGTTTTTAAGTTGGGTTAGATTTATTATAAATTAATATTTTTAAGATTTCCAAAGGTGCCCCTCTCCTCCCTTATAAAAGGGCACCTCCTCAATCTCTTACTCACACCACTTTGAGCCATCAAGATTGGCCAAACCCTGAAAAATTCTATTCTCCACTTCCATAGAATCATTCTAGAGGTTCTGGTCTTCTTCAAATACCAATTTTAGTTCCCTAAGAGGAGATCACAAAGAGGCGCTTCAAAGAAGAGGTAATGTTCGTTACCGATTATTTCAACTTTATTTCTTCTTCTACTTCTTCTTATTTAGATGTTTCATTATTAAGTAATAACATCAGTATCACTGATATACTGATATGTTATTATAAGTATGAAACAACCCTATTTCACTATCTATCCATCCTATGGAAAACGAAATCACCGCGCGTGCGTACGTATGGAATACCGTCTCCATGCCGTGGTGTAATCTATTTTCCACCACCACCTTACTTGGATGGGTATAATGGTGTAAATAATTACTCTATATTATTATTGTAAAGTGATATTGGTTCTGAAATATTATAAATACACTTCAATACAATTCCATGATCATGGGAATGATATCATCGCTCGTGCGTACGTACGGACTACCGTCTCCACGGCGTGATGGGATTCATTCTCAATGATTAACCATTCATGAATGATTATAAATTATATATAATAAGTAATCATGAAATATATTACATAATAATGATACTGAATTTATGTGTATATATATATATATATCTTTCATCTACTTAATTCCATTCAATTCAATAAGGAAATGAAAACAACGTTCATGAGTACGTACGACCTACCGTCTCCATGAACGGTGTATTTCTTTTCTTTTATCAATATATTATATATATATGAATATTATGAATATATATTATATATAAATCATGTTTTATATTCCATAATTAAGTAATCATGATCTAAGTAATCATATGAATAATTACAAGTCAGGACACGAAGAACAAATGAAACGATTTTACCCAAAATGCTCTTTAACATGGAATTTACAAAAGAACAGGTAATATAAAGTAATAAGTGAACCATATATGATATCATGACGATGAATATGATTATTTAATAAGTCAATTACATTCATTAAATCATTATACAGGAGGTTCGGACACTTACGAAGCATATCGGACCTAAGGTAAGGGATAATTTTGCAAATCTCATTTTTATCTGATATTTCTTATTCGTAAGTATTTACTGGGGTTATTTCTATCATCCATTTCCATGTTTTATAAAAGAGTTTTCATGTATTTTTAAAGTCATTTTTACCCATATTTTTACTTTTACTACATGGTATGTAAGAAATCTTTCATTTTTTTACATTACGAGGTACATTTTGACTTTTCTGGAAAAAGTACGAGAAGAATGTTTTATTAACATATACGGCATGAAAAGATTTTTAAAGTTTTATAAAGACTTATTTACATGAAGCTTCCTCCAAAAGATTTCATGACTATTTACAAAAAAATATCTTTCTTTTAAAATTTCATGTCATTTTGTGAAAAGAAAATTATTTTCAAGAAGAAAGGATATTTTCCTCAAGAATTCATTTCAAATGCTTTATCAAAACCATTTTCCATCTAAGATGAAATTATTTCATAGGTGTATTTTTCATGTATAATGTCTCAATGATTTACATGGTTTCACTTTTCTTATTATGAAATGATATCCATTTCTTTTATATGGATTATGGGATGATGGGATGGTGTTTATGAAACCCATTTTATTTATTGGGTTATTATGAATGATGTATGTTTATTTTGTGGCACAAGTAATAATGATTTCATTATGAGATGGGTGGGACCTAAATCTACCTCCAATGCATTGGGTAAAGATTTATATCTCATGAGATAGACATGGCTGGAACGGCAAGTTAAACTGGTTCAGTAATACAGGACTGGAACGAGGAGTGAACTCGATTCAGAAAGGGACTTTGTCAAATAAGATGGTCTTGGCAGCAATGCCTTGGCTACTATGGAAATCATAACATGTACTTAATGGTTTCCACAATTACATGTTTTATTCCCATGCTATTTTATTATTATTAATGTTTCTTTATGATCTATGCCTTATGTACTTCCATGTTTTATGGAATTGCTCAATCTTTTGATGATTAAACATTATGTTCATGTTTTTAAGTTCAAATGAATATGGTATGTTTTATTTTATCCATGATTACCCTTAATGAGCATTTGATCTCACCCTTTATATGTTTTCTTTTCCCCAGGATACAAATAAATGCTTTAGGTAAGAAAAAAAATGGGACGATCTTTATGGGAGATGTTGAAGATCTTTCACCATGATTAGAAGATTACGTTCCAAGTTTCCAAAGACACTAAACTATTAAGGTCTTTGTGTGTCTATTTTTGTTATGTATTAAGTATTCTGCAAAAGTAATTTAATGTCTATGTACGTCAAGCATTAGGTCTCTAAAAATTATGAATCAAATGATATGGAAATCACATTACAAGATCCATGGGAAATCTCTAAGTTGGTACTATTAGTTGGGGACCTTGGAACCTCATACCTTAGTGAAGCATGGTATAGGAACCACAATGATCTACATTCTCTTGCACGAGCCACTAGTAAGGAAAACACACATAACCTAATGGTATCCAATCATCAGAAATGTTTAGTTAGTGTTGTTGCATCAATACTGCTAGAAAAAACTATGATGAACTACATTCTTGTTATCTAGCATACAATCCCTAGTCTGCCCACTTAGATACCAAGGTTTTCCCATGTGCTCTATTTCTATTTGTGGTGAGTTTTATTAAGAAAAAATACATGAAAATATCATTAAATTTATTAAAAAACACACTCACTCTCTCACCACCAATCTCCATCCTTTTAATATAATCTTCATTCCAAATCCTGTTTTGGAAATCACTTTGGAATTCATTTGGAAAATCAAACATGTAATTACACTTTGATAATAAAAATGACTGAAAGTACAGAAGTCTTTGGAAATACCCATTTCATGTTCAAAACATCTAGTAATCCACTTAAAAGTCCAAAAACATTTATTTATATACATATTTATATACATTTCATATTACTTCCATATAAAAAATGGGAAATATTTTTCAAAAGAACACCAAGAAAGAATGGAAATTTTAATTAATAATTAAGTCATAGGGAAGCTACATTATGGTGGAACCGAACTGTCTACATCAGCTCTTGGTGATTTATAACTAAAAGCTACTACTCCCCCACTAAACATATGAACTTTCCCATATATATAAGGACACCTATCCTCTATGCACACACCTGTATGAACATGAACATGTGCAAGTGGATCCTTACACAAATTCTTATATTCATATATTAGTCGTGACTCACCTATGTATGAATTTTCATATATATACATGGCACACATATCCCCATAGATGTATATTCACTGCCATGTATTACTATACATGTAATGGGGGAACCCATATATATATATATACAAACACTTACCTGGGCACACATAGGTGAGTTTCTTTAGACCGAAAAACTCCAAATCATGTAGAAGGAACCACACAATACACATAAAATTTAATAAAATAATTAAAAACTTAAACAATCTATAAAAAATTTCAAAATAACACATCAAGGGTTTTCACCAATAACATACTCATTTATTATAACACAAGAATCAATCATATAAACCATAATCGTCACCTGAAACATGGTGGTTCAACAAGGGAAATCAATATCACATCACAAGTACCGACTGGGCCTTTACCCATTTCATAAACATTTGAAAATCCATTTCCAAAACAATTTAAAATTTCAAACACAACTCCAAAGGAATACATAAACATTTCCACACATAACCACATAAATAAAGGGAAACACCATTTCTAATTTATGAATCTAAAACACCCCTTTTTGATAAGGATACCCCCTTTAAACACAAAAGAATCCCACTCCTAACCCATTTGTCCTAAAGAACAATGATCATGTTAATTTCAGAAATGGAAACACCGATTAGAATTTTAATCAAACAAAAAGGATTCATTAATACCATTTCCATAAAACCGTATTCAAAGTGGAAAACTAGGCATTTCCACAAGATATGATCCACTCACACATTTCAAACTACCATTTGGAAGAATATTGATAACCCATTTCGCAATCATTTTAGGTCTCACCTCAAATTTCAAAACCAAATTCCTTCTTAAAGATTATTTTCACCCAAATGGAATAAAATTAGGCCAAGACCCATTGACTAACCTTTAAACCATTAAAACGAAATTATACATTTCATTGAAGTCCTGACACAATTAAGTATTCTACATTAAATCATATAATAAGGATTCAAAAATCAAACATTTATGCCAAGGACAAGGAATACTCAAATGGGTTAAAATCAACGCAAGGTTATTAAATATATTTACACTATCATGAAATGGGGAATTAAAAGGAGAAAGCATATTAAAACACCAAAGGGAAAAAATTGCATAGTGACACCAACCTCAAAGAGAAGAATATCCAACCATAACATTTTGGCACTTGAAACCCTTAAAGAAGACTTCCCATCACTTGTGCACACATGTATTCTTATATATATATATATATACCATTTATCCATTATTCATTTTCATCATGCCATGAGGAATAATGTGAAAGGAATGCATATACATACACACACACAAACACCCACCCACACACACACACACACCTATACTTGTGATCATAACACCTCAAGAATCCATCAACATTCTATAACAATTCTAGGAACACTAAATCACTAAGGAAAAAAAATAAAAGGTGTGAAAAACAATAGTGGAATAAAACACTCACCCTGAGTGGATTCGATGAGTTGAGATGACCCAATCTATTTCTACTTTAGTGGCCGATTCCAGAATACACACAAAGCCGACCCGAGTGGAATTCCACATTGTAACACCCCGAGCTTCCACGATACGCCTCTCTTTCAATAATGCAGTAGCTTGCATTGTACGCAAGTTCGAGTTCTAAAACACCGTGACTAATCAAAGTAGCCGTTATAAATAGTAATAACCACTTTTTAAAATTATAGAAATCTTATATTTAAAAATGGACTTCATTTTTGTATTTGTAATATCGAAATTAGCCTATGTTGAATTTTTGGTATTTTTCTGAGAACTTCTAATTTTTTATGAATAGTGAAAAATACTTAAAAACAACTTTTTAATCAAAATAATTTGTTGTGATAAATTATACTATTTAGTGGTTTTAAATTATAATTAGAATATATTTTTACAATTTTATCCAATGGTGGTCATTAGAATTAATTTAACATTGAAATTGGACATAAACAATTGCCAATCTTTTGATATAAATTGTTTCTTAAAAACACGCTATTTGTTGTAACAGCGGAAATTAATAATAAAATTAATTAATAAAACTTATATGTTTGGAATTTTGTAAAATAGACATCATTTTTGAATTCGGAATATCAATTATAGCTTAGGGTGAAATTTTGGCTTTGTTCTGAAAAACTTCAATTTTTGATGAATAGTGAAACCACTAAGTGGTAGTTAAATAACTGATTTTTCATTTAAATGAAATATTACCACTTCTGTGATTTGATTTTCAAAAATCCGACATACATGGTTGTCATTAAGAAGTAAAATGTGGTTCAATAAGATTAAAATAATTTTTGGTGAATAGTAACTTTTAAGTTCTTAATCGCGATTAGAGGTAATTAGTGTAGTTTAAGGTAAAAATAATGTTTTAATAATATGAGATGAGAATGACACTTGTCCTACTCCTATTGGATGAGTCCTGGCCGACCAAGACAACCCATGGGTCAACTTGGGGACCCCATGGAGCCACTTTAGTTAGAAAATGACATAAACACCTTTTATTTAATGTTAAAGTAAAAAATGACACAAACATAAAATGTTTTACTAAAACAATTTTTACGTGGGGTTACACAAGTCCAAATTTTGATTATAAATATTCATTAGAAAGCTAAAAAGATTTCCTACATCATAGTATTTTTATTATAATTTTTAGACATTAAATAAATTAAATTATTTATGACATAATTATGATGCAGCGATGACCTCATTATTTAACGATTTAAATAAAATGAGAATATAATGAAAAATAAAAGGCTTACACTTGTACAAAGACTATTGGCTGAAGATATTTCGAAACCTTATCACCTTAGACTCGAATTATATAAGTGTGGGACCTTTAGAATCCGAAAATCATTGTGTAATAATGTAACATTTCAATCTTTCCAAAAGTGCCCCTCCTCTCCACTTATAAAAGGCCCCCACCTCTCCCACCTCATTTACACTTTCAAGCCATTTGGATCGGCCAAACTCTGCCCAAATACTCTCCCAACATCCCCCTCTTACTCCTAGAAGCCTCACTTTGGGCAGAACTCTTCTCAAGGAATCCTTTTGCTCAAATCAAAAAGAGTTACCCGATTTTGAGGTAATGTCTTCTCTAATGTTGTTTTGTTTTATTTATCTTCTCCAACCCCCTAAAATCTTTTTATTCATTTCTTTTGTAACAACACCAGTATCCTAAATATACTAGGATGTTGTTATAAGAAGGATTCGAGCTACACTTACACACACCTACATCTAATGGTTAAAGAACATACTGTTTCTGTGGATGGCGAATTTCTGCCTCACGAAACGATGATTGTTCAACACTCATATAACACCTCCAAAGGTGGCCATTAAGATGTCACTATTTTTATATATGATATATAATATGTTTATGTTTTACTTATGCTTCTGTATTTCTCATTTAGGCATACTTTATGATTTCCATTATGGGTAAAACGCGATAATTTCATTTTAGGAAGTGCGGTCTACCGCCCCCTCAAAGTGATTTGAATCGTTAATGCTATATGTGTGATGTATAAAGGATGGAGTAAATGGTATTATACACTATATTATACTGTAATTATATTATACATTTATATCATTATGATTTCGTTCCATTAAATATGAAATTGAAATGAAAGTAGCGTTCATGCGTACGTACGGCTTACCGTCTCCATGAACGGTGCATTTCATTTATTACCTCTAAATGTTACGTAATATTACAAATGAATGTATATACTGGATATATATGATATATATGACATCTAAATCATGAGTATAATTCTGGAGATAATGGATATTCTACCACATAAACAACTTGTAATTATAAGAAATTTATTGTTGACTCAAGTAACAAAGATCGACAAAACGACCGTTATTAACTTAAATAATTACATAATGTTCATAACATTGTAATAAGTGATATAAAAAGGATAATGAAATTAAAAATGGTTCTTAATAAGTTATATATTAACTCTAGTTTATTATTCAGGAGGTTAAAGAACGGTTGAGTCAAGTCAGACACGAGGTAAGGGAACTTCTTAACCCAACTTCAATTCTTTGGGTTAATCTCCTACTTTCAAATTATGTCATGATATTATTATGTCCTATCTTGTATTTGTACTTTCTTTATGTGTACTTATATTGAATACACATAATAGATCTATTTTATTTTAAAAATGATCTTTTTAAGGACTTCGTCTCAATTCCCTTTCATTGAGGCATATTTGGTTTTATACACAACTTTCTTTTATACGGTGTATAAACCCCTTTGACTTTTACGTTTATTCAAAAGGAATATTTTTATACGAAGCGTTTTGCTAAACGACAAAAGGGAATGTTTTTCTTTCTGTACTTATGCGGCGACAACGACTTCTCCGCCGCCGTGACCATTATTTGAGTTTCGGCTTCCTCTACAAGCCATCACTTTTTTTTAATGAAAAATAAATACAAAGTTTTAACTTTCATTTATTTTGGTATTGAAAATGGTTTTGAAAGTGTTTTTATTATATCAATGTGTTGTATTGATATCTTGTGATTGAAATGTGGAAATGTTATGTTTCCTTTATGCATATTTTATGTGATACGATTATGTTATGGTTTATGATATGTTTAAACCTATTCATATGAGGAATGTATTGGACTTAATAAGTGACGGGTGGAGCCCGCTATAGCTCCTCGATGCATCGGTAGGTCTCATGAGACAACTAGACGTGGAATTGGCCAAGGCCCTTTCCCAATTTGATTTATGGTTTTGGCCGAGGCCTTAATCATTTTAGACGTCTTGGCCGAGGCCTTGACGAAATGTTTCAGAATGTCTGGCATTATACATTCCCTCATTATGAAAGTGGTTTTTGATATTGCATGTGATTATTCGACCAGTAGAATATCCATGTGAAGAAGTGAATGGAATTATATCATTTTACTTTTGTTATATTATGTTGAAGTTCATATTTAAAAGGCTTTTGTTTTAGTTATACATTGCCTTAAATGTTGATGTTTATTTATGAAAGCTTCTGCAATATTGTTATCCTTACTGAGCATCTGAGCTCACCCCTTTCAATGTTTTAATATTTTCCAGGATGTGAAGAATTATTATATGAATGAACTACAGGGATAGTCAGAAGAGGATATGAGTTTGGACTATGAAGACTTTGTTATTAGTTTTTCACTTTATGATGTAATGTAACGTTTACGAATGTATCTAGTGTTTCCAAGGCTACTAAACTAATCGGTCTTTCGAGACTTGATCTTTTTTGATCATGCCAATGTTACGAAGTAATGCACCGACTCTGGGTAGCTGGGGTCGGGGCGTTACAGTTGGTATTAGAGGCAGTTTAGTACTAACCTTGGAAGCTAGATTTAGATAAACTCTGATTAGAGCACATAGCCCGAAGATAGACTTTGAGGATTAGTATAGAAGAACTTTATAGAATTTTCGTATTATAGAGATGTTATGAGTTTTCCGAGCAATACATCCCTGTCTGGATACGAGCAGGTAGAGGCGGCTCTGGAACAGATGTACCTAGGGGTAAAACCCGAAAACACCGCTTTGAGCTAGACTCGAACGGGAACTGGTGCATGACTACAGGCCTTGCTGCACTCTTGGTTACGACACTCCCGGGGGATATGCTTAGGATAATTCTCATTTTATTTACAAACCACTATGAAGGGTTATGAGTGCATACTTCCTCAAAGAAAACATTTCTTTTTATGATTATGGATTATATCCATAAATAGTTCAATTTATGTAAAGTTTTTAACAAGTATGGAATTATGTATTTTTATTCATAAAATAATCTAGTTTATGCCATTGTTTAGAAATGGCGCCTAGTGGAAGGAATGGAAACCGTATCACTGCACGAACTCCGTGTAGGGATTGCCCTCCTGCTCAAGATAATTATTGTGGATCTGGAGATACAACTGGTGCTGATCAACTTATTACCATACTGGTACAACTCACTCAGGTTATGAATAATAACCTTACTCATATGGATCACCCTGATCCACAACGTGGAGGATCAATGTTAGACCGCTTCATGAGGCAACAACCACAAACATTTAATGGGAGTACAAATCCTATAGTAGCTGAGTAATGGATAAATTCCTTAGAGAAAATATTCCATGCCTTGGAGAGTAGTGAAAGGGAGAAGGTTGTCATGGCAGTTTACCGCCTCACTGGAGATGCCAATAAATAGTGGTCACTAATTCAAAACACAAAGGAAGATGATGAATTAACAAACATGGAATGGAAGGAGTTCAAAGAGCTGTTCTTAGAAAAATACTTTCCTCGAGACCATCGAGCGGATATGGAAAGGCAATTTCTGAGTCTGAGGCAGAAGGAGGATGAGAATGTGGAAAAGTATGAGGCTAACTTTACAAGGTTAGCGAGGCATGCTGCCGATTATATACGTAACCCAAGGAGTAAGATTGATCGTTTCTTTGATGGGTTAAAACCATTTCTCCGTCGAGATTTAGTATCACAAACCTTCTCATCATACGAAGATATTGTCTCGTGTGCTATCAAGACAGAAAAGGAATTCTCTAAGTCTTATGACAACAAAGTAAAGCAAGAGAAGAAGAGAACGGTGGAACAAGAGACAGATAAAGGGAAAAGGGGAAAGAAGGATTTTCCATTATGTGATAATTGTGGGAAGAATCACCCTGGTACTTGCCTAAAAGGAATGGGAGTTTGTTATAAATGTGGAGAAAAGGGTCACCAGGCTCGTGATTGCAAGGGAAAGAAAGAGGCTATCAAAGTTGAATGCTATAATTGTAGAGAAATGGGTCATTATGCAAATGAATGTCCTAAGCGTCAAGGAAACTTACCTCAGAAAAGGCCAAGGGATCAAGGCCAATCTTATGCTGTGACTACAGTTGAAGCGGAATAATTAATGTACTGGTGCTTTTGGACTCATGGATTATATTTCGGTTATTAGAATAATGTGATATCTATATAATGATTGTACTGCAGTACTTGTTGATTTCAGTAAGTTTTTAATATGATGAAGGTAATCATATTTTTAGTATGTGACAATAAGAGAAACTTTACTTTGTTTGGGGAATCTGATAAATTGATTTTGGAATTAAGAGACCTTTTAGAGAAAGTCTGGACAGAGGTATTTTGGATAACTATAAAGGTTGGAGTGGATTAAGTTGATATTTGGATAGTATTGTTTAAGGTTAAAACATTTATGAAGATTATTTTTGGAATAGTATAGTACTATATTTTTAGGAAAAGGACAACCTGCAGGGTGGGGCATAACCCGTCGCGTCGGACAAAGCTGCAGGAATCGAACCCACAACCATAGTGCGACAGGCCTTTATTTCCTACCACTAGCCTACAGGAAGTCCCTAGTTATTACAAAATAATTTTACTAATCTAAATGGTATGTGTTAACATTTGGAACCTTATACAATTAGGATAAGTATAATATTATTGAGTTCTATTATCTTTTTGAGTGAAAGATGAGTTGAAGGTTGAAACTCTAATTGTCAAGCATAAATATATATATATATACCTATCTCTTATTCAAAGAATAAATTAATTCTTATACTTTAGTAAAGGGATATTAAAACAAAAAAAATGTGTTATCCTAATACCTTATGTCTTGTTGAACTGATGATATTTTAAATCAACATAGATTGAAGGCTTTGAGGCCCTCAATTTGATAGTTGATTGTGATTGATGACCTCAATCACTCCCTACAAATATTTACGTTTTTCCTCCAATTATATGTCTCTAATTGCCACCAATGTTCTCCTAATCGAGATCATAATTGGGTGGTGACTTTTTCATTTCCCTTTCCCTCTTATTAAGGCTAAATTTTATTAATCTTATTTCCGATGTCGGTTTTCCTCAAAGGTATTTTCTCTTTTCAACCTTTTATTTTCAAAGAAAAATATCAAATTGCGAGGACGCAATTTATTGAAGGAGGGGAGAATGTAACACCCCGAGCTTCCACGATACGCCTCTCTTTCAATAATGCAGTAGCTTGCACTGTACGCAAGTTCGAGTTCTAAAACACCGTGACTAATCAAAGTAGCCGTTATGAATAGTAATAACCACTTTTTAAAATTATAGAAATCTTATATTTCAAAATGGACTTCATTTTTGTATTCGTAATATCGAAATTAGCCTATGTTGAATTTTTGGTATTTTTCTGAGAACTTCTAATTTTTTATGAATAGTGAAAAATACTTAAAAACAACTTTTCAATCAAAATAATTTATTGTGATAAATTATACTATTTAGTGGTTTTAAAGTATAATTAGAATATATTTTTACAATTTTATCCAATGGTGGTCATTATAATTAATTTAACATTGAAATTGGACATAAACAATTGCCAATCTTTTGATATAAATTGTTTCTTAAAAACACGCTATTTGTTGTAACAGCGGGAATTAATAATAAAATTAATTAATGCAACTTATATGTTTGGAAATTTGTAAAATAGACATCATTTTTGAATTCGGAATATCAATTATATCTTAGGGTGAAATTTTGGCTTTGTTCTGAAAAACATCAATTTTTTGATGAATAGTGAAACCACTAAGTGGTAGTTAAATAACTGATTTTTCATTTAAATGAAATATTACCACTTCTGTGATTTTATTTTCAAAAATCCGACATACATGGTTGTCATTAAGAAGTAAAATGTGGTTCAATAAGATTAAAATAATTTTTTGTGAATAGTAACTTTTAGGTTCTTAATCGCGATTAGAGGTAATTAGTGTAGTTTAAGGTAAAAATAATGTTTTAATAATATGAGATGAGCACGACACTTGTCCTACTCCTATTGGATGAGTCATGGCCGACCAAGACAACCCATGGGTCAACTTGGGGACCCCATGGAGCCACTTTAGTTAGAAAATGACATAAACACCTTTTATTTAATGTTAAAGTAAAAAAAAGACACAAACATAAAATGTTTTACTAAAACAATTTTTACGTGGGGTTACAGAAGTCCAAATTTTGATTATAAATATTCATTAGAAATATAAAAATATTTCCTACATCATAGTATTTTTATTATAATTTTTAGACATTAAATATATTAAATTATTTATGACATCATTATGATGCAGCGATGACCTCATTATTTAACAATTTAATTAAAATGAGAAGATAATGCAAAATCCAAGGCTTACACTTGTCCAAATCCTATTGTATGAATATATTTCGAAACCTTATCACCTTAGCCTCGAATTATATAAGTGGGGGACCTTTAGAATCCGAAAAGCATTGTGTAATAATGTAACATTTCAATCTTTCCAAAAGTGCCCCTCCTCTCCACTTATAAAAGGCCCCCACCTCTCCCACCTCATTAACACTTTCAAGCACTTTGGCTCGGCCAAACTCTGCCCAAATACTCTCCCAACATCCCCCTCTTACTCCTAGAAGCCTCACTTTGGGCAGAACTCTTTTCAAGGAAGCCTTTGGCTCAAATCAAAAAGAGTTACCTGATTTTGAGGTAATGTCTTCTCTAATGTTGTTTTCTTTTATTTATCTTCTCCAACCCCCTAAAATCTTTTTATTCATTTCTTTTGTAACAACACCAGTATCCTCAATATACTAGGATGTTGTTATAATAAGGAATCGAGCTACACTTACACACACCTACATCTAATGGTTAAAGAACATACGGTTTCTGTGGATGGCGAATTTCTGCCTCACGAAACGATGATTGTTCAACACTCATATAACACCTCCAAAGGTGGCCATTAAGATGTCACTATTTTTATATATGATATATAATATGTTTATGTTTTACTTATGCTTCTGTATTTCTCATTTAGGCATACTTTATGATTTCCATTATGGGTAAAACGCGATAATTTCATTTTAGGAAGTGCGGACTACCGCCCCCTCAAGGTGATTTGAATCGTTAATGCCATATGTGGGATGTATAAAGGATGGAGTAAATGGTATTATACACTATATTATACTGGAATTATATTATACATTTATATCATTATGATTTCGTTCCATTAAATATGAAATTGAAATGAAAGTAGCGTTCATGTGTACGTACGGCTTACCGTCTCCATGAACGGTGCATTTCATTTATTACCTCTAAATGTTACGTAATATTAAAAATGAATGTATATACTGGATATATATGATATATATGACATCTAAATCATGAGTATAATTCTGGAGATAATGGATATTCTACCACATAAACAACTTGTAATTATAAGAAATTTATTGTTGACTCAAGTAACAAAGATCGACAAAACGACCGTTATTAACTTAAATAATTACATAATGTTCATAACATTGTAATAAGTGATATAAAAAGGATAATGAAATTAAAAATGGTTCTTAATAAGTTATATATTAACTCTATTTTATTATTCAGGAGGTTAAAGAACGGTTGAGTCAAGTCGGACATGAGGTAAGGGAACTTCTTAACCCAACATCCATTCTTTGGGTTAATATCCTACTTTCAAATTATGTCATGATATTATTATGTCCTATCTTGTATTTGTACTTTCTTTATGTGTACTTATATTGAATACACATAATAGATCTATTTTATTTTAAAAATGATCTTTTTAAGGACTTCTTCTCAATCCCCTTTCATTGAGGCATATTTGGTTTTATACACAACTTTCTTTTATACGGTGTATAAACCCCTTTGACTTTTACGTTTATTCAAAAAGAATCTTTTTATATGAAGCGTTTTGCTAAATGACAAAAGGGAATGTTTTTCTTTCCGTACTTATGCGGCGACAACGACTTCTCCGCCGCCGTGACCATTATTTGAGTTTCGGCTTCCTCTACAAGCCATCACTTTTTTTTAATGAAAAATAAATACAAAGTTTTAACTTTCATTTATATTGGTATTGAAAATGGTTTTGAAAGTGTTTTTATTATATCAATGTGTTGTATTGATATCTTGTGATTGAAATGTGGAAATGTTATGTTTCCTTTATGCATGTTTTATGTGATACGATTATGTTATGGTTTATGATATGTTTAAACCTATTCATATGAGGAATGTATTGGACTTAATAAGTGACGGGTGGAGCCCGCTATAGCTCCTCGATGCATCGGTAGGTCTCATGAGACAACTAGACATGGAATTGGCCGAGGCCCTTTCCCAATTTGATTTATGGTTTTGGCCGAGGCCTTAATCATTTTAGACGTCTTGGCCGAGGCCTTGACGAAATGTTTCAGAATGTCTGGCATTATACATTCCCTCATTATGAAAGTGGTTTTTGATATTTCATGTGATTATTCGACCAGTAGAATATCCATGTGAAGAAGTGAATGGAATTATCTCATTTTACTTTTGTCATATTATGTTTAAGTTCATATTTAAAAGGCTTTTGTTTTAGTTATACATTGCCTTAAATGTTGATGTTTATTTATGAAAGCTTCTGCAATATTGTTATCCTTACTGAGCATCTGAGCTCACCCCTTTCAATGTTTTAATATTTTCCAGGATGTGAAGAAGTATTATATGAATGACCTGCAGGGATAGTCAGAAGAGGATATGAGTTTGGACTATGAAGACTTTGTTATTAGTTTTTCACTTTATGATGTAATGTAACGTTTACGAATGTATCTAGTGTTTCCAAGGCTACTAAACTAATCGGTCTTTCGAGACTTGATCTTTTGTGATCATGCCAATGTTACGAAGTAATGCACCGACTCTGGGTAGCTGGGGTCGGGGCGTTACACACATAGCCAAATAATGGTGGAAACAACAAAAAATGGATTAATCCAAGACATAGGATTTTGTTGAATGGAATTGAGTAATGAAGAGGGGAAATGGCCAAATTGAATGTTGAGAGAAAGGCAGATGGTCTTAACTTGACGAACCGAAAAACAACCACGATATAACCTAGGGAAATCACTAATGAAGGAGAGGCCATGAGGGAGGGGTGGAGTGTGACTAAGGAGGGAGGTGACGACATTGTGTGTGACGCATAGGGAAAAAGAACGATAGGAAAAAATGAATAAAATAAGATAGAAAATAAAGAAATAAATGAAAGGAAGTGAAAATAAATAAAACATAAATAAATTATAATAAAAAACGTAATAATAATTTTAATAAACTCCAATAATAATAATAATAATATTCATAATAACTTAATTATAATAATAATAAACTTAATAATAATAATATTATTAACCATAATAATAATAATATAATTAATAGATTTTCTTCCATTATTTTATTTTATTTCATTTTGATTTTAATTTTATAATTTTTTAAATCATTAACAAACCAAAAACACAAATATTAAAAAAAATAAATGTGACCGCAAGATGGTGGGTCGGGTGTGATGAGTCAAGTTACAAAATCATCGGAACTATGAAAGGGTATCATGTATGTATGTATAAAGGATACTGAAAATATTTCATATGAAATTATGACCATGTAATTAAACTACGTGTTCTTTAATTTTTTTATGTTATTCTATTTTTTTCCAATGATTTCTAGTTATTGATTTTTATTATTTTTGGACATTTAGTGGACTTTAAATGGTGTTTAAAAAAAATTAAATGATGGATTATTATTTTATCTTTTAAAAATATTTTTTTAAATTTATTTAACATGGATTTTTTATCATAATGTATTTCATTGTAAAATATATATAATCCCATGACAAGATGGATCTAGATGAATGTATAAGGATTATAAGGGTAAAATAATTGGATGATTCCACAAAACATGATATCACACAAATTCTTTAGATGAAGAAATTCAAAGATTGAAAAATGTTATTTCTTTTAAGAAATATAAGGGTAAAATAAACTTATGGTAAAAACGTGACTCTACATTAATTATCAAGATGTCTTGAAAAGCAATATTTATCTACATGAGTGTATCCACAATTGTGGGTTGCATGACTCAAGGTTCTCTAGTACATTGATTTTCTTAATTTCTCATCCCTTTATGGCGGATAATTACACATTAGAATGATATTACAATAATGTTTTTTAAATAATTTTTTTAGAATTATGGACTTATATATGATATAGATGTCTTAGTAAAGTGAGATAAATGTGAAACTACAACCAATAGACATTTTTAATTTATGTTTATTCCCTGATTAATCTTTTATTATTATTGTTGTTATTACTTGATTAATAAGAGCAGAAATCCCCCTTTTATTCTTATTTGTGGTGTCACACATGACCTAACTAGGGGGAGTATCTATTTCTTTATTCAATTTTCATGCACCTATTCTTCCTTTTTCATCCACTGTGGAGTGAAAAGTCTAGATAACGGTGGGACCCTATTTCTATTCTCCCTATTTAACATATTCTCTTATTTGTGTTCCTCAATGAATAATATTTTTAAATGAGGGATTTTATTCAAGTGTTTCTCCAAGGGATAGTTAAAACATAATTTCTAGAAATGGATTTTGTCAAATGATACTTTTTCTGACCAGGTTTACCCCACACATGTTGTTTCAAGCTGATGTTTCACTAAATAGTCATCCAATAAGTATGTCAATGAAAATGAATATACAGAGACCAATTGTTCATTCAAATAAATTATATATATTTGTATTTTTATGGTCTATAAGGTATCTATTCTTTGTTTTATATTGTCATCACTATGTATTTTTCTTGTTTTAGTCATATTTATAATGTTGTAGGATATATAACTATTTTTTTATTGATATTACGAAAGTTCTTTATTTTTTTAAATAACATTATAATTTATAATATCATAATCAAATTATTTATAGTAATTTAAAAAAAATTAACAAGTATTTTAAAGGGTTTATAATGTAATTTAATAAATGATCTCTATTCTTAAAGGGATGATTATACTGAACTAATGTACATAAACTAGGCGTTCATTCCACTCTTTCTAGTCTTACAATTACTATGTACGATCCTCACTATAGTTTTTATGGAGTATACATATATTATATATTAGAAAAGTATAATATTTTATCACCACTACCATAAGATTCATATCCTTCTAGTGGAATTTACCACCATTTTTGGATTCTACTCTTACTAGTGTCACTTCAATAGATATATATCGATATAGATTGGACATAATATAATGAACCAAGGATACCTTTCTAGGGTTCTATAATAATTCTTCAAGGACAACTTTGATAAACCTAAAATATGTAATTGTTCTCACATATGGTTATATTTATGAAAATTTATCTTTTTAAATGAAATTACATAACATGATTTATTTAAAAGTCATGCCTTATTTTGATTCTCACTTATTCCTTATTTTTTATAAATATTAAACTGGGGTTTTCATATATTTATTTCAAACTAAAATGTTAGGTTTTTCAATTTATGGAATTATTATTGAACCATTCATGGAATAATTATAGGTATGTGTATAATCACCCCCAACATATGAATTTAAAATATTATATAGATAAGTTTTCATGTTTTTTTGGAAAAACACTTGGTGTCATTCATCGTTTTAGTTATTGGTGGGAAGTAATTCATAAGGAGATTAGAGGATAGTCAATGGTTGTCCATGGAGGATTTATTCCATTTATTTGATGAGTATATGTTTAATATTTTTACTTTTAATTAAACCCCATATATATTTATTTTACTAAAATTCAAATTGAATCATCATTAGTTATACACATTTATAGAACATGTTAGTATTTTACATGTTCATGTGTAATCAAATTTATGGTTTAGTGATATTTGAGGAATATTATTCCCCATGGAATGTGTTTATTGGTCACTAGTTTTTTTTAAAACATTGGAGATTAGGATGAATGCACTGAAAGAAATTTTGGAGTTACCTCAAGTTTGGGGTATGTCTGGGGTAGTTTTTTACATGTTTCCTCACATTTCCCAACTAATGTACCAATCGTCTAGATGTATCTAAGGATATAATTACTTAATAGAGGGACTCTTGAACATGAAAATTCTATATGGGATTAGATTCATTATGAGTACAAATATTCAATACCTATGATATACTAAAAACCAAAAAAGTGTTAAACAATCGACGCTCTAATATGGTTCTTTATAGATGTATTGAAGGATATTGCACCCTCACTACCATTTATAAATTATAAATTAGTGTTTGTGGTCCATAGAAATTTCAAAAATACTCTTTCATAAAATTATAAGTCATAGATATTTTTGGTAATCTATGATGTATGAATTTGTGGAATTCACAAGGTAGTACCACACATGTAAGATACATCATAAAATCATTCATATATCCCTATATTTTTTTATACTAATAAATAATTTTGGATAGTTTATATATGGTATATTGATTCCCTAGGGTTATACCCTAAATCCATTTACTAGTAGTTCAAATTAATTCCAACTACTAGTGACTTTTTCATAAAATAGTACAAAGTAGTGCCCTTAAATAATATTAGGGAAATATATACAATAAATTTTGATAAATTCCAATGTCATTAAAAGATTTAGTACAATGAACCAAACAAGGAAAACTAGGTAAGAAACTTGAGCCAACCCGCTTTAGTAGTTAGGTGAAATAAGAAAACAGAACAAGTCTCGTATACAAAAAAAAAAGAAAAATAACCATACTACAGCATGAAATAAGAATATATATCCATGATCATTATATCCAATCTGAACTAGCTAAATAATAAATTATCAAAATAATAGATCAATACACCTCCATGTGACAATCCATCACCTCTAAACTACCATACTTAAAAGGTAATAATGAAAAGTGAAGTTGACATGATACAAGATGAACTTCCCATAACCTAGGTCCCACAAAAAACTACTACAACTATCTAGAGGAAAATTTTGGGAGATATAAATAAGACTAGTATGATTCCACAATAAAATTCATAAATGTTCTATTATTAATAATTAAATAGTTCTATCTTTAATACAATTATATCTTCATAATGTATTTTCATAAATCAAACCCATTTTTAAATAAACCCATGTTTTTTCAAAAAAAAATCTATTTATATACTCAAAAGAAGGAATATTAAAATTATATGCGATAAACCATGAGATAACCATAAATAAAATCCAAAAATACTCCATATGTTAAGAATGTAAAAAAATATCTATGACCAATCCATCATGTGAAATCTTGTGAACAAATAACAATGACAAATCCATCATGTAAAGAATCAAATCATAAAAGGAAAAGAACACCATTTGGGATCTAAACTATGAGCATAAATACTAGACATATAAATAAATACCCAATATGGAACTATGGTTTATCCAATTGGTATCACCTCAACTGGGATTGCACACAAGATAATGTGAAAGAAAACCTCATGTGGCATTACACCCACTATGAATGAAATGTCTATTACTGATGCATAAATGGTCAAAAAATGTTCGATGTTTATAAAAATATATAAATTGTTGAAAAAATTTATAAAACAACTTCAAATCAAATCCAATGCCCTTTAGTTCTTGAAAACCCATTTTAACCAAAAATGATAATTCAATAATTTTAGTAAACACATGGAGTTCAAAACCAATTTTTAAAGAGAAATTCCTTTGAAAACATTATTTTTTTTACAAAAAATACATTTAAATCTCAAACAAAATCAAATCAATGAATAAAATAAATGAATCTATAATAACAATAAGGATTTTTTAGAATTATCCCTTTAATAGAAACACATACCCCAAGAATGGAGGTGGATTTAACTAACTTTGAAAATGAAAACTACCAAATAGTATATCGGGTCCTCACAATCCTATATCCACAAGAAAAATGGTAAATACTCCATAATACCCCTTAAATATAGAATAAACAACCCATTTTGGTTCCAAACGATGAGAGGGGAATATTTACAATGATGATCTTGGATGAAATGTGGAAAAAACATATCAAAATGAAACAGTACTTGAGTTGATCCATTAATAATGAAGTAGATGCACCTATAATACAAATAAGGATTCATCCCAAGAACTATGGAAATATTTTGTTGAACCAATATGATATTATGGGGTCATTATAGGTTAAACTAGGGTCCCATGTATTGTTAATAAAAAAACTTATGAGTATTAAAATACCCCATGAATGGTTTTCTGGAGAGGAGGCATAGTTAGGATTAATCATGTGGCATGATCATGAACTCCATATAGAGATTCTATTTTGGGGAACAATTTGGAGGAAAATTTACTTTTACCATGCACCAACCATGCATAACACTTCTTCCATGGGGAGTAGGATTTGGAGGGATGGCTGCACAATTTTGAAAAATTGTGTGCCCCATTCTAGTAGACCATGATTGGCCATAATGTATCATCGACCAAAGAGTATGGGTTTTCTTACCTATGTTCCAATCATGCACATCACCAAATGATCCTAATATTTTCCTAAAACACTATAGATTATCCCAATGAAAGGCCCAACTAAATCATAATCGAAACATGGGTCATGATGTAACTTTAAAAAAGAAATAGAATGTAACAATCTCCCCAGCATAAATCCTTTCTATCCATTAAAATCATCATGATCATGGATCCAAAAAAATTAGAAGGCCACTATTGGATCATCAACGATTCCTAGTCCCATATCTTATGGCTATCACATCAACATTTCTATAGTGCATGTACTCAGGGAATCATTTTACCCCAAAGTACCTTCTCCTAGTGATCCATAATATAAATTGATATCTCAACAATTATGGTTTCATTATGAAGATCAACATACTCCCCATTTAATCACATGGGAAGGATTTAGTCAAATCCTCCTCAGTTGGGAAACAAGAAACACATTGTGAATAAATGTAAAACTGGATGCTAATTACAGCTGTAATTCGAAATTTTTAATTCACTCCATAATCACAAAGGGGACAACAAACCTCATTACCAACATACCTTTCTTTCCCAATCAATGATTTCCCAAGAGAGGAGAAACACTTAAAAAAGTTGAATCTGTAGCCTCAGACACTAGTGGATGAAAAACAATATTCCACATATGTTGTATGATGACTCTATTCTATAAACAATCTCTTTTGAATCAACCACACCTTTCTCATTGTCTCCTGAGTGAGACTAGGACTATAAAAGTAACACTATCCCAAATCTTACCAGCACAAGGTAGATCCATATGGACAACCATAAAAAACTTCATATTTTATGATCATTATTTAACCATGAATAATATTTTTATAGGGACATTTATCATAGAAAAAATTTATTCCCAAAATCTATGAACACAATGAATGAATGAATGAAGAATATCATCAAGAATATGGGAGATCTCTCTATCAGTCCTTCTATTTCTGGATGATAAACCAATAATAATTTCAATTGGGAACCAATCACCTCCAAAAATACATTCCAAAACATTGATATAAACTACATGTACCAATACAAAGAAATTGATGAGGGAAATTATTAAAGTCTAACTATTTATTCAATATAAAAGTATCGATGCTATTATGATTTCTTTATCTCAATGATTATTAAGAAATGAGATTATTTAATATGTCGATCAATGATAAAAAAATTGAATCATTACTACTAGGATACCTTAGAATACCAATGTTGATGTCTATATAAATCTCATCCAATTTCATAAGGGAATGGTTATATATTGAAAAAATCTATCAGGTCTCTAGTGTTCCACCATTGTTTTCTTAAAGACGAGAGCCCATGATACTAAATTTTCAATATAATGCCTCATCCCTATCCATGATTATCTACATCTCAACTCTAATACACCTTGGAAGCCCAAGGGTTTACATAGCAACATGACCATAGTCCACTATCCATCAACTCCTTCCATAGAGATGTTGGAACAACCAACCCGCTATGATGTCGCAAATCTCTAACGGGAGATTGACAAAAATCACTCATGGTCTCCACACAATAAAATAATTAACCATAAAGTGGAACTCAGTGTATATAATAATCTCAAGTAAAAATAGATCATCCAAAAATGAATCATCATTCCTCGATTCCAAGAACACCAATCCACTATCCTCATACACCTCTAAGCTCATCTTGGTAAAAAAAAGTCATCAGAGACCACTCCTGAACTAATTCCTCCATGGATTTTGTCAATAATATTCTACTAAATGCATGAGTAACCACATTCCCCTCTGCAGTGGTGAATAAAATATTAAAATAAAAATTCTGAAGAAACTCAACTAGACATCTATGTCTCATGTTTAGATCCATATGAGTAAAAATAAATTTTTTTTCTCTTATGATCAGAGTACATAGTAAAAAACTCCCCAAAGAGGTAGTGACAGAATGTTATTGATTGAATTCAAGAATACTATTAACTGAATATCTTTGTTTTGGTAGTTAATCTCATAAGGGAATAACTAGAAATATCTATAGGCCACCAAATTTTTCCACTATGTTAAGACACATCAAAAAACTATACAGAAAGCATCATGGAAAACATGATAACCTGAAACCGGTTTTGGAATAAAAGAACTAGAACTAAGGTCGAGTTCACATTCAGATCCTAAAAATTTCTCTAACATTTATCAATACATTTAAACATGACACCCTTTTGGGTTAATGTATTCATCAAAGATGTGATGTTGGAGTTATCTTAAACAATCCATATTTAGTAATCAGCAAAACCAAAAATGATCCAGATCTCAAAGATATTTCAGTGATGCCTCCCAGACATAACAATAGATATTTCTTCAGGATCCATTAAGACACCACTTTCAGATATTACATGCGCCACAAATTTCACATATCTAATCCAAAGCTAATTTTTTTAAATATTACAGTATAGTTGATGTTCCTTCACTGTTCAAAGAACAATATCCAAATAATCTTTATGATCCTCCTCTAACATGGAGTACACAAAAATATCAACCATGAACAAAAAAATGATTCCAAAAATTTCTGAAATATTTGTTTTGTTAAATCCATAAACACAATAATCAAATTATTTAGGCATAAAAGCATAACCATAAACTAAAAATTCCCATACTAGAACATAAAAACTATCTTAGGTATATCATCTACTTGGAATGTAAACTGGTGGTAACCCAAACGATTTACAATAAATGAATACAAAAATTCCTCTATGTGTTCATAAAAGATATCATCAACATTAGGAAAAGGATATTTATTATCAATAGTAACCCAATTCAACTTTCGATAATTCACACAATGTATGAGACTCTCATATTCAACTATTTATATAAGGATAGACAAAGCCCACAATGATATGTTAGGAAAGTAAATACCTTACCCTATATTTCCTCAATCTAGAAATTAAGTTCTAAAAACTCAACATGTGTTATTTGATAATATGGAATAGAAAAATTCATCATAATAGAGAGAAAGTTAATTGTAATATCAACCACTCCCTATGATGGTAAAGTTCCAAAATCATCTAGAAATACCTCAGGGTATGAAAAAATCACTAAAAGAATTTGTTATCCTATACATGGGCCAACAAAATCAAGGAAAATATTTGAAAACAATAATGAGATTACGATATTATAAGGAAACAAAATTTCCACCCTTCACAATCTAGAGTCTCACTAAGCCTAAATAACATGATTGGAATTTTTGGAAGATACAAACTAAACCCAATGATGATGAAATTATTCTTGGGACTTAATGATGATCATAAATTTCATTCCATGTGTATATTCTATGATATCAATATCAATAAATAAAAATTTACATTCCACCTAAAAGTTAGCTATCATGACCCAACATGCGGGGCACAAGATACATTGTTCATACCACTTTCCCAAAGGCATAGAAAGATCAAATCAGAACATAAAAAGGCTTAAAATGTAAGCCATACATGTCGACTAAATTTGATGATATAAAATAATTATTATCACATATATCAAACAATGGTATCACTATAAAAGATGAAATAAAATCCATATTTATAATATTAAGTACCCCTACTTTATATTCCTTTGGTTCACACTCTTTTTCATAAATACATTTAGTATTAGCCACATGAACATCACCCTTAGAATTAAGATTAGACCCACTAGCATTGGATCCATCGATATGATCTGGAAATTCTTTGGTGAGAGTGGATATATCCAAACTACATTGGGATATCCTTTCATAGAAATGAATCAGATGGAACAATAGTCCACAATGATGAGAAGTATTAAGAGTCCTTATACAGTTTGGTTTTGTATGACCACACCACCGGTATTCATATCAGAAAAATAGAAGATATCCTGATGAATCCCATGAAACTAGTTTTGATGAAAACTAACCACCCTTGAGCTTACATTTTTCTGTCAAGAAGACACACCATAACTAACAACCACACCAATTGATGCTCCACCCAAACGAATATTTCTAGCTATGTCTGCGTCCACCAAACCTACCTTTTCAACTACCACTATGAGGGTCTGAAGGTACTCAAGAATATACATTGATCAGTTATTTGGCCTTAGTCCCAACTAAATCATTTGAGGCATTAGGTACTCACAGGTTACTAGATCTAGTTCCAAATTAACCTACTCTAGAAAATAATAAGAATACTATAGAACAATAATCTCTCATTTTTAATAGATCTGAAACTCCCTAGTCTTTATAGCATATAGAATCCCATGTTAAAACTACTAATTGAATATTTTTAGTAAATAATTCTAGGTAATTTCCTCATGCAACCTATCGTGAATAATAGAGTCCCAATATCTACTTTCCAGTCCCAAGATAATGGACATGAAAAACCCACCATAGACTCCTATAGAATCTTAATGAACATTAAGGTCCTATCAATACCTTTAATACACTCCATAGATTATCGATTTCTCTTTTCATAATGGAATACATGTGGATTCTGATTAGTAAAATTGTAGCCCTGATCAATAGTATGTCACAGGTTCCGGAAAACCTCTGAACACAGTGTTTGAATGTGCAGAATAATGATTCAACTAAAGAAGGGTCCAATGATGGATTTTTATATGTAAATTGCATTAGATTTTCCTCTCATATATTTTTTTGATATATTATTGTCAGCATCATCTAATAAATACAAGACAATAATCAATCGTGTTTTTCAGAAAAATTCCAAAATCATCAGACCAGCTTTTAGAATTTGTGCTAATGGATTAAAACAATAAAAATCTAAAGATATATTAATTATACCAATGAAAATAAATACTTTAAAAAATGAACATATCCATTTTAATAAACATCCCATCTAGTTAATTCAATCATCCACAAACTCCAGGTCTCAAACATTGTAAAAAATCAACAAACTAGGGTAACTGATGTTCTAAAATAGATGTGTGCTAGTCAGGAACCCTCCCACACATACTACCCAATTATGATGTTCCAAAATCATGTCTACCCATGAAAAAATACAAATCCTAGTAAGTGTTATTAAACATTAGGTTGAACATCCTTCTAATAGCATTCTATAATAAACCAACCCATGTCAACTAGAAAATCCATCAGAGTTGGTCTTCCATGGTGGTTGGGTGCAATGGGATAAAAAAAGTCTTCTATATAAAAACAAGAAATAGCTAGAGTACAATTGATAATAAAATGATACCTAAAAGATATATAAAATCCAAGACAGCATTCCAATATAGAAATTATGGAACAACTATACCAACACATCTCCATTTTACCAATAGTCACTTCCAAACCATCCTACTACGAAGGAAATGATTATAAGAGAATATAACATTCAACATGATTTGATTATCTTTACTTGGTTGATGTAAACCAACATATACTAAAAAATAAAGTATTCTATATTATGTGAGCACTAATCCAAGTAGTATTACACCAAATAATCTATGAAAATTTTAATATCAAGAATGAAAAACTTTTAATATTAAAAATATATATATGTTTACAAATAATTTCTATAAATAGAATCCATTTGTAAATTATCCATTAGTTTTCATAAATGACTTTCTTAATCACAAAAAATTGAATATAAAAATTTTATGTGATAAATTATGAGATCATAATTAATACTAACAATAAATACAACATAAATTAAACATGTATGAAAATAACCATAGAAAATCAAACATGGAAAAGCTTGTGAGAGAATAACCCTAACCAATAAATCATGTGAATAATCAAATCATAAATGAAAAAGAACATTATTTGGTCTCCAACCAATGGGTATACATAGTAGACATAAAACAAATCCAAAATTTATTCCAATAGAGGGTACAATTGATATAAGCTATTATGGCATTACAGACACAATAAAGTGAAAGAAGACCACAAGTGGCATTACACACACTACGAGTGATATGTCTATTCATGACGCACCTAGGGTTAACAAATATGCTTTATTTTTTCAAAAGATTTTAAATAGACACTAAAAAAAAGATTAAAATATTTTCAATGCAATTAAAATCTGATCTAATTCTAAAACCCCCATTTTAAAGAGAAAAAATCATTTTATCATTTTATCAAACACTAGGTCAGTATAAACTGAATTTAATGAAAATATCCATTAAAAATGAATTAATTTCAAAAAGTCATTAAAACCAAGAATAAGTTATTTTCAAAGAATAATATAATGTAATTTACAAGAACAATATAAAATTCACAGAATTATCCATTCTTATAGAAAAACCAACCTCGTGAATGGAGGTAGATATAAATTCTTTCAAAGATAGGGAATAGGGAAGTTAGATTGGGTCCTATTGATCCAAGATCCATATGAAACACAACACGACTCTATCAAGCCCCATATATATGGAATACACATCCCCTTCTGGTTCCACATTATTAGAGGAGAAGAGATCATGTGAGGATATTTGAGGAGAAGAAAAAGTAGGATAAAAAAGCAGCATACCTTGACTTGATCTATAAAGAAAAAAGTAAAACCACTTTGAATATAAATTAATATGCCACTTGAGTGATGGGGAATGATTAGGTAGATCCAATATGATATTGGGGTGTCATTATAGATAAAATTTGTGTCTTATAGTTTTAATTAAAAATTTATAGCATTAAGATTTTGTATGCTTGGTTTATTAGAGAGGTCACTTGGTTAGGATTAACTATAAACCCTAATTTTCCATCCTATAAAGAGATTCTATTTGTGATGAAAGGTTTGGTCATGTGGTAAATTTATCCATGATCCAATAATGCATAAGCACTCTACCTAGGGCTTTATAGTTTAGAGGTATGGCTGAATGATTTCATCAAACTATGCACCACCTTCAATTAGAAAATGCTTAGATGCCTAGTTACATGCACCAAACCTCACAGTTTTCCACAACCATGAGTGAAACCTATATAACCAAAGGTTCTCAAAAAACTTATAAAAACATCCAAAATAAACCCAAATCAAGAACCATGAAATGCATGGGAAAATTATGGGTCCTCAAATACCTATTATAAATTAACCGAATGCTTCATTTAGGGCCCCTAACACAATTCTGGTAGAAATTGTAATAAAAACTATGTTTCAGAATTCATAAAATTATATATATAACATTAAATGTAATCCAATTATTCATACCATTATCATGTGGGTGTGAATGAATAGATAGATTAATTCAACAAGAATTTGTAAAAATTCCTTTAAAAATGGTGCACAAGGATAAAAAGTCATGATTTAATATGATCAAAACTGACTTAAGGGATTATCATACCACTAATGGTACATCAATATAATTGAATTTATATTTTTGATTATACGGAACATAGGTATTTTTTCCTATTTATGTTTGGTTTCCTTCACAATATTCAATCATTTTTTATCAATTGATTTTGTATTAGTGTTCATAGATCTGAATTGATGATTTGGAATAACTTGATGAGAAATCGGTATAGGTATTAAAAAATCATGATGATCATCCTAATCAAGTAATAATACTATTTAAAAAGAAGGTTTACCTTAACTTTTTTATTTATATAGAATCTTTGATAGCCTTAATTTTTTTATGATACAAGGATAGAAATATGTAATGATATAATATAAATTGATGTGACTTTACAGCATATACATGATCTATTTCAAATGGTAATATTCTTTATTCATGATATATGAAGAGTGTATCATACCCTCCACTAATAATTTTTTTATTGTAATTTTGTTAAGATAAATTCATGTATGTTGGAACTAATGTAATCCATCATAAACATTTATAGTGTATTGTAGTTTTTTTCATTCTATTCTAGGTTACTCAAGGAATTTTATCTAAAAGGTAATATTTTTTTATGGACAATAAAATCCTAGATGTTGTTTGTTAATAGAGACATATCCTAATGTTTCAGATGAAGTCATGAAAAGGATTGGAATAAATGGGATATTTTCCCTAGATTATTTATTATAATCCATGTAACATTATTTTAAAAGGATGGATTTTTTTTATATCATATAAAATGGTTCATAGAGATAATATAGTAAATAAGGTTGTTCATAGTGGAAAAAGTGTCATTTGAAAAGAATCCATGATTTATAGATTTTCACAATAGAAATAAACCTGTATAGAATTAAACACATGAAAAGGAAAAAAAGGTGGTTATTTTTAAATGTAAAGTTGTGCTTTTTTGAATTTTAGTAAAGTTAATAATCTATCATATCATTGTTTTAATTTTTATTACGAGGTTGTGTTTTAGTGAGGACTATTAGTGATCAACCATGTAACATTTATGCCCATTCAAAAAGGTAATTAAGAGCGATTTATTGATAGTTTAATTTTGGTGATATTATTTTATATAAATACCTCACTAATGCCATCATTTGGATAAAATATATGTTAAATAATATTTGGAGTTTCGTTGAATATTTATTGGTGTCAATTATACCATATACAAATGTTATTTACATAAAAATTGTTATTCACAAAAAAAATCATGATGGTATAGAAAAACAAGTTCATGAGGAACTATACTTCAAATCATAGAGCTAACCATGTAGATGTATTCTTATCCATGTAGCACAATATATAGTGAACAGAAAACCTTCCTACTCAAAATTCATGGATTTTTGTGGATAAAATATTTCTCACAATTGTATCTACAAATTATTGTGATGAATGGGGTGTATTATAAAATCATATATATTCATTTAAGATGATACATATTAATTTAATTATTGATGATGAGGGAGTTACCTATAATCCATTATATGAAGGAAAACTTCATCGAATAGTTTGAATTAGGGAGAGTTAATATAAGTGATATAAGGGAGTTAGTGCACATCCCCAGAAGTAATTATAAAAGGAATGTTCTTGGAATGGAGTGACTGTGGAAAAATAATTACAATAAAATTTTTTTGTGAATCATAGTGGATTCTTATATGACTGACACATAATTGGTGTATAGTTCATTTATTAGACCATAGTGGTGAAGCTTGTAAAAATTTTTCATATTATATTTTTCATTTCCACACCACTTTGATATGTGTATGTGTGACATAATTTGATAGGTTTAGTGAGTTCTTACAAACATGGGGACATGTACATTTATATCAAAATCAAAAGATAACTCTCTGATTGAATCCTCTCATCTCAATTCATTCCATGTTATAATAGTATTTGTTTCATAGAGTCTTTATCATAGATCTTTAAACTGCATGATATGTGGCCTATCCCACATTACCCTTAAACAAAAATAGAGTGGTTTATTACACATGTAATTATTTCCTTATACTGGAGTCTTATTTTTTAAAATTTTAAGATTTTAAGGTTTCCCAATTTACTAAAGGTCAAAAACCATGAACTAGGATTATAATGAATCTTTATACAACTATGCTTGGCTTGATTTTTATTCTAACATGATAAACTGTGATGTTTTGATCAGTTATCTTTGGCCCAACTAAACACTTCATCATAATTTAAACCATCATGTGTTTAAACTCTTCATTCAAGATATATAAAATATATCATTCATACACTATAACTTTATATAGTTATTGTCATATCTAATATTATGGGTGTAGACAAAAATTTCATCCTTGCATTTGATAATTTTTAATTCATTTGATTTTTAGACCCTTAACCCTTTGATCAGATAAACTATTTACCTCTTTTATATGAGTAAAATTTACGAAATAATCCCTTTTTATAAATACATGTGGCCTGAATCCAATTCCCATATGTTGCGTAATGAATTTTTTTTCACTTATAATAGACCAAATATTAATTATTGATATCCATCCATCATTTAAACCATCATAATATATGTACTCACTAATTAATTGTGGATTTTTATATATCTTCCCTATGATAGTGTAATATTATTACCACATTAAAGAACTATATATAGCTGGATTCATATTCTTATTAGATGGGTAGTGTTTTAAAGATCACCTATTATGTACCCAACCCCAAATCATCAACCACTTATATCATGTCATCAACACATTAGCCAAAAAATACAAATTTTTTAGTCAAAATGTTCGAACTACTTTTGTATATTATCTTACATATGCCATACATTAATTATTGATATTTTGAAATACCATAATCCTTTTAAAATTTCAAATAATGCATATCTATGTTTCAAAAGGGATACCACTTTTGACATTGTGATGACACATGTAATGTAAATCCATCTTTCCTACACATATCCATGGGAATATAGTTTTCATAAGTACAAGACCATCCATCCCATATGACATTAATTTTATTATATTGGGAAGCACCATTCTATTGATAAGAGTGAAAATATAGAATATTTTTTTAATGGTATCATATTGAACACATCATTTGAACATAGTTATTAGTTGTACATTTCTATCTTTTATCATTTAAAAATTCCATAATTAAAATCTCTTAACTATTAAATATTATATTTTATCATTCCTTTCTCAAAGATAAGAAATGCATTTAATATTCCTAATAATCTATTTAATTGATAAAGTCACATCACTACTCATTAACCTTAGTGTCACATTAATTCATGTCATGTCAATTTTGTCTACTAGATAAATTTCCTTATTTAATCATCTTACTCTATATCAGATGCACAGAAAATACATAATGTTCTAGTATATGATTTGATACAATAATCTTGGAACAAATATTAAGGTGAAATTCTATTTGTCTATAAACATCATCCCATTTTGGTTCAAGATATATGACATTAAATTATTGGTAGTAAACCTCTATCTTACCTACAAAGCATTAATGTCAATATAAAAGAGACGTGAGACTTTTCAATTTAAAAAAAATATAGGTAGACCAAAGAAAAATTATTGACTCGACTTTCTAATCAATTAATTTCATGTCTTTGAAACTATTTATAGTATAATAAAATAAACTCAAATATTTAATGGAAAAATAATTATCCCAAGAAAATGTCAAATTGTGTTAACTAGTTCTATCAGTCTACAAAAAAATTATATAAAGAATATATTACTCAAATAAACTAATAAAAAAATTTATGAGGTACATATTGATTTGATTTAAGGTTACTCGAACCCTTAATGATTGTTAAACCACTCCCAAGAAAAAACCCATTCATCATTTTTAATATAGTGATTCATTCTCTTTCTCCCTCTCTCTTATAAATAGACTAACCATGGAATATAGTGATGAAAAATGAACTTCATATCAATCCTACATTTACCCATCCATGGGAATAATTATAGGAAGAAAATAAATCCTTTTCTATACCTTATCAGACTGGTTAACCTTAGCCTATTGTAAAAACTGAAACAATTCAAATCTGGACCACAAATACGCATATGAGATAACATTCCATAAAATAAATTCGGTTGATTCAATATTATCATCATAAAATCATGATTTTGATATTATGATATAAAATAAGACATCATTAACTATTGTACATTTAAATTTATCTTCAATGTTATTACCCTTTTTTAAATTTCAAAAAACTATCAAGGATTATTTTTTGAGATAATATGAAATTATGATCATTATAAAAAAATAAAAAAAATTCATAGTGAAAATAACTTAATCATTGATTAAGAAAATTAGTGGAGGATCATCTATAATTTGGATTCTATACTAAATATTTATCATAATTAGAATAGAATAAATCTGACATTACCTTCACTATTGAGCCTATTTTATTTCCACCCATAGATATGATATTAAATAACTGAAGTTCTCAACAACATTTTACAATTTAGTGAAACTCATACATTCAAAATCCTCATCTGAATATAGCTTCTCATTGATGGTTACAAAATATTATTTTCAACCTCATCCCCTTCAATAAGTTTTTTTGCTATTAATTTAATATTAGATGTGTTTAGTTAATATAAAAGAAACTTTTTTAAGGATATCTCTTTAATAATTAAATGTTGATTCTCTACCACCACATTAGTATAGTGATATCATTCTTAATGTTCAGGGGCCCAATTCTCTATGGACAGAACCATTGATTCTTCTATGTAAAGGTATTATTACAACACCCATGATTTCTCCCACTAGGATAATATTTCCTTCACACCATGATAAATTATGTATTAATAAATCATACCATATCTAATGGTGAATATAATATAGAAGATTCATTTCAAATTTTTTATTTGATAACCCATAAGGTTATTATAGACGTGCTTCCAAAAATATCACTGGACCTTTCACCCTACAATCAACTAATATTTCATGGACTTATGATCTAAATAAGGTCCACTAAATAAATCTAAGTCATATTCGTGGAATATACTTTTCAAAATATATATGAATTTAGTGCTGTCATAACTTATTGATTCTTAAGTATCCTTATTTTCATCACCCTCTTGTAATTGAGATACTCTGGAAGCAACCTCAAGTGCTTATTACTCCACAACCTATTATGGAACCAATATAATTAGAAGACAATTTTATCATTATTCACCATATTTAACCATTTAATAGTGATAACATTGTTTCCTAACACCACCTTTTGATAAGATAATTTCTCTCATTCTTGTGTGTAATAAAAATGTTCCATCTCTTATCATTATTATCTTAGAACGTTGGGCTATAAGGATATATTTTCCCATAATTTATATTTCATTAGTTTTAGTGATTATAATACTATCATGAGTTATGTTCATCTCAAAATTTTTAGGATATATTCCTGATGAAATAGATTGAATAACTTATGTTATCATTTGTGTAAATAATAAGTGCACCTAATGTGTTGTAAGAGTTTTAGATTCCCATTCTTGAATCAACCTACTAAAATTTTCTATAAGATTATTTGGATATGTTCAGGATCTACATGATAAGATAAAAAAATATATATAAAAAGGTAAATCATTAATGAAAATAGCTTAAAACAACCTAATCTATTATTTAATTCAATAGATTAGTCAACTAATGAGGGATATTTCTATTTTTATCATTTTTAATATCTATAGTATCATGATGTTAACATCATCATATTCAATTGAACTTATTTTATTTTAGTAATGGCTGTTATGTTCATAAAAAATTAATCACAATGTTCAAAAACATAGTTCAAATATTATATCTTTTTGCAATTGGTTAATTCAAATCAACTACCAATTACATTCCCTCCATAGTGGAGGGGGACACTACATGAGAATTGGGATTCCATTTTCCTACATTGGTTGATCTCACATGAAAACCAATTATTTATCCCTCTTTAGTTGAATTATTAGTTTTCCACAATTAGGGAATCGTACATGGATATTAATGCATTTTAATCATTAATAGAGGGTTTTTATTAGATACTAAAATTTCATTTCTATAATTGAAATCCTATACAACAGTACTGTATGTAATCATAGAACCATAAATCAACAATTAATCATCATCCATGGCACATGATATATTCTATTAATTTTTTCTTTCATCTTCCTAGTGTGGTTAATAATAATTATTTTTTGAAAATCTAAAATAATAAAATCATAATGAGACAAGATAAAAATGAAAATAATAATGTTATAATAATTAAAATCAAATATAGGCCCATTTCTGTTGTTTAAATGTCTTCTCCCAATAAAAGTGATTATTCCAAATTATTTTAATAGTGTTCTTTAGTGCTAGGTTTATTTTTTAACTATGAATGTATCGAAATTAGGAATGTATTCAATGGGTCTCATCCATCAGCTTCCAGTATTTCATTTTCACCCAAAGATATCTCCTTTTCCACTTTACATGTTGGCTATGATGTAGTAAAAATTGAAGAACATATTGTCATTTATAAAGGGGATTCCATTGGAACCCTTTCAACCACTTTCATTTATAATAAATATGTATTCGGTCATTTGAAATATAGTTGGATGTATTAAAGATAATATTTCAAAATTGGTTTTCCTTGAACATCTATGAGATCAAGTACATCATCTAATTACAAATAAATTGACTATTTTGTTACCAATTTTATATTTTCATAGTCTGACATATTATTAACATATATTTTTATAGGGATGTTATACTCAATTTCCGGGATTAGAATCTATAAAAAATTAAAGTACATGATGACCTCAGTGGGTTTACTTTTGAAATTCATAGAAGTGGGTGCTCTTAGATTATCAATTTAAGGTTTGAATAAACAATAAAGAGTGTAGCCCATATGTATCAAGGAATTTATATTTATACCTAAATATACCCTAAATATAATAACTTAACATATATGTGACCTTAATGGTAATACAGATGTCACTTATTTGGGTTTGATTAATTGGAAGCTTCCTCTAACTTTAACTGATTATCATGTTTTTCATCTTCATTTGTAGCATATCCTCACTTTCTATTTACAGAGAATCATTTTTTGAGGTCACATTAAAAAATTATTCAATACTAATATATAAAGAAAATAATAAATTCTTTATACTTGATAAAAAATTTCCCTGGTGGTTCTAGCTTTTCTCTAGGTTTTTTATTTCCTTATAACACTTTCATATGAAATCAAGGGGTTACTGACCTTAGGATCACTATTTTACAATTATTCATGGGGATTTGATGATGAAAAGGAATGTCCATATTCAAAAAATATATAATTACAACATTTAGGGATGGAAATATGATTTTTATTATTATTATCCTCTGAGACCATTATGAATCATAACTAACGGCCACTATAGTTTGATTCTACCTCATTATGGCTATAAATCTTTCAGTAATTAGTAATGAAATATATATTTTAATCTCATTGAATATGGTGGAGGGTCTAACATTAATTTACTGGTTATATATAGATGAACATTAATTTTTTTATTTTGGTTCCAAGGAAGATTTTTAAGATTATGATTCAGTAGCTTTAAGAGGTTTTTAGGGTGTGATAGGTTAGGGGAAACAAACCTTGTCAAAGATCATGGGTTTTAGTTAGGGAGGAAAGGGATAGAGGTGTCTAGAATTAGAAACTATGTATCTGATTATATTACATTGGGTAACTAGTTTGATAGGTAGAAGAGATGAATCTTTCTACATGACATCAGGTGGCCAATTCCAGACACCGAGTGCCCAGTGGAATCACCAAATACCTATAGAAGGTAGACTAATCACCTAGTGGTATTTTTCTACAAGAATATATAGTTCCTTAAATGAAATTTAATGTTCATTATACTTTTATAATGTTCATGTTAGGCTTTTTTAGATGCCATTTCTATTGGCCCCCACTACATTACTTCCCTTTGGACCCCCTTTGGTTATACATTGATAAATTATGGTTCATTAGTGATTATTTGTGTATATTTTTTTATAAAAGTAATATTATCCCCTCTTCCTTCCTTCTTTATTTTTCATTAATTAAATTTTTTTACCAAATAGGGTGTTGAATAGATGATTCTTCTAGATTTTGGTGGAACCGTACCACTTATCAGTGCTTTCAAGTTTGATGTATAGTGGAGGTCCCATGATAAGTTGTTAATGGAATAATTAGCAATATGGGTTAAGGTATTTTTCTCAATGATGTTAAATATGTATTCGATGATTTTATAAAAATATTAATTTAAACATGTGATCTAATTTAGGGTTTTTGTAATGATTCAAACTAATTAAATGATATATATTTCATGAATAAATATGTCTCATGTATAATATTACATTTAAAAAATTATTGAGATAGTTAAAAAATTAATATCATAAATAAATATCATTACATTAGTCACCTATGAAACAAATTAAAATTCGAACCATTACAACTGGAGAAAAATAAAATAATGAAACTAAAATTGGAAAACAAGGATCACCCCAAAATTCTAGAATCAAATCTGTCCCATCAAATGTTAAATAAATAAAATAAAATATTAGAAAATGGATGAAAATATTATTAAAATAGTAATATATCCTTAAGAGAAATTATAGTTAATTTATAGTGAATGAATGGAGTTGTATTTTTAGGGTATAAAGGGATATGTGACCATTAGAATTCAGAAACTATTTGAATATTAGTATAAATGACTATTGGTTAATATTAAAATTGGTCAATATTACTGTAAAAATAAATACACTGGTTTGATAATTTTACCATTATAATTTGTGTTAATAAGTAGAAATGAAAAATTATATTTCATACAGAAATATGAATTGATGGACTCAACAAATAGATTCAGACTATTTGAAGACTATTTGTCTAAACTTGGGAGGGAGGTAGCATCCTTAGGGTTTACCCTTGACATATCTAAATATGAGCTTCAATAAGTGATTCTTAAATGAAATAACATATGGGAGAAGTTCCTATTAGTGTACATTACAAATCAGTCGATGTTAGCTAAGCCACCCCATAAAACTACAACTCTCAGACACATTATTCTTAGGACGTATGTGGGTGAAATAAGTGGTTATGTGTCCACGAAATAGATAACTAAACTATAATTTCCTTTGTATAAATAAAATTTTAATCCCATAAATGTATTTTAATAATAGTTTTTATTAATAAAATATGTTTTTATTTGAGATGAATTTGATATATTTATTTTGGATTCAAATAAAAAATAATTAATTATTATATAAAATATATACAATTTAATAATAAATTCATATGTTCTGAATACCTTTTTTAGTAAAATAATATTTTAAAACACTCTCACAATAATATAAATTCTAAAATAATTTATAATGTCTTAGATATATTTTTAAGTTTCAAAAATTTGATTGTTCCATAAAAAAATATTTTTTTAATAAATTTTGTTTATCATATATAGATGTTAAAATTCTCATATTTATAGAATTACTTTGGGAAAATAAAAATTTTATTATAAATCACAACATTCAATTTTTTTAGGGTGAATTTTTGGGAATTCTCTAAAATACATTATTTTTTGTGAATAGTATAAAATATATCTTTGGATTTTTGGTATATTTTATGACATTATACTTATGTTATAATGATGTAATAATTAATTAAACATGATCCAAGACCTAAAATATGTTTTTTATCATTATGTATTTTAATATATTTCAATCAATTTCTAAATCAATAAGTGACTTCCAAAGTCTTAAATGGAAAAAATTGTCTTAAAAAGCATTAATTTATTGAATCATTGCTTTTCCATGCCAAAATTAGTATTAAAAATAGTGTTGGGTTCTTGTGGATGAATATATCATAAAACTTGAACAAAATTTCTAATCCCATGAACAAAAACCGTGGGTAGGACAATAAATTTTTATTTTCCACAACCTAGATTTCTAAAACCTATATTTCAAATTTATTAAACAAATCCACCACCTTTTCTATAAATACCCACCCATTTTGTCATTACCCTTCACTACTAATCCATAATCCATGAATTTATTTTTATTTTTACTCCCAATGAGTCTCCTAATTATTCCTGAATCCCTTATGGTTATATCCTAATGTTTTAGGAATAACTCTTAAAGGTTAGGGAAATCTCCACTTCTCTTTTTCATTTAAGTTCCCTTTTATGTGGTATGTCTTCTAATGACCAACATAGTTTCTTTTTTTACCTATTATATGATACCATTACTATAATAGTGTCATTTTATCAATGGGGGGACTTTGGTCTCCTTCATTTTACTATTTTATAAAACTATGTTTTTTACCTATCATACTACCGAATTTACTTATCAAAATTCTCACTTTTACATGTAAATTTTTATTTTTCTTTTTTATTTGAATATTGAAACCTATTTATTTTCAATGGGTATCCAAAAAATATATATAATACTTTATTATTCATGTAATTATATATACGAAACTCAAATTTCCTTTAGTGGGTTAAAATTGATGTAATGATCATGCCTTTATGCATTTTTGTACGCCATGTTTTTTATAAAAACCCCATTCATTATATTGTATTTGTTATTTATTAAATGATTCTTTATGATCTATGTGGAACACATGGTATTAAGACACATGAAGGGTTTTCCCTAATATAAGTTCAATGCATTGGATAAATAATTTAATTTCTATAGATGAAATACTTTATGATTTCTTAGTGAATAACCTTAGTAATTTTCATTTATGACACCCTAATGAAACACATTGGTGATATTCTTATGAATGCCTCATTGAAATGTTATAGACACATTTACATGTTTTTGTTCATGTTATTATTATTATTATAATATTCCACTTTTTCATTCCTTATTTTTATGCATCATGTTCTTTTTGATATGTCCCATAATCACATGTTATAGTTCTATCTTTCTTATTCACTAACTAGGCTTCATGCTCATCCATTTACATTGATATATGTCCCTAGGATATGAAATTATATAAAATTAAAATATGGTTAACCCATAAATATTTATCTCATGTGTATTTATATGGATGTTTTATTTTTTCTAGTTTTATTTACCTTAATTCTTGGAAACTATTCACTCAAAGATCCTCTATTTGTACCATGTAATGAAATGTTATGTAACAAAAATGGAAAGATTCTAAAGTTGGTAAGAAATTATGGTCTCATTATTTGTGAAAATTGGGACTTGAAAACTTTATTATGAACCCTAGGTACAATTCAATATATAGGAAAGAACCTGGTATTTTTGTAAGTATTAATTAAGTGGTTTCCAAACAAATACATCCTTGTCTAGATATTACAAGTGGATGTGGATCTAGGACATATGTACCTATGATTAACATCTAAAAACACGACATTAGGATAGACTCAAACGGGAACTGTAGCACGACAATGTTCATTTCTACACACCTCATTTTAGATTCTTAATGGAATTTTTTTAATAATAGTATTTTTATAAACAATTATGATGGATATATACAAAATATAATATTAAATAGTATATATTAATAAAAACTTTAATCATGGTTTTTTAAGACATAAAATACCATTAGAATTATAATATTCCAAAAAAATAACATATTTCTCACTAAGGTTATATTATGTTAGAAACAAGTGGTGGGAAATAGCACAAACTACATAAATTATGAGTCCAAAGGATGATTCACTGATATAATTATTAAGGAATATAGAATGAAAAACATCACTAGGATAATTAATCATCTAAATTGAGTTATGAATAATAACATCAATCATGTTGAGTGACCGAATTCTTGATGAAGAAAATTTTTTCTATTCAGTTCATTATGAATCAACCACCACCTTGTTTCAGTGGATCTACCTACTTTTTGATCAATGAATAAAATATTGTCTCTAAAAAAATATTTTTTTATTCAATTGATCAGAGCTCGAGAAAGTCACCTTTGAAGTATACCTCTTAGAAGGAGAATCTGAATAGTGGTGGAAACTAATTATAATAATGACTCCAAGAAAAGAGATTGATGTTATGGATCGAGAATAATTCAGGGGAATATTTTTCAAAAAATATTTCCCCAATTTGATTAGAACAAAAAATGGATAAGGAATTAAAATAATTGAAGTATAAGTAAAATGAATTAGTGGTATTATATAAGATGAAATTTACAATACAAGCTCGATACACCTCTTTATTTTTTTATGGGTCACAAGGGAAAGGTTGATAGATTCTTCAGTGGATTGATTCCTCATATATAGAGGAATCTAGAAAATCAAGACTATGGAGGTAATGAAGAGATGTTTTAGAGTTATATAAATGTTGAACTGGATTTCGGAGGGACTCAATGGTCACATATATGGAATGAAAAGAAGAGAGAAATGGATCTGTACATAGAAAATATATTTGATAACATTAGAGGAAAAATGAAAGTAATGCTTACCACATGGAACAAATGTGTTAAAAAGAATTTAGGGAACTAATTTCTTAGTAGTGTAATGTGCTAAAAATGTGGAAGAGATGAGAATATATCCTAGAACTATAACAGTGAGGTGAATCCTCAACCTCTCAACACTAACAACTAGGGGATAATGATGTAGGCCCTTCATAAAGTTCAATGCTTCATGTATGTATAACTAGGGAAATTTTCCAATAATTGTCCAAATTATAAGATAATAGAGGGTAACCACCATCAACCTTATAATTTTCCAAGGGATAAGGGTTTGGAATTTTCTATCTTTATGTCTGAAGTAGTGGCTCTAAATGAAGCGGTGTAAGGCACACTCATCTTGCTATCAAGTTTTGTAAGTACTTTGTTTGAATCTAGCTCTACACATTCCATTATTCCATACATGTTTTCAAAGAATACAAAATCGATCATTTAACTACTAGATATATAGTTATCAGTTAGTATTCCTGGGGGGGGGGTTATCCTAGAATCAATTATGTATAGAAACTCTAGTATTAACTTTGGAGAGTAAAATTACATCAATAATCTAGTAGTCATTAACATAATATAATTCAACACTATACTAGGGATAGACTAGATCTTAAAGTATAATGTTATGATCAAATATAGAATACATGACATTTTAGTAGTCCTAAACAGACTATAAAGATCCTTTTTCAATGAAGATATATCCCAACCATATATTTTTCAAGAATAACCTCCCATAGACTTATTTATGGAGACGATTAATTATGAGGGAGAAGAAAATAAATGCATAAAGATATAGAATGTAAACATTGGTCAGGAATACATTAACATAATTTTGGAGGATTTACCTAGACCTCCACAATAAAGAGAGGTATAATTATCAATTTAACTCATATGTAGATAAAATATGATATCAAAGACCCATATGGAATGGAAAATATTTAGTAAGATGAATTAAATAAACAACATCAAGATCTCTTGGAGAAGGTATTTATCAAACCATGTGTGTATCCCTATAAGAACATATTCTCTTTGTAAAGAAGAAATATGGGTCAATTTTTCTACAAATTGATTATAGTGAAATTATTAGGATTATATTAAAAACATGTACTCTCTCCCAAGGATTTATAATTTATTTGACCAGTATTTTGGGACTCAATTATTCTACATGATTAACCTATGATCGGGGTATCATTATTTGAGAGAGAAGAAATATGATATTCTAAATACTGCCTTCAAATTAAGAAAAGGGCATTATGAGTTTGTTATTATTCCCTTCAACTTCTTTAATGATCCTACTGTACATATTAGTTGTATGAATATATTATTTAAGGAAAACCTTGATAAATTCACAGTAGTTTCTTTTCATGATATTATGATATACTCTGAAATTTTTGAGGAGCGTGAAAATCATATAGGGGTTATATTGGGTAATTTTAGGAAGGAGGGTCTACTTTGAAAATTATAAATACGTGAATTATAGTTAATTTTTTTTCATTATCTTGGTGCATTGTAACCAATGATAGAATCTCACTTGATCCTTTGAAGACAAAGGTTGAAAAGGTGTGGCCTCATCCTATAATGGTAATTGAGATTCATAGTTTCCTTGTGTTTTAAGGATTTTATAGGGGGTTTTGTAAAAAATCATGATTTTCTATTACACTAATCTTTTTTACTCAAAAATGGGATATGTTCATCTAGAAAAATGAGTGCGCAAAAATTTCCCCTAAACAGAGAATAGATTGGTTACTACAACATTGTTAACTCTACCCCTATTAGAGAAGGTTTTTTATAGAGATTCATATCTAAATGGAATTGGTTTCTTCCTTATGATAAATGAAAAAGTGATTTCTTAGGAATCTTGATAATTAAATCATTATGAGCATTATTATCTTACACTTGATAGGGAATCAATTGGTATTATTTTTTCTCTAAAAATTTGATGGCATCATCTTTTTGGGGTGAAATGTGACTTATGCATTGAAAACCAATGTTTTATGTACAATTTCATATAAAAGGAAATGACAATGGTATAAAGGATATTGCTGGAACATCTTAAGGACTATTACTATTCAATTCATTTCACCTTGAAAGAGTAAACAAGTTAGCTGATGCATTAAGTATAGAAGACTCGATTTTGTTGGAAATGATGATTATTCAAGGAGACACATAGATCAAGTACCTATTAATGTTTTAATTAGTAATAATAAGGGATGGAAAATCACTAAACCTGTCACAAATGATGTCTCAACCATCATTACTACATATGATCAAGAACTCTCAAGTAGAATTTCTATTCTAACAATAGTTGATAGTGTCTATGAAGAATGTGAAGTTTCTAGAGTTACATATTGATCAATAAGGTGTATTGAAATTGCATACAATGATATGTGTGCTATCCATCCAAGTGATAAATAATGTTCTTATGGATAAAGATCATACCTTTACATTGTATATACATCATGGAATATTCCAATTGTATAAGGACCTTCATGATCCTTATTGTTGGGATAATAAGAAAATGGAAATTTATAACTACACCTCAAGGATTAAGGTGTGTCAATAAGTGAAGTTGGAGAAAAAAAAATCTTAAATGGGCATTGAAACCACTACCCATAACAGCATGGAAGTGGGACTACAACACAATATACTTTATCACTGGTCTCCTATGAAAATACAAAGTAAAAAATTTGATATGGGTTATAGTGGATCAACTCGCCAAAGACTTCCTATTTTATCATTATTTAGGAATATTTCTCCAATGACCAAATTTACATGACATATGTATAGAAAATGGTGAGGTTATATGGGGTTCCAATTTCTATCATTTATAATCATGATCCAAGGTTCACATAAAAATTTCTTATAAATATTCAACATGCTATGAATAATGTATTGAATTTCTATATGGTCTATCACCCAAAAACATATGGACAATTAAAAAGGACTATCTAAACCCTTGAAGACATGTTGAGAACATGAACAATGTTATTTAAAGGTTGATAAGATTAGCACATACCATTAGTTGCATTCTCATACAACTACAGGTTCCAAAAATGTATTCTAATGGAACCATATAAGGATCCCTATGGAAAGTTTTATAGAACTCCTACTAGTATGGATGATGATGGTGAGATGAATTTTATTAGGCCCAATCTTATGCAAGAGATTTAATATAAGTTTCATTATGTCTAACAACATATAAAGGTTGATCAGATTTTGTAGAATATATATGCTGACAACTGTCTAAGGGACTTTGATTTTGATATTGGGGAAAGAGTTTTCCTTTGGATATGACCATGGAATAGAGTCGTGTGATTTTGAAAGAAATGTATTCATATCCCTATGTACATTTTACCCTTTAAAATCCATGATTTCAGAGAAGCAGTGGCCTAAAGATAAGGACGTCTACCAAATATTTCTCAAATTCATGATTTATTCCATGTATCTCTGTTAAGGAATGACATAGATGATCCCTCACATGTACTAAATTGGGAGGTGGTACAACAGGAATAAGACCTATCTTGTGAGGAGCATCATATGGATATCTTGGACTAAAAATACATGGTTCTATGCAACTAGACTACCCACCTTGTCAATGTGTTTTAGAGGAACCATTAATATGAAGAATAATTGTGGGAACCATAGTAAAAAATGATACAAAATTACTGTCACCATTTCATAGCTGATAGAATGTGTTGAAATTTCAAGGATTAAATTTCATTAGGGGAAATAATATAATAACCCAAAATTTCTAACTCATATTTTTTCCTAAATAAATTTCTATTATATATAATATTACACCTAAAATATTACAGATAGTTAGACAATATTTAATATCATTAATACATAAAATTACAGTATTTAGCTATGAAACCAATTAAATTAGTAAGCATTACAACATGGTAAAAATTATAAAATAGATTATCTAAGATAGGAAAATAAGGATCACCCTAATCTGCTAGAATCATTTCTCTTGGATAAAATTCTATATAAATAAAATGTAATATTTTTATGATGATCAACATATTTTGAAAATGAATATATAATATAAAGTGTAATTGTAGTGAATTTTGAGTGAAAGAAAGAAGTGTTATTTATAGGGTATAAAGAAATAAACAACTGTTGGGATTCAACTCATAAATGACTATTGGTCAAATGGAAATTAAAAACTACACCCTTTCTTGGAAAGTTTACCATTATAATTATTCTTAATATGTTATAATGTCAAAGGGTAATTGATATAGAATAAACAATTCTTGGAATAAAATAGTAGAGTTGTGTTGTTTGAAGCCCATTTGACCAAACATGGGAGGGAGGTAGCATCAACAGGATTCTACCTTGAAGAAGACTGATTTGAGCCCCAAAAATTAAATGTTGAATGAAATATAATTATTGAGAAGTTTATTTTAGTGGATATTACAACTCATTCAATGTTAGCCGAGACACCCAATGAAACTACAACATTAAATATTTTAATCTTAGGGCGTATACGGGTTTAATAGGGGGTTATATGTCTAGGCCTTGACAACATAATGTGTAATTTTCAATGAATAACTAATATTTTTAATCTTTAAATAATTTTTTGATTAGTTTCTATTAATAAAATATATGTTTAATTTAGATGAATTTGATGAGTTTATATTTGGACATAAATAAAACAAAATTTTATTTTTATAGAATATATATGATATTATAATAATAATAATTATTCTCAGTAATATTTTTAAATAAAATAAACTTTTAAAATACTCTCACATAAATATAAATGATAAAATAATTTTACAATGGAAATGTATGTTTTTTCTGAAATTTGAATGTACCATAAAAGATTGTATTTTTAAGTAATTAAAGATTTTTATATTTAAAAGTTAATATTTTTATATTTATTGAACTGTTGTAGAAAAATAAACATTATATATTAAATTATATTGTTGAAATTAGATTAGGGTGAATTTATGATAATTTTCTATGATACATTATTTATTCATGAATCATAAATAAATATATATATATATTTATATTCAATTTTTTGTTATATTTTATGATTTCATACTTTTTTAAAAATGATTTAATAATTAATCAAACACAATAAATGAACTAAAATATGTTAATTTATTAATATTTTGTATTTTTAATATATTTTGATCAATTTCTAAAACATTAAGTGGCTTTCCAAAGTCTAGAATTTAAAAACTGGGTTTTAAAAATACTACTTTGTGGAATACATACTTTTCCATGCCAAATGAAGTTTGTAAAATGGGTTTTTGATTATATTGGATTAAAAATTCATAAAATGTGATCTAAATTTCCAAAAAATATATAAAAACAATGGTTAAATCAATGGTTTTTCATTTTCCACAACCTAGATTTCCAACACTTGTATTTTGAAATTATTAAACAACTCCTCAACTTTTTCTATAAATTCCCACACATACCACCAATCCCATTAACTCAAAATAAATCCTCCATGATGATCTACTAATTATTCCTCCCATGGAGTTTTCCCATGTATTCTTCAATCCCCATGGTTCAATACTCAAGTTTTATGAACAACACTTCAATGTAAAGGAATCTTTACTTCTCTTTTCCATTCAAGTTCTCTTGTTAACTTGGTATGCCTTTTATTTTCCCAAAAAAATTATTTTTTCCAATTTGTATAATCCCATTATAATAATTTTATTATTTTATCAATGTGGTACCTTTTGTCTCCCTAATTTTACCTATTTTAAAAACCATGTTTTATAGATTTCATGCTACCGAATTTACTTCTCAAAATTCACTCCTTTACGTGTGAAAATATTTTTTCCTTTTTGAATCCAAAACCACAGTATTTTGAATTTTTATTCAAAAGGAAGAAAGAATTTCATTTTTAATCAATGATTTTAATATATTAAACTAAAATTTCCATCCATGGGTTAATATTGATGTAGTGACCATGTCTTTAAGAACCATTATATGCCACGATTTTGATAACCAACCCATTAGTAATTATCCATAGCTAATTATTGAAATTATTTTTTATGATCTACGAGGCTCACATGATATTAATTCATCTTAAGGTTGTTCCCTAATATAGATCCAATGTATTGGGTCAAGAATATAACCTCTAGAGATGACATGTTTTATGATATCTTGGTGAATAACCTTGATAATTTTCATTTAAGAATCCATGGCAAAAAATATTAGTTATATTCTTATGAAGGTATCATTTAAATGGAGTATGCACATTTTCATGTAATGATTCATTTTTTATTGTAATGATGTGTATCTTTTTCATGCTTTATTGATATGCCTCATGTTCTTTTTGATATGTTCTATTATCACTTTCTATATGTCTCTCTTGTTTATTACCTTAATGAGATTCATGCTCACACTTTTCCTTGGATTCATGTATTGAAGATATCATATGTAGTAAAAGTAACTTACGATGAAATTTTCAGGACCCGTCCCTCAGGGCCCATGTTGTGACTAACCTAATCCCACCTTCCATAGGCCAGGGTCTAGCGACTAGCACCGGAAAAGCATATCCCAAAAACCAGGAAGGCATTGCCTTTATAACCTGAAATCTCACACAACCAAGCACACAACAAGATACATGCACAAAGTAAAATATATAGTAAACAGAGTGATTACATTAAATAAAGGGTCTGGAATACAATCCCAATGGGAAAGTACATGGAAAAATTAAAAGTAGAAGAAAAACTGAAAAACAGCTCCTCCAAACACCTACCAAGGATCCTACCAGAATGGTAGGTACAACTCTTGAACGGTCGTCTCTGCGGTATGCCTCTTCTAAGGTCCACCACGAAGAAGCCTCCAGTCCTGGTACCCTCATCCTTGATCAACGCCATACATTATATACACAATACACAACATGGTGCGGGCGTATCTTGTGCATGGGTGAGTATAACGACACTCAGTAGGGACCCCGAGACCCCCCATGGTCTCTCAAAATCCAGAAAGGAAAAACCACAAAGCATGGAAAGAACAGTCAATCCTACTTAGGTATATGCTTATACATATAAATAAGTTATTAATTATACCCATCTCATTAATGAGGAAACACAAGTCCCAACTCATTAGCCCAAAGCTCAACTATTCCAGGAAGGAACGAATACCACATAGGTATCACCACAAACGTAGACCACACTGAAGAATACCACAATGGTAAAGACTCACCACACACCAAGTTTAACATAAGTATAGAATTATAGATGATTAGTCATAAGCTAGATCATCTTATTCTATAACGTAGTACTACTACCAACCCATAGGGAATCGGTAGGGAACTAACCCAGGCTGACCCACACAGGATCGATAGGTAACTAACCCCTGCTGACCCACACAATGTCTTTCCCACATAGGATCAATACGTACTGACCCACATAGGATCGCTGAGCGCTGACCCACTCAGGATCTGACCCAGATAGGATCGGCATGCGCTAAACCACACAGGATCGCTGTGCGCTAACCCACACAAGATCTGATAGATGCTGACCCACATAGGATCGATGTTCTTTCTTCAAGTTACAGCCATCCACAGGGTTCCTGCACTAAGCATGCTTGATTCTGTGAGGTTCTACTCTTAAATTCATATATTGGTACTTATTCTACCACATATTCCCATTAATAAGTATCCCAAAGGTCTATCATGTCAAAAGGGACCCAATGCAACAGATGGCGCATCAATCAGACGCCCGATCTACAGGTTATTAGCATTTCTGTTTTGAGGGCCCGGTTGGATTTGGGTCTAATCCAACCCAACAATACTCCAACATTATCCAAAACTAAAGTAGAGTATACTAAAAGTAATGACTCGATCCAAGGATTCTATCACAGTATATGGTTCATCAAACGGATGCCCAGTTCGCAAGATATGGACAAAATGGCGAAACTAGGTCTGGATGGGCCCGGGTCCGGTTTGACCCAGTCGGACGGACCCAGTTAGGGTGGACCCGACCTGGTTCAGGGCAACCCAACCTGGTCTAGGTCCAGCCCAACCCGCGTAGGGGGTAGCCTGGCCCGGTCTGCTGGGCATGACCTGCTGGGGTAGCCTGCAGTCGGCTGGACCATTGTGGCGGGGTCTGCCTAGCTGACGCCTGGGAGAGAGCCACCCCCTGGTCACCTGAACAGCCAAAGGGCCATTCAGTTTTGGGAAGTGGAACCTGACGGAGTGGGTCCAACTTGGTATGCCACTACCATCATGTTCGTCGGCCGGTCCTCCTCCTCCCGACAGCACAAAGGTGCTGATGTCCTCTGCAGTTGGCTGGGTGTCGGCCGCCCTTCAGCCTCCATCATGGCCAAGCTGTTGTGATATTCTCCTATGGTGGTGTGGATGCATGTCACCACCTGGCCACGCAGCCTACCACATGCCGACCGCCACCCTGCTCAGCCAAGACCAATGGTTCGCGACCTCCTGTGCATTCAGCGGTGTGGACACGCACCACCCAACCTCCACATGGCCAACCGGTGTGCTAGCAGCCCTCTTCTTCCGCAGTTCACCGCATCTTCGTTCTAAGCCCAAAAAAATATGACTATCTCATATTCACCATCCTTGGTTCAAGGGATCTGCATCCTTATGGCACGGTCAACAAAATATTATGTTTATAGCGCTGTTAATTATTAGGTGTTGAATAATGAATGAAGAACATGTGAACAATAAAAAGGGAAGAGGCAATGTATAAGTGAGGGAAGATGGCTATGTTTGTTTGGACATCATTGTTTTGAATCCAGAATATCAAGAATCAACAAATATATTTAATCATATTTCAAATTAAAACCCCTAACTCATTCACACATAGAAGGTGTTGTGAGGAAGAAGATGAAGTCGATGAAGATGGTGACGTCGGCGTTCTTTGCTCCAGTAAGATGCTTCCGATCCGGGCTCAAGTGTCATCCCCATTATTCAATTTTAAAGGATGGCCTTCATTGGAATGAGTGTTCTTCATTGAAGAGTGTTCTCCCAAATCTCATCCCCTTTCCAATCCTTTTCCCCATGAGAGACAATGTTCCAAATTGATAAGATTATGTTTAATTAATCAATTTATTTGTGGGCACTTTAATTGGGGAATTCAAAGGGTTACACCATATTAAAGAGGGATTTCAAGGGTCGGGTGCTCTCCACCACTATTTTCAAATGGGAGGTTTCAATCTTGGGTGGTCCCCACCACTAATCTAAAAAATGGAGGTTTCAAAAAAAAAATTTATTTTATTTTATTTTTATTCTCCCACAAAAGGCTGAAAAACCATCTTCCAACCTCAACCTACTGCGGTCGAGGTAAAGGTATTTTTACGAGAATATCGGTACTGCGAGTTCAACAGTGCCCTCACATTTTAATTTCTAGCACTGGTTAAAATGTTACGAAATTTCACTCACGCATTTACTGAATGTACCTAAAAAATGTTCATAAATTCATTATAGGAACTCCAGGGCTCAAGAATCATGTACCGTTAATTTTTGCGAACTCGTAATATTTCCATATAATTAAAAACAAAATCTACATTAAAAAACCAGTTCTTTACATTCTCCCCACCTCATGGATTTGCATCCCTGAAAGCCACAACACAAACTAAGGAAACAAGTTGGGGTACTAAGCAAAAATTTGAGCCTCTCACTCCCATGTGCTCTCCTATAGGTTCATGTGCTGCTAGTGTACACACATTAGAGGTATCGATCACCCACATAGGTCTCTCTCCTGTCGATCCTCAATCTCTACTGAAACCTCCATAAATGTTTCCCCATCGTCGATGTCTATCTCACCATGGTTGATGACATGATATGGGTAATGCACTTATCTCCTCAGTTGGGATATATGAAAAATGCAATGCACCTGGTGCAATTAAGGGTGAATAACCAAGTGGTATGCCACCTCGCTAACTCTACTAAGGACCTGAAAGGGTCTGATGAACCTCAGATATAACTTTCCGCACCGGCCAAATCTCTGAAAACCTCATCAAGGTGAAACTCGTAGAAAGAAATAGTCACCATCCTCGAACTCCGAAGGTCTCTATCTCCGGTAATCATAAGACTTATGCTGGCTCTGCACAGTCTTCATCCACTCATTGATGATCTTAATTTTCTCCTTGGTAGCTCGTACCATCTATAGCCCCATGAGTGCTGACTCCTCTAGGTCAGTCCATCACAGAGGTGATCTGCATGGTCAAATGTACAATGCCTCAAATGGAGTCGTACCAATGGTGAAGTGATGACTATTGTTGTATGCAAACTCCACTAGAAGAAAGTGATCCTCCTTGCTTCAACTGAAATTTTGGACACATGCATGCAACATGTCTTCAAGGGTATGTATGGTCTGCACTGTCTGACCATCCATCTGAGGATGGAAGACGATGCTCAACCAAAGCTGCATCCCGAACGCCTCCTATAACCCATTCCATAGATGGGAATTAAAACATGAATCATGATCAGAGAAAATCGTATATGGGAGTCCATGAAGTCGTACAATCTCCTACACATAGAGGTGTCCCGAGCACTCTACTAAATCCTACTCTCTGATAGGTAGGAAGTAGGATGACTTGGTGAGTGGTCAACGATCACCCAGATAGAATCATGACTCTTGGACATGCGTGGAAGTCCTGTCACTATGTCCATGGAAATTCCATCCCACTTCTACTATGGAACCTCTAACAGATGAACTAAGCCTACTGGAACCTCATGATCTGCCTTCACTTTCTAATAGGTGAGGCACCAAGAGACCAACGCTGCTACTCTTTTCTTTATTCCCGACTACTAGTGATGAAACCAATGGTCTTGGTACATATTTTACACTCCTAGATGTACCACTAGAGTGGATGTATGGAACTCCCTCAATACCTCCTCCTAGAGTGCCATTGGTACAATAGTATGTCCTATGAAGAGGATGACATGCTCCCCACTATCAGAAAAATCATCAGGTGCCTGTCTTGTGGATATCTGAGCACATCAAACCTCATAGTCAATGTCCCCAAGCTGCACCTCCCCGATGTACTGAAGGAGTAGGGTAGTGACTGATAGAGATTGAAGATAGGATGATCCATCTCGATCCACAAAGGATATCCACAAAGCATCTAACTTCGCTTTACCTCAATCAGCAACTATATACTAGACCTCATGTTGAGTGCATATTCTACTAAGTTCCCCTTCCCAAGAGTATAGACTATCTCGAAGTCATAGTCCTGGAGGAACTCAATCCAATGTCACTGTCTCAGGTTTAGGCCCTTTTGAGAGAAGATATACCTGACACTCTTGTGATCAGAGTATACTGAAACATTCTCCCATCAATTAATGTCACTACATCATCAAGTAGAAGACCACCGCTGTTAAATCTAGGTGATGGGTAGCGTAGTTTGGCTCATGTTGTATCCGGTGTCGAGAACCATAAGCGATCACTAGTTGATCCTGCTTCATGACACATCCAAGCCCAATCCCTGATGTGTCATAGTAGACTACATACCCAACACCCTCCTCCAGTACCCCCAAGATGGGGGAACTCATCAGTCTCTGCCGCAGCTTTTGGAAACTCTACTCCCATCTCTCTAACCACACTAAATGTTTTCCATTCTTCTTCAACACTAATAAGGGTGCCACAAATCTGGAAAAGTAAATCAAAAACCTCCGGTAGGAGCCGTCCAAACCTATAAAACATCATACCTCTTCTACACTCTTGGGTGGCTCCCATGCATGCATAGCCTCAATCTTGGTTGGATCCACTGCATCTCCAACCTTCGAGATAACGTGTCCAAGAAAGTGGACATCTCATATCTAGAACTGGCACTTCGAGAGATTACCATAATGTTGGTGCTCTCAGAGTGTGTCCAGAACTATCTGCCAAGGATAGGCATGCTCCTCCTCTGTTACTGAGTATATCAGGATGTCATCCATGAAGACTACCACAGAGAGATTGAGGTATGGATATATGATCCTGTTCATGAGTTCCATGAATACTACTAGGGCATTGGTTACACTAAATTTCATAACCAAGAACTCATAATGGCCATACCGACATCTCAAATCCATCTTCTGCACATCCTCCTCTTGTACCTTGAGCTGGTGATAGCCTAGCCTATGGTATATATTTGAAAACCATCATGCTCCCTTCATCTAATCAAAGATATTTTCAATCCTCAAGAGTGCGTACTTGTTCTTCACTTTCACCTAATTTTTGTGCCAATAGTCCAAAACGATTCCCAAACTCCCATATTCATTCATGGTGAACAAATTTGGGGCTGCCCAAGGAGAAAAACTGGGCCTAATGAACCCCTTATTCTACTAGTCCTCCAGATGTACCCACAGCTCTTGATGCTCCACAGGATCCATCTGATATACTGGCATAGATATCAGTGTTGTCTTGGGGTACAAGTCGATATAAAAGTCCACATATCTGTGAGGAGGTAGTCATAGAACATTGTCTGGAATAACATCATCATATTGGTCCACCACTATATGATAGTTCTAAGTCTCTACATCAACCGCTAGGAGGGTAAGGCTAGACAACTGATGTGTGATTGGATACACCCTCTTCTGGGTAATCTCATCTTGTACTGCAAAGGCTTCCTTATCACCAGTGAAGGAAAACCTGGTCCCATCTGTGCAGACATACTGAACTCTGTGGCTAATACAGTCAATCTAAGCATGGAAAATAGATAACCAATCCATACCCACGATGACATCGTAAGGCCTCGATGCCACTACTAGAAGGTCCCAACTAAAGCTCTCACCTCCTAGAGTAAGCTGAAATTTTTGGCACCAGTGTGTAATTGTCGAATTTTCTCCCATAGGAGTCTCCAACCATAAGGATTGAGCCAACGGCTCCACTGGTATATCTGAGCTCCGAACGAGGGTCGTGGAAATAAAAGAATGACTGGAACTCATTTCTATAAGTACTGCACCTAAAGTGAAGTAGATACAGATCCTACATCGTATCATCTCCAGAGCTCCATGATTGTATGCCTCAGCTTTCTGGAGATTAGCTTATCACTTTCCACATGTTCCATATGGTCTCGGTGGACCACCTAGTGGTGATGGCGGAAGTACCTTGAATCGTCACCCACACTATGCTGCACAACATGCTCATATGCCACGTCCACCTCCTGCCCGTGGAACTCCTTGATCGACTCTTCGCGTCTAACCAAGAGGTCCTTCGACCATCTCATTATCATCCGTATGGAGGGTCGGGTAGTTGCGATCCATGTGACCTTTTCCACCCCATGTGTAAAACTTCCTATTCTTCGCATGTCCTACTATGTCTCGAGAGCCCTGCACCACTGACCCTGTATCCTATGGTTGTCCACCAATAGGTTTGGTCCTCTTGAACCTCTATGTCATCTGTGTGTTGTCGACTGCAGATGACTCTACTATGTGACATCTAATAGTGGGTCTCGCTGCTGATGACTTCTCAGCAAGGAAGATCTCCATTAAATTTCTCGCTCTAACCTCTCTCCCCCCACCTACATTTAGATGCTGAGAGAAATCATCAAGGCTCTAATAATCCATCTAAGACCATGCTCAAAGGTCTAGGCCCCGAAGAAATGGTCATGCACCATGTTAGTGGAGTAACATGAGAGGTCGGTGAAGCTCGTTGAATACTGAGCCATAGTCATGCTACCCTACTCCAAGTGGAGAATCTACTGTATAAGCACAGAGCATAGAGTGGATAGGAAGAACTCTTCCCTAAAAAGGATCTTGAAGTCCAGCCAGATGAGAGTGAATTCATCGTGAACCTGGAGCATCAATCTCCACCATCTACTCCCTGCTTTCTGAATAAGGTTGGTGGCATGGAAGACCATAAGATTAACTGGTGTCCCTACTAGTCAAAAAATTCTAACCACTACCTCAAGACAATCCTCAACCGCCTATGGATTTGTCTCGCCCCGGAACCTCTATGTCATCTGGCACTGGAACTAGTGAAAAGTGCTCAAGTGATGTGCACCCTCTTCTTCTAGGGAAGGTGGCATCGGCTACCTAACGGGCAGTGGTGTTGTTGGTATGCCACTCGATGGTACAACTACTATAATGGGGCCCTCAACCGAAGCATCATCTCTTGGTGGGCTTCCATTGCGTACTCTACCCGGAACCCTATCTGGCTATCTACGTGCAGGCATCCCAAAATGAAACAAGTGTGCCACAGTCAATAAGATATACCTGGTGAGATAAGTCAAAGAGATCACAGAGAAAAGTTTTCAAAAACAATCACGCAATCAGTGTTTTCATACTCTGAGTTGGAAATAAGAAGTCAGGGTCCTGGTGTGTGGATACGTTGGACACCACACGAACACTAGAATCCCCAAACTGAAAACCAAACTCAGAACACTTAACACTGTTTCCCCATAGAGAATATCAGAGCCCCAGATATTTGGTAGAACGAACTCCTCTGATACCAATTTTTCATGACACATCCCTCAGGGCCTGTTTCGTGACAACCCTAAGCCCTCCTTCCATAGACCATGGTCTGGCGACTAGAACCGGAAAGGCATATCCCTAAAACAAGGAAGGCAATACCTTTATAACCTGTAAACTCACACAGCCAAGAACACAACAAGATACAAGCACAGAGTAAACTATATAGTAAATATATCAAGTACAGTAAGTAAAGGGGCCGGAATACAAGACCATCTAAAAATTTTAAGGAAAACTGAAAATTACAAGTAAAAATGAAAAACAGCTCATATGAACACCCACCGAGGATCTTACCAGAAGGGTAGGTTCAGATTTCGAAAGATTGTCTCTGTGGTATGCCTCATCTATGGTACACCTCCGAGAGGCCTCCAGTCCTGGTACCCTCAGCCTCGATCAACATTGTCTGTCATATATACAATACACAAAATGGTGTGGGCGTATCCCATTAAAGGGTGAGTATAACAATACTCAATAGGGACCCAAAGACACCCCATGGTCTCTCAAAATCTACAAAGGATAAACATCAAATCATGGAAACAACATTCAACTCTACTTAGGTATATGCCCATACATATAAATAAGTTATCAAGTATACCAATCTCATTATTGATGAAACCCAAGGCCCAACTCATTAGTCCAAATCTCAATTGTTCAATGAAAAAATGAATACCACATTGGTAACACTAGAATGGTAAGTACCACAAAGTTATGTCGCACTGAAGAATACCACAAAGGTAAAGAGTCAGCTCACAAAAGGTATAAATTAAGTATAGAAGTACAGACGATTATTCATAATCTAGATCATCTTATTCTATTAAGTAGCATTGATGGAGACCCACAAATGATTGATAGGTAACAGACCCCCACTGACCCACAAAGTATTGATAGGTAACTAACCCCTGCTAACCCACACAGGATCGCTATGCGCTAACCCACACAGGATCACTGAGCACTGACCCCCATAGGATCTGACCCACACTGGATCAGTATGCGCTGACCTACACAAGATAACCGAGCACTGACCCACACACAATCTGATAGATGTTGACCCACATAGGATTGATGTTCTTTCTTCACGTTACATCCAGCCACAGGGTTCCCATACTAAACTTGCTTGATACCGAGAGGTTCTTCTCCTCAAGCCATTGGTCAATACTTTTTCTGCCATGATGTACCATTATTAATTAACCCAAATGTCTGTCACGTCAAATGGGACCCAACGTAATTGACAACACATCAATCGGACACCCGGTCTTTAAGTTATTAGTGTTTCTGTTCCGAGGGCCTGGTTGGATTCAGGTTCGATCCAACCTGGTCATACAAAAACTTTATCAAAGATTCAAGTGGAGTATACCAAAATGACAATCTCAATCCAAGGATCCTGGAACCATAGATGGTTCATCAAACAGATGCCATGTTCGCATGATATGGCCAAAAAGGAGAAACTGGATCCGGATGGGCTCGGGTCCGGTTCGACCCGGTCCGATTCGACCCGGTCCGGTTCCAGCCCGATTGGCCTATGCCATGGCAGGCCTAGCCTGATGGGCTGTAGTCCAGACTAACTTTCATAATGGGTGGCCCAGCTCAGCCCGCTAGGGGCGGCCTGCTGGGGCGAATTGCGGTCGGCTGGACTACTATGGCGGGGTTTGCCTAGCTGACGTCTAGGAGGGACCCGCACCCCTATGTCACTCGAACGACCAAAGGGCCATTCTATTTTTTGGAATTGGGACACACAGGAGTGGGCCCGGCTTAGTACACCATGTTCGGATGGTCCTACTTCTCCTAATGGTGCAAAGGCACTGTTGTCCTTCGTGGCCGGTTGGGTGTTGACCGGCCTTCAGCCTCCGCCGCAACCAAGCAGCCGCAGTCTTCTACTATGGCGGTGTGGATACGCGCCGCTGCCTTGCAATGTGGTCAGCTAGGTGTCAGCCACCCTCCTCTTATGCAGTTCACCGCATCATCATTCTAAGCCTGAAAAGTATGACGATCACATATTCACGATCCTTAGGTCGAGGGCTCCACATCCATACATCGCTCTCAACAAAATATTGCATTTTCAGCACTGTTAATTATTAGGCATCGAAGAACGCATGAAGAACACACAGAGAATAAAAAAAGAAGAGGAAAGGTATAAGTGTGGGATGATGGCCATGTTTGATTCTCCATCATTGTTGTGAATCCAGAATATGAAGATAAAACAAAAAAATTTATTCATATTTTAAATTAAAACCCCTACCTCGTTCGCCCATAGGAGGTGTCATGAGGAAGAAGATGAAGTAGATAAATATGGTGACATCAGCGTTCGTTTCCCCCATAAGATTCTTCCGATCTAGGATCATGCATCATCCTCATTCCTCTATTTTGGAGGATTCTCTTCGTTGGAGTGAGTGTTCTTCATTGAAGAGTGTTCTCCCAAATATCCTCCCCTTTCCAATCGTTTTCCCCACGAGAGACGAGGTTCCAAATTATTAAGATTAAGTTTAATTAATCAATTAAGTTCTTGGCACATTAATTTGGGAATTCCAAGGGTTACCCTATATTAAAGGAGTTCAAGGTTCGGGTGTTTCCCTCCACTATTTGCAAATGGGAGATTTCAAGTTCAGGTGGTCCCCACCACTAAATTCAAAAATGGAGGTTTCAAAAAAAAAGTTTTTTTATTTTATATTTATATTCTCCCACAGAAATCCAAAAAATCAACTTCTTCCCTCGACCTACTACGGTCAAGGTGAAGGTCTCCTTAAGCAAATATCAACACTGCTAGTTCAACGGTGCCCCCAGATTTTAATTCCGAGCAATGGTTCCAAAGTTACAAAATGCCACTCACGCATTTACTGAACGTACCTAAAAAATGTTCATAAATTCATTTCAGGTACTCTGGGTCATGGAATCATGCGCCTTCAATTTTTGCAGATCTTAATGTTTCTATATAATTTAAAAAATTACATGAAAAAATCTAGGTCATTACAAAAACCATTAATATGTGTATCAAGTTAATTTATAAGAATGTTTTTTGTTTTCACCTATTATGTATCTGATTTACAAGAAACTAAAAATTAAATGATCATCTGTTTGTACTATATAATGAATATTTATGTAATAAAAAGGTGGGATTCCATAGTTTTATTTTCTAACAGGATATAGTGTTTTTTGGTGGCGGGATACCCCATGTGTCTTGTGGGTTTGAAGTTATTAGGACACATGATGAGTGTGGTGTTAGTTATTCTACTAAGGGATTTTTTACTTCTATGTTTTCATTATAAAGTTCATTGTTTTTAAGGTTTATGTAGGTTCTCATGGGATCTTGGTGGATGGTAAAAGCTTGGGATTGATCATATATTGGAAATTTATATAGGATTCCACAAAATTTTTTATACTCCGGGTTATTTCCATTATTTTTTGGTTCATGTGATCATTTTTATTTTTGTCTAAATATTTAATAGCGTGAGGCGGTATCACCCATAATGATGTTACATGACCATATTGAGATAATAATAAAAAATACATATTTGTTTATAAATGTTTTATTAATGGTACATTGGTCCAATATTTTTCTATGACACTATTTATAGATAATTATGGTGGAATGATTAAGGATTTTAGAGGTAAAATGGTTTCTCATTTTAATTTTATTTAAAACAAAGGATTTTTGTAAAATAGTATTGTAGGATAATTATTCTTAAAATATAATTTCATGTTAGAAAAGTGTTCTTTAGATAGAGGGTCGAAATGTTGTTTATAAAATAGTGTTATAAAGGTGGATTTCAAGTTTATTTTCAAAAAGGCCTTGTATGTATAATGGAAATATGTAATTGCATTTATATATATTTGTAGAGATGTTTTAACATAGAATTTTAAATGAATGTATGATGGATTTTTTGAAATGAGTTCTTGGTTTTTTCCATTATGTTTTTGATAATTGGTTTTCCCAGACTATTATGATTAAGATTGTGAATCTAGATTTTGGTTACCTATATGTTGACTATTTTAATGTTATGATACATGAAAGGATAAAAAATATTGACTTGAGAAGTTTCCATGGGTGATGAATTGGTTGGCACATATAATAATGATTGTTCTATTCCCTTTTTGTGTAGGTATATAGAATAACAAACAAAGAGTTTAACAAGGGAATTATTCTTACTAGCATATTTAACACAAAAAAATTGTGATTAAATGAACTGTGACCTATTATTAAAATACAACTATTTAAATATGAATAAAATGAATAATATATTAAATTTATATGGAAGAATAGTATATATATATATATATTAAGGTCTTACTCAATATAAATTATTTATAAATTCTTAATATATAGGAACTAAACTTTTAAAAAGATAATTTATTCTACAACAATTATGATTCCCTACAAAAATGAATTTGTATTTAATTTATGAGAAAATATTATAATTTCATTTTAGAATATAGTTAAATTTTATATTATAAATTGGAAATAATTTTCTGAAACCAAAATTTGAATATTAACTAAGGGTGAGATTTTAGGATTTTCCAATATACAATGATTTCTCATTGATTATTGAAAAATTTAATTTTTCCCTTAAAATATACATTTATTTTTAAAAAAATTAATTAATTTAAAGGTTCCATTATTTTATTAAATTTATTTGAAAATAAGATAAGTATTATTTATTAAAATTTAAACATATAAATTACATTTAAATTATATTTACCTTTTATTTTATTGTGTGGTTATAAGTAGTCTTTAAAATTAATTTTTTGAAACTTTTTTAATGTATATAAAGTTTCTCCATTTTAAATAATTTAAATAACCCTATAAGATGAATGATTTCAATGAAATTTATTGAAAATATATATAAATATTAAATTATTTTCATTTAATTTTGGTTACTTGTAATAGATAATTATGATATGATCTTTTACTTAAAAATCAATTTCTTGAAAAACAAATATTTTGAAATATATATAGGTTTAATATTAAATTAAATCATTATATTTATATAATATGAATTTATAAAATTGGATTCCATATTTTAAATTATAATAATTCATAAAATTTAAAAAGTTTAACTTAATTTTTGACCATAATGATCAATAAAAATAGTAAAAAATTAACTAGTGTGGTTAAGGTAAAAATGTGTTAACATGGGGGGAGGGTAAGCTAAAATGATAAGTGTTTTAAATGACCAATAATAGTTATAATTCATATGTAATGGTAATATTTATATAATATCACTTTTATGGTTCAAAAATGTCCAATTTTGGAGCCTCAAGGGATGAGTAAAACATAGTTGTGGTTCATTCTTTTCAAAAAAAATTAATGTTTCATATCTCACACTTATAAAGGCCATGCCATCTCCTCTCATTTCCAAAAATCTAAATCACATTGGATCCTAAAAAACCTACCAAAATAACTTATGTAACTCAATCCAATAATACTACAATCCATGGTTTGATTTTAAAGCTAACCAAGAAAAGATTTTGGTGCAAACCCACAGAATGTTTCTGAAGAAGACAAAACCTGCATAACCAATTGTATTATTTTATTTATTTATCAAACTCATTAAAAGTATAATAAATAATTATGATATAATAACCTCATATCACTTAATATACTAATATGTTTTTATTTTATTTTCATGATCTAAACCCATATGCTCCTCCCTCAAATGTGAAACAAAACCATTGATTGTGTTTATGGAGAACATCCACCTCACCAAACGACGTAATGCATATTCTATAACCACTTAACATGGATGGATATAATGATTTATATAATTAATATACATTATATTTATGATATATTTATACTTATATAATTATAATATCATTTAAAACTTTTAAAGTTTTGTTCTATAGAGAATACAATAACATCACTCGTGTGTACGACGGCCTACTGCCTCACGAAAAGAACTAATTTTTTTCACTTATTAATTAATTGGATGGTGATAAAGATTAATTTTATGTTTAAATATATTATATTAATTAAATATTAATCATTATTTAAATGAAGTATATCATATAATTTATTTCCCCATAATCTTTTGGATAAATGATAACGTCATTCATGTGTATGGTTGACTACCGCCTATTGATGCGATGTGATTATTTTTTATGACCACATCACATGGATGGTATATGTAATGGTATTTAAAAAAATAATATTATATTTATGATATAATTATAATACTATAAACACAAAATAACTATCAACTTATTTCCATCTCTATTTTCAAAAAATAGAAATTTTACTCATGGGTACATATGGCCACCATATCTATGATTATAACATAGTTCATTTTTCATAACCATATATCATAGTTGGTTTTAAAATAGAAATTTATTTATAAATAAGATAAATATTTAATTATTAACACTCTATATAGGGTTAAATTAAAATTATTTTTAACTTAATCAACACATCAAAGTGATTTTGTACATATGATACATTACTCATTAAAACGTCTGATGTGAAATTAATTGGTTAGTTAATTGAATATGGTAGGATAATATATAGAAAAAAGGAATAATAAAAATGATATATTTTCATATTGAATTAAATAAATAATATATATTTATTATTTATGAATATAATAATGGACTTGATGATTTATGCTCATGGTAAGAGTGTCATCTTAAAACTACCTTCTTTGAGACACATGTTCTTTTATGCACAAAATTTTTATTAAATTATGTATATACCTACAATTTAAAATATTTATTAATAATAATAAAAAATTTATGACATTCTAGGAAAATATTCATATACTTCATTAATGGGATATTAGGATTCAATATTTACCAAAGTGATAACTGTTTATGATTCAATCTAATTTTAATATATAATTTTTATGCTTGATTATAAATTATAGATAATTATTTTATTTTTTTCTAGTAAAACCTTATATTTTATTAAACTCTAGATATTAATAAATTTTTTATTTTATTGAATAATTTTTCCTCTATTTGGTACAAAAAAATATTCAAGAAAATATGTTTTATGGAAAATTGACTTTATTTATCTCATTGGTTGAAAACAATTTCACTTTCATTTCCATGTTTTAGTTAATGTTTTAAAAAAAATCGTTTTACTTTTTTTATATTATTTATTACATTATTTTATAGCCTTTTTAAATTTTTAAAAAATATTTTAAAATGGAATCATCTAGTCATTTTCTGAAAGAGGTGCTCCTTGAAATTTTTAATGAAAATGTGGATGGAATCATTATTTCAAAATGTATGAATTGAATATTATTTTCTATAGTCATTAAATTGATTTTACATAAATATTCCATTATATATTTCCAATTTTATTTTCAACATAAATTATTTCCATAATATTTCATGAATTTAGTTTCGCAAAAAGTTCTTTTCAATATGGAAAGGTTATTTTCCTTAAGAGTATATATTAAAAATATTTTCATTATTCAATAAAAAACATTTAATATCATTGAATGGTAATAATTAATATATATATATATGTGTGTGTGTGTGTGTGTTATAATTATATCCCTTTATCACCCCCTTACATTTTAGGGGTAATACATACTGTGTGTTCATTTATCAAATGTCTTCAGTATGAAATGTCCATGAATTATGATAAGAACTTAAATTATACAACACATTTTCTTTCCATGAGTAATTTTTGTGTTATGACTTACGATTGATTTCATTTATGTGGGTCAAATAGATCATGGAATATTATTAATGGTGAAATCAGATAGTGATCCAATGCATTGGTTAAGGATTTATTCTCATGACGAATCTCCTAAGGGATTAGGGATTAAACCTAATCTATTATGGGACATTATCCACCGTGTGAAATTATCTAGGTAGTTATCCATGATTCATTTCCATGTCATGTTTTTTTTAGTTACCGCATTTAATATGATACCTTGACCTTATTATAGCATGTTATTATTATTAAAGTTTCATCTAATTACTCATGTGCATTCTATTTTTTGATATCATGTTATATCGATGAACCACATGTTATGTTTACATATATTTTTTCCCTTACATAGATTTCTTTCTCACAAATTTATTTTATATAGTACCTAGGTTATCCTATGATGATTTAATAGCTCAAAAAGATTTAGGATATCATTATGGAGAAAAAGATATAAAGAACAGGCATTCTAGGTTTTAATTTCCTTTGATGTATTATGAACCCAGTTATCCGATGACCTTAAACCTCAGGATAAATGTGTTATAATTACTATATGACTTTATTAAAAATTATTGTGTATTAATTTTAAGAGTTTGGGGTCCCTATATTTTGTATTAGAGAAAGTTTTTAACTATCCTTTTGAAGCTAGGATGAGAAAAAATTAGTTAGAACCCTTGTGATAAGTCTATGGATAAGAGTAATTGTAGAAAATATACAAGATTATTTTTTAAGTAGAGAGAGTGGTTTTCTAGTAACTACATACATGTGTGGGTACTAAAATTGGATATGGTTCAAAAATATATTTACCTAGGGGAAAATTCATTGAAAAATAAGTTTCGGTTTTGACTTGAAGGATACATGGTACATGACATTGATTTCTATTATCCACCATATCTGACACTCCAATGGCATATTGATTGGATGTTAAAAAACTCTTTACAATCCATTATGAAGGACTTAAATAAATTCTTATGTTATAAAAGATAATAAGAATCTTTAATAAGGATATTTTAGATAGAAACCTAAAGGCCATAAACAAGTACATAATTATCATTTAAAAGTTATTCTTTATCGGTTTATAAGTTTCCCATTCATATAGTAATTGAAATCCGATTTATTTTTTATTAATATTTTTAGATAATGGAAGGAAAAAAGGAAAATAGTGATGATAACCAATGTGATGTGAAATGTAATGATTTCTCTAATGAGTTTCCTAACATTATGGGAATAGATGTTAGGCATCATGCGATCCTGAAAAAAGTGATATATAAAATTATGAATAACAACATGAAAATATTTGAGCTTCCAAAGACACCAAAGAAGAGAAGTATGGTGTCTCATGGAAGTTTAATTACCTAAGAGGAAAAACAAAATAAGATTTAAGGTCCCACTTGTAATAATTTGGGAATAGAAAACATGTAAAATTTCATAATAGAATTAGATGGTGATTTATGTGTTGAAAATTATTTTTGCAATTTAGGAACATTACAAAGAAAAATGAATAGTTGGGTTATCAAGATAAATGGTAATAAAGATTAACCTAAGGAGCAACTATTAGTTAAATGTCATAAATATAGGAAACATCTTCATTATCCGAGTTAATGCCCTAATAAAATGATTAATTTCTAAGGTTATATGTTATAGAAATAAATGATGTTGAATGATTGAATTGTTTTGGTTTTGAAGCTCATGAATCATGTTTTTGAAATATTTTTATCAAATTTATTATGGTCATAAGAAACATGAAACTTATGAGGACTAAAATGAATTAGTTTTTCATTAATAATTTAAAAAAATGTTTTTAATAATACTAATGACCTAGAAAAGTGATTTAATGGTATGGTGATACACTATTAAAAAAATTATTGAGGAAAATATAATCTTGGAGATATTATTGATGTAAAGTTAATTATATTCAACTACATGTAGTTTTTTATGGAAAACAGAGTGATGTATAGAGAACTATAGTTGAAAAGGCGATTTTATGACTAATATATTTATATAGATGATGAAATTATTCCCAAGAATTTTATAGGATCAATGTTAATTATTAATATAATTATCACATAAATATTTCCATATATTTATTAAAAAGGATGAATTACATACCTGGTGATAACCCAAAAATACTAGCAAGTCCATGAGTATTGAACCCACAACTGAAGGGTGATAAGGGTGAAACCCCCACCCCTAGCATATGTGATGTACTAGTTAGTATGCCATATTTTTTTTAATGAAATAACTATAGGATAAATATTAATTTTATTTTGGGAAACATAATATATGAGAAAATATTTTTTAGTTTTTATGATTTTGAGGTGATTTATTATATTTTGGGGAAAAATTATTTGGTTGAGATATATATAACCTAAAGGTTTAATGTAAAGAAATATTTGTGAAGAATAAAATTTTGTTTTTGGAAAAGTAACTTTATCTGTGTGACAGAACCTTTGAGGTTAAGAAATTCTTTCATATAGAGGTTATTGAATTTATTTGGGATGTAGGGTTGTTTAATTATGGAATGATCTAATTTAAACATTTAGATTCATTGTAGAATTTTTGAGATTAATATATTCATAATCATTTTTGGTATTATCTTACATTGTGATAACAATTTTTTAATTAGATATGTTTAATATTATTTTAAAATTTTATGGGTCTTATGATCCATTAAAATTTAATTTCCACACATCAGTAATAATTAACTTATATGATATTCATTTCCTACAGTAAGAGGCGAAGTTGAAATTGATCAATTAATAAAAAAGTAATGTTTTTAATGAAATAAATATATATTAGGTTAGTATATTTTAGGCTGTACTATATCATAATATAAATGGAATCCCTTAACCACAGAAAGAAGATATTAAAAAAATATTATCCAATAACCTTCATAAATGATGATTAAATGAATATTAACTTCATAAGATATTTATGGATTTGTAGTTTTTAACTTTTTCTTTATCATTATTTTTATTTTGATAAAGGAATTGTATAACTATCCAAAATTATTTAATCTTTTCATAAATATTCATATCTTTATGTCCTACCAATTTCCCCTACATCAAAACATAGTCATGTGTTATTCTAGATAACCTTCATATTTCTTTTTCCATCTTTTAAGTGTAATTTTTATTAACCCTCTTTAAGATATTGTTTTACCATAATTTTTTTTGAATGAAAAACCATTAATTACTAATACCATGTAAAAATTTCCTAGATGAAATTAATTTATGGGGGGTTTAATGTGACACACTAAGATCTGAAATGGAGCAGTATTCAAGATAGTGTATTAAACCTACAATACTATGTTTAAACCAACTATGTCATGTTATTAAAATATTATTATCTCACCATGAATTATGCATCATAGATATTAAAATAGTGGGTATGAATATTATTTACTAATTTATGAAATATATATAAATATCCTAATAAGTAAAAAATATTTAAAAATTTATATAAATTAAGAACTCAACTTTGATAATGATATTTTATTCGATAAAAATAATGTTTCCTTCAAAAATGATTTTTATTTCTATTATGAAAAATATTATAATTAATTTTTGTAATATTTTGGATTTTCCATTTTATAATATGAAAATATTTTTTAAAATCATCATATCAATATTAAATTTGTGAAAACTCTTGGTGCTTTTCATAAAATATTAATTTTTTAGTGAATAGTGAAAATGCAGATTTTTGGTAAAATCGTCATTTCATTTTTAAATAAATTTATTATTTTAAATATACCATTATTGTTTTAATTTTATTTAATAATAAAAAATTTATTTTTTAGTTATATTTACTATATTTAATTAAATTTATATTATCATTAAAATCCATTTAGTGATAAGATTATTTTTTGGCTTTAAAACACATTTTCCCAAAATCTATTATAATGTGAATAATGATTATCCATTTTAATTAATTATAGTAACCCAGATTGATTAAAGATTTAATTGAAATATATATGTTATAAATATATAAATATTAATATATTTCATTTAATTAATATTATTTTTCATATAGAAAACATGGGATCACATTTTCCTTACAGAAATGCATTTCTTGAAGAAGAGTTCTTTCAATACATCTACATGTTTAATTTTAAAAAAAAATTACACCACTTTTGTGAGATTAATTTTAAAATATGAATTATATAGTATTAATAAACTTAATTTATACTATGTAATAATATTAAATTATATTTTTACCTTAATTAATATTAAAAAGTGTATAAATTAATTTCTACAGGTTAGTTAAAATGTGTTTACCTGGGGTTAAAATTAAATGATAAGGGTATGACTAAAAAAATGTATATATCATATTTTAATTTCATATATGTACCCTATATCTTATATTTATAAAATAATGCTTCATTTTGGAGCCTTTTGGAATGGAAAAAATATGGGTGTAATTCTTACTTTTCAGAAATTGTGAATGTGTCTGCTCTCACACTTATTAAAGGCCACCCACTATCCTATACTTTCAACACTTCAAAAACCTATTATTTTTTATAATAACATTGGAAGTTACTTCCATAAATCCTTAACCTAGTCTCATATACTTTTTTCATCAATAATACATCCTAAAATGTCTTTGGTGAAAATCTAAATAATTTACTTGAATAAGATGTAACGTCCTTAACTGAGTGTTTTATTACATATAATCTTCCACCTCAAAATAATATCTTTAAATTATGATGATATAATAAAAATATATTATTTATTCATAATTTTTTCTAATAATTTAATTATATATCACCATATCCTCATCCATTAGATGGAAAACAAAACAGTTGATTGTGTGTATGGCGAACTATCGCCTCACAAACTAACATAATTCATTTGTAATCAACTATTCTCACATGTGGATATAATTATGTATTTAATGATTAAATATTATATTTAGTACATAATTATTCTTATTATTTATAATATCACATATATATTATTACAATACACTCTATAGAGAATATGATAATGTCGCTCATGTGTACAACAGGCTACTGCCTCAAGAAGCAATGCGATTCATTTTTTCACTAAATATTTACATGGAAGGTAATAAGGATTAATTTTATTATTATATAAATGAAATTTATAAAATATTTTTTTTAATTATGTGAAACTTATCATACCCTTTCTTGACTTACTATCCATAGAACAGATGATAATGTTGTTTGTGTGTATAGGGGACTACTTTCCCATGAATTGATGTGATTCAGTTTTATTAATACCTCGAGTATTTAAAAAATTATATGATATATATGATATAACTAAAATTTATGAAATATAAAAAACATTTAAATTATTTCAATCATGATTGTCATAAAATTAAAACATTACACTTGTATATGTACAACTTACCATCTCAGGGATCATAACATAATAAAAAAAAGATAAAATTATTTCCTAATTGATTTTAAGAGAATAAATTTTCTATAAAAATGAAAATTATTTTATTATTAAAATTAATTTCATTATTAAATAATAATCTCTTTGGCCTTATTCATCATACCAAGCTGATTTTTGAGATATTAGTTGTTTATCATTAAAACGTCTGATGTGAAGTTTATTTGTTATGTTCCTAAATATCAAATGGTAAAAAAGAAATTAATAGTAATAATATGACTGAATTTTTTTTAATGAAGTAAATAATTATTATATGTTTATTATTTTGGAAGATAAGAAATTAAAAGGACGATTCTGGCTCGAGGTATGGGTTTTGTCTCAAAAAAACGTTATTTGGGACACATGATATTTTATGCACCTAATTTCATTTAAATTGGGGTATTTAATTCCCCTTTACATATATTATTATGAATAATTCCATCTTCATGGAATTTTAACTTAGTATTCATCTACTTCATTCATGTGATTTCATGAATCAAAAGCTACCAAAGTGGAAATAGTTTTGGTTTCAATCGCATTTTTTAGAATATATATGCTTGAATTTATATTGTAGGAAATTCATTGATCACTATCTAATGTATAAAATTAATTTTATTATACAATGGTTATTTGTGAAATTTTCATGTAATAAGGCCATTTATTCATCTTTTTTGAATGAAAAATACTTGATAAAATGTTTTATTAGAAAATCAACTTTATTTATCTCTTTAGTCAAAAACCATTACTATTATATGTCCATGTTTTCATTACAGCATTTTAAAAAAAGTTTTAATATTATTTTATGATTGAATAAATTAATTTTTACCCATTTTTACTTTTTACAACATGGATTTAAAATAAATATTCTTTTCATTTTGTGAAATAGGAACTTCTTAAATATTTACCTGAAATATGCATGGAATCATTGTTTTAACGTGTACCGTAAGAAAATTATTTTTCCCCACCATGACCATTATTTTACTTGAAACATAATTTATAAATTTCCATTTTTCTTTTAAAAATAAAATTATTTCCACAATATTTATTGAATCATAGAATTTTAAAAAGTGATTTTCAAAGTTGAAATGTGATTTTCCTCATGTTTTTTAATCTTTTTAAAAGTATTTATATTAATCAAGGACAAAAAATTTATTGTTATGGAATACTTATAAATACTATATATATGTCTCTTAAATATTTATATTTTTCATTGTCCCTTACACTAATTGTGTAATTCATGCATTATTATCATTTCTCAAATTCCTCCATTATGAAATTTTCTTACACTATGATAAGAATCAAGATTATAAACCCTATGTTATTTCTATGGGTAATTATAATGTAATGAAAAATGATTTATTTTATTTTTTCAGAACATGCATATCATGAACATGTTATGATGGACATTCCCAGATAGCTCACCGATAAATTGGGTAAAAATTTAGTTGCATGAGGTGTCATGTATGGGATTAGAGATTAAACCTAATCCTTTATGTGACTTATTCTCCCATGTGATATTTTTTTGGAAGTTAACCTTAACTCATGTTTATGTCATTTTTTTTTTCACTTTTCTTAATTTACCATGATATTATAATATAATGCTATTTATGTTATGATTATAGGTGAATACTCACATTTCTTCTCTTTTATGATAACATGTTATATCTTTCACTCACATGTTATGTTTAGTTATCACATTAATTCTATTATTAGGATTTCTAGATCGCCCCTTTCTTCAATGAATTCCCTAGGTTATCCTATGATGCTCGAAGAGATCAAAAGGATTTAAGAGGTCAATTTAGATAATAAATTATAAAAAAAATAGGGATTCTATTTTTTAGTTTCCTTTGATTTATTATGAACCTAGGGTTTTAGATACACTATGAAAAAACAAAATTTGGCCTGTAATTAATATATGTTTCTATTAAAAACATGTAATAATATGTGTAATAAGCACGGATCACTATATATACTAGAATGATGAGATTCAATTTAGAGGGGATTGTAGTCGTTATCGTTAATTAATTTTTGGTGAAATGTTATCCATAATACATTGGGTTTTCATGAAATTATTGATGAGTTGTACAACATATTTAGTTCCTCAATGAAGAGTTGAATGGTTGTCCGTCGCTTTTGAGGGAATATAGTCAAATGTTCCTGATTGAAAAAATAGGTTGATTTCATGATATTTATCCTATTTTCCATATTGATCATTAGTTTGAATTGATTAATGGAATAAGAGGAAAGTGACACCCAATTTTGTTTGTAAGAATAGTATTTTGAGTCCCCCTACTAGTTGAAACAATATAGGATGTTTGGGAGATAGTTATGGTGTGTTTTTATATGAAATCTTACCGGAAGGATTCAATTTCTAGCTAGAATTTGTGTTTTGGTAATATTTTCATTAATTTATATTGTTCTGGAAAATACTATATAGATACTAATTTTATGCCTCACCCTAATTGATAGGTGGAGGTATGGGAATTGGAATATGATTTTATGAAATTTCTCAGCTTGAGTGAGAGGGATGAGGTTTTTGATTTTTATGGGTCATACCATGAGTGATTGGGTAGAGATATGAGACATAATGTGAGAACTAACACTGAGTGAGAGTGTGGTGGTACATTTTAGGTTTGATATTGGTACAAAACTAACTTTTAATGATAGGGTGGAGGTAGAGGATTTTTTTGAATGATATATGTGACCTCATCCAATGTGATAATGTGGAGGTATATGAGGTGGAATAGAATTATGGATATTTAAGTCTCATAATGTGATAGTATTGGGCACTATGACAGTGGTGAGTGACCGATTTTGAGTGAGAGAGTGTGGTTTTGGACTTGATGTTTGATTATTACCCAAGTGAGAAGGTACTAATAATGTTTTATTTGTATTAATGCTATAAATTTAATTCTTCATCTCATATTGTCCAATGATGTTGGATTTTTGTGTTATGGTGTCCTTGTTAGCATGTAATGGTCGATTTTTTCTTTCTTTCAAATTATATGTTTTATTTCATACTATGTGGGTAAAATGAAGATAACATGAAATATTTTAGTTTTTCATGTTACAACACTCTATTTGTTGATATTAGTATGGAAATCTTAATAGTCCATCGAAATCCCCCATACCCACACACATAGTATGAGTTTCAATATAAGTGGACAAACATTAATGTTTCCCTTTATAAGTAGGTATCATTTTTTTATGGACATGTGACTTGGGTCTTGAAGGTCATGCAGGATGAGTATTATCTAGGTTGATAATGTGAGTTATCAAAAGTCCATTGTTTATTATACGCTTTATATATTCTCTTGAATAATATTGTATAGTGTGGTATTTATATATTTTATTGAATATTATAATTTTTCTTCTATATTACATTGTGAGGAATTATAAATATTCTTACTACCTACTATTCTAGACTATATGGGTGTTCTCAACCCCCAGTTTATGACTACAACTTTCTTGGATATCCATTTTAATGATAGGTCATGTGGAATTTTTTGTAGAATCATACATGACCCATGGGATTTATGTCAATGTTATATTCTACATAAGATTTCATTATTCTATTTTTGCTAGTTGGGAACCGATTTTATATGGGGAGGTATATATGAGGTCTAATAACATCCCCTATTTGGGTTCCATCTGATCAATCAATGTTGGAGAACTACATTACATCCCATTGTATAAACTATAACTAGAGAGAAAATATATATAATATATATACATTACAGATAATATCACAATAAATTCAAACTGAAAAAATACAATATCTTACATAAATATTGCATGATCATAACATCCAATATATATGATTGTCATAGTGAAGACCTAAAAATATAGAAAGAGGATAAAATAAAAGGGAATCTATAGAAAACCAATATTTTCATACATTACTATTACAACATTTTTATGAAAAATAAAAAAATTGTAACACATTACGTAATCAAAAGGATTATTATTGTGGGATAAAAAGGTTCATAAATCATGAGTATATAATAAAATATAAATATTATTTAAATCCTTATTCATAGACATCTTAAAATATCTCATGTTATACTTAGTGCATATATTCATGTGATGATATACTTCTCATAAATGGGTTTGATAAAATCCCATTAGGATGAATACTATCATAGAAGAAATATAATAATTGAATAAATAGTACATGAGTGAGAATAATCACCATTTTAACACCCTATTGATTTGTAAATAAATTTAATATTCAATTCATTAAACACCAAGTCTCTAAAAACACAACTTTTTATAACATAACTAGTAATCATAATTTTTCCACCTTTGTGATTTGAATTTCAGAAAACTGACATACATGATTGTATTAGGTAAGATATTTAGAGTCTCATAGGGTTAACAAACATTTCTATTGAATATTAACTTGACCCTTATGAATAGTAATGTACCTTTATTAATAGTAATATGATCTTTATGAATAGTATACTCTCCTATATCAGTATAAATAAAAGTTAGGCACCTTCTAAATGAAATAGAATATTTTAAAAATTAATAATTGAGTGTCAGTATATTTTTGAGTAATAAATATTTAATTAAAATTTTAAATTAATAAATTAATAAAATTAATTTCCATAAAATGTATTTCCAAATAAATATTCTGTCTTTCTATGATTCTAGGATAGTTTTATGATACCTCAGTTAATTTTTTGAAGTATTATAAAATCAGTAATTTTAAAGTAAATAATGATTTCTTTAAAAATAATATTTTACTTATTTTGAAAATTATTTTAATAAAATTGAGTTTATTTTTTAATTATACATATTGAAAAATGTTTAGGGTGAAATTTTGGGTTTTTTCTTAAATACATGATTTTTTTTGTGAATAGTGAAATTCAATAATTTAAGAAATAAGTTATATAAATTAATTTATGCATCATGATTGAGTCATGGATAATTTAAATGTCCATTGGTTCGAACTTACATGAACTTATTACTATTTTGAGTAACAACAATCAAGATTATCTAGAGTCTTGATCCAAAATAATAAAATTATGATTAAAATAATGAGAAATAACTCCTCTCCTCCCCTATAAAATCCACCCATCACTCACTATTTTTATCACACCTCTAATCCTTTAATCTCCTCAATTTTCTTCCCAAATAATATTCCCTTGTCCCTCCCCATGTCCAAAAGATATCGGGATTTCCAAAATACCAAAAACCCTTCCTTTAAGGATATTCTAAAGGAGGTGTATTCAAGAGGTAAATCAATATCTTCTTTCTCTTAATTTGATTACATGTTCCTTTATTTTGTTATCCTATACTCACTACCTCGATAAAATTGATCACGATAACTCTAGTATCATATATATACTTTATTTATATCATTTTAATGTAATATCCATTGTCAATATTTTTTCACTCCCTATTTTTTATAACCAATATCATCATCCATGAGGTGCCAATTTATAACCTTTGGGGATAACGAAGTATCATTCTTCAATTTTTCCCTCAAAATTGGTAATGAAACCATTTTTATGGTTGAAATAGACTATAATATATTTATTATAACCAATTTAATATTCGATAACTAGTATATGTACATAATATAAATTCATATGATAAAACTAGTTTGTAATAATCAAAATACCTCCAAAATAATCTTGGTGATTGTCATTAATATTTCATATAATGATTCATCTTCATTCCATGTCACCAAATGATATATATAACCATTAACACATATTTATTCTCTTTAATAATATACAACTTCAAATATGGAGGATTATATTCGTTCCACATGAACATCCATACACATATATAACTATATCAATCGTGAAAACCATGGAAATGAACACTCAATAATGACGATGTTCAATATTATAACATATCAATAAAGACATAAATGAACTTGATAAATAAATAATGAATCAATTAAATATACATAAGTCTATGAATTAACTAATTTAAGGGTTCAATTAAATTATCCATGAATTTAAGGTCAAGTGTACAACACGTTCAAACATAAAGTAAAGCTTTTCTACCAGAACATCCATTTTCATTTGGGTTACACTTATTATATGAATTACTCAATGAAATTATTATTATTTATTATTTACTCTTCATAAATGCTATTTTAATTTTCTATATATTTTTACCAACCATAATTATTCATTATTTTTTTGGTAGTAACATGTTTTAAAATGATATTTCAAAAATTATTATCTAAATACAAGCCCGATTCAATGTAATTTATCGAACTCTTAGATATTTTCAAGGGAAATATATAATCTGGTTTTTAGAAAACATTATTTTTATTAAATCACTGACAATATTATGAAAAAAATAAATGAATTCACTTATGGTTTTATTCAAATATATTTCCAAAAGAACTATTCTTTTCAAAGAAAAATAGTATTTATCTCAAGAATTACTCAATGATTTTGTACGATTATTTTCATCTATTTAAACACACATGTTGATTATTATGTTCAATTGGGATTAATATTTAATGATATCAACACAAAATTTTAATTTAATTTTTTATGAATATATTGACAATGGATTTACTATCTTGATACCATTCACCATATTAAACTAAATGGTTAGTGATTAAGTTTAATGTTTGGGGAATTTTATTTACATTTAATATGTTAGTTTGAATATTAATATACATATTTTGTTCATTTTTATCACCATTCATATGGGGAATGAGTTATCCTTTTTATATGATGGTTGTGTCTCTCTATATCCCCTCTATGCATCGGTGGGTCTCTAAATTGGGATTATTATGTTTTATCATTGAATAATTTATCCATATTTTATTCTTACCATATCGTGTTCAAGTTTATTTTTTAAAGGAGTGCATTTATAGTTATTATCCAAGCCTAATGCTTATTTTTATGATATGTTCCAATGTATTTCTTACACTTACTAAGAATCTGAGCTCACCTCTTTCTTATGTTTTATTTTTCCCATGATATAAAGAAGTAGATTATGAATGACTTGTAGGTATAATCTCAGATTCATGGAAGTTTCTAAAGTATATATATATATTCTGTATTTCCTTTAATTTTGTAATATTGAAATTATATATGTATATGTTTTTACAATATTAATAAACTATTCATTCCATCAGGATAAAACATTCTTTTAATCACAAAAAATTAATGAAATAAGGCACCAGCTTCGGGAAACTGGGATCGGGTCTTTATAATTGGTATCATGGGAAGTTTTGTAGAATAAATGGAAACTAGGTTTAGAGAACATAGATTAGGGAAAAACCCTTATGATAGTCTTTGAGGATAAATATACATGAAAATCCTAGAATTTTGGTAATGAATAGATTATATGAATCTTTCTAGAAAATATATCCCCGTTTGGATGCTATAGGAAGACATGGTTTTGGCACAGATGTACCTAGGAGTAACAACTCAAAAAAGAGTTCCAAGCCTGACACATGGTATCTTGGTACATGACAATGATCCTTACTACACACCTGGTTTAACACTCTCAGGGGATGGGTTTAGGATAATCCCCATTTTCATTGCAAACCATTATGAATGAATTAAATGTCAAATTTTCTTCAAAGAAACCATATTTATGGTTATGAGACTAACTATGTATAAAATTTCAATTTATGATAAGTATTTATCTAAATTTAGATTATACATTATGATTCATAACATAATCTAGTGCATCCCATTATTTATATTTGACTCATAGTCGAAGTAATGAAAACCTCTTGAACGCATGTATCCCATGTAGGGATTTTCCTCCTATGCAATATAATGATGCTAATATTGGAGTTGTGACTCGTGCTGAGTAGCTTATAACCATAATAGGAAAACTAACATAGGTTATGAACAATAAATATACCCTTATGGGGCATCTATAACCACAATGTGAAGGTTCATTGCTAAACCACTTTATATGATAACAACCTACATCATTGAATTGGACTACAAACCCATTTGTATCTCAACAGTGTATATGTTCCCTAGAGAAGATATTCCTCTATTTAGGATGTAATGAAAGGGAGAAAGTTGTCATGGAAGTTAATATTATATAGGGAGATGAGTATTAATGGTGGTCATTGATTCATAACATAATGGGGGAAGAAATAGAATAAATTTAATGGATGGATTTTTAAAAATATTCATAGAAAAAAACTTCCCTCATGAACAATGAGCAAACATGCAATGGCAGTTTCTGAATCTGAGGAAAAAAGAGGATGAGAATATGAAAAAGTATCAATATAACTTGACATGGTTATAATGACATGCCACATACTACATACGTATTCCAAGGAGAAATATTGATTGAATGTTTGAAGGTTTAAAACCATTCCACTAAAAGGAACTAGTCTCCCAAATTTTCTCATCATATGATGATATTGTATTATGTGCTATCAAGATGGAAAATGAATTCTCAATGTCTTATAAATTTAAATTAATGTAATAGATTTAGTGGGATGCGGAATATTATGTAAAAGGAAATAAGGAAATGCGGAATAAGGGAAGAGTTTACTTTCCACCCTGTGATAATTATGGGATGAAACACCAGGTTAAATTCCTAAAGGGTATGGGTGTTTGTTACAAGTGTGGAGATAAAGGTCACTACTCACGTGATTTACAAGGGGAAGAAAGAAGATACCAATTTTCCATGATAAAATTTCAAGTAGATATGAAATTATGAAAATGATAGTCCTCATTGTAAAGTAAACATTCTCCAAATAAGGCCAAGGGAGCAAGGCCAAGCTTATGTTTTCACATATTCTAAGGTAGATGTTCCTAATGATGTGGTGGTAGGTAATTTAATCATTTACTAAAACCTAACCAATGCTTTATTTGATTCTGGATTATTTAATTCTTTTATATCCTTTTAGTTTTCCAATAAAATTATATATTTAGAATTTGATTCAATAAAGTATTTTTTAAGTCAAAACTTTTAAGAGAAGTATCATTGTAAAAAATATTTGTAAGGAAGTCCCCATTATGGCATATGAACATTCTTTATATTTTTATTTTATCATCATACCCATTATATAATTTGATATAATCCTTGGTATGGTTTGGCTGTCAAATTATGATGTGAAAATCTATTGCAAGAATAAGGAAGTTACAATTTTTGAGAATAATAGTGAATACCTTATCTTTAGGGGAGAAACATCCCCATATAATTCTTAACTATATCCACCCTCAATATCTATAATTAATTCAATTATTAGGGTGGAAGAGAAAACAATACATTTGGGTGAGAAAATAAATATTCAAATTTAGGATGTACCAATTCTGGAAGAATGTGTTAATGTGTTTCCATAGGATTTACCTGGACATCCTCTATAGTGGGAAATTCAGTTTTTTATTGATTTAATTCATGGTTCAAGGCCTATATCAAATAATCATTATAGATTTATCCTAATATAATTAGTGAAACTGAAGAAACAACTAGAGGAGTTGAGTAGTAAGGGGTATATTCTCCCATGTGTTTCCCTCTAGGGTGATATTATTTTTTCTTTTTGAAAAAATATGGATTCATAATGTTGTGTATTGACTATAGAGAAATCAATGCTATCACAATAATGAACAAGTATCATCTACCTCATATTGATCATTTATTTGATCAACTTCACAGAGCCCAATATTTTTCAAATATTATCCTTTGATCTTGAAAACATCAATTGTGTGTGAGGAAGGAAGATATTCTAAAGATAGTATTTTGAGCCTTGTATAGGAATTACGTGTTTAGAGTAATGCCTTTTGGACTGACTAATGCACCCTATGTTTTCCTGGATCTAATGAATAGAGTTTTCAAGGAATTTGTTGAGGAATTTGTTATTGTATTTATTGATTATATCATGGTATACTCCCATAGATATGAATATCATGATAATACCTAGAGAATTAATCTTAATACTCTTAGAAGAAACGAGTTACATGGGATGTTTATCAAGAGTGAATTTTGGATTTAAACAATTTCTCTTCTTGGCCACGTTTTCTCTATGGATATAATCGTACTTGTTGTGTAATGAAAAGGGTAGTTCAAGAATGACCTAGTCTAATGAACAAAACTAATGTGTATATTTTTATTGGTTTGGGTTGTTATTATTGATGTTTTGTTCATAACATCACCCAATTAAGCATCCCATTAACAATGATTACTCGCAAAGGGGTTATGTTTGTATGAGAAAAAGAATGTAAAGAATTTTGTGAACAATTTAAGAGGAGATTAGTTAATGATCCAATCCTGACTCTACCATTAGGGAATGGTGGATTTTTGATCCATAGTGCTGCATCAAAGAAATTAATTGGTGGTGTACCTACTAATAATGATCTTGTTATTTCCTATTCATCAAGGTAGTTAAAAATCCCTGAATAGAACTACCATACTATTGATTTTTTGTTAAAAACTGTAATATTTATGATAAGAGATAATATTTTCCTCATTTATTATATGTAATTAAGTTTTTTAATCCCTAAAAATTGATCATGTTGAGTTAATTACATGAATTTTTTATTTATGATGTGTTTTGGGAAAAATTTGAAAAATGCTTAATTTGGAAATATTGACAGATTTTAATCACCTTCGTAATTCACACATATCATTTAAAATATAAATCCATTTAATGGGATTTTTTTATTTGGTGCATATATTTATTTTCTACATCATTTCATTTTAAACCAGGATTTAATTCGGCTAACCATGGGTCTGAAAAATTCAATCAAATTGGAAAAGTATTCTGGAAGACCACATGGAACCCACCTCAAAAAATTGATCATAAATCAGTCTACATACATCCAATTTATGTGATTTCAATTGTATTTGAACAAGAATTAAATGGGGAGTTTGGATGTTGAGTATTATAAAGATTTCCCTTCATTAAGGCGGACCATGGATTCTAAAATTTTGGGAAATGAAAATGGAAAAAATCATCCAGAATAAATTCTCCAATTAAATTTTCCATATCTCATGCTATACAGGGAGGATGAATATGAAATATTTGGATAAAACGTTGAAGATATTTTGGAATATCTTTCATGAAGAAACCATCCCAAATTTCGGCCATTAAATTGGCCTAACATGGTCAAAATTCCGGTGGATAGAATCTGATGAAAATATTAAAGAGGAATTATGAAGATCTTAAATTAGAAGACCAGAGGATTGCACCCCCTTGGACTATATAAAGATGAGTTAACCCATTCTGATTAAGGAGTTCGACACCACAATCGGAGATGGGAGGATGCCAAGGGACACTCAGGGAAATTCTTCTTCAGCATCATTCTTTTTCTTTCGTTTTTTTCTTCACATTAAAATGTCTCTTATCCCGTATCATAATTCTTACCCCATCCATTGAGGGGTAGTTTCATTTGAGTGATCGAAAAGAGGGGAGGCTGGACTTATTTTTTGTGTTTGAGTTCTTGTGCTTGAAATTAATCATGTTTCTTCTTCTTTCTTATTCTGGTTTCAATTCTTAATTCAGTATTAAATTCCAAATGCGATAGTGTTCTCTTTTGATTCTGAAATTATAAATTACTTTGGTTGATGATCACATATCCCTCCACCCAACTCTAATTTGTATACGGTGGAATAAGATTATAGTTGGGTGGTGATTTCTCGACGGTTGTCAAGAACGTGTGTAGGATTGTATGTCGAAATCTTGGTTTATTAGGGAACAACAATTATAGGTCTTAGATTTCTCTAATTAATCAAGAGACCTTCTACAACCCTAAACACATTGGAAGGAGGATAGATCAATATAAGGTTTTAGAAAGAAAAATTCTCATCACATCTATCTTACCAATGGAGAGAGAGGACTCGGTAGATGAATCTCTCTCTAATTAATTTAAGGAAGAAGAAGAGGTAAATTTGGAAACCATGATGGAACAACACTAGCTCTAGCCAAACCCAATCTGATCACCATATTTATAATTTTTTAAAATCAATCAATTCAAGATTTTTGTTTCTCTCAAAGTCATTCAAATTAATTAAAACAAATCTTTTTCAGAAAACCAACAAAAAGTAAAAACCTTGTTTTGTGTGCACTCCTCTTCAGGAGACTACCTAGGATCAACTGCTATATTATACTTAGGTAAATAAAATATTATTTTTCCACGCCCTATGAAAGGAATGCATCAAACTTGGTGTCGTTGTCGGGGAGGTAGTGCCACAATCTAATTGTAAATATTTTAATCTTTTGAAATAAAAAAAAAACTTTTCCATGTTGTTTTCAAATGATTATTTCTTTAATTCTTGGAACAATTACCCACCAGTGAAAGAACCAATTATTGGATCACCATTTTCCATAGAGGATGGTGTTTCTTATCTTGTTAAATAGGTGAGGTTATTTGGGAACTCAAATAATGAGGAACAAACATTTAATGAATTCATAGCTGGCTGGATGGGGACACAAAGAATGATATTTTTGAAGCAATAGCCCGAGAGATAACTGAGTTCTCCCATTACTATCTAGAGTTTTATGAAGTTTATAAGGTTCAAGAAGATCAACCCTTATACTTCCCTAATTTCTCTAAGGATATCCAAGAAATGGAGGAGACCGACTACCTACCTCTATCTGATACTTATCAAATCCAAGAGGTGATTTCCAATTATTAAGAAATTGAATATGAACAAACTCAGGGAGATAATAATTTCATGAAATCATTATCTTTTGATCTTGTTAAAATTGAATTGATTATTACCTCCCCTTGTTTTAATTTTTCTGATTCATAAAATAACTCTATTTACTTTGAGGTGTATGATGAAAAATAAGATTCATTTAAAGAGGAACATATAGAGATCCCCAAACTTGTTGAACATTTATTGGAGGGTGTTCAAGAAGAGAGAAATGTGTATTTCCCTGAGGAAATAGATACACAATTCATAGACATTGAAATAGATGTATTTGATATTGATTCTTCATGTAATAATTTTTTTCACATAGACGTACAATCTGAAATTCCCTTTAATTATTCAATTGACGCAACATGTCTTGATAAGGCATTAATGAATGAAGAAGAAATTATGCAAGTTGAAGCTATGAAAGAGGAGGACTCATTCATTATCCTAACCCCACCATGCATGTTGTATCTCATTAAAATAGGGGTGGACATGGTAAACTATATCCATAGGTTCCTCAAAAAAAGGGGAGAACTATTTTCTAGAAAAATGAATTTTTGTTTGTTTATGAGAAAGAATTGTCACCACCATCAAATTGGGGAAAACCGATTAGAACTGCCCATTTGGAGGTAATCAAAACCAAGGGCCCAATTGGGGGATTAATCCAAGATTTATCCATCTTTTATCATTTAAATTCTATTTTCTTTTTATTTAATAAATTTCTTGTGCTATATTTTTACCTTTTATATGTTTTAAAAGAGAAACACTTAGGAGCCTAACTCAACGTTACATTGCCAATAAGACAGGTCGTACCTCTCTTTTACATTTTCTTCTTGGTTGTGATTCAATTTTAAATATTCATACATGTTAAATCCATTTGAATGAATTGAGGACACTCTATTAATTAAGTGTGGGGGAGAGAATCTTGTAGTCTAGTATTTTTCAAAAAATAATAATTTTTTTAGTCGAGAAAATGACATTAAACAAAGGCACTACTGGGAGGCAACCTGCATTTCGCCCCATTGTCCACTTTTCCTCTTAGTCATTTACCCACATGATTGAACAAGCCTGCACTATCAATTGTTTTCATCTATATATTTTAGGTCCATTGATGAATAGGATGTAGTGGGATTACACATCTTTAAGAAAAGCATCCATTTGAAAGGGGAGTAAGAGTTTCAATTCAATATTATCCAACATTATTCCCCACATTTTTAGTATTTTAATGAGTTGATTAAAAAATGCATGCCCATGCTTGAATTCATCTTTTACTTAAATTATCTAGGAGGCATGAGTTTCATAGGAATCTGGTGATTCCGTGTTTTAGATTTCAATGTTAATGATGTTGAATGATTATAATGAATAATTGGACGATTAAAGTGAAGCAAGGATATTGAAATAAGGACTCATGATTTCAGAGAATTAATTGATTCATGTAAATGAAATTTCCCTTAAATTTTTCTTTCTTTGAATTTCTAAAATTCATGTAAATTAATTTGTTATTATTAATCATTCCATGAGTGATTGTCCAATATCATATTCCTATTCTTGACAGGATTTCGAAACCAAATATTTGATATCTTATCTTGAGAATATTTATTGAGTGATCTTGGGATATGCCACCTACCAGAAATTGTATTGAAACATTTAAAAGCTATGACTATACAAAAACAAATTTAAAATGATTGAGGCACTACATTGGCTGGACACATATTTACCTAAGACTCACCCTTACTTTTATTCTTTGTTAGCTCGTAGAATCCATGAATTTACTTATAGGTTTAAGCCACATTACAAGCTAATATTTCCTTACCTACCTACAATTTTAGTATTTTTGCATTGATATTTCAAGTTTTTGTGCAGGGGAAGGGCCTTCCGTGTGCGTTTATTGTGATATATATCATTTTTGGGTGGTGTAAGGTGTGCATAATCATTTTGGGAGGAATTTTATTATTAGAAAATTGGTCATGAGTCATCATTTCTTTATGCTTCTTTTATTTCATCCGGTTCTCCTTTAAAAAATGAGAAAATATAGCTGTGCCTTTCTGGAGCATTAAAAAAAATAGAAAAATAATGTTGTTCCTTTCTGAAGCATTACAAAAAAATAAAAAAATTTAGGATAACATGGATGATATCATTCTTTGTAATCATTTTTTGACTCATGACCCATGTCATTAAAAGCGGTTGGTGCTGTGTTTCACAATATCAAAAGGGATTTGAGTGAGGTTCATCCTGTGTTTTCACTTGATTAATAATGCATTGTACTTATGAGTCAAACCTCCTACCTCTGGCATTAAATTATTTCAATCATTTACCCACCAACCCAAATCCGCAGAGTCATTTGATCCATTATTGCAAGTTCTTGTGATTTTATATGTGTTTTGTCTTTACAAAGTGGAGAAAGTAGTTCCTTTATAAGCCAATGGATAAGGAGAATGTTCTCATGATATGAGCATAACTAGACTATTAATTTTATCATGAGAGATGAGAGAAAAGATTCCAAAGAGAGGTAGATCATGATTTGGCATGTTTGGTAATAATAAATTGTGAAGCATGAATGAATGAAAGGAGAAGCACCATCATTTTTCAAAGGGGAAAAGTAAAATGCATGAATTGATTGTTTTTTTAAAAAATGGGAAATTAAATTTATGTTTTCTATGAAACTTGAAAATTTGATTGTACAATGATAATTGTTTAATTTTATTACATTGAAATTTAAATAATGGTGACATTTGTGCCATTTGAATTCCATGTTGAGATTTTATGCTTGAGGACAAGCATAGTTTAAGTGTGGGGGAATTGATAAAAGATAATATTATCATCATTTTTTATATGTAATTAAATGTTTTAATTCCTAAAATTGAACATGTTGAGTTAATTACATAACATTTGGATTTATGATGTGTTTTGGGCTAAAATTGGAAAACTTCTTTATTTGGAAATATTGACAGATTTTAATTACTTTTATAATTCATTCTTATCATGTAACATATATATATAATTAATGCGATTCTTTTTTTATTAGGTGAATAGATGTATTTTCTACATCTTTTGTTTTTGAACTAGGATTTAATTCATCCATCCATGGGTCCGAAAAATTCAATCAAGTTGGAAAATTATTCTGGAAGACCTTGTGGACCCCACCTCAATAAATTCATCATAAATAGGTATACATACATACAATGTTTGTGTTTACAATTTTATTCGAACAAACATTAAATGGGGAGTTCTGATATGGAGGATTATGATGATTTTCATTCATTAAGGCATACCATGGATGCTGAATTTTTGGAAAAGGAAAAAAGGAAACATTTATCCAGAATAAATTCTCCAATTAAATTGGCCATATCTCATGCTATATAGGGAGGGTGAATATTCAATTTTGGAATGAAATGTTAAAGATATTTTGGAAGATCTTTCAAGAAACAACCATCCCAATTTTTAGCCATTAAATTGATAGACCATGGTCAATCTTTTGGTGGACAGAATTTGCTGGAAATAGTAGAAGAATTATAATGATCATAAATTTGAAGACCGGAGGATGGAACCCCCTTGGACTATATAAAGAGGAGTTTACCCATGCTAAGGAAGAAGTTAGACACCATAATCAGATATGGGACGAAGCGAAGGGACACTCGGGGAAATTCTCCATCTGCATTATTCTGTTTCTTTCTTTTATTTTTCTTTAATTTAAAATGTCTCTCCTCTCTCGTTTCATCCCGCTTACCCCATCCATAGAGGGGTAGTTTCATTTGAGTGATCAGAAAGTCGGGATGCTGGACCTATGTGTTTGTCTGAGATTTTTTCATGAAATGAATCAAATTTTTTCTTCTTTCTTATTCTAGTTTCAATTCTTAATTCATTATTAAAATCCAAATGTTATAGTGTTTAGTTTGGATTTTGAAATTATAAATTTCTTTGGTCGATGATCACATATCCCTCTACCCAACTCTAATATGTATATGGTGGAGCAAGATTAGGGTTGGGTGGTGATTGCTCTGTAGTTGTCAAGCACGTGTGCATGATTTTATGCGGAAATATTGGTTTATTAGGGAACAACAATTTCAGGTCTGGGATTTCTCTATTTAATCAAGAGACCTTCTATAAACCTAAACACATTGAAAAGAGTATAAACCAATCTAAGGTTTTAGAAAGGAAAATTCTCATCACATCTATCTTACCAAGCGAGAGAGAGGACTCGGTAAATGAATCACTCTCTTACTAGTTTAAGGAAGAAGAAAAGGTAAATTTGGAAACCATGATGGCACAACACTAGGTCTAGCCAAACCCAATCTGACCACCATCTTTATCATTTGTTAAAATGAATCAATTCATTCTTTTTGTTTCTCTCATAGTCATTCAAATTAATTAAAACAAATCATTTTCATAAAACCAACAAAAATTCACAACCATGTTTTGTGTGCACTCCTCTTCGGGATACTACCTAGGATTAACTGCTATAATATACATAGCTAAATAAATTATTGTTTATCCACGCCCCACGATAGGCCTGCATCACGTTTCTCTGAATATATAGAAACATTATCTATATGGAGAAAGATGTAAGATATATACAGATCATAATATCTTGAAATATGTATTCTTGTAGAAAGAACTCAAGATGAAGAAAATATTATGCCATCGACTACTCAAGAATTATGACTATTCCACGCACTACCACTCATGAAATACAAATAAGGTATCCAATGCATTAAGAATAAAGGATCATGAAGTCCTATCCAAATTGATTATTGAAAAGGATCATTTGTACATGGATCTAGTGAGGATGGATATCAGAATCATCAAAGTAGTTGAAACATCATTACTTTTTCGATTGGTTTCCCAACTATATTTAATATAATGGATTAAAAATTCGTAGTTTGGTATGAGAATCTTCAAAATAAAATTAAAGGATTGAATTATGGGAGGTTGGATAACTTTGTGTGTGAGGATGGAATTAAGAAATTTTGGAAGAGGCTACGTGTTCCCTCTATACATGAGAAAAAAGGGAGTATTTAGATGATTCACATAGGTATAATTTCACTATACACCATAGTAGCACTAAAATGTAAATTTATTTGAAGGAAAATTTATGGTGGGACAACATGAAGTGGGAAATTTCTAATAATGTATGAAGAGGTTTAGTATGACAAGAAGTGAAGGCCAGATAATGACATTGTAGAAGAGTCATGAATACTTTACCAATTTTTACATGGAAATGGGATGACATCACCATGGATTCTATCACTAGATTACCCAAAACTCCAGAAATGAATGATACAATATGAGTCATTGTCGATCAACTTACAAAATCTGTATAATTCCTCACTATAAGGGATGATTTTCCACTGGATATCCTTTCCCAAATCAATAACAATAAAGTTGTATGACTTCATGGAGAACTAATTTCAATATTGTCTTATCTATATTTTTTATTTACATCGAAATTGAGGAAAAGTATTCAAACAGATTTGGATACTGAGCTTTGTTTGGGTAATCCGTATCACCCACAAACTGAAGGGCTATCTTAAAGGATGATCCAAACCATAGAAGACATGTTGATATCATAATCACATGATTTTCAAGGTATTTGGGATTAGAATTTATTGTTGGTGTAGTTTTACAACTTCAATAGTTTCCATTATAGAATTAAAATGGCACCATATAAAGCATTGAAGGGAAAGATATGTCATACACCAACATGTTGGAATGAAGTTGGTGAAAGGAAGAATGTGGGCCCATAGCTTGTGGAGGAAACAACAACAAAGAAAAATTATATTCAAACCCATATCAAATAATCTCAAATAAGGAAAAAGGGATATGCTAATAATTGATGGATGAATTTGGAATTTCAAGTGGGAGATCATGTTTTCTTGAAAGGATCTCTTTGGAAGGGTGTTATAAGATTTTGGATGAAAGTTAAAACAAGCCCTAGGTACACTGGTCCTTTTTAAATTTTTGATATAATTAGAGATATGGTATATTTTTTGGAATTTCTTCTTATCCTATCTAAAATAGACAATGTGTTCCATGTCTCATTGTTGAGAAAGTACATGCAAAACACAATGCATGTCCTCACATTTGAAGTTAAAGAATTAGAACCGGACTTATTTTACTATGAAGTGCCTATCTAGATTCTAGACAATAAGGAATAGGAGTTGATGAATTAGATGAAACTATTGATAAAGGTACATTGTAAAATGAAAAAATTGAAGAAGCAACATGGGATTTTTAGGATCTTATGATGAAGAACTAACAAAATATTTGTATGAGGTATCATTGTAGAATTTTGAGTATGAAATTATTATAGGGGGGATAATGTTACACCACAATAATTTATAGATAAATTTTATATTTAATGCATGAAACACTGAGTGTCTACAAACACCACTTTTTTATAACCTATCTAGTAAACATAAATTTTCCACCTCTAGGATTTCAATTTCAAAAAAATGACATACATAGTTTTTTTAGTAAGATATTTTGAGTCTGATACGATCAACTTACATTTTTGGTGAATATTAACATGAACCTTATGATTATTAATGTATCCTTATGAATAGTAACATGATCCTTATGAATAATATCTTTTCCCATGTAAGTATAAAAAAATTTATGCACTTTATAAATGAAAACAATATTTTAACAATTTAATAATAACGTGTTGGTAATTTTCTGAGAAATACATATTTAATTAAAATTATATATTAATAAATTAATAAAATTTATTTTAAAAAATTTTATTATTAAATAAATATTTAGCCTTTTAGTAATTTTAGAACAATTTTATGAAACCTTAGTTAATTTTTGAAAATATTATAAAATCAGTTTTAAATTTAAAATAAATACTTTTCTAGGTAATAATGATTTTATTTAAAAATTAAATTTCACATATTAGAAATTATTTCGAAAAAAATGAGTTAATTTATTAATTATAATGAGTAAAAAATGGTTAAGGTTAATTTTTTGTATTTTTCTATAATACTTGAATTTTTGGTGAATACTGAAATTTGATAATTTACAAAATATGCTAAATAAAAGAATTTATGCATCATTCTTGAGTCATGGATGATGTATATTGCCATTATTTCAATCAAAAAATAACTTATTAATATTTTTAGTCACAATAATCAAGACCATTAATATGTTTGATCCAAAATAATAAAATAATGATTAAAATAATGAGAAATAACTCATCTCCTCCACTATAAAATCCACCCATCACTCCCTTATAACATTACTTCTCTAAGCCTTGTAGCTCTTCCATGATCTGTCCAAATAATCTTACCTAGTTTCTCCCCATGTCCAGGATTTCTTGTTCTTTCCAAAATACCAAAATACCTTCCTCTAAGAATATTCTAAAGGAGGTGTATTCAATAGGTAAATCCACATCTTCTTTCCCTTAATTACATTTCATGTCTCTTTATTTTGTTATCCTTTACTCACCTCTTAAGTCCAATTGATGTTGATAAAACTAGTATCATCTATATACTATAATTATATCATGTTAATGTAATAACCAAAATCAATCCTCTTACTCTATCTCTCTCTCTCTCTTTTTATAAATGAATTCATTGCCCGTGATGTTCCAATTTACAACCTTCTTGGACGACAAAGTCTGGTTCTTCAATTTCTCTCTCAACACATGTAATGAAACAATTTATATTATTTTAACAGACTATAATATATGTATTCAAAACTAATTAATATTTAGGAACCAATATATCTACCGAACATAAATTCATACAACAAAACTAATTCGTAATAATCATAATACTTCCAAAATAATATAAGTGATTGTAATTAATATTTCATTGAATGATTCATACTCATACTGTGTAAAAAAATTATATATATAAACATTAACGCATCTATATTTACATCAAAAATATATAAATTCAATTATAGAGTATTGTATCCATTCCACAAGAACGTCCATACTCATATACAACTACACCGACCATGAAAACCATGGAAATGAACACTCAGGAATGATGAAATTCAATCATATAAATTGTAAATAAGGCCATAAATGTACACAATAAAACAATAATGAATCAAATACATGTATATAAGGTTTTTTTATTAATTAATTAATGGGTTTAATTTCATTATCTTGTATGTTACTGTTAAGTGAAGAACATAGTCGTACATAATGTAAGTGTTTTCTACCGGAACATCCATTTTCATTTGTCATACTCTTATTATCTATATACCTCAATGAAATTAATTTTTATTCTTATGTAATCCTCATAAATTATCTTTGAATTTTCAATATATTTTTTCTACCCATATTCCTTCTTTATTTTTTGTGGAGTTACATGTTTTAGAGGGATATTTCAAAAATTATTCCTAAAATACATACTTGATTCAAGGAAATTTTTCAAACTCTTACCTATTCTCATGGCCACTCTATAATATGTTTTTGTTGAAAGCATTATTTTTATGAAATAAAACATTATATTATGAAAAAACTACCTTAATTTACATCTGGTTTATTAAAATACTTTTCCATAAGAACTATTCTTTTCAATGTAAAAGGGTATTTATATTAAGAATTACTTGATGATTTTATACAAGTATTTTTATCTATTTCAACACTCTTGTTGATTCTTATATTCAATTAGTATTAAAATTTTATGATATAATTTACCATACTTTATTTAATTTTTTATGATTAAATTGTCAATTAATGAACTATCATCATTCCATTCACCAAATTACTCTGAATGGTTAGTGTTTATGATTAATGTTTGGGGAATCTTATTTACATTTAATATTTTAGTTTCAATATGAATGTATATGTTGTTTAAGTTTATCCCCATTCACATGAGGAATTCATATGGCTTATTAAGTGATGGTTGGGGTCCAATATAGCCCCTCGATGCCCCAGTAGGTCTCATGAGACAAATTAAATTTTTGGAACATGGAAGTGAATATGAAATTATTTATTGTCTTAGCATGAGACCTTGATGGTATGGTTATGATGCCTTGTATTATGAATTCCATCATTATGAAGCCAGTGCATGATATTTCATGGGGTTATTTGACTGGTATAACACCCATGATTATGTTTTATTATGGAATTATTTATTCATCTCTTATTCCTGCCATATTGTGTTCAAGTTTATTTTTAAAGGCATGTTTTTTTTATTTATTCACCATGTGTAATGTTTATGATTATGGTATCTTCCATTGTATTGCTTATCCTTACTAAGAATCTGAGCTCACCCATTTATTTAATTTTATTTTTCCCAGGATATGAAGAAAAAACAATGAATGACTTATTGGGATAATCTAGGAGTCATGGTTATTTCTAATAGAATATATATATTGTATTCCCTTTCATGCTATATTGTTGAACTTATGTATGTATCTGGTTTTCCAAAACTAATAAACTATTCATTCCCTTGGGATAGAACTTTCTTATAATCATTCCTATGTAATGAAATATGGAACTAACTCCAGGAAACTAGTTTTGGGTCTTTATAACCACCATCATATCATAAGCATAATTTCATCATCATAATCTATAGGGAATCCAATGAAGAAGGACCAGAATGTGACATATAAATAATAACGAAACATTATAAAATAGTGATCAAAAAACACAAATTTTTGTGAAACAATATAACTTGATATTAATACATAACATATGAGTATAAATCATTACATAATAATTGTGAAAATATCAAGTATCATGTCTGCCCATAATAATCATAATACCATGAGATATATCACATTACCAAATACACTATTGGGATATATAATCCTAGTCCCACCAATCACATCATAAAATGATGATAATCATGTAGTTTATATGAAATGCAACATATTAAAAGGATATGTATGAAATAAAACCATAAAATGATAATTATTTTCATAATAGTGTTGTGAACCACATGTGATTGAATTACATTTACAGATCCAAAAATAATAAGTTAGAACATATTTTTTTACAAAATTGTATTTAATAAATTATTACTTGATATTGTATTAAGAATAAACATTTTTAAATGAATCAATGAGATGTTTTTATGAAAAATGTCTTTTTGGAGAATCTATATTGGTAGGTTTAAAAGAATCTCAATGATGTGGAAGAAAAAATATGCACATAAAATAAATCAATAAATAATATTGAACTAAATGATAGATCTAACTAAAATTATTCCACATTGAAAATAGAGAGGGTGATATGATAAACCAAAAAGGATTTGGGTTCATGTTTTCCATTTCATTAGATCCAGAATTATTTCATCATTATTCCACTAACTATAAATTAATGTAGGTTTATTAGAATGTGATTCCAAAAGAGAATTATGTCCACTTTTGGAATATTGATCAATTATAATTTTTTAGTCTATATTTTACTTCCAATTTTCAAATTTTATGAACTTTTATATTACACTTTACTTAAAATATTTTTCCATGTATGGATTTAATGATGTTGATATATGACTACATATAAGTTAATAAGATTAAGCCCATAATATTTTAAGTACATATATTTATACATTTATATATTATAAATAATTTAATATTAAGATCCTTAATTGTTTGGAAATGATTAGAATTGGTAATGTTCTCATTGAAAATTAATCGAATGTTAGTGGGACAATCTCCAAAGAGGGGATAAGAGATGTATAAAATATAAATATGTTCAAAATTAAATTATTATAATTGTTTAATATCATTAATTTTTTTTAAAAATTAATTAATTAATCTTTGGAAGTTTGGGATACAAAATAAAAAATTAATTGAGGGCATGAAGATGAAAAAGAAATGGAAAATGTGAATGATTGTTGATTCCTTCTTTCTATTCAACCTTTTCTATAGATATTAATTCACTAAAATGTATTATTTATTTAGCACCAGAATCAAACTGAGTATGCTATGGGGCTTAAAATAATTTAATTGGGTAGATATTTGTCTTTGTTATGTGAAAGTTAATTGGTTTTCCAAGGGGAGGAGAGGGTGTATTTATATATCAGGATAGGTTTTTTTGGATAAAATATTTAAAAAATAGTATTTCCCATGTAAACAATGTAATAGGGATATTTTAGGCAATAAAAAATATATTTTATTATAAACATATGTTTTTTTGACTTTTAGACCCTTTATAATCTAAATTCATTAGTTTATTAAAATGGAAAGTTAAAAAATGTGAAAAATAATAAATGGAATAAATTATACTGTAAACTTTAGAAAACACTATTAATATTATGAATTTGAATTTCATTGACTATTTAATGTTTAAAACATGTTTTTGGTTGATACTAAAACTATATAATTGTTTCTGACATTATTACATCATGAATTATGTAATTTATAACATATGGATTACAAATAAAATTATTTGTACTATTCACCTCAAAATTGATGTTTTTTAGAAAATCACCAATAAATTTACCTTAGAACATTTCAACATGATGATTATAAATATGATATTAATTTTATCAAAATAAAATAAAATATATTTAATTTTAATTATTAACATTATAATTATTATTTTTATGAACAATATTAAAAGCAGTCTATTAAAAATGTGATTAAACTTTCATTAGTTTTAATATTCATATTTATTTAAATGAATTATAATATTTATATATTATAAAATTATTGATGAATTATTATTTATCTGAATGTTCTCCATTTTGTGGAAACATTAATATTCCAAAAATTGTGTTACTATTCATAACATTTAGCTAAAAATTCATAATGATCTGGTTACTATTCCAAAGGTCATATTATGACATATAAATGCCTCTTAATTACATCATTAAAAAATTTCATAATTTTCTCTCATAATTCTAGATATATCATTTCTAAAATTTTAATTTGATTACTGATGTTCTGTCATATTCTTATAGTGTTGTTTTTCATTGTGATGATTCAATTTGATGAAGACTCTGAATATTTTTCTATTATTAAAATTTTAATTTTTTGGTTTATTTACCCACAACGAAATATTAAACTCTCACGGTTATACTTATTCTGTAATCACAATGACCTTATTTAATTAAATAATGAATTATGTTTTTAAAAAATTTGTGAAATATTATTTACCTATTTATGAAAAAAATATATTTATTTAGTGAAAAAAATAAATATATATATATATATATATATTTATCTTGTTACATTATTCCCACTTTAAGAATTTAATTCCTAAATTTTTAAATCATATCCTTTATTGATAATATATATTTTTACTTTTTGTTCACTTCATCTTCTGGTTATCATGTTGCTTCTTTGTATATGTGACTATGTCAAGGCCTATTAATGAGGTGAGTTATCTTGTTTGGTAGAACATTATCACTATGGTTAGATATCATTATTAGTTACTACTCATAAGACATATCAGTCTCTAGTTGCACAACCTATAGATTCACTACATGTGAGATATTGGTTATATACTTTATCATGAGAGATACATAAAATACATAATATAGACAATCCACATTAGGTGGGAGTCATAACTCATATTTTACAACTCCAATATGATTTAGGATCTCAAAGGGGTGAAATTACAATTGGATAAGCTTTCCCTTATTCCCAAAAAGCATAAATCTCTACTAAGGGGATATATTAAGGAAATCATTCTCTCCAACTTGAACTTACAATACCCTTTTATTATTTCTAGTAAACTTATTTTTTTCGCCCCAATGATATTTAAGTGTTATACTAAATGTATTGAGACTCCTCTAACATTTATTTTACAAGATCAATTATAAATATATTTTATGCACTATATTCATCACAACATGTAAAAGTTATACATCACTTCCCTTATAGTGCTTCATTTGGGTCCACTTGAATAATACAGTGGAAAATAATATTGTATAATAATTCTACAAATGTGATATAGGAATTATATCCTCCTTTAATTCTGATTTTATTATCTCTCAACATTTCCTCAAGTGTCTGAATGGTAATCATAGATTATCCATCATTTTGAGGATGATAGGTCATATTTAATTTCAATTCAATATTCATATAATGTTTAAGACTTCACTAAAATTAAGAAGTGAACACTGTATCACGATAAAGAGTTATCAAAAGTGATTCCACATATAGATTTACTACTTATTTGATCTATATCATGTATATTTGTTCAAACAATTAATCTTAGTTAATGGAGATGAAAGTTGCAGTATTTAGGAGTTGAGCTACCATAACCCATATACATTACATCCTTTGGATATATTTTGAAGATTGATAAAGAAGTACTAGGTGATGTTCTTTGATTTCCATGGGTGTATTGTAGGTTGGAGATAAAAAGGAAATGGTGGGTGAATTTCCTAGATAATTAGAATTAATTAATAAATAATAACAAAAACATTAGTGTAAATTATAATTTTAAATATTTATTAGGAAAAAGAATATGTAATTAATAAAATTGGGTGATATCTTGATTTTATTGAGTAATAAAAATAAAATAATATTATGAGTATCATAATTTGAATAATTAAGAGAATCGTATATGAAAATGGAATAAACAAATTATTTGATAATGTTCATCATGTATGAATTATGATATAATAATGTAATATTGATGTAATTCTATTAAATCACTAAGAGTATAAAAAGTTATGCAAAAAAGTAAACTGGGAGAGATCAGATTTTATGAAGGACTTTTATAATAGCATTGCGTGAGCTCATACATATCAAGCCCTTGGTTTGATAGGTTTTTATATATATCCATTGATTTTAGTGGAGATCAACTAAAAAATTGATCTGAATATTTTTTTGGTTGTATTAAGACACTCGTCCTCTCTTACATTAATGGTAAAAATAACCCATTGATGAAGATCAGTCACTTTATAGTGGTGATCACCCATCATCCTTCCTTTTCAATAGTTGTAACAAGAAACCCAGTACTAGAGAATATGAGATGAAGTGTGATTTTCTTATTGTACATGTACTATAAAGATACTCTATTTTCTCTCAAGAAGGATAATTTAATATGAGAGGAGAGATATAGAGGTAATATATATGAGAGACTATGAAAATAAGACTTAAAATTGCCTCTTGAGAGGAGGATTTGAGAATGATGGAGAAGATCACTTTGATTCATCCATGGCAAGATCCAATTCAATTTTCAAATAAATATTAGTGTGTGTTATTGATTCCAAGCCACCAATTACCTCTATTAGCGACACTAAAACATAAAAGAAACTTTTACAATTACTTTATTGTTTGTTGATGGAGAATAATAACATATCAATTCATGTTTTACAATAATAAACCAGACTATCAATATCATGTCTCAACTCCATTGGATAACTTGTAACCTCTATTAGGTAGCATGAAATACGTCTGGGTTTGATCTATTCTATAGAGACACTATCGAGTTGTGGATTCTGACTGGTGGAAGACCGATGAACTTCTAGAAGAAGGTTTGATTTTTTCTACATCTATAAGATGGATAGTTATCCTCTATTAGGTATCCATAAGCTCAATAAAAGTGTGAGGTTATGTCCAGATTCCATTACTCAACTGGTGGCTATGCACTAACTTGTTGGTGCAACATATTTTTCATCAAACATAACCATTTACCTTCTAAACTACATTCAATGAATCCAGTTTATTTGGCATCCTCACACGAAGATATCAATACACCCATTGAAACATTAAAATAAAATTTTAATGATCCTCAAGAGACATTTCGACTCCATCAAGAATCACTCTATATAGTTATGAAAATATCATTACTAATAACTCTATAAATGAAACCATTTTATTTAAAGATGAGTGTTTTGGATCATGAAAACATCATGAGAGAGAGTGGTACAATAGCCACCCTATTTTTGATGATCCTAAAAACATAATATAAAAATATATATTATAAGAAAATTAAGAGTAAATCATATAATAATATAGTCAATATTTTCTCTACAAGATATTAAATATTATAAATATATAATAAAAATGAAACCAGACTAATATTAATCCAAATAATGATAAAATTAAACTTTATTATATCAAAAATATTATATAAGGGTAAAAATTTCCAAAACATTTATGAAACATTCACCTCCTACTGTCTCCCCCTTTGGGAGTATCAAAATAAAATGAATGAAAGATTAAATTATGATATATAAATTATTGATATTCAAAGTTTCCAAAAAGGGAAATAAAATTTATAAGATTTTAACACATGGTTTAAAATATAATTGAAATGGTATTTGAAAAATAAATATACAACGATTTTGAAATGAATCCCAATATTTAATTCAAAAGATTTAGAAAAAATATTGATAAAAATAACCTCTGCCATTTAAATAATAATAAAACAAATATTTCAAGTATATTAGATATAGAAATTATTTTTTCAAGGTAGAAATTGAATCTAAATCATAATGTAACTTTTCTCAAATGATTAGAAATTTGTTTGTCCAAATATCTCTAGAAATGAAAATAGTTAAGCTCCCACTTAATTAGTTAATATAAATAAGAATAGAAATATTCTCAAGATGTAATAATTGATTAATAATATCAATTGTTAATATAATCAATATTAATTTATAAACCACTATATGACATGTCAACAAGGTCAAGTGTCATAGTTGTGTAAGATATCGAACTAAAGTTCCTTTTTGTAGCAAAAGTTTTGTTCTAGAAATATTAGTTTAAAGAGACTTAGTTTCCCAAAAAGACATAGAAATTTTTTTATTTTATAAATATATGAAAGATGAATATAGTTAGGTATCTAATGTTGAGAATTTTAGAAACCACACTCCATAATAAGATTCCAAAATTTAATACAATAGTTACATAATTTATTTTGGAAAATCAATTTACAAATTTAATTTTTGGGAAAACATTATTTTACATTAAAAAATCAATTGAAAAATTACTTTTATCATAATTTTGAGAGCCCAAAATCACATCTAGATATTTATCACAATGTGTGAATTTAGAAATATTTTTTTATACTCTATGATTTGTGGTTCTAAATTTTCAATATTTAGTTGTTATTGTAATTTGAAAAAAAAAATATTTTTTATAAAATCATCGTCTTTTTCATTATGAACTTTTTTATATTTGTTTTTGAGATCCTAATTCATAATAATATAGAAATATTATTAATGTTCAACATTATCACACTTTATCTCTTAACATTTTTGATGATTTGATGAGGATGTGGACGAAGTTTAGAAAGAATATGTTGGAGAATTTTCTTCTATATTTACCTTGAGATGAGCCATAAGATATTGGGGACTAGTGTTTCATAAGGTGTTATAAGAAGTTGAGTTGAGAGAGTAATTAATAACACTCTAGGATGAAACCATTAGAGTTTTATTACGATTATTCTTCTTTTTCATATTTTTTTCATTGATAGGAAAATATATCTTGATGTTTCCTTTCTTCTTGCCTTAATATTAGGTTTTTCTGGTCTATTATTCACGATATAATGGGATTATTTATTCTTATTAATGAGATAATTCATCTTATTTGAAATGTTTTAAAAGTATTCTTCATATTCAAATGTATCTACATAGTCAACAACATTAAAGGAAACAGAATTTATGGCTTATTTATCATTATTAGATTATTTCACTTGAGTATCATCATTTACCATCATGGTTATTTTGATATATCATAAGAGATCTAATAAAATCATTAATCACTATTTCTTTTATGTATTTTATATTCTATCGTCTTCAAATTATTTTCGAAATTATTTTGCAATACAAAAATAATCTTTTTACTAAAGTTTATATAGTTTAATAATCACCAATAGACTTTTGAAAATTGAAAAGATTTGTTAAACATGTAAACATATCAATAATATATTAATTTTTTTACATAAAATTAGTTCAAATATTTTTGAAAACATATCCATAATTGTATATTGAGGTATATTTGTTCCTTTAAATACATATTCTAATAGTTTACTAATTTCATTGGTGGTTGTTCAAGAATAAATAAGATTGATTCTATCTTTGACAAGCCAATAACAAAGATAATTATTTGATTTTTTATTTATGATCAAAATATATAATATGTTGGGGAGTAAATTTAACTTTTTGTTCATTTCTAGTGATGTATTCATGCATAACCATTCTCCATATTAGATAACAAATACTAATAAGAAAGTTATACATGTGATTTTTCCAACAAGTGTATGTTGTTCCATTAAAAAAAGGTGCACTTCAAAAATAGATTCCTTTAAGAAAAACTTAGAAATAAGAAGTATATCCCATTGAAAATTTACTTTAATATCATTGATTATTCAAAAAATTAAATTTGAAAACAAGATCCAAATTACATTTTTAAAACAAGTTTATTTCAAGAAAAACCCTAAATATTTCCTCTAAAATAACATTATGGTCAATAATAATATAGAAAAAGAGGGGGAATTTTCCTAAAAAAATTTAAAAAAATTATTAAATATCAACATGAGTAATAATAGTTGAAATTATATTATTAAATATTTTTTTTAATAGAGAATTAATAATTAATCAAATTATGTGATATCTTGATTTTATAGAGTAATCACATTGGAACAAATTTATGGATGTCATAATTCATATAATTAAGTGAATCATATATAAAAAACTAAATAAAATTAATCAATAACATTTATTCCAAAAGTGTGCTCTTATAATACATTAATATTCATTTTTCTTGAATTTCCTATTTCAAATATAAAAAGAGTTTTTAAAATTTTAAAAAACTGACATGGGATTTGAAAATCGTGTTCAGAAATATCTCGATGTAATCCCCCACCTACGATCTCCTAATGTTATGTTTTTTTATATTTCTCCATTAATTTTAATATATATCATGTTACCAATTAATCCATTATTTTTGGTAGTTATATCTAGAAACATATCCAACATTACATTAATGGAAGTATGTACAATTTTATTAAGATCCATCACTTTGTGGTGTTGAAAACCCATTCCCATTTCCTTTCAATAAATGTAGTAAAAACATATTAAATAATAATGTGACAGAAGGATTGATATTATTAGAAAAAATACACTAAAAGTCCAATCCCTTTTCTATTATTAAGGATAATAAAATTTGAGATGAGATATTGGGAGGTGATGAAGAAGATAGACAAATAAATTGATACATAAAATTTGATATTGACAAGAGTCTCTATTAGTAATGGTGAACACTTTTATTCATCATTGGAATGAACTAACTAAATTTTCAAATCCACAATGGTATTTTTTTTATTCCAATCCCCCAAGGACCACTCATTATATCCTTTAAAACATCGAAGAGAAATATAGAATTATCCTCAGGTTCATTGATGTCGATGAAGACCAAATCAATTATTGTTTATCATAATATATTATCCTCTATAAATCCTATCTCAAAACTAATAGATATCTATTAATCTCAACTAGTTAGCTAGTGGAACATCTAGGCTCAATTTATTCTATATAGACTCTATTGGGTTGCTAGTGATAGATAATGGTTGGCCAGTGCCCTTTTGGTAAATGCAATGGTTCATTCTACTTACATCGACTGATCAATGCATCCCCATTATAAAATTTATCTAATTTATATATGTATTAGGTTCATTCCATGTGCCACCAGTTGGACAGTGGATTTTCATCGACTAGCAAATGCTATCTTTAGTGCTTCAAACATCACCGTGGCCATTCTAACTCTCATTCAAAGCCTCTAGTTGATCTAGGAGCATCACCCGAAGATATAATTACACAATTTTAATATTAAATAAGTAAAATAAATTACCCATAAATTTTTATTATTCCATCAATAATAACCCTCCATTGGTTTGAAAACATCTTAATTGAGAAATACATTAAATGAAATAGTTAGATAAATTATGAGTTCTTGTGATCATGAAAGTGTTAGGAGATAGATATAGAGGTCCAAAAAGTATGGGTAATGGTTACATCATCTTATTATACCATTATCAATTTTCTATAATTTTTTTATATACCAATGACCTTTTGGTGTACATAATATTCTATTTCATCATGTCTTCCCACCATAAGATGCCTTGAAGATCATAATATATCATTGTACCTCCATGATGGATGGATGGAGATCAGATATGTACATTATCCAATAAGCATTTAATTATCTCAAGAAATTATAGAATACAAATTACAGTTCCAAACATAATGAAACAATCATTATTATAATGCCCCTACCCCAGTTACCTAGAGTCGGTGCATTATTTCATAACATTGGAATGATCACAAGAAAGATCAAATCTCGAAATACCGATTGGTTTAGTAGCCTTTAAAACACTAGATATATTCATAAAGTTTTACATCATAAAAATTAAAACTACAACAAACATATTCTCCATAGACCACACTCTTATCCCCTCATACTATCCCTACAGGTCATTCATAATTTACTTCTTCATATCCTGGGAAAAATATAACATAGAAAAGGGGTGAGCTCAAATGCTCAGTAAGGATAACAATATAGCGGAAACTTTCTTAAATAATAATAAACATTTAAGGCAATGTATAACTAAAACAAAAGCCTTTTAAACTTGAACTTCAACATACTGTGGCAAAAATAAAATAAAATGATGCCATTTACTTATTCACATGGATATTCTACTAATTGAATAATCGCATGCAATATCAATAACCACTTTCATAATGATGGAATGCATAATGCCAGACTCTCATAACCACATAGCCAAGGCCTCGTGCCAAGACTACAAATAAGATTTTGTCAAGGCCTTGTGACAAGACACTAGTTTGTCTCATGAGACCTACCGCTGCATCGAGGAGCTATAGCGGGCTCCACCCATCACTTAATAAGTCCAATGCATTCCCATATGAAAAGTTTTAAACATAACATAAACATTCGTATTAAAACTAGCATACGAAATTTCAATACTTTCTCCATAAATCATGAATGGTATAAAAATAACACATCGACAGTAAAACATATCACAAAACCTTCAATACAATAAAAATGTTTTGTATCATAATAAATCAACTTCAAATAAGCTTAAAATCCATCAAAGGATGTTGACATAGATGAAAGCAAAACTATTTGAGAGAATTATCTCTTTTCTCAAAATCATTGAAAAGTCACTCATTTATAAAGGAAGTAATTTAAAAGAGATTTTTGAATCAAAGTTTCCCATACCACTTTGAAACTTTGAAAAGAAATACCATTTTAAAATTTTAATGTCCATATAAATAAATCCTTAAATCATTTTGAAAAAGTGGACATTAATTAAAAATATTTAGAAAGATAAATCTATAAAACATTTAAAAATTATGATCTTCATAAAGAGTACCTTTCACAAATTCTTAAAATATTCATTTTGAAATCATTTAAAGCCACATAATTATAAAATAATACATTTACTTTGAAGATATTATTATATGCTTGTAAGGGAAGCTTCAACGATTTTATAACAGCGGTAAATAGCCGCACCTGCCGTATAAGTTAAAAAAACATTCTTACCGTAAATTTGTCGAAAAGGTTAAAAGTGCCTTGTTTGGAAAACGATGGAAAGATTCCTTTCAAAACACATAAGGGTATAAATGACGTTAACCCATTATCTAGTAAATAGTAAAAATGTTTTTAAATACATTTTTAAGGAACATGTATGTGGATGATAAAGAGATCCCAGTAGATAATTACGTATAAACAACCTCAGATAATGAAGAGATTGCGAAATAAACCCTTACATTGTACTTTTAATCAGTTTGGGGTAGGTTAACCTCCTATAAAATGGTGAAATAATTTTTATTAAATTATACAAGAATCATATACATTCATATGATATCATATATGATCTTTTAACATTACTTTGTTAACAATATCATAGAATTATCGTAGTTTCGGGTGTTAACTTACTCTTTTTCCTTTATATGTTTTGTTATGTAAGCCATGTTTTTCATGTATAGGTTGTATCTTATTCATATCCAGAATTATATCAAGTCCTTAAACATTATTTTTAAATCATAAAATGATAATTATACTTGAATGGATACAATGGAGAATGAATCTCATCGCATTCGTGGAGACGGTAGTCCGTACTTACGCACGAGCGACAATATCATTATTTTTATATTAAAATAATATATAATTGGTTGGAATATTATATATACAGAATCATTATCATGTTATATTTATTTTTTACATGAATTATACATCATTATTATATCCATACATATAATAATATATTGAATAACAATTACACCACGACATGGAGACGGTAATCCGTACGTACGCACGTATGGTGACATGTTATTCAAAGGGTGGATAGAATACTGAATATGGTTGTGCCATATTTATAATAACATCACAGTATATATAAGATACTGGAGTTATTATTTTATAATGGTAAAAGAAATGAAAGAATAAGTGGAAGAAGAAAGGAACTTCAAAAGGGGTGGTGAAACTATTACCTCTTCTTTGGGTTCTTCCTTTTGATTTGATCAAAAGGGCTCCTTAGGTTGGAATTATGATCAAAATAAGACCTATAGGTTGTATTGAGGGAATTTGAGAGAGTATTTGGGCAGGGTTTTGTAGAACCAAAAGGCTTTGAAGGTGTGAAGTAATGAGAAGGAGGAGTGCCCTTTTATAAGAGGGGTGAGGGGCACCTTTGGAAAAGCTAGAAATATTAGTTTATAATAAATTCATATTCAGTTTCTAATGGCTAAAAAGTTTATTATTCAAAGGTTAAGGTGGGTATAGGTATAAATCCATTCAACCAATATAATTTAGACAGGTTTGGATCATTATATTAACCTTATCTTATAGATTTAACTCTTAGTTAATTAGTTTGACATTTACCATGTCACTTTGTATTTTTATATTATATAGTTAATAAACTTACTATATACATCCAAGAGACCCCAAAGTGGTCCATTAATGATACACCTATCTTGATATACATCTCTTGGACTAACCTTAGATTTTTAGAAATTTAATATTAATTAATAATATAATATATGTTTTAAAAACTCTTTTATGTCAATTTTGACACTATTCAATAGTTGATTTTTGTGAAACTCTTAACAGATTTATTACTTTGAAAAAAGTCAATTAAATCAACACTAATATGTCATATTATCCTATAAAATTAGTTTAATTCATTAAAAGTTTCAAATTATATTTATTTGGGTATTTATAATATGAATTATTTTAATTTTTCAATATTATAGTAATTACTACATCATCATTGTGTCATAAATAAATTAAGTTATTTAATGTCTAAAAATTATAAATAAAATATAATTATGTAGGAAAGATTTTTATATTTCTAATGAATATTTATAGTCGAAAATTAAACATATATAACCCTATGTAAAAATTGTTTTTCTAAAAGATATATGCTTGTGTCATTTTTGTATTCATTTTAACATAATTAAAATAAAGTGTCCCTATCAACTACAAGTGGCTCCATGGGGTCCCAAAATCGACCCAAAGATGCCTATGGTCGAACATGTATCAACCAATCAGCTTAGGACATGTTTTAAGATAACTTAGTATTATTATAATATTATTTTTTTAACCCTTATTTACCGGATTTACTCTTAACCATGGTAAATAAAATATTTACCGCAGTAATTATTCAAAGTGTCTAAAAATAAAAGTTAACTATTTACACAATTTGAACATCCTGATTAAAAATATGGAATCCATTTTTCCAAATTCAAAACACAGAAGTGGAATAAATTAATTTAAAATTAATTCCCGCTGTTAAAACAAAAAGCGTGTTTTTAAGATATAATAACTATCAAAAGATTGATACTTGTTTATGTTCGATTTAATTGTGAAATTATGTCCAGTGACCAAAATTGTATTAAATTGTAAAAATATATTCTAAATATACTTTAAAACCACTCAAATTCATAATTTATCACTATTAATTATTTTGATTAAAAAAGTTGTTTTTAATTAAAATTTAGTAACTTTCACTATTCATCAAAATATGAAAGTTATCCGAAAAGTACCAAAATTTCACCCTAGGATAAGTTCAATATTCCGAATCCAAAAATGAAGTCCATTTTGAGAGATATAATTTATAAAATTTCAAAAAGTATGTATTACTATTCATAACGGCTAGTTTGATTGGTTGTGGTGTGTGTTAGAACTCGATGTTGCGTACAACACACGCTATTGCATTATTAAAAGAGAAGCATACCATAGAATCTTGGGATGTTTCATTGTAAATTTTTGATGTCCCCAAAGAAAATTTATTTAGTGAAATCGAATATATAAAAGTTTAAAATATTGGATTTAAAAAGGGTTCACTATTAAAAGGTGGTAAAAGTGCACTACTGAAAATGAATTTGTTCTTACATTATGTCTAAGAAACTCATAATATGGATTCTAAAATTATAAGGATTATATAAAGTTTAAAATTTAGTTAATACTATTCATAACCTCTTTTTAACGGCTTGTTTGGTAAGTCATGGTGCGCTTGGACTCGGTGTTGCATGTAGTGCAAGTTATTGAATTATTTTAAAGAAATAACACACTATGAAATCTTTGGGTGTTACATTCTCCCCTCCTTCAATAAATTGTTTCTTCAAAATTTGAAATTGTTCTTCGAAAATAAAAGGTTGAATATATAAATTATGTTTGTGGGAAAACCCACATCGGAAATTGGTTTGATAAAATTTAGTCTTAATAAGAGGAAAGGAGAAATGAAAGGGTCACCACCAAATTATGATCTCTATTCAGAGAACATTGATGGAAATTATAGACATATAATTGGAGGAAAAACTTAAATATTTATAGGTAGTGATGGAGGTCATCAATCACAAACAAGTGTAAAATTGAGGTCCTTAAATTCACCAATCTATGATGATTTTAAATACCATCGGTTCAACAAAACATAGGGTATTAGGATAACACATTTTTTTATTTTAATATCCCTTCACTAAAGTATAATAATTAATTTCTTCATTTGAATAAGAGAAGAAGAAAAATATATACTTGACAAGTAGAGTCTCATCCTTTAGCTAAGTTCTACCACAAACTCATCTTTCACTATAAAAGATAATAGAACTCAAAAATAATATTCTATTTATCCTATTTGTATAGGGTTAAAAAATGAATTTATAATTCATCTAGCAGAACCATTAAAAAAATGACATTATTCAATCCAGGACATCACGTGGGTCAGTGGTAGGTGATACACCCTTGTCGCCCATCGGTTGTGGGTTCAAGTCTCGTGGCCTTGCCGGATGCGACGGGTTGCCGCCCGACCTCCAGGTTGTCCTTTTATGGAAATCCAAAATAATCCAAACTAGAACTATCCAAAATACTTTAGTCCAAAATTTATAAGGAAGGTAATCAAAATGAAGAAAAAAATTTCAGCATAATAACATGTGATCACCTTCATCATGTATTCTTTTAAAACACTGCAACATCTTGAATTACCATAAAACATTATTGATTACTTTCATGATCCCGTATTCCTTAAAGAATAATAGATATACTCCTTCAATCCAAAAATGTTGTAAACCCCAAAAATGATGGAATATGTAAATCATTAATCAGTTTCAAGGTATTCAAGAATATCCAATATAATTTATCCAAATCAATCATGTATTATTCTAAAATCACTACTTCGGTATCAGAACCATATTATGGTTTATCTTTCTCTCAACCATAATTTTTTTTTAAATTTAACCTGCTATTGAGTCACTTTTCTTTGTTCACACAATCTCAAGTCCTTAATGAAATAGTACTACAGTACAATCCTTATATACTCCATAATTATTATAACAAGTACATTGTTGATACAACACTCAAATGACATAATCAACATAATAACTCTAATAATTCCTCTTCATCTGTGGTAGTATCATAACTTGATTATTATCCAATATCATCATTTGCAGCATAGTCTGATTACTGGGACATAGGTTCGCATAGTGTCCAAACTCCTTGCAAATGAAGCATTGTACATTTGAAACCATTTTCTTACCCTTTCAGTCATGCACTTTGTGCCCTTTTCCTTCACACTTATAACAAACTCCCATTCCTTTCAGGCACGTTCCAGGGTGTTTCATCCCACAGTTATCACATATGGGAAAATTCTTCATTCCCCTCTTCCCTTTATCCATCTTTCTATCTTCCATCCTTTTCTTATCTTGCTTCCCTTCAAAGCCATATGACTCATTAAACTCTTCACTTATCTTATCAACACATGATATTATTTCTTCATATGATGATAATACATGCGAGACTATTTCCCTTATAAATTCTGGCATAAGACCATGAAATAAATGATCCTTCTTTGTCTTTGTATCATGTGCATTGCTGGAGTTCTCATTCCTTCTACTGGGCACCATTTCTAAACAATGGCATAGACTATATTAGTTTATGAATAACAATACCTAATACCAAACTTGTAAAACACATAACATAAATTAAATAGTTTATGGATATAATCCATAATCATAAAAATGTCGCCTTTGAGGAAGTATATACTCATAAACCCTTCATAATGGTTTGTAAAAAAAATTATAATTATCCTAAGCATATCCCCCGGGAGTGTCGTAACCAAGAGTGCAGCAAGGCCCGTTTTCGTGCACCAGTTCACGTTCGAGTCTAGCTCAAAGCGGTGTTTTTGGGTTTTACCCCTAGGTACATCTATTTCAGAGCCGCCTCTACATGCTCGTATCCAGACAGGGATGTATTGCTCGGAAAACTCCCAAAATCTATACAATACCATAATTCTAGGAAGTTCTTCTATACTAATCCTCAAATTCCATCTTAAATCTATGTGCTCTAATCAGAGTTTATCTAAATCTAGCTTCCAAGGTTTGTACTAAACTTCCTCTAATACCAACTGTAATGCCCCGACTCCAGTTACCTAGAGTCGGTGCATTATTACATAACATTGGCATGATCACAAGAAAGATCAAATCTTGAAAGACCGATTGGTTTAATATCCTTGGAAACACTAGATATATTAAAAAAGTTTTACATCATAAAAATGAAAACTACAACAACATATTCTCCATAGACCACACTCTTATCCCTTCATACTATCCCTGCAGGTCATTCATAATTTACTTCTTCATATCCTGGGAAAAATAAAACATAGAAAAGGGGTGAGCTCAAATGCCCAGTAAGGATAACAATATAGCGGAAACTTTCATAAATAATAATAAACATTTAAGGCAATGTATAACTAAAACAAAAGCCTTTTACACTTGAACTTCAACATAGTGTGGAAAAAATAAAATTAAATAATGCCATTTACTTATTCACATGGATATTCTACTAATCTAATAATCACATGCAATATCAATAACCACTTTCATAATGATGGAATGCATAATGTCATACTATCATCACCACATAGCCAAGGCATCATGCCAAGACTACAAATAAGATTTTGTCAAGGCCTTGTGCCAAGACACTAGTTTGTCTCATGAGTCCTACCGATGCATCGAGGAGATATATCGGGCTCCACCCGTCACTTAATAAGTCCAATGCATTCCCATATGAAACGTTTTAAACATAAAATAAACCTTCGTATTAAAACTAGCATACGAAATGTCAATACTTTCTCCATAAACCATGAATGGTATAAAAATAACACATCCAGAATAAAACATATCACAAAACCTTCAATACAATACAAATGTTTTGTATCATAATAAATAAACTTCAAATAAGATTAAAATCCATCAAAGGATGTTTACATGGAAGAAAGAAAAACTATTTGAGAGAAATATCTCTTTTCTCGAAATCATTGAAAAGTCACACATTTATAAAGGAAGTAATTTAAAAGAGATTTTTTAATCAAAGTGTCCCATAACACTCTGAAACATTTGAAAATAAATATCATTTTAAAATATTAATGTCCATATAAATAAATCCTTAAAATCATTTTGAAAACATGGACATTAATTAAAATGATTTAGAAAGATAAATCTTTAAAACATTTAAAAATTATGATCTTGATAAAGAGTACCTTTCACAAATTTTTAAAATATTCATTTTGAAATCATTTAAAGTCACATAATTATAAAATAATACATTTACTTTGAAGATATTCTTATAATCTTGTAAGGGAAGCTTCGCGATTTTATAACGGCGGTAAATAGCCGCACCTGCCGTATAAGTTAAAAAAACATTCTTACCTTAAATTTGTCGAAAAGGTTAAAAGTGACTTGTTTGGAAAAGCACGGAAATATTCCTTTCAAAACACATAAGGTTATAAATAACTTTAACCCATTTTCTATTAAATAGTAAAAATGTTTTTAAATACATTTTTAAGGAACATGGATGTGGATGATAAAGAGATCCCAGTAGATAATTACGTATAAACAACCTCAGATAATGAAGAGATTGCGAAATAAACCCTTACTTTGTACTTTTACTTGGTTGAGGGTAGGTTAACCTCCTGTATAATGGTGAAATAATCTTTATTAAATTAAAAAAGAATCATATACATTCATATTATGTCATATATGATCTTTTAACATTACTTTGTTAATAATATCATAGAATTATCGTTGTTTCGGGTGTTAACTTACTCTTTTTCTTATATATGTTTTGTTACGTAAGCCATGTTTTTCATGTATAGGTTGTATCTTATTCATATCCAAAATGATATCAAGTCCTTGAACATTATTTTTCAATCATAAAATGATAATTATACTTGAATGGATACGATAGAGAATGAATCTTGTCGCGTTCGTAGAGACGGTAGTCCGTACTTACGCACGAGCGACAATATCATTATTTTTATATTAAAATAATATATAATTGGCTGGTATATTATATATAAAGAATCATTATCATGTTATATTTATTGTTTACATGAATTATACATCATTATTATATCCATCCAAATAATAATATATTGAATTACAATTACACCACGACGTGGAGACGGTAAGCCGTACGTACGCACGTATGGTGACATGTTATTCAAAGGGTGGAAAGAATAATAAATATGGTTGTTCCATATTTATAATAGCATCACAGTATATATAAGATACTGGAGTTATTATTTTAGAATGGTAATAACAACGAAAGAAGAAGTGGAAGAAGAAAGGAACTTGAAAAGGGGTGGTGAAACCATTACCTCTTCTTTGGGTTCTTCCTTTTAATTTGATCAAAAGGGATCCTTAGGTTGGCTATATGATAAAACTAAGGCCTCTAGGTTGTAGTGAGAGATATTGGGAGAGTATTTTGGCAGGGTTTTTCCGAACCAAAAGGCTTTGAAGGTGTGAAGTAATGAGAAGGATGAGTGCCCTTTTATAAGAGGGGTGAGGGGCAACTTTGGAAAAGCTAGAAATATTAGTTTATAATAAATTCATATTCAGTTTATAATGGATCAAAAGATGATTATTAAAAGGTTAAGGTGGAGATAGGATAAAAACCATTCAACCAATATAATTTAGATAGGTTTGGGTCATTATATTAACCTTATATTTTAGTTTTAACTCTTAGTTAATTAGTTTCACATTTACCATGTCACTTTGTATTTTTATATTATATAGTTAATAAACTTACTATATACATCCAATAGACCCTAAAGTGGTACATTAATTATACACATATCTAGATATAAGTCTCTTGGCCGAACCTTAGATTTTTAGGAATTTAATATCAATTAATAATATAATATGTTTTTGAAAAACTCTTTTATGTCAATTTTGACACTATTCAATAGTTGATTTTTGTGAAACTCATAACAGATTGATTACTTTGAACAAAGTCAATTAAATCAATCCTAATATTTCATATTATCCTAGAAAATTAGTTTAATTCATTAAAAGTTTCAAATTATATTTATTTGGGTATTTAAAATATCAATTATTTTAATTTTTTACTATTATAGTAATTACTGCATCATCATTGTGTCATAAATAAATTAAATTATTTAATGTCTAAAAATTATAAATAAAATATCATTATGTAGTAAATCTTTTTAGATTCCTAATGAATATTTATAGTTTAATATCAAACATATATAACCCTATGTAAAAATTGTTTTTCTAAAAGATATATGCTTGTGTCATTTTTGTATTCATTTTAACTTAATTAAAATAAAGTGTCCCTATCACCTACAAGTGGCTCCATGGGGTCCCAAAATCGACCCAAATATGCCTATTTTCGAAAATGTATCAACCAATAAGGTTAGGATACGTTTAATGTAATTTATTATTATTATAATATTATTTTTTTAACCCTTATTTACCGGATTTACCCTTAACCATGGTAAATAAAATATTTACCGTAGTAATTATTCAAAATGTCTAAAAATAAAAGTTAACTATTTACAAAATTTGAAAATCCTGATTCCAAATATGGAATCCATTTTTCCAAATTCAAAACACAGAAGTGGCATAAAATAATTTAAAATTAATTCTCACTGTCAAAACAAAAAGCGTGTTTTTAAGATATAATAACTATCAAAAGATTGATACTTGTTTATGTTCGGTTTAATTGTGAAATTATGTCCAATGACAAAAATTGTATTAAATGGTAAAAATATATTCTAAATATACATTAAAACCACTCAAATTCATAATTTATCACTATTAATTATTTTGATTTAAAAAGTTGTTTTTAATTAAAATTTAGTAATTTTCACTATTCATCAAAATATGAAAGTTATCCGAAAAGTACCAAAATATCACCCTAGGATAATTTCGATATTCCGAATCCAAAAATGAAGTCCATTTTGAGAGATAGAATTTATAAAATTTCAAAAATTAGGTATTACTATTCATAACGGCTAGTTTGACTGGTTGTGGTGTGTGTTAGAACTCGATGTTGCGTACAACACACGCTATTTCATTATTCAAAGAGAAGCATACCATAGAAGCTTGGGATGTTTCATTGTAAATTTTTGATGTCCCCAAAGAAAATTTATTTAGTCAAATCGAATATATAAAAGTTTAAAATATTGGATTTAAAAAGGGTTCACTATTAAAAGGTGGTAAAAGTGCACTACTGAAAATGAATTTATTCTTACATTATGTCTAAGAAACTCATAATATGGATTCTAAAATTATAAGGATTATATAAAGTTTAAAATTTAGTTAATACTATTCATAACCTCTTTTGAACGGCTTGTTTGGTATGTCATGGTGCGCTTGGGCTCGGTGTTGCATGTAGTGCAAGTTATTGAATTATTTTAAAGAAATAACACACTTTGAAATCTTGGGGTGTTACAATTATAAATGTAGAATTCATGAAATATGTTTACTTTAATACATTATCCTTCTTCTAAATACCCAAATTATCCTTTTACACCATCAAGATATTCAAATGGATAGATCGTTTGGAAAATATCTGGGCAAGGTATTATGTTGTATATACTATTATGATTTCAAAATATATACTTTTCTTATCCAAAAAGATATGTTCTATATTAATTTACTTCATGGAGAGAGTTATTGGTTCTTTTATTTTCTAATAATGAGCTAATTTATTCACCTTTCCATGATTTTAGTGGATAAATAAATCATTGTCCTTGACTAACATAAACCATATTAATTGAAACTTATTGAGTTCATTATATATGAGTATATTATTTATAATCATATGATCTGTATATATATCACACATCTCAGTACGTAGGTACTACTGGTAAATATTCAATGAAAGGATCATAGTTGTTAACTCTAGATATTGTGTCATGTAGTTATACCATGGATCTTTATATGTTTTTAGTAATTGAATATAACTTTATCATTATGTGTGAGTACAAAATTTGTAAGAATAATTATATATCACAAACCTTTTCCACTTGAGTGTATGTTAGTATAAGTGTTTTTACTAACCTCCTAGGGATATCATTAGAGACTTCACCACATTATTTTTCCCATATACATTACCCATTTTATTTTATAATTAATTAATTATTTGGATAGATAATCAAGCGATGTTTCTCAAAAAACATTGGTAGTACATGGATAATAAATTAAAACACTAGATTTCCATTACAATTGAAGAACTAGTCCCCTCCTAAAATACCTTTTTCATTGAGGTGTCTATAGAAATTACCTCAGTTGTGAAGATTTTACCGAAGAATGTAACATTCTACATCGAAAATTCACACTTAATAAAATTAGTATACATCTTATTTATTCTTATTGTCACTAGCATAATCCTTATATCCCCTTCATGTCCATCGTTTATCTTAAATTAAAGTAGGAATACATTAATAAATACAATAGAATTTTTTATGTAATCTCTAAATACTATATCAAAAATTTATATCGAGATTTTAGGTTAATTAGTAGGTCTTAAGTGCATTACTATAAAGTCATAGTGTTCATATCATATATGGTAGGCTATATTTTTCATATATTCCATCACTTACTTTTTTTCTTATATCCTGAATGTGGATCCACCTTTGAGAAGTGCTTATCTACTTGAATATGATTAAATAATTCATAAATCCTTATTAGGATATACATTTTCATTACAATGATCTTATTGAGCTCCTTATATTTGATTTATGTCTGTAGTCATCATTCCTTCACGATGAGAAAATAGTATCTATTTACCCCAATGTGATGCAATATTGAATTTTGAAAATTCTTGTTTAACTCCTCCATTAATATTGGTGGAATCCTATAGGGGTAGTTGGAGATATCACTACTGGAATTCCCACTTTTACCAATGATTATATCCCAACATTTTATCTAAACTGTTGGGAATGGCTATGTATTCCAATGGTTTTCACAAACCGTTGGTATAGAATATTTTATAGAAGCTTTTACCAATGGTTTTGCAAAACCATTGGTAAAGGCCTTATCCATGTCACTTTTTACCAACTATTTACTTAAGCTGTTGGTATAGGCCAAATCCATACCACTTTTACCAACAGTTATTCTCAACCGTTGGTATATCATAAATTGCCAACTGTTTTTAAAAACAGTTGGGAAAGATTAACCCTAAATGCATATCGCGCATCCAGTTCCCCCTCTGCTCGATTGTAGTTCTGCTCTGCGGGATTGGTGCCCTAAATCCAATCTTCCTCCTTCCAAACTTATTCCACATATCAGTCCATCTTCAATCAAGGAATTAATTTCTTCTATGCATCAAATCTGTAAGTGATTCCTTGGTTTTTTTTATGCAACTATGTTTTTTTGTTTTAACTTTTGATTTGGCTGAAAGGGGAGATTTGTGGTCATTAATCATGGTTGTGGGTGGTCATTTAGGATGTAAGATAGTATGACTTCATTTTACTTGATATATCCAATATTATTATTGATTTCTATTCAATTTGATAATGTGTGAAAAGTGATGTTGTTTAATAAGTTGTTATTAATGGTTTTAATAATGATGATATGGTATAAGGGTTCACATGGTGTGTATAATGGTTGACATGGTATCTACAATAATCTATTGTCCTGGGAATGTACATGGGAATGTACATGGGAATGTACACACAGTACATGACTTGGATAGACATGTAAATATACATGGACAATCCCTTATGCTGAAAATTATGTTTGGCCAAATGGGGTACTGAAATCGTCCCATTTACACATGGCTTTGTTTCATGGGTATGTCCACATGATGTGTTGGTCATACTATAGAGTAGGTAGTAATGAGCTTAGTCAAAACACTTTCATCCCTGAAATTCCAGACTACATGGTTAAATGAAAAAACCCATGTTCTAATGACATGCCTAACATGATTTCTAACTCACCTCACCTAAAAATAAACTAGAACACTTGTAAAATGCAAGATTTCATCCTAAACATACAGTATATCATTGGTTAAATGGAATAAATCATCTTCATTGCTGAATTCCATACACATATTTAGAAAACACCATCATTCATGAACATCACTGTAATGTATAGGCTTTTTAGAAAACAACTATCCCTTAAATTTCATAAAATTACAGTAGGAATTGATTTAAAGTTTCCATGTTTATAGGTGGAATATTTTTATCTTTGGATAATATATTCTCATAATTATGGAGTGAAACCCCATTTGGTGTTTTGAGGTCCACCCAGGACAACCGCCCTTTTTCCTGGACCCAGGACAACCCCCCTCCTTCCTAGACCCTGGACATCCCCCCCCCCACCCTCTTCTCTGGACCTCGGACAACCCCCCACCCTCTTTCATGGACCCTGGACAAACCCCCTCCTCCCTGGACCCCAGACAGCCCCCCACTAACCTTTCTGGACTTAGGACAACCCACCCTCAAAAATCATGATTGTGTGGTTAAAATATCAAGAGGACCATGGGATTATTATTCTTCACACAATTTAAGTTGTTTTGATCGTTCCTTTTGTGAACACAAATCTCATGATCCACTTTATTTCACTCCCAAAAATCATTATTCATATGTGAGATAAAACACAATAGAACTTGAAGGTCCCTCTCTAATGAGTGGCCATCTGGGTTTGAGTCACTAATGAGTGGCATCCTGGTTTGGGATGACACAATTTCTGGATATGCTTTTTATAGGTGTTTCTAATCAAATCCATACCTATAAATATTGAAGGTCCCTCTCCAAAATCAATTAGGACATGATTAAATGAATACACCCTACCAACCTATGATCTATGTCCCCAAACCTAGGATCCTTTAATCTATGGTTAAGGTGAAACATGATGAGCCCATAACTACTTTTGATGTGATCCTCATCTAACTCCTCATCCTGATCTCCCTGAAGAAGATAATGTATAAAACTCATGTACACCCAACGAGACCCTTAAGGATTATGTATTCCTTGATCCAGTTACAATTTCTTTCTGGGAAATCCTTGAATATCATCATTACAAATTCTGTATCTTATTTTCTTATATACACTGCATTTTGTTGTGTTTCATAATGTAATTCTCATATAGAGTAATGTGTCTGTTATTCTTTTATATAAAGTAAACAATTTCATTTACATAAATATTTTTTTATTGAACGTCAATATTATTGAATTGTTTTGAAATGACTTGTTGCAATTTTGTTATAGAATGGATAGAAGATGGATGTACGAAACTGATTTGAATTCATCCAATTTTCAAAATAATTTGAACAGCTTTTTAAATTTTTCATTTGACAAGGCTTCAAATAGTGGTCGCATACACTGCCCATGTTCTAATTGTGTTGGAAGACATTGGTTGAGTCGTGAATTAGTTAGCTATCATATAACCAAATATGGTTTCCAAAAAAACTATTAAGTGTGGTATCACAATTGAGAGAAAATGGAATCTCAAAATTTTGATGATTCAAATGATAGGACTGAATTGGAGAGTTTGATATATGATCATTTTCCATTTATACGGCATCATGAGACGGAAATGATGTCCAGCCAACAAGATTTCGATACAAGCACACATGACGTATCCAGTGAAAATGATGATGTTGATAGGTTGAAAAAATTGAATGATGCTGCAATGACTCCAGTATATCAGTATTGTGGTAAAATGAAAAAGTTGGAATTTTTAATCTGTTTGTTTCATGGGAAAACTATTTTTGGGATTTCAAATACTGCAATCAATTAAATTCTTACCTTCTTGAAGGACTTAATTCCAGACGATGTAGATATTCCCTCAAACCACTATATGGATTGGAAGTTATTTGATGATCTTGGATTCTCAAAAAAATAATGCTTTTTCTGAATGATTACAACTTATTTTGGGAGGAAACTACATAAAGAAATGATTGTATAAAATGTAGAACCTCCCAATATAATCCAAAAGATGATGGAACACCATCATGTGTAACACAAAAAGTAATGTGGCACTTTCCATTGATCACTAGATTACAAAACCTTTTCATGTGTGATGAAATATTAGTAAAAATGTGATGGCCTGACACCAAGAGAAAAAAGAATAATAAAGAGTTGGTTCACCCTACATATTGATTTTCCAGGTTGTTATTTGATGCTCGATATCCTAAATTTGAAGCCAACATACCTAATGTGAGATTGGGTCTTTCATGTGATGTTTTTAATCCATTTGGGAAGATGCTTACTTCAAACAACACATGGCCAGTTTTCGTACACATTTATAACCTTCCCCCATGGTTGTGTGTGAAAAAGCCTTACAATTTCTTCAGTATACTGATATATGGCCCTTCTGATCCAGGCAATGATATAGATGTATACATGAAAACTTTAATAAAAGATTTGAAACTTATTTGGGATGTGGGTGTGCCCACATACGATGCATGTTCGAAAAACATATTTCAGATGCGTGGTGCTCTTATGTGGACGGTCAATGATTTTCCTACTTATGCAATGATGTCTGGATGGATCACAAAAGAAAAATTGTCATTTCCTATTTTTATGAAGAGTACTTGTCCGAGAAGACTAAAATATCTTCATAGTTTTAGTTACATAAAACATTGATGATTCTTGCCAATGAACTATCCACATAGAAACATTATTCGAAGATTTTATAATACCATGGAGACTGATGATCCACCTCATTGTATGTATGGAATTGATCTGCTTAATGAATTAAAAGCTTTCAGTTATTCATTTCTGAAGGGTTTAATGAAATCTAGAAAGAGGAAAAATGTTTCCAATGATTCCTGTTACAATTTGAAGAAGAATATTATAATCTTTGAGTTTTCGTATTGGTAAACCAACTTGTTATTTCATTTCTTAGACGTAACACATATTGAAAAGAATATATGTGAAATGTTTCTTTCGATTCTTTTAAATGTCAAGGGGAAGACAAAAGATGATATATGATCTTGGCGTGACTTGGTAGATTGGGGGATCATACCAAAATTGCATCATGTCTGTATCAGTGAAAATAAATGGAAAGTTCCATGTGGTTCTGATGTGATGACGCTTGTAGAAAAAAATAAATTTCTTATAACTGCTAGAGACTATTAATTTTCCTCATGGATATTAAAGCAATATATCAAAACAGGTCAACAGAAAAGAGTTGAAGCTAAAATCTTTTAAGACTCATGATTATCACATCCTTTTGCATGAGTTTATTCCAAAAGAAATCCTTAATCTCCTATACAATAATGTAAGAGTCTCAGTTATTCGGTTGTTCTATTGGTTTAGAGATCTTTGTGCTAATAATTTTTCCAAATCATTCTTGAAAAAATTGTTGGTATAGACACCATTAATTTTGTGTGAGTTAGAGAAAAGATTCCCTCCATTATTTTTTACATCAATGTTGCAACTGACTGTCCATATTCTGACAAAAATACTTCTTGGAGGACCAGTTTCTTTCCTTTGGATGTATCCAACTGAAAGAAACATGTACAAATTGAAATCATATGTTCGGAACTAGAATTATCCTGAAGTTTCTATTGTGAACGGTTACTTGGCTCAAGAATGTATGGATTTCTGCTCAATGTATTTGTCTGATCTTACTATGAGAATAAATATACCAGTGAGAATTGAAGAAGAACTATATGAGCAAATTGAACTCAGTTTTCCATCACTTCCTCAAACATGAGGAATTACAGGATCATATACATTGACGACATTAAGACTTGAAGAGCTAGAGATGGCACATCGCACAGTGTTGTTCAATTGTGATTTGTTTGATGAGTATATCAATTAAGTAAATTGTACATGTATCTCTTATCTTATCTATTGTAATTTAAAATATTTTTTAAACTATTATTATTTTAATCTACAGGGAATATAAAGAATTGATATATAGAAAGTATCGTTCTTTATATTTGATAAAGAAAGAGACTTTGCATAGCCAAGGGTTTTCCGCTTGGTTGAAATAGAAGGTAAAAATATTTCTTTAATAACTAAATAAAAATAATATTTAATTATGTTTATTATTTGTTTATATTTCAGGTATCGAGTTTGCCTGCAGACTCTATTTTTTAGGAAATAAGAGCTTTGGATTTTTTTCCTAATACAATGGTTTATGCTTGTAAATCATTTGTGATCAAGCGATACAAATTTATTATCCCTGAACGAGAAAGAAACATGGTAACATAGCATGATGATGTTATACTGACTGCCGCAAAAAGACTGTTATGCCATTTCATTAGATAATAAACCTTATTATGAAAATGTATCTTATTATGGAGTCATGGAGAAAATAATAATTTTGGATTATAACTCGCATGGTCGAGTCACAATGATGAAATTTCAATGGTTTGATTCAATGATGAGGCAAGGAACCTTTATTTATGATTTTCGATTTCGAGTTATTGACATGACTTTCACTCCTTCCACTAATGAACCGTATGTATTGGCATCATTGGTGAAACCTGTTTTTTATGTCAAAGATCGGTGTCATCCTAAATTTAGTGTAATTATTGAAGCAAATCCCAGAAATGTTTTTGATGATGGTGATGATGAAGTTGACACTATCCCTACTGCAATTGGAAGTAGTCTATTTATTACTTATGATGACTCCAATAGCTCAATTTTGAGAGTTTATTGTGAACCCAAAGTTGTGGTGGGAAATATATAGAATCATAAAATCGTGTTCTCACATACATGTTTCACCTACATCATTCAGAGTCTATTTCCTAATACTTACCTTCAAACCACCATAAATATTCTGTTTTCTTATGGTTTTTTTATCAGAATGGTTTTTCTATATGTTTTTTTTGGGATACAAATTTTTTATCTGTTTCTAAGTACATTTGTATTTGTTTTCATTACAAGAAATGTCACCCATTGAAGAGATGCATCAGAAAAAGATGATAGAAAATAATCGTCGCATGACACAGATGGTAGTTCCTCTACTCATCCCTGTTGTGAGTATTTTATTTCAAATATATATATTTCAATAACTTATAATATCATGTGCTTACTTTTGTGTTAAACTTTTTTTCTAGATCCACCCTGAGATGAGAGATATTAGATGAGGAGCCTGATATTACTCCCAGTACAGAGGCTGGTGGTAGGAGGGGGTGGTGTTAGAGTTAGACAATCATCTAGTGGTCCTGGTACTGAGCCTGGTGGTACGAGGTCTTATGGCGAGAGAGTTAGATGATCCACTTGTCATACCCAATTAGACTACGCCCCTACCACAGACGTATCTTCTACACCCCATTTTGATCCTGGTGTGTCTTTAGGGACACATAGGATATTTATGCCTCTGATGTTTTCACTACCAGTTGTCCAGACATCTATGACATCATCTTTTACTTCTGGTTCATTATCTCTATGCTATTATATTCCACCTTCTTCGACTCATACTTAGACAGAGTATGTGGCTAAGGAGCATACACTAAGGGACACTGACCCTGTATAGGATATTCCTTCATCTTCTTTACATCCAGTGACGCCCATTGATCCGACTACCACATGTATATTTATATAACTCTAACAAATTTTTATACCAAAATTTATTTTTATTATAACTTGTACTGATTTTTTTCTTTAATAATAGATTCATCTACTGATAGGAGGAGGGGGAGGGGAATACTCGCTTGCATGCATTATGGAATAGCCAGACACAGTTGATGGTTGAATACAATGATGATTGACAGATTATTGATAAATCTGGGAAGCAATGTCGGAGTTTTTTGGCGACGCTAGCCAAATAATCCGACATCATTCCGGTCAGCCCTCTCTCTTGGAGACATATACCACACAAAGTCAGGGATTATGTATGGGTACAAATATGGGTTAAAATCTAATGAATTTAATGTAGTAGTTTTTTTATTTATATGAATTGATCTATTGGGTGTTAGCTTCGGTTTAACTTCCCTGATGGCGAAGGTGCACAACCAGCACATTTAAATGAGCTAGGATAGATTTGGAAAACTTATAAGTATGAGTTGTATGTTGGATGGTGTGATAGAGTGGGCATAGATTTGGATACAATATCTATCGTGGATGACTTCCCGATAGAGCAATATCTCCAAATGATTACCCATTGGGTGACTGCAAAATTTAAGGTATTAATCCCATTTGAGGTATTTAAATGATATTTTTCATATTTTGCATTAATATTATATTATTTATTATTAAATATTATTTAGGAATCTTCTTAAAAAAACATTTATTCGAAGAAATACCTCCACACTTTTGGGTGCACTACTATGTTTAATCATGAGAGGTAGATGGTATGATATAGTTGTTTATAATTTTTCTTTATGACTAGCCCTTTTTGTTGTTTCCTACTTAAATTATGTGATTTATTGAATATTGATTATATGATTATACTTTAACTTTATATTTTTTCAATTTCATTATAGAAGCACAAATTGAATATTGAAGGACATCTCCCTCGAGCAAAATTGTTTTGCTCGAGTAGAAGGAAAAAAAGATGGAATTATGGTTAACGAACTGACCTAAGAAAAGATTATATGTTTAAATTTGTTTATTTAAAAGTTTAATATGTATTTTGAAATTTAATAATCTATTAATATTTTTAACAGGCTGCTTTAGAGGCCCTTGATGCTCAGGAGCCTAACAATTTAGGGTCACACGATCATTTATATCAGGTTTTGGGAGATGAGCACTCTGGTTGAGTACGCTGCTGATCTGGTAAGAATATAGTCCCCATTAGGTATTGGTCCTCTCCAGGTATCCATTCTAGTACCACCAAGTTGGATCAGGTCAAGGAGCATGCAAGACATTCTGATAAAACGGTCAGAGTTAGAAGAACATGTTCAAATGAGGGACAAAGAATTTATGAAACTGATCAAAGATTTATCTTCATCACTTCCACCAGAGGCCAGTGTGGATTGTCAGACATATATGTCATCGATGGGTGCATTATCCAATACACCAGTCAACAGTTCTGTTGGCAGTTGAGATATGACGTTCTTGGTGATGATGAAGATGTTGAAGAGGATGAGAGTGAGGATGAGGATGAGGACGAGGAAGAGTATGGGGCCAAGGGTGAGGATGGGGCCAAGGATGAGCATGGGGATGATTATGAGGATGACAACAGAGATAGATATGACAACGAGGATGAGGCTGATGATGACAGTGGTGATGGTGATGGTGATCAGGGGTAGATTGATCTATTACATTTTTGAATGTTGTATAACTCTTTATTTTTTAACCTAGTTTTTCAACCTGGTAAGGAAATTTTTTTAATTCAGTATAACTCTTTATTTTTGACCAAATATGGAAGCCTAATGATGTTATAGTGGTTTATTGTTATTTTGGGGCTTGTTCTGAGCTCGGAACCCCAGTCGGTGTAGAAAAAAACTATGCCTCACGGTTAGTAAAAAAATCTAAATTCTTCGCACAAGGTATCTACAAACCATATAGGCTTATATATTAGAATCAATGTGCATGATTTTCCCTAACCTTTCACCAGGTGATGCACATCATGCAGAATGTGTATAGTTTTAGTATAAGATATTATCATTGTTGTTGCAGGATTTGCCTAACAGGCATACAGAAAACCAACAAAATGCATTCGGATTGTGTTGATACATTATAAAATAGATTCATTGGACATTTGTGACATGTAAGAGTCAACCCCACATTGATATGAGGCACGTTTTTGTCCAGTACCACTCAACGTGTCTCACCTTTATTTGAAATGATCAACATTTTATGTGAAAACAACAACTGGAATACATAAAAAAACCATACACATTCAGATTATGTTGATACTTTAGGAAAATGATCCATGAGACATTTTTGATGTGTACGAGTCATACCTACATCAATATGAGGCACGGTGTGGCTGGTACCACTCTAAGTGTCTCTCTTTTGTTTAAAATGGACATCATTTTAAGCGAAAACAAAAAATGGTATATGAAAAACTGACCAAACACATTCTGATTGAGTTGATACATTAGGAAAACAATCCATGAGTCATATGTGATGTGTAAAAGTAAACCCTGCCTTAATCTGAGGCATGGTGTGGTCGGTATAAGTCAAAGTGTCTCTCTTTTGTTTAAAATGGACACCCTTTTAAGTAAAAAAAATTGGAATACAGAAAACCAACCAAACGTACTTGGATTGTGTTGATACTTTAGTAAAACTATCCATGGGTCATATGTGACATGTATAACTCAAACCCGCCTTAATCAGAGGCACGGTTTGGCCGATACCACTCAAAGTGTCTAACTTTTATTTTAAATGGACAACATTTTAAATGAAAACAACAACTACCATACAGAAAATGGACAAAACGTATTTAGATACTATTAATACTTTATCACAACAATACATAGAACATATTTTATGTGTAGAAGTCAACCCTGATTCAATCCAAGCCATGGTGTGGTCGGTACCACTCAATGTGTCTCACCATTATTTGAAATGATCAACATTTTAAGTGAAAACAACAACTAGCAAATGGAAAACCAACCAAATGCATTCATATTGTGTTGATACTTTAGGAAAATGATCCAAGGGACATTTTTAATGTGTTAGAGTCATCCCCACATCAATCTGAGGCATGGTGTGGCTGATACCACTCTAAGTGTCTATCTTTTGTTTAAAATGGACAATGTTTTAAGTAAAAACAACTGGCATACATAAATCTGACCAAACATATTATTATTGTGTTGATACTTTAGGAAAACGATCCATGGGACATTTTCGACATGTAGGAGTCAACCCAGAATCAATCTGACGCGCGGTGTGGTCAGTACCACTCTAAATGTCTCTCTTTTGTTTAAAACAGACATCATTTTATGTGAAACAACAACTAGCATACGGAAAACCAACCAAACTCATTTATATTGTGTTGATACTTTAGTAAAATGATACATGGGACATTTGTGACATGTATGAGTCAACCTCGCATCAATATGAGGTACGGTGTGGCCAATAAAACTCTATATGTCTCTTTTTTGTTTAAAATGGACATCATTTTAAGTGAAAACAAGAACTTGCATACGTAAAACCAAATAAATGCATTCATATTGTGTCGATACCTTAGGAAAACAATCCATGAGTCATATGTGATGTGTACGAGTCAACCTCGCCTCAATATGAGGCACAATGTGGCGGGTATCACTCAAACTGTCTCTCTTTTGTTTAAAATGGACACCCTTTTAAGTAAAAATAATTGGCATATGGAAAACTGAACAAACATATTTGGATTTTTTTATATTTTACGAAAATGATCCATGAGTCATATGTGATGTATATGAGTCAACCCCACCTCAATTAGAGGCACAGTGTGGCCGGTATCGCTCAAAGTGTCTCTATTTTGTTTAAAATTCACACTGTTTTAAGTAAGAACAACTGGCATATGGAAACCAAACGTATTTGGATTGTGTTTATACTTTAGGAAAATGATCCATTGGTCATATGTGACATGTACAACTCAAACCCACATCAATATTATGCATGGTGTGGCCGGTACCACTCAAAGTGTCTCACTTTTATTTCAAATGGACAACATTTTAAGTGAAAACAACAACTGGCTTACGGAAAACAACCCAAACGCATTCTGATTGTGTTGATACTTTAGTAAAATGGTCCATGGGACATTTTTGACGTGTATGAGTCAACCCCACATCAATATTAGGCACAGTATGGTCATTATCACTCTAAATGTCTTTCTTTTGTTTAAAATGGACATCATTTTACGTGAAAACCACAAATGACATACGGAAAATGGACCAAACATATTAGGATTCTATTGATACTTTAGTAAAACTATCCATGAGTAATTTTTGAGGCGTATGAGTCAACCCCTCCTCAATCCGAGGTTCATTGTGGCCAGTACCACTCATAGTGTATCACCTTTATTTGAAATGATCAACATTTAAAATGAAAACAACAACTGGCATACGTAAAACCAACCAAATGCATTCAGATTATGTTGATACATTGGGAAAATGATACATTGGTAATTTTTTACATGTGAGAGTAAACTCCACCTCAATTCAAGTCACGGTGTGGTTGGTAGCACTCTAAGTGTCTCTCTTTTGTTTAAATTGGACACTATTTTAAGTAAAAATAACTGACATACTAAAAACCCCCCAAACATATTAGGATTGTGTTGATAATTTATAACCACAATACATGGATCATTTATGATGTGTACGAGTCAACTCAGCCTCAATATGAGGCCTGGTGTGGCCGGTACCACTCATAGTGTCTCACTTTTATTTGAAATGGACAACATTTTAAGTGAAAACAACAACTGGCATACGGAAAACAAACCAAACACATTCATATTGAATTGATAATTTATGAAAACGATCCATGGGTTATATGTGATGTGTACGACTCTACCCCTCCTCAATCCGAGGCATGGTGTGGCCAGTATCACTCTAACTGTCTCTATTTTGTTTAAAATGAACATCATTTTAAGTAAAAACAACTTGCATACGGAAAACCAACCAAACATATTCGGATTGTGTTGATACTTTATCAAAATGATCCATGGTCCAACCTCACACAATCCAATTATCATGTGAGGAAATCCTACCCATATTCTAAAACACATGACATTTAATACGCCAAGTACAACTATATTCCCTTTGTCACACAACCTCATTGATACACACCCATTATCATCATCACTAAGTTCAAGGACACCCACCCCAAACCATGACATTATATTTTTGTTTGGTTGAATTAATTTATTAATTTCTTTATTTTGGGTTATTAGCTTCTAATTTCTAAATTCAATTGTGTATGTGTTATTAAAAATGCAGTTTTGTATGTATTATTAATTCTGTATCACATATAATTAGGTATTTATCTTTTTAATGTATTGTATTCATAATTGATTATTAAATTATGTATCCTTCTAATTATCAGTTTTCAATTATGTATCCTTATTATGTATTGTATTGTATGTATTCTGTACAATTCACACAACAACAGACAGAGTAGGCTGATGTGTGAATTGTATAGAAAAACCTATACTAACGGTTTCAAACCATTGGTATAGGTTCTGTATGTTTTTTTACCAACGGTTCTGAACCGTTGGTACAAAACCTTTACCAATGGTTTAAACTGTTGTTATAGTGGTGAATGGAAGACTAAAAAATATATTCCACTGATTTTGAAACCGTTGGTATATGTGTTGTATAAGAACTCTATGCCAACAGTTTTATAAAATTATTGGGATAGAGTAGATTTCTTCACATATACCGACAGTTTATCTCAAACCTTTGCTATATGATTATTGTCATAGCTTACTGGGCTACAGTTTCTAAAACCATAGGTATGATTTATACCAATGGTTCTCCACCCTATACCAATAGTTTTCAACCATTGGTATAACTTAAATTTCCAGTAGTGTATGAGTGGATCTGACTATAATCTATTGTAAAAACTTTACCTCATAATATGGGGGATATATGTGTAATTTTTTAGTAAGTACATTAGTAAATTATATCATATTATGAATTTTTTCATGTTTGAATATTTTTATAGCACATCCATTGGGGATAAAAATTCTTCTCTAATGGGTATTAATACCCACACCATTTTTATATTTTTAAAATAAAATTCACAATCTTCCATGAATTTTATTGGATCATGGAATAGTTTGAAATATAAAAAATAGATTTCCAATTATAGATAGTTTTTTTGATCTTTATATAATGAGATCCAATCCATGATCAACATATCAACAAATTCTACTATGGGAAGGTTTATACGTGTCAATAGAATCATATTAAATTTGAATATACCTAAAGAAGTGTCTAACTCTTGGTTTTCAATGGTTTCGCTACAAGGTATTTTTGTTGATATCTCTACTTTAAGGTATTAGGTAGGTGATTCATTAATTCTAAAAACTTTTAGGATATAAAGAAATGTGTAGAACCAGAATCAAATATATTTTTCTCTATTATTGGGTGAATAACAATTTTTCCATTTATGACCCTATTTGCATGCTATACATAATTAGTGGTAATGGTATAAGCTTTCCCTTTATCCCTCATCTTTTGTGGTTCATGATGTTGATTACCCAAAGAGACCCTTGGTTTAATGAACTACATAGAATAGTTTTGATGATGCTCTTAGTTGAATCATTGAACCTTTGGTGGTGTATTGGTAGTTTCCATCTATTAATCTATCATGTTATATAGTTTATTCATGTATCTTCAACAATCATTTTCTTAGAATACTTCCCACTGATACGTAAGTAATTTCTTATTCCCATTGAGGAAATTTATATTATGCTTGTTTACATAAATTTTACATGTGTATGTTTTTATCTTTATTCTCCATTATTACTGGATCCCCTATAATGAAACTATATTAATCTCTTCATATCTTCATTTTCATTGGAAGATTTTCTAAAATCCATCTCTTCTTTAAGAGAAAATAAAACTAATTCTTCATAACTCCAAATATCTTTGATACATAGATCAATTCAGAGATGTTTTTTAACTAATAAATAAGTGATTTAATTTTTTATCTTTGTGGATAAAAAAACTCTATATATACATTGAAATACATATGAAAATTTCCTTGTGATCCAAGATAGATTAAGTCTTCTTTTTCTTAAGATCTATAAATTCTCTCTATATATTTCCTCAACGATTTTGACATAAATACTTATTATGGAATATTTTACTAAGAAAATCCCATTACATTTCCTCCATTTCAAATTTAAAATGTGTTTTATAGATCAAAAACCACTATTATTCATATTATAAATCTAAAAGAAAGAAGGATAAAGATACTTTTTCTTACTCTAAGTAGTGGAGAATAGAAAATATATTTTCCATTGAGTTAACCCACTATCCTCTAACAAGTTCATAAGAGGTTCCACTAAATGTCAGTTGTCATTTTCGTATAGAGGACATGATAGACAATATCATATTATTGGGTGAAGGTAAACATTACACATGGATTAGGTTACTATTTATAGCCTGATATAGATGGGTACATACAACCATGATGCTTTGAACTATACCACCCATTATATTTGTAGGGATGTTAAAAAAATCATCTCACTAACCCTCACATGGATTATTATATTGGTTTCTATATATATATATATATATATATAATTTTTTAAAATAAATAATGTTTGAATAAACCATATGTCAAAAAGTGTGAATAAATAATTTATTCCCATGTGATGATCAATTATAAAGTCATATCCTATGGGATCACTTTGTTTAACCATTAATTTTTCTCAAATTATTCTTGTATGATCATATACATTATTATGTTAAAACATTTACGGATGTAAATTCTTTATCCTGATATCCTTCATAATGGGTTTTAATGAGAATGTAATGACCCTGACATTCATTAATGAAAATTCCACATGATATAATAAAATGTCTTATTATGTAAAATTCTTATAGAAAATGTGAAATTATTTGGTTTTATGATTTTGGATTTTAAAATACCATTAATAATTTTAATTGTTGCTAATATGTATGTTGAATAGTGATCACTTGATTACTACAAATATATGGCTTTATCAAATCCAATTTACTCTGACAAAGGAAAAGATGACCTCATCTAGTAGACATTCCCCATATGAAACCCATTTGTCAGAGCTCAGAAAGAAGGTGGCATCATTGGGATTCTCTCTTGACCAAGACCAAGTCGAGCTTCAACATGTTAAGATCAAACAGAACCGCCTACGAGAGAAGTGTATGTTGATAGGGATTACCCCTCGAGCAATGTTATCTGAGCCACCCCAAGAGTCTTTCACCATTTCACACCTTACTCTTTAGTATTGTGATGGTATTATAAGGTGCTATGTAACAATACCCGAGTACTACTATTATGTGCATTATTTTTTATAGAGAATAAACATTCATTTTATTATTGTTACTTTGTAAATAGTTTTTAAAGTGAAAATAGTAATTTTAGTTAATATTCAACTAAGAAATCTATTTGGATGAATTAAGAGATTTTTTAATTAAATAATATTTTAATAAATTATTATTATTATTATTAAATAAATTTTCATTGAGTAAAAATGATCGTATAATTTTATGAATGCAATTGTAATTTTTATTAAGGTTTGTAAGCTGTTTTTTGTAAAAACCCATGAATTTTAGATAAATGCCATTTTTTATTTTAATAGTAAAATTAAATATATTTATAAAATTATTTAATTAAATTTAATATTATTTTTAGAATCAGGACATTGAAATTATCCAATGGTGAATTTTTCAATATTTTATGAGACAATCGAATTTTTGGGTAAAAATTAAATACCGTTTAAATATATAATGTGTTTTATGACATCATAATGACCCAATAGTGATGTAATAAAATACAATAAACACTATTTTCGGCCAATATATCTTTTAACAGTAAAATAATGTTATTTTATATTTTATTTATTTTACAAAGATTTAGTGGACCCTTCAAGACTTATAAAACATTTTTTCTTTTCAAATTGTTTTCCTTGAGAGTGTGAATCACCTCCACATAATCAATCATATTATTTTAAGATGTTTGGGAATTGGAATTATAAAATATTGTTTTCCACTCCCCTTTTGTAAAATACATGGGTAAAAACTAAGGGTTGGTTTTTGGTTTTGATTAGTTTAATGTGTTGTGTCCCAAAACTAAATAATAAAGAATTCCCTCTCCTTTCATATATAAACCCACCCAATCTACCACTTCCTCTTCACTCAAAGCATTTGGTATTCATCCAAACTCGTCCCTCAACTCTCTATAATCCTTCCAAGTCACCCCAAGATCACAATAAGCCTCTATCAATCCTCTTACAAGCCTTTGGGATCACACTTCCAAGTAAGGGATTCCTACCATTCTCATTTTATCAAAGTTTATTAAAAAATTTATGACCTTTTTTCAATGTTAAATGTTGGGGTATGATTTCACACTTCCCCATACTTCCTTATATATGTTTAAATAATGATATAATCCTTTATCTCTAATTAAATTTCCCACATGTACACCTACTACCATACCGAAATTCCCTAAGGAATCTCTCTCTCCTCATTTACATTCAAGCAATTATTATGTTTTATGTATATAAATTACATTAATTATGTTGGGACATGTATATATATGAACCCATTACTATCCATTTCATATAAATATTATGAGACACCCCTTTCTCTCTCATCAACCATTTTTTACGAATTCTTTTGTCATGTCATAATGTTGCCGAAATTGCACCGTGATTTTTCTCAAACCAAAGTCATTGTGTAGTGAATACCATGCCAATTAATTTATCAAGGGTATTCAAGTTTATACACATTTACATATTGATTATATAGTTTCATATATTAATTCCAAATTCCTTTCTCATGGAATAAATGATGGTGTTTAATTATGCCATGTTATATGATCCATGTGAAACACTTATGCATGAAATGAAATGTTTAAGAAGGGTGTGCCCTGATAGTGATCCAATAAATTGGGTAAAGTATAGTATCATTATATGTCACGTGAAATGATTATTTACTCATTATAATTCAATTGAAATGAGGGTTTACTCGTGCTTCATATGCAATGAGGGTTTACTCATGCACCATGTACAATGAGTATTGGCTCGTGCTAATTCCATGTTATGTGTTGTCTTCACATTTCCATGTTATGATAATCATGTTATATCATGACTTTATGTTCATGTTTCCTTTGTTATCCATTTATATGACAATTTCCTAACATGTATTGTATTCTTCATGTTATACCTTGTTTACTTCCTTACTGGGCTTTATAGCTCACCCTTTTCTTATGCATGTCCTCCGGTTATCCCATACAATGTTAAGTATGAGGGAATGTAGTGGTCATGTAAATAAAATATTCAATAAAATGTTGCATTATATGTTTTAATTTGTTATGTAATGTTCCTAATCCCCGAATACACTAGACCTATGAATCATATTTTTGTATCAAGTGAAGGATTTATGTAATAAACTATATTAAGTGTGTAATAAAAAATAGGGTTGTTATAGGGAATGTGAGAAACTAAATCATATACCCTAGGAGTGTCAAACAAGTTGTGTAGTAAGTACCAATACCCATTCCTAGGTTAAAGAACAGGTTAATACCCAAAAAACCATTTTTGGGTAAATTACTCATAGGTTCATCTAAACCATAACCACATCCACTATTATTATCTAGAGAGGGATGTCATTTATTAGATTCCACACATTTCTTTACCAAAATTTAGGACGATTTCTATTATTTAGACTTATCCATTGGATTTTGTATAATATTTTATAGTCATAATACCCAAAATATATAAACTCTTTTCTGATACCAAATATACCAAACCAAACTATTCATACAAGACAATTACATCATTTTTAGATAAATAACATAATAATCATATATTCTAGAATCAAATTGCATAGTAATATTGGAAAATTAGGGGCATACATAGATTTTACAGAATAATTTTTTTTTATTTTACTCCATCTACATAGTCAAATTAAAATCTCTAATGTTCTTCATAGTACATGCATTCAACTAACAATATACATAACATAAGAGTTAGGTAGAAGCCTAGTAAGGGGAGGAATATCCTAAAAGGAATAAAAGACACATATACATAGTACATGAGTGAAACAAATCATCATTATCATATCATAATCATGGTAACATCATCATTATAATTATGGAATCATTTAGAAATTAATGGAATGTGGAATTTTCATATAGAATAAAACATCAAAACATATTTATCATGTTCCACACATAGTTTAGAACAAATATCGCATCATATTCATGAATCGTATATGTTAATAAATCCTAACATCATAATTATGAACATTGATAAAACCATGTCCATTTATTATAAATATATTATGATGAGATATATCACATTACAAAATGCATTGGAGGTTTATATAATTTTGGCCCCCCTTGTCACATCATAAAATGACCATAATCACATAGGCCATATAGATAGGGGATATATTATAATGATGTACATAAAGTAAAATAATGGAACCATAATTTTTTTCATAAGGGTTTTGGGAATGACATAACAGTGAAAAATATTTAAGGATCCCAAAATAAGAAGTTAAAAATAGTTTTGTGCCCCAAATGTTTTCATCAATTACCATAGTTCATGGTGAAATGTATAAATGTTTTTACAAAAGAATGAATGATAGGTTTTGGTAACAGGGTCCTTTTCAAAAATCATTATAGGTTGGTTTGAAATCATATATATGAATTAGATTAATTAATATAAATAGAATATAAAAATTTGAAAAATAGTTAACTATATTTTCAATGTAATAGAGAAGATTCCATGTATAAAATAAATGTAAATAACTGATAAACCCAAAAGGATATGGGTTCAAGAATCCCCATTCCTTAGACCCAGATTTATATTTTTTACTTTTCTGCCTCCTATAAAAAGAATTTAGCTTTGATAAAACATGGAACTCTAATTGAATTATATTCATTTTTTACCAATTACTAATTTATAATCGTATAAAATTATTTATTAATTACATTTTATAAAGGTGGAACGTTTTTATATTATATATTCCTTAAAATATATCATCTTTGTTTAAATTAGTGAACTTGTTTTTTTATAATTACATTAATAAGATTAAATATAGAATATAATAATTACACATATTTATAAATTTATATATTATAAGAACTATTTTTATAGAAATCCAAAATGTTTTTTATATGATTATAAATGGAAATTTCCCTATTAGTGGTTAGTCGACTATTTATGAGACTCTGTCTAAAGAGGAAGAGAGATATGTATAATATATAAATACGCCAAAAAATTATATTATTAAACTAGGTTAGTATCAAAAATTAAATATAAATATACTAATTAACAAATTTTATGAGTGTTTTTTTAGAAAATGTTATAAGTATAGATTATGAGACGATAAAAAAATAAAGGGAAAGAGCAATGTAACTTTACCTCCTATGTGTTGTTCCTTTTCTATTGTTCATAAATACTTTAACTCGTGGATTTATATAACTCAAAAATATTAATCTATGTATATTAAGGGACATAAGATATTGTAATTTGGTAATGATTTTGATTTTGTGAGTTGAAGTAATTTTGTTTTCCAACGGGACAGAAAGATTGTATTTATACATGAAGAGAATGGTGTTTTAGGATAATATATTAAATAAAACATAATTTCCAAGGTAACCCATATTATAGTTATATTTTTATATTTTGAATTACATTTTTTAAAAAAATTAATATTTTTATTACTTTCAAAACCTTTATAATTTGAATACATAAGGTTATTAAAAATGAAAGTGGAAAAGTGGAAAATTGTTTTTTAATTTAATAATTTGTACTTAGGATGTTGTAAAATACCATTAATCTTGAAATTTGAATTTCATGGGTTCGTTAACATATTAAAAAATTTCAATCGAGACTCAAAATATATAATTTATTATTTCATTATTACATCATGAATAATGTAATTTAAAACAGATCTAATAAGAAAAACTTGTATATTTTCTATTCAACTTAATAGTGATGTTTTACATAATGTTTTTAAAAAATGATCCTTAGATAATTTGGACATGTTGATTCTAAAAATTAATTTTATTTTATAAAAATAATGTTCAATCATAGCAAATTTTCATTATTAATATAAAATTATTGTATTTATAGACAAAATTAAAATATGTTTACTTAAAATATGATAATAGCATGATTGAGGTTTTAATCATGATATATGTTTTAGGGAATTGTATTATTTAAATTTTCTTAATTTATTTATTGGAATGTTATATATATAATGAAATTTAATATTTTGAGGATAATTTACAATTCAAACAATCATATGACTATTTGTAATAGTTGGGTAATTATTCATAATGGTCATGTTACCTTAACAACATTCACATTTTCACCTATAAATATCTCTTAATTACTCTATTAAAAATTCTCCTAATTTTCTATAAATTATATTAAATGTTAATATATAAGAGTTTCATTTGATTGTTGACATTTTTTATTCAATTTATTAATTTCTTCATACCTCTAGTGATGTTAGGGGATAAAGGCTATCAAAATTTTCCTTCCCTATACATTTATATTTTTTTCTATTTATTTTCTCATTGTAATATTTACAATTCTAATGGATATATTTATTATATAAAGACAATGTTATCATATAATGAGATAAAAAATCATGCGTTACATGTGCTCAAACTATCTTATAAACATAATAATAAAAAATTTATTCAACCTGATAATTCCATATATATAAATTCTTCAAATGTTACAAAATCCCTAAAACCATTATGACCATTGAATCATTCATTGGTTGTGTATGGATGCCAAAAATTTCTTATACATATAGTATGAGTCTATATATTAGAGGATAAAATATATTATGGAATTAATAAGTTTTATAAGAATAAATACCCACATTAATAACACACAAAAAATTCAATAGATATAGAACATAGGCTTCCCGTAGTATGTATATAGTAGGAATGAAAAAAACATCACCATTGGCACTACTAGGAAAATTGTATTCAGTTCCACCATCATTTTCACAACAAAAAATGTAAATGGCATAAAATTTTATTGTGAATGGTGTTATTGAAATATTTATATGCTAAGACACATTTCTAGAAAGCCAATGAGTTGAACATGGGGGTCAATGTCATGGTGGATTACATAGCTCCACCGGAGGATATCAATAAGGATATGGTTCACTAGGTAGTAGTTGGAAAATGAATTTAGGAACTTGTTAATATGTCTTCAAAAGCCTTAAAGGTTATATCTAGAGAGACTACAGTATTGGTGAGAACACAGCCAGCACCACTAATGAACACCATCACCCTTTTGGTGACTCTAGATGAAAACATAGGTATGGTTACACACTTAATATGGTTCTATCTACAGAGACAGTATTGTTTGAGTGTACACTACCTACTTATATTGAATGCATGATCAACCATGTGATAAATCCCTAATGGATTCAATGGTTAACCCCACAGCATCTCCATTGAATGTTAAAGTAACTAAAGAAAACCGGATTTGCTACCAATAATTTGTTTCCATTTTAAAATCCGGTTTATGGGTTATCGATACCCAACAAACAACCACAAACATAAGCAAGTGAAACATAAACATCATAGTATCCAGACTCGTCATCACACCCTATATAGGATCCATCATATTCAGTGGCTGATTTCCAGTTTAAAGACCTCCAGAAGCTAGCACTTTGAACCCGATTCCTCATCTGCTCCAGAGTGGGTTGCTCTGGCGGTGCCTTTTAAACTACAATACCCTTTTTAAAAGCTATTGTAACCACACTATTCTTTTTAGAAGCTGATCTAGTCTGCATCAGCCGTGGGAGGTAAGAGTAATCCTTTCTAGGCCATCTTCTTGGAGTAGCAGATAAAGGCCCTTCCATTGTAACCATATTCTGATTCCCACTTTGCACCACATCACTGAATGACTGGCCAAAGGGCCCTCTCTCCTTTCCCTTCCCTCCCCGTGAACTCTCAGCTCCAAACTCAGCTCTCACCTCCAAGACAGTACCACGTGACTTAGAAATGGTCCCCCTCTTCTGTTTCGGGGTGCTACTATCCAGCAAATGAGGCCTCCTATTCTCAGTATTGGCTTCCTCCATATCTGAAGTGCAGGTCTCCTTCCCCATACCCGAAAGATCCTCTGTTGTTTTCACACCGTTAACCATCCAAACATAAACATACTCAAAATTTTCATCCTACAACATGCAATTCGAGAGATCATGAAACTGGTTGCTAAGGGTGAAGAAAGGCCTGGCTAAGGGATCCAATCCCTGAGAATTTTTGGCACAGGCCGGAAAGATCACCTCCAAGGGTCTGGCACATCATTCCTCCTCATTCTGAAAAGTGTCCCTTCTCTTATAGGAGCAATCAAGAATCTCCAAATTGAGTCTCATCCTGATGAAAACATCAGAAACCCACGGGATCAACTACAGCCTCAACCCCCAGCCGCCTCTGCATCATGGATCTCAACACAGGTCACCTGTTTGGAGAAAGAAGGCTTGTCCCCCACCATGGATTTAGGTATAATAGAAACCCACTCTCTATCCATCAAACCCAGAACATTATGACCATGATCAATTTCCATCTCATATTATGGCTTCTTGTTGCTCTGAATATCTTCAAACCATTCAGAAACTAGATGCACACCACACTGATTCATACCAGTCACTAACTACACAGGAGACACCACATCCTTAGGTGGCTCATAAATATGAGTGATTTTATCATGAGCCATCCACATATCTCCATGTACCTAATTCTTCATCACATCAGCCCTCACCCTCTTATCCTTAGTTCTCAGCCTTCCTAGGAGAGCTCTTCTTTGGCAGACCTTCGAAGGATGCCCCAACTGCTTACAAAAGGAGCAAAAGTCCATCCAATTCTCATATACCACTTTCTTCGTGCACCTGTACTCCTCACCTATGGTGATCCATACAAAATCGAATGTCACACAAGAGACATCTACTTCCACATAGATCTGGGGATTAATCGGGTGACACAGATCCGCAGTGCGGTTGTCAGAACAAAGAAACCTTCCAACCATATTACCAATCATCCGAAGAATAGTGGGATTCTGAAATGGAAGAGGAAGTATAGGTAAACTAACCCAGATTTCCATTGATGGAAAATCATGTTTCATGTGACGATCGAAAGACCATCGAAAGAGGATGAGACTCATCCCGTTGAAACTTCACGGAGCCCTAGACCAGGCCTGAATGAGATCCGCCTTCGATTCGAAACGGATCATGATCTGGTGACTATCAAGAAAACCGACCACCGACCGTTCTAAAAAATCCTAGGTTCTAAACCCCAACCCGTCAAAATCATCAAATGAGGGCCATATTTGCGAGAAACAGGAAACTGGAGTGATATTCAGGAGCGCCGAGGACTCCAAGAACTCCGAGTTCGAAAGCTGAAGATTAGGGTAACTGTCGAGAAGCTCCGGAGCTTTAGGGAAAACAGAAACATTGGTAAAGGGAGGAAGGAAATCAGGTTTTGAGAAAGTTTGGAAGAAGCTGGGGCCCTCCAGAATCAATGAATCCCCCTCCCTCATGAGGGGGGTGGAGGGCTGGCGTCGAAGCCACCATCGACGCCGAGGGGAGAAACGAGTCACCGAGGTGTGCTCGCCACCTTCTTCTTATTACTCCCTACCTTGAAAACCTGATTAATTCCAAGATATGTGCTACTAATAAGTCCTCTATTTCTCCTATGAGAAAACATGGTAAGAATCCAAGTCTGAACTCTACTCAAGATGTCATAAGATCATCGAGGAGGTAGGGCTCGGGTGGCACAAAAAAGGGGGGTTCTAACCCCAAATCAGGTTTTAAATGAATATTTTATTTTGTAACTATCAGGGAATTGCAAACCCTAACATATTTATTGTTTATAAAATATTTCTTCTATCTCATAAACCAAGGAGTTTTCCTCTATATGAACCTAATATTACTTTTCTTTGAATTTTAAACATCTTATTTTTTATGGTAATAATTTCTTAGGTGCTTTCAATGCTGGTATTTCAGTGGAATCTCTTTAGGTCTTTTACCATGCATCTTTTTAGAATGTTAATGCCTTTATGATTACTGAAAAAATGTTTTCTTTTTAAATTTCTCTTGATAGAATTCATATTTATTGTACCATGATTTATGATCAAAATAAATAACATGGTCTAATATCTCTTTGGCATGACCTTTATTATTTAGCTAAAAACATTCATGACCCATGGTTCGTGATCAGTGAAATTAATGAGATTCTTACCTCTAGTGAAAAAATTGGACCATCACACTCTTCTATATCCATATGTGAATTCATATCTACTATTTAAGATAATAATATTGTAAAAATCAACCTCACTGGTGCTAAGTCTACTTGGTATAGAAGACACTACAATAGGTAAGTTCCTAGAAAACAAGATATAGATTTCACGAATATCTATGCTCTTTATAAATGGGATACCATTTCAAGTATTACCTTACCAAATCTTAACTGGGACAATAATACCATTCATGTCAGTCTTTTCACCCAAAATCTTAATCTTGTTCTTCCTTTTAGATTTAATAATGCTTGTTCCACTGAAATTGAATGTAAAAGCATCATTAAAAATCTTTTGGAAATAATGAAACATCACAATGATGCTTTTTCATGTATTACTAATCTAAAAAACATTTAAAAGTATCTTAAGGGCTGGTTTAGTTCCAAGTCTATTCAAATTGATAAGGAGATATCATCTCACAAAAATGAACTTCTAGAAATACAAAACTCCAATACTTGCTCTGATTTTTTTGGATCCGCAACTTGAAATAAATAAATCTCTGAAGATCAACATTTTTCTTGTCCTCAAGGACAATATTTCTCAAAAAGTCTTCAAAAATAATTGTCTTACGGATGGTGATATAAATACTATGTTCTATAACTCTATCCAAATAATTAATAATTTTTATAGACCTCTTCCCTTTAATAGGGACGAAGGTTCCCTCATTGACTCTGAGGATGCTATTACTAATCATGTTGTCTCTTACATACATAATATTTTCAATAGACTGGATGTCAACAAGGACATCCTTCCTGATGTGATTCCAACTATGGTGAATGATAAGGAAAATTATTATCATTTAAGCATCCCTCTTGATCATGAAATCAAAGACATTGTTTTCAGCCTAAATTCTAATAGGGCCCCAAGTCCTGATGATTTTAACAACGGTTTCTTTCAACACAAATAGAAGGTTATTCATTTAGACATTTCCAAACTTATCAAATCATTTTATTCTAATGGTATCCTCTATTATCGACTAAATGCTCAATCTCTCACCTTAATACATAAAGTGAACAATTCTTATGAGAATCATCTATTCTGTCCTATTGTTCTAATTAACACACTTTTTAAAATTATTCCAAAATTTATTTCTAATAGACCTACTCCCTTATGTAATAAAATGTTTCTTGTAATCAATTTGGTTTTATCAAGGGTAGGTCTATTCAAGATTCCATTTTCCTTGCTTTGTAATGCACCAATATCTTAAAATCCCACAAGAGGAGGTAGTATAGCCATTAAAATTGACATTAGGAAATCCTTTGACAAAATGGACTGGAGTTTCATTTTCAATGTTATCAAGAGATTTGGTTTTAATGATTCTTTTATCAGTATGATGAACTCTTTATTAAAATCGACAAACATGTCCATCCATGTTAATGGTGCCCATAAGGGATTTTTCAACTGCACCAAGGGTGTTAGATAAGGATACCCTTTTCTGCTATTAATTTTTCCATTACAGAGGATTAACTAAGAAGATTTCTCACTCTCCTTATTGACCAAAATAAGATTAAACCTATTCAGGAATCTCAAAACTTAAATGTCCCCACACATATTTTATATTCTAATGATATCATCTTATTCTTATAAGATTATAAAAATAATATTAAAAATATTAAAAATTATCTAGCTCACTATGAAGACAACACTAGTCAAACTATAAGCTAGAACAAATCCTCCATTTTCCTTGGGAAAAAAATTCTTTTCTAACTAGAAAGGTATGATCATCAACAATTTATGTATCAAAGAAGGGTCCTTTTATTATACCTATCTAGGTGTCCCATTCTTTTTGGGTAGACCTAAATCTAGTTTCTATTCCAATATTGTTGACCAAATTATTAATCAAATCTGTTCTTTAAAGGGTAAATCCCTCTCTATTGCAGGAAGGATCTGTCTTGTGAAATCCACAATAGTCTCAAAAATGGTATACTCGCTCATGGTTTACAAATGGTCTACTATTATTTTTAAGAAAATAAATGTTTACATAAATTTTTTTCTGGATTGGAAGCATTCTTGAAAGGAAGCTTGAGACAATTCCTTGGGAAAATTGCTATACACCTTTATACAAAGGTGGTATTGGAATCAAAAATCATAAACATTTCTATGAAGCTCTTTAAGCTAGGCTCACATAGAATTTTCTTCACAACAAATATGATTCAATTTATTTTCTTAAAAAATTATTTCTAAGTATACAAAATAATGGAAATTGGAATTATATCACTTCTTCCATCTGTTCGTCCATTAGATAACCCGTCACAAACAACATGAACATTTCTAGATGGATGGTTAGTGCCGATTCCTTTAAGAATTTTTTCTTGATAACTGGATTGGTGATCCATTAATAACCTTGGTACCTTCCAATTCTCTACCCATTTACACTAATTCCACCATAAGGGACGTTCTTCACTCTCATAACACCAACCTTCCTTATAACATACATCATTTTATGGGAAATTATCTCATCTCCAACATTGAGTATTTACTTGTTTGGGAGCCTTATCATAATGGTGTCCTTGATACCAAAAGTTATTACAAACAAAATTTTATAAATTCTGATTCTAACATAGTTGGTTAATTTTTTTTAGCAAACCTTGGATTAAAACCTCGAGACTTACACAGGTTTGGCGTGTCCCCATTAATAGAGTCCCCACTAAATTTTATCTTCAAACTTTTGGAATTAAACATTTCTTTAAGTGTTGCATGTATAACCAAAATAGAGAAGATGTAAATCACCTATTTCTATCTTGCACTACTAATTCAGCTATTTGGAGTTATATTTTTGACATGTTTAATTACATATGGTTACTCAATGATTCAATCATCTCACAACTGTAGCATTGTGAAAGGATTGAATCTTCCCAACATATCAATAATCTTTTTGTGACTACAGTTTCTGAGCTCCACCATGTGATCTGGTATGATAGAAATAACATTCTTCATAATAATTACTTATTCAGGCGTAATGAAGGTTAGACGTGGATTGTCATTGCTATTCGTGATGCTTCCTCGATTCAGAAATCATATTGTGATAACTCTTTTGAAGACTTTGAGATCATGAATCATCTTCAGATTGATGGTTTATAAAAATATCCTAGATGCACTTTTGTGGTATTCCGTAAAGACCCTCTTCCAATATGGATCAAATTGAATGTATATGGTGCTTCTAAAGGAAACTGGGGTCCTATAAGATGTGTTACTATTTTCAGAGACCATCTTAGATAGTGTCATGGATGCTTCATTGGTGGATGTGGAATGGCCTCGTCTCTGGAGGCTAATATTATGGGGGTGATCCATGCTATTAACTATGCAAAGCAAAAGGGTTGGAACAATATTGGGATTGAAAGTGATTCAACCACTATTAAACAGGATATTTGGAATGGTGTGGTCCATCTTTCCAGGGATCTTACTACCTGTTGGATGAATTGTCTTTCTTCACTTACGAAAATCAATTACATCTTTACACATGTTTTTCATAAAGCGAGCATGGTTTCAGATAGTCTTACTAACAAGGGAGTCAACTAGGACATAACATGGTGGGATGACATTCCTAGTGATTTGCTTCCTCTCTTTGATAAAGACTGCAATAAAATTTTGTCTTTGAGACTCTTGTAACCTTTTTTTCTCTATTCAATAAAATGTGTGTGGGTATCTGACTGAGGTACCACCTTCTTAAAAAACATAGCTCCACTACTTAATTTGGGTAGGCTTCAGTTTGGGTGGGTAGGTTACCTCGGTTCCGCAGTACTATATAGTGGTACACTTGACATAATATTTTTTTCAATAATTTTACATTTAATTTCTATTTTTTTAATTCTAAAAAGTGTTATTTTAAGGTCAATTGTCACATTTTATTGATTTTTTTGTGTTTTGTGCTTAATTGAAAAAAATGGCTTAATTTGGTTTTTAACATCGTAAATTATTTATGTATTTATGGCACAAAATTTTAAATGATGAAAAAAAGTTAAATTATTTCTTTACAATATTATATACATACTAGGGTTCATTTCATTATTTTGTACCTAAATCTAAATCTACCTTTTGGAAGTTGTAAACTAGGTCACAAGTTTGGTCACACAACTATTCATAGACCTGTAGAGTTTTGATATTGGGATCGTAGCCTTAGATATCATGGGCCAAAAACATTGAATTATATAGGAGAGATTAACAAGACATTGATAAACAAATTTAATGATGGAATTCACATGTGAATCATCCGTTTTCGAGGCCATTAATGCAAGGGAAACTAGGGATATGGAATATCAAGAGTATTTCAAGGAAGAATAAATTCATGGAGTAAAAGGGAAATAACTCTCTCTAACCATTTCAAAAAACACTGAAATGTGGAGGTGGGATGAGAAAGACATTTTAAAAAAATATTTACTAATAAAAAATTTCCCAATTCTTCCATTTAATGGGGATAAAATGTGGAAACATTCAAAGGAAAATTCTTGCATTTTAGAGGAAGCAAGAAACTCCTTTCAAAATCATCGCATACCATCATCTCAACCCCCAGATGAGGATCCTTAGTTGAGGAGGGGGATTCTAAACATTATCCCTCTATTATTACTATTATTTATTCTCTTTTATGTATTTTATTTTTATTTTTTATTTTTCATCTTTAATTGCAATTTAAATTCTGTTTAGTTAAATAAATTATATCCATTTGGATAAAGTGTCATCCATCTATTTCTTCTTATTCTATAATTCTTCTTATTTTTAATTTTTATTAGTATTATTATAATTTATATCCTTAATAATAATAAAAATATTGTTATTATTATATATATTTTAACATTTATTTTTTAAGATTTATTTTTTTCTCATTTTTTTATTTCTATTATTCTTCTAATAAAGTATATTATTTAAATAATAATAATAATTAATAATTTTATTATTAATTTAACTTTATTTATATAGTATATAAATTTAGTAATTATTTTTTAATTTATTTTCATTTCATTTATGTTCTCTCCCTCTCTCTCATCCCAATTCTATTTTACATTAATCTTTTTCTTTTCTCATCACTATTATTTTAAAAATTTCCATTATTTATTTATGTTAAATTTCTTTTTATTCTCTTCCAACCACTAAACCAAGTGATATTTTAATATTATAAATGAGAAGAGAACCTTGAGGCTTTTCCCAGGGGGTAGGTCAAGCTGTTCTTGAATATTATTTAATGTTTAATTTTATGTTTATAGATATAATTAATTAGAATGTATGGGTGAGGTGAATTTTATTGATGTGGTCATTACCCTTAATGACATGAAACTCAATACATCTATATTTTTTATTTATTAATATTTCACTCTCCCTATTGGTTAGTTCTTCACATGATGTAGTTGATCTAATAAATGGATTAAAAAACATCCATAGAGATGAGTCCTGGAAGATGGGACCTCGAAGACCAAGGATTGTCATGAAACTTGACTAATGGATTTTGGCATTCGCTATTTCATGATTGTATTACCAAATATAAATAAAGAATATAAAATAAAATAACTATTGAATCCTAAATCAAACCTAAGACCATGTTATTTTTTAACTCATCATGTTTTGATTTCTATTTTAGTTTCAATTCTTATTTTTAATGTCATTGCTTTGAATAATCAAATCCACAAAAATAAATAGATTTGTTTATTTATAATAAGTATGTGAATAAAAATAATAGCCACCTCAAGTGAGATGACCATGATAATCTACTGTGATACACTAGGGAAAAAATATAATTCTCTATTACCATGCCCCATAACAGGCATCTGTCAAAATAGGTGTTGTTGATGAGGATACCATCATAACCTTTCTTTTTCTTTTTTTTATTTCAAAATTTAGATAGATTTTAATTTCTTTTTAAAAAATAAAATATAAAAAATAATGTTATTTTCCAATGATCATTTCTTCAATTCATGGAACAATTACTCTTATATGTATGAGCCAACAGATGAAGCACCCTACTCGACAGAAGATGGTGGTTCATTATAGGCTAAATAGATTGAGGGGGAGACTAAATTTCAAGGAATAGGAATTCAGAGACATCATACAGGATGTCATGTATTTTCTTGAGCAACTAGTGGTTGAGGGATTGGAAATATAACTCACTAAATTCTTGGAGTACTTCCTATTATTTTATCATGAAATGGAAAACACAAGAATAGTGCCCATTATTTCCTCCCAACACTTTTGAAGAAGTTCCACAATGATATTTCTAGGAGAAGTCAAAAAAATAAAAACTCAAATATGATATTTATGGGCTCAATGAAAATTTTCAAAATCTACAAGAACAAATGGATTGTGTAACAATATACATCTAAGAGTCATCTGAATAACCTAAACCTGAATGTGAAACTAAACCAGATAACGATCCACTTATATTACATGAAGAGGAAGTTTCGTTATTTTGAAACGTGTATTTATGTTTTTGGAATCACTGATTCCAGGCGGTTTCCATTGGATTTATTTATGAAACCGAAAAAAATCCAACCATTCTTTATCCAAAGGGGAACTTCTTTCCAAAGATAGAAATTCATTAATTTTGAACTTCATGGTACTTAATAATGATCAATGGTCATGTTGATGGGAGGGAAGACTCATTACACCCTTTAGGGGGAAATAATTGTCTACTTCAAGACTCTATTTGTAAATTTAAGAGATTTTCATGATTCCTTTTTTAATTCTCCAATTATACCATAAGTATCCATTGGAATTTTTAATCACTTATTAGCATGTAAGAAGTTTAAAATCAACTGTATGTATTCTAGGTTCTTCATTAATAGAGATATCCGTGTGTATTAGAGATTCGTTATCCATGGTATCCTCTCATATACTACTTAGAGATTCTTTTTATCATCTTCAGGATGATACTGGTTTTTAAGCCACTCAGTGGGGCACTCTGGAATATATTTTCATTGAGGGAGACAAAGGTTTTGTTTGATCTTGGGATTGTGCCCATAAAATTGGCTACCTACGTATCCTTGTAAAAGGAATCAGAACCCTTGTAGTTCAATGCCACTTAATGGGAAACATCATACCTTTTAAGTTCATGTGATAATGTCCTCTAAGCATAAGGTTCTTTGTCAAAACATAGTGAGACTTATGCTGAACCAGCCCAAGGAACATAGAAAGGATATGGGTTTCCATGTATAATCACACCCTATTGGGTATGTAGCCCATTGATAATAGGGTTGATTTGAAGTGTTGGGTTTTAAACATAGGTAGGCTTCCCACATATCCCATATGGATGGGAATAAAAACCCATGTAGTTCAATAAACCACATAGGAGAGTATAGGCCATTGAGATAAAATGATTTTGTGCTTACATCTTCAAAAGGATGCCTTATTGATTTGGGGGATTAATTTGGGGCTTATTACTAAGGAGGATTCCCGGATTAAGGTAATTAGGGTCGGATTCCTAAAGAGGATATCAAGTGATCTTGGGCCCTAAAAAGTCTTCATATGTATCTTGGCTTAAACATGAATCAGATTTCTCATAGTTTATTCCATTGTGAAAATGTTGTGATCGCGAACAATCTATAGGACCATGTCAATCATGCTCGATGTGAGAAACAAGATAATGTAAAATATTCAACAAATTCACCCACACTTTACCTCCACTGCTAGTGGAAGGGGGTGAACCTATGGTAGGAGAGTCAACGAGGGTGAGGCGACGGTGGAAGAGGGAGGGGCAATGAGACCTCCCTCTATTCCATTCACATTGGACAATGGTCCAATGTAAGGAGGAAGGAATGAAGGCTAAGGGATTACATGAGGATGGATTCCCTAAAATTTATCATGGTAGGGGAGGAAAACTTTTCTTTTTCTTTAATGGAAAAGAAAGTGTGAACAGTACCTTCCCTACTAGTGACATGTTGTTCCGGGTCTTAGAAATGAAAAGTGGAGGACAAAACCCAAACCCTAATCCTCAAACTGGGAACTTACCAACACTATTCCAGGGAGAAAGGTCTATGTGATTGTGGATATACAAACCCACAATCACAGCATGAACCCCATTCACATTATGAAACAAATGTGGTAATCCTCTCACTGTGGATATACAAACCCAATTAGGAGACACACTAATGTTCATTTCCCAAAGGTTTGGAAAGTTAGTAGGTTTTGGTGGAGGCTTCAACTTAGTCCCGTTCAGATAAGGGAACCATGGAAGGAGATACCCAGCCATGAATGGATTTAAAAGAGGGTACTTGAGTTGTTATGAATTCTTTATACAAATCTATATCGTGTAGGAACACTATGTAGGTGTTCTGCATAGGTTCCTCATGAAGGCGTGTCGTGTAGGTTCCCCACGCAGGTGTGTTGTGTAGGTTTTTTCTAAAGATGTGTATGATGATTGAAGAATTAATTTAACATTGGGGAACCAAGACTTTTAAAAAATAATGAAAGACTTTCAAAATATGCTTATCCTATTTAATTATCTCTTATCTCATGTTTTAGAGAGCTACCTGAGACAATTTGAGGGACCCAGGTGAAAGAGCTATGCAATGAGAGATTCAGAGAGTCTTTCCACTTTTTTCTATCTTGAAATGTGGAACTAAAGGGTCCTATTTATAGACATGGATGGTCCTGGTTGAAGTAACATTTGTCTGCATAGCTGTTCCACCCAGGTCCTTTGTGTAGATCCTCTACGTTGGGGTACAAGACTTCTGCTTTCACGTAGATCTGCCGCACAGATCTATCACGTAGCTCTGTCGCACAAGTCTATTGCGGAGTTCTACCACATAGCTCTTTGAATAATTTGGATTTCCTTTGATTTTTTAAAACCTCAACTTTGGGGTTTTGGAATATCCAGGGAGATATTCATGGTATTTTTTCCATTTTTAAGTAGTGTCAACAAACCCCCCCCCCCCCCCTTGGGATTGGATCCGATTAGAAGAGGGTCGAGTCCTTAGGTGAATTTGTGAGGAAAATACCATGGGTTAATTGATAAATAGTGTAGGTTTTCAGCATAGGTACTTTGTGTAGGTATGTCACGTAGTGTGGTTGTGCAAGTATTTCATGCAGGGTCTCAGTTGGCTATAAATAGGTTCAACCCTTTGCGATTTACTTCACCTATGCCTCCAAATTGTTTAGGATCTCATTGCATAGTCTGTTCGTCTAGTCCCAGCATATTTTTCTCTCAAATCTTTTCATTAAAATTTTCTCAAGGTGTAACTAATTGATTAATGGAGCTTTGTTGATGGACTTCATCGAAGGGGTATCCCTAGGACCCTTGTCGAGGGACCTACATGAGGGACCTCGTGAAAGGACCTACGCAACAAACCATGTCAGAGGTCCTACGCGAACATTGTACATTGCCAAATTTTTTATTTCCTTTTTTTCTTTATGTTGAAATGTAAGTTAAAATTCCAACATAATAGGGGATTTTTGGAAATTCTTTTACTGGAAATTGGCTCACTTGATAACATCTACTGAAGAAGCTAAGGCTCGTTAAAATGAAATGATGAAGATCATCAGACTAGACTATTATGACATTGTTAAAGAACTCTTCTTAGACTATGGAAATGTTTAATTCTACATCAACATGAATATCCACAAAGTCTTTACTTACCCTTGTATGGGTACGGGCTTTTACAAGATTTCCATGTTCCATATGTTAATATGTACTTCCCAAATAACTGGTTTATTCAATTGTCCAACTATAACTCCATGAATATTAGTACATGGGGGGTGCCGATATATGAAGGAACAATCCCTATTGGTTTCATTCTATTTAATAGTGGTTGTACTCCTGATATGAAGGATCGTGATGTAGAGACTAGGCCACATTTCTATGATTCAACTTTTCAGGCTTCTCAGATAGATCAGTCTAATGGTTGGAAAGATGACTGGGATCTTCGTTCTAGAGGAGGTGTGAAACCAGAATGGATGGGGGAATTTTGGGTGAACCGAACTTGTGCATAATTCATAAAAGAGTTACCAGCTTCTAATATTTATAAATCTATATGAATGGGACAAACTTATATTTATAAAAACGATCTTATTCCTGAATTATTGAGCCAATGGAGTCTGCATTTTAGGTGATTTAGAATAAGTAACAGGACAAAACTCAAAGGATACCCAAGTGAGATGACCTTGGTAATCTACTATGCTCTATTAGAAAAAATATATAATTTTTTTTCACTCCCAAGGATAGGTGTGCACCAACACTATATTTTGTATTAAGGAATTTTACCCTCAAAATAACTAATTAAGATGATATATATCTAATTATTAAACCTAAAATAAATTCATGGATGATGTCCCTTCCACATGGATCCCTAAACATACCTCAATAGTGCTTGTTATAAGGAATGAATTCATTTAAAATATCCCATGAATTATTAGAAGGGTGAAATTCATCATACAATCTTTTAGAATTAGTATCCCATATATCTTGTACACATTGAATATATTTATAAAGAATTTTCTCTATAGTGGGTAGAATTTATTTTTTGGTTACTCAAATGGAGAACATTATCAATAATAAAATTAGAATTCTTAAATAGATATGAAAGTGATAACCAAATGGTTTCATATATCACAAATACATTTAACAATTGTTCAACCACAAAACATGTCCACCTGACCTAGTATGCCCAAAACCATTTGAGCTGGAATGACCTCTAGGTTGAAAATCCTAACTATTACTCCATCCTTGAAATAGATCATTAATTTATTGGTGATAAATTGAGTAATATAAATGAATATAATTATATGTATCATGTAAATGTAAGTAACATGTGGTTTTTATATACATCTTTATATATATTTAGTTTTTATGGGTTTCTCTAATATAATATCCTCTTATAGAAGTAATTTCTCATTCAAAAAATTAATAATGATAAAACCATGAATTTTATAGCTTGTGATCTTATCATTGGATATTCACACTAGTAAGTAGTTTATAATTATATAGAAAAACTAAATTTTAATATTGAAAACTGAAAATCATATTTTGAAATGACTTCATAATGGAAAATATATAAAATTTACATAAAAAGGTTGTCCTGTCTTGATATTATTATTCAGTTCTTCAATTTGATTCATTTGAAATTTAAATGGAATTTTATTCATATATACACCCATTTCCTATAAAAATTTAAATACAAAAATATTATAATTATTTTAAAAACATGATGAGAAAAGGATGATTCAATCCAAAAAATGAAGACGTAAAAGAGAGAATAAAAATTAGAATGTAATTTTTCTAATAAAATATAATAAAATATATCTTTATTTACTAAGGTATATGTACCCAATCCTCCATGGAGTGACTAAATTCAACAGAAAATGATAAGGTGTTAATAATGTAATGGTCAGGTGGTATTTCCCATCAAGCTTCCATGTTGAACACAAAGAAGCATAAAAGTTGACGAGACTGAAACACATAAGAAAGAGAGAATACATGTGTGAAATAAGGATTAAACAGAAATATTTTGTCATTCGGATTTGTATAATTCTCTGGTGTACCTTAAAATTTTGTCCCCAATACTTATAATAATGACATAAAGAACCCTCACTCCCCACATAGACACTAACTCATTAATATAACATGCATACACATTAGAAGTAGTCTGTGAGTGTCTCTCTATCTATGTTTTTGTGTATGTTTGCCATTGTGATCAATCGTCTCCATCATCACATGTTCTTACATTCTTGGCCAGGGGTGCACACCCTCCATAAAACTAGTATCATGTACAAGTCTTAGCTTACTTTGAATTTTAACAACTTCTCCCTAAATGGATTCAATTCTGAAGAGTGAATTTTTTAGCACATGAAGTTTTTCAAAGGCAACACCATGATTTTTGCATAGTTATGTGATGAAAAATTCAAAAGAAATATACTTTCATGGTGCCCTTCTTGGATAACTACCCCACACCTATGTGGATATACCTTTCCATGATCTCTCACATACTCCAACTCTCATAGTATTATCATTCCCAATTATTCCATCCACATTCACCCACTCCCTCATTACTCACATGTCTATGTCCATGCATTGAAATTCCAATTATTTACTATAAACTACATGTGTGTGCCTCATGCTTAAGTTACCATGTATTTATGGGTTGTTATTGGCATGCATGAGATTTTTTACCAACAAATACTTCCTCAAGATTCCAATTTCATGAAGTAGAGATTCCAAACACCGCCATGTATCAATTATCCATTCCACAAAACACTAGTATACACACTTATGCACCTAATAATTCTAAACTCCCACTTAGGTGACTTTTCATTTAAAAACCTAGGATGTGTAGTGGAAACATGGTGTACATGAGTCATATAAATGTTTTTACACAAACAAAAATACATGAAAGAACACTTATACAATGATTGAAACAAGAATATGATCACTGTACCATCTTGAGAATATTCCGAAGAAGAAAGAATTAATATATGTGAAACTCTATTTTAGCCTTAGTGCAACCTCACCCATACCTCCAGTGAGTTATTAGGGAGCCTATTGATATTGGATCTCCATTTGGGGAATTCCCATCCTATAAGGGAAATCACTTAAAGTTACCAAATTACCTTATTCAATGGTTTCTACCCAATCCTGTAAGTTTTCTATCTTGGAACCCTATATTCCCAAGTCATTTACCTTTCATAAAATATATTAATTCAACCTGGAGGCTTCAAAATCCTTAACAGAACCCTTTCCTCAGGTTAAAACCCTAAAAATACTAACTTAACCAAGGTATCTCATGGAAACAATATATATATGATTTTTTAATTTACAATATTTATATTGGCCTTCAAATCTCATATTCCTTTAATATTGGGTTTCAACAGGTTGTTCTCCCTAACCTATATGGTTCTGATAGTATAGTCAATCGTGTATTCCTTTGATAATGAGTCTACCACATATCAAAGAACAAGTTGGACTTTTTGTAGACTTGATTTTCCATCCTTCCCATAATGGAAATTCTAAATTGGACCTTATTTCTACTTAGTATAAATTCATCCACTTTGGGTCAAAAAATGATCCATAACTATTAACCCAGTGTAGTCCCAACTCCTTATCAAAAAACATTACCCCAAAATTACTTCATTAATCATGCCCCTATCTAGTTACAATAGGTAGATTATTATCAAATATGGGAATCTTATGTATATTAACTACTCCAAATAATGTTTCAGCACTCACACTTAGTGATATTAGTTGTTTTCTCTTAAACAACAAGACATAATAGCCTATTCCAAACAAACATTAATCTTATCAAATATTGCCTTAATAATGTAACCATAATGTACATGAAATATTGGTCTTGGATATATGAACATATATAAATCAATCCTTGGGAATGGTCACATGATATTTAATAGTGAAGATATAGTGTTTTTTAGTAAAATGATAATGACGAGACAAAGACTAGAAGGATAAATTCATACAAGTATTTATTCCCTCATACAAAAAAGAAGAAACATTTGGGATCATAGTAAAATTTATGGGATGAATCGTCATCATAATACCAACCTGTTTCAGAGTATATGTGTCCATGCGATGTGGTTACCATGGTTGGAATTAGGTATGATAAGTCTTTTCTAAGTCATTATTTCATTGGTGGTATGTGTTAAAAACATTATCATCCACAAAACATATATCCCTTGAGTAAATTCCTAAATAAAGGAATGATGTTTTGGGGAATAATCCTATATATCATCCCAATTTCACTAGATTCCATATTTTTCACTTAATTAATATGATCCTTGATCTTTGTGATCTTATCACTATCACTTGGTTTTGAATGTACCTAAATTGTATGAGTTGTATCATGTGAAAAATGATGCACTTGATTATGGATGCCCTCCTCTACAAGGACATGATCATGAGTCTCTATCATTTTCATATTATCTTGATCCTCTTGAGTCACCTGTGATTTATTTTGGGAAGGATTCTCATACATTTTTGAGGAACCAATACTAACATTCTCATTTCCCCTATCCATAGGTTATTGTTTTCCACCAATAAGAAATTTAAAATTAATAATTTTATACTTATTCAACTTTATCCTACAAGAATATTTGGGATGCATTTTTGATGAAAGAAAATAAAAAACTACGTACAACTGATTTTTATCCTTAATAGGACCAATAATTATAAAATTTTAATAGTTATCAAAATGTCTTTCATATTCCACTTTTAAAGATATATCACCATCCACTACTGAAAAAACTACATTATAAATCTATAAAGTTATTAATTACACATCAAAAGACTATTGCATAGTGACCATATCAGAAAAAGTTAATAGTAATATACATTTCAATAAATATTGTCATGAAAATATGCTCCATCAAGTAATATAATAGGATTCCATGAAATCTAGTTAAGAAAAATAATTTTGATCCTGACTTGAGCCCGAATATTTTTTATCTCTAATGGATTCAATTGAAAATCCCATCCTGATAACTAGACCAAACCTAGCATTAAAGAAAATTAATTGAACCCCCAAGACCTACTCTTGAGTTCCTTTTATGGGGAAATTTTGTGATTTCTTCCCAAAACCATGGAAATTCATCTCTAATTAAGAAAACCTCCTATTGACGTCAGTTTCTCAACTAAATCATGGATTTTTCAAAGCATTCCTCTAGTGGTTAGAACAAGACCATTTATGATGGATTGATCACATTAAAATTCACTACATTCATCCTTATATTATTACCTCCAAAATTATTACACAATGTATTATATGGAACCATACTAGGTCTGATTCAATTACATTTATAGGGATATATAACCCCCCTCCCCCCTCTTCAGCTTGATCCTAACTCAACATTACCTTGTGCCTCCTTGGATATAAATAAATTCTTAATTTACCACATTTAAAGCATCAAACTATAATATAATTATTCAATAATGGTTGATAAAGATAATATCAAATATAAAATGTTTTATAAACTATATGGTTTCTATTAATCACTTTTATTACATGGGTAACAGGTATTGTTATTCGGAAGGAATTCTTGAACATTAAATCAATCTATAAAATATTATCATACTAGATAATACACTTCTTTTTTAAATGGTTCATCCTCTATCCTCTTGATTGAAATATTCTTGAAACCCTAAGGAATTTCCCCAAATGATATTATGAGGGAACAAAGCATCTGAAATAATGATGTTGATACATTCACCAAAACATGGTTAACTTCAGCATAAACCATGATGTTTTCAATACCACTATTTCATGAGTTTTTTCAAGTATATATATTTTTCAATAATTAAATTTTACTTATTCCTCATTGAATTAATGCATTATCACCTTATATCACATCATATATTAAAACTTGTAAAAATATATCTAGATATCAGTTTATATTCCCAATAAAAGTATTTCAAGAGAAGAAAAAACAATTCCCTTAGAATTATATATGAACACGTTATAATAAAACATATCCACAATCACAAAACCACCGAGTGTAGCCCCATAACCCACTGTAACATTGAAAATAAATAAGAATTATCTACTCCATTATTTTAAGAAAAGATAATTCCTTATCAAAGAAACAATGATACTCAATTCATAATGTAATCTAGAATGATCTCTATCAAACACATTAATATCATTTTTCACATCCACCAGATGTACCACATACATCATTCATAATTATATAACTCCCTTTTACAAGTAATCATATATCAAAGAGACATAAAATATGGTAATATAGTATATCCTTTCATATGTTCTCAATTATTTATGTAATTATTAAATAAAATAGATAAACACATCTCATTTTATTCATTATAGAATACAAGTACATAAAATGTCACTCTCTTAAATAGATAAACATATCATTTTCCACATATCTAGTTTTGGGAATACAATTAATTGGAAATTATAAATTAGTGTCCAAGATATCATACACATTCCATAGCAATAAAAATACCATTTGATTAATAAATCTTAAAACTTGAACAATAACATACCCCAACCCCCTAAATACTTGTGCCTCATGAATGGAATTAGTAAATAATAAAATTATGAATATTGACAAATAAGATTATTTATTACCCTAATTTAATAAGGATTAATTTTAAATATGAATCTTTAGTATAAAATTAAAATAATTTAGCATACATAGTGGGATATCCAGTATATAAAACATGTTTTCTAACTCTTGACTAAAACTCAACATCCATATATGGGCCCCCAATAATCTGAATGTTCTATTGTTTTCAAAACCCTTAAATATCTATGAGAACATCAAATTACTGAAAACTCAAGGTAATTGATTGATGAATTAATAATAATTTTTTTTATGAATTATACAACCCAAGTGAATTAATGGTAAAGTATAGATGCCTTTTGAATAACATGACATAATTTGATATTGTTAAATTGTATTATGAAAACTAAAATAACTATACATTTGAATCAATATTTATCACATAAAATATGTAATGACAAAAAATGATCTTTTTATGGAATTTTAAATTCCTTGTTAATCATGTTACATCATATTAAAAACATATCATATATCTATGAAAAATATAATGCATTTATATGTGTCCACCTGATAAATATACATTAATTAAGATTATTAGGTGAGATAATAACAATGATGTATGTTTTTATAAATAATTATTTTTTATTATGGTTTATAAGGATTATGTTAAACATATAGACGTTGTATTCAATAAATGCAATCAAAACTTCTAATGTTATGATATTAATAACTTAAATTGTATAAATACTTAAGACTCTTATAAGATTTATTATACCATATCCATGAAAATGTTTCATAAAATTGTAACTATTATTTGAAATCATGAGGTGCCAATATCAAATAATGAATCATTATATTAATATATTTTTAGTAGTACATTCTAAAAACCTTTAGTTTTTATATATATTTCACATTAATTAAAATATGTATAATAATTTTCTTGTTTTTTAACATATCTAAGATTAAATATTCTCTAAAAGACATCATTTAAATTATATTTTTTTTCAAAATATCTTTCTAATAGACAGAAACACATTATGAAAAGAAAATAACTATTATTTAATTTAATGAAATTTTAAATATATAATATTTTAAAACTGATATTTTATTTATTATTTTATATTTTTAGAGAAATTACTTTTAAAATAGAATCCATATTTCTTAAAATATAACATTGATGTGAGGATGTAATTATTTAACATATATATAAATAAAAATCATGGATAATCAAAATTATCCAAGAGAAAAATATTTATGAAATTTCTTTTTAAATCATGTTATATAATTTAAAAAACATTAAACCATGTTTATAAAAATATAAATGTCATTTTTTGATAAAACAATTGTGGTAATGAGAGTCACATATTAGTGGTTCTCAGTCGTAGGTCACTGCACCAATGTGGTAATAGACCTATGTTTGACCCTAATACCCCCTCACCCACTATTAATTTTTGTTTTCCCTATATGTGTGTGGGGAGGAATATTCAAGAGGTTACATAAGGTGGGTGTCAAGTGTGTGTGGAAGAATATGGTCATAGTTGGTGGGTCATAAGTTTTAGTGGTATGGGTATGTATGGTCACTTGATGCTAACATGCAGAGTAGGGATATAGGAATAACACAGTGACTAGAGGCATTCATAGGTGCACATGCGAATCATGCATAGTTAATTGGACAAGATATGGTCTCTCTACACTTTTCCTCTCTAAAGGTTTGGTAATAAGAATTATAATGATAGGTTTAACTTTTTTCTTTTCTTTTTTTAGGGTATCCATCTCAAAAAGATATCAAATGGTGGTAGGGGTCTATGAAAGTAAATAAAAATAAAAATAATGGGTAAAAAACATTATTTACAAAAAAAATCTGATAGAAAATGAGATGATAAATACAAACATTTTAAAATTTCCATATTCATTATACTTCATTAAATCCATTGGAGTCTGCTTCTCAAAAATTGAAACCCTTATCTCTTTATTTGAATGAAAAATTCAAGATTTTTTTTAAATTCTACAATAATTTTGAACTTATATACTTATTCATTATAGTTTCTTAACATACCATTGGAATCATATAGCCTTAAAAATATATGAATTGATTTTAATAATACTTCCCATGTTTTTATTAAATCTTACAAATATATGGAATTTACCATAATTTATTTTGTGAATCAACTCATGTCACAATGTCTCTTACCACAATGAGAATATAATATTATCTTAGAAAATAATATATCTTAATCCTCACAAAATTCATATAATAGTATGTACATTTCTTCTAGTTAAAATCATGAATGTCATGACATGTATTTGGAAACACGCAAAATTGGACTCCCTATTTTCCAATAAACATTATAATTCCAAAATTTCATGCACCATGAGGTGGAATTAATATTGTCCCCATTTTACAACTACCACAACATGAATCTTTATACAATGACTTTACTGAATCTACTCCTAAAAAATAAAGGAATAATCAATACATAATAACATCGTTCTAGGTGAGTTGTTATTATACTCTATGGTGTCAGTTAATATTATTACATTTTCCCAATCAACCATTCATGGTGTGATATTTGTTCCCACAGTCACATTTAATGATTTCATACACTACTATTTATCACTCAAAACAATATTAAACACCTCCCAGTAGATATCAGTCATCAACTAGAGTTTTTCCTTTTTATCCCTATATTTAGGAAAGTCATGTGCATCACAATAAAAACCTTATTCACCAAACATAAATTTTTTAATAATCTCCATTCCTTGTGGTGTGACACCTTTACTCACTGTGTGGTTTCCCCTTGATTTCAATATAAAATAAAAAATAGTTTATCATTTGGAAAAGTATATTTTTTATTTTATTAATTACCAATCATAAATTTTTGAACTCGAACTTCTCTTTTAATAATTTATAACTTTTGGAACTCCAACTTTCTCATTTTATCATTCTACAAAAACAAAAAATACTAACAAATTTATCTTCTCATTTTAGAAAAATTTATTTCATAAAACCAAAAAGGAAAAATTTATCCCATCTTCATTACACAAGATTCTAATAAGTCAATATCAACAAAACAACCATTGGGATGTAAAAAATATTCCCCTTCGGATTTTTGGAAATAGTATCATGAATCCAAATCATATTCACTTCACATTTATTCTCTGCACTACCCCTTTGAGTTATGGGAATATTTATGGATTCCTGATTCATTATACCCCCAATGAAATTAAATACAAATAGTACCACTTTAGATGAGTTATTATCTTTTATTATCATGATATACATGTATTATTGATGTCGTGTAATAGAAAATCCAAACTTGAGTTCACATGAGTGATTCTTTTTGTAAACCACGTGATAAATCATGAAAGGATGTTGATTTTCTGGATTTTTCAATAAAATAATTATAAATAGATATCCACCATGTTATTATAGAGTATATTCATAATATTCCACATGTTTCAACGTTTACTAATCCAGTGATCAATTAAAACATTTTTATATGACATCAAAATATTACTTGCATCTTTTGATGAAACCTCCTCATGGATTATATCTCCCCTAAAACTTATAACACAAAGTATATATAGTTTTTAAATACATGAGGATGTGGGATCATCTAATTTCCCCCAATTAATAAAAATGAGTTATCAGGAAGGACTATTATTTTTTCAATTGATCCATGACATTAACTTCACATAAAGAATTTATTTGTATATTTTATCATTATGTAAGTCTGATGGATCAACTTAAACTTGTATAGATGGAATTATATTTTGAGTTATCATCCCACTTGAGGATTCTTTGAGCTGTTGTTTATGACCACTTTGGGTATTCAAGGGAATACTTATTTTTATTTTTAATGAGAAATTACATTCCATATGACCATATCTCACACACTAGAAATAGTGTCCACAAAATCATACCAATAATTTTAAATTTTTCTTGGATTCTATCACTACTCTTAATTCTTAAAATACAACTTAGTTAGGGGGCATAATGTATTTTAGTGAGAGATACCCTAAGGGTGTGGATGAGGTCATTAAACTCTTCCTAATATAAACACTTATTCCTCAAACACTAACATCTCTTTTGGATATTGACCTTATAAGTATTTGGTTCAAACTAGAGTTCATCATATAGTGGTTATCAATTTTTATACATATTTATTTATCCCTTAAATAGATTATTCTAATGAGTTCTAAACCATAACTCAAAAAATATGTCATGGATTGTATTAGAAAATAAGGAATACAAAACACATGTAATTTACAAAGTTCACCTGTACTAACCTTATCCATGGACCATAAAATTATTAATTCATATATGCAATAAAATAAACAAAATACACTAATTTTAATTAGTTTAGGATATTCCTAGGGTATATACACATACAAAGTTTCTAATAGGCCCAATACTATCCTTATCAAAAGTTTTAATTCATAGAGATTAATTCATAAAAGAAAAATACTCATTACATAACATAACAATCCACATTGAAATTATTTGGGTTTTGGTCCTTAGGAAACATAAATACATAAATTATTGGTTTATAAGTGAGATATATCATCTCCCACTTATTTCTTTATAAATACAACCCTTCTTAAACATATCATTCATAATATCTTCCTTCATAACCTTGGAATGGAATCAAAAGAAAGTGTAAAATTAGGTTTTTATTAAGTGTAAACAATAGAGATATTAATATATCATGAGCATAAGGGTAAAGAAATATAAGGATAACATTTGGAATCCATACAATTTATATCATATAATAGAAAATTGAGTCATGGCAGAAATATTGGTTGTTCTTAAGTAAAAAATCATAATGGGATCAAAGAACATGAGCCATGAGAACATAAAATTATCATAACACATATATTTATAGAATTACAATAAACATAGAAAATAGTTTCTTTAGTATTCAAGACTCATTTCCAAGACTATCATAGTAGATTGGGTTCAATCCCCAAAACACTGTCATAGTTAAGTTTCACTCATAATACTATCACATTGGATTGGGTTCACTCCCCATAAAATTGTAGAATTAATGGATCTCTCCCTTGACTATGAAAGTGGATAATGTACCTTATATAACTAGTTTATCTCCAAATTTCAATATTATTTATCTCATGGTATCTAAATCATTACCAAATGAATCTGAGGGAGATATAGGTCCCACCTATCAGAAAATGAAAATCATTCATATGTATTTACCATGACCACAAAAATTCAACATATTAAAACCCATGGAAATAAATGGGGTTTAGAAACTTTTAATCATATCCTAACCTTTTGTAAGGAAACAGGTCTCATAATACTTTCATCATATCATGATTTCATAACTCATGGAAAAAGATGTGTGATTTTTAATCATTTTATCATGGTATAACCTATGGAATTGAATGGGATTCGAAAAAATATATTAATCATAAACATAACCATTTGTAGAAAGAATAATAATGGTATCCTTCCATCATTTCTATAATAATGAATATGTACCATCAAATGATGTCATCATTGATAGAAGACAATTTATAAAGATCACATTGAACATTTCTTAATAAAAATATCCTTCCCACATTGAAAATCACTTTCTAAAAATAAAAATTCATAAAATAATTTCCAATTAATTGAAAAAACATTGGAAAAGTATAAAAAAATCATTAAAATATTTATTTGTAATAACGACACAAATTTTTTTTTATGTATTACATTTTAAAAAAAAAATATTCCTTCCATATAATCGATATAAGTAAAAAGTCCCTCATTTGGAAATTGAGAACAATATTCCATTGAAAAAATATTATAAAAAGTTAATTATGGGTAAAAATGATTTAATAAATTATAATAGTAAAAATCTTCTTTAAAACAGTTCTACAAAACATTGACATAGAAGAAAATGTTTTATGATCGAAGAGAGTAATAAATTCACTTTTCATTTAAAAAAATAATTTTTTAATGAGTTAATAAAGAGAGGACAATGAAAAAAACACATGTATTTTAATGAAATAACAAAAAAGGAATATAATTCATGATATTATAGTGATATATATTATAATATCACACCATTGAAAGTATAAACTTGGATAATCCCTAAAAATGATTAGATTGTATCATAAATCCTATACACTTTCTTAACATTGAATCATAAGAACCATGAAAGAATAAAATTAAATAATTATTAAAATATCATGAGAATACATAAATTCATGATATTACATGTCAAATGGATAATACATACACCTCATAAAATAAGATAGGTTCCTAACATAATGTATGTCCTAAAGAAGAAAAATTGAGACAAAATCCTCATACCTTAATTATAGACTTATTTCATAATTCTTCGATCCTCTGGTATAACAAATTGATGTTTATTATTCATATATTAAATGAATATAATTATATTTTTAATAACATATATGATTAAATTTTTATCTTTTATTAACAATTTATTTACAATTCACTGTCCAAATCATATTTATTGTAATAACTATTTCATTTTTCATGTGTGCTTTGGTTTGGTATTCCCAGTATTTTTACTTTGATCATAGATAAACCATATTTAGAATGATAAAAATTATATAATTATCAAATATGTTCATTATATGTTTATCTATATCAATCCATTAAATTTAGTGATAGAAAAAATAATTACTCCATTAATGGAGACATATGGTCATACGTAAGCATGAAAACTGTTTCTATTTTCTCATTAGATAAAATTAATGAAATGAAAATAATATATTACCTTTTGAGAATAATTTATATTTCTTATATATATATAACAAATTTTCAATAAACATATCCTAATTAATAACAATATAAAGTGTATGTGAAGAACGACTCACATCGCTTCACGATGTGGGAGTCCATCATACAAACGAGTGACGTTATCGTATTACCGTAAAATGGAATATACTAACGTATGTGTAATATTATAAATCCATATGAGAAATATTTTCATAACTATTATATTTTAAATCAATAATTATATCCAGACATGAGAGGTGGTTATTGGGAACAAGTTACATCCCTCCGTGAGGGGGCAGTCCACTGTACACAAGATTGCTGTTTCATTACTCATTTGATGGGAGAGGAGATGGATATAGGTTACTATATCAGAAAATTAAAATAATAATATATGCAAATACTGGTTATATTACATAATCTTGTTTTGATATTATTTTATTGGGGGTTAATAATAAATAATACAAAAAACATAAGTTTTATGAATTTTACATATTTATTATGGAACCTCTTAATGTTTTACCTAAATCATTCATAGGATATTTTCCCAATAAAAATAAGTACTCTAGGATTTTGGGGAGGGATTTAATTAATTAATTTAGGTATTTATTGAATGAAAAAATGGTTTATAAGTGTGAATATGAAATGATATTATTTGGCCTATTTTAAGTGGGGGGAGATGACCAAATTTGAATTTCAAAAATGAATACCGTGTACCAAACTATTTTAGTTTTTAAAAGTTTAAAAATTGATTATTTTAAAAATGTTATATGTGATAAGGTTAATATATTTCCATCCCATTATATTTGGGTAATTGTTAAGGTCATTTACCCCTTATATGTTTAGTTTAACCCCCAGAAAACCCATTTTAACCATAACTGCAACAATTAAGATTTATATTTTCAGTATTAATTTTGTAATAAATTATGTTTAACATATTATATAATCTGAATTACTGTGATTGAAAATATGTAATATATTTTTTGAAATTCCATTCATTGAATTGGAAAATTTTAACATAAAAAAACTCATAGATGTGATGAAAAATATTTTTTCCAAAGAGAAAATTTCATAAGTATAAAAGTTTTTAAAAATAAATTCTATATGAAAGTTATTAAAATAGAAAATTTATATTAATAAATATATATTTTATTTAATTTTTAAAAAAAATTTAAACAACATTAAACTTTGTAAATAATTTAAATGATAAGAATTTTTTTTAATGAAATTCAGTTTTGTTTTACTAAATATCAAAAAATTAATCATCATAAGAAATTATCAAAAATTCACTAAAAGGTAATTTTTCTATTTAGATTTGAAAATTTGTTTATACTGTTTGAATTAAATCTTGTAAAAGTGGAAAGAATTAATTTTTATCTTTTTTTTAAATGAAATGAAAACATTCTTTATGGAATTATTATTTTCAAAACATATAAAGATATTACACAACATAATGTAACATTTGACAATTTCTGTCCTTTATATAAAATGATTATAATTAAAATATAAATATTTTGTATTTCTACTCATACGTCCATGTTTAAATTCATTATTATAATGATTTTTATCCTAATAATACTAATAATATATCATGATTTTTTAAAAATTAAGTGTTGCATGTAATGACTTCTATTAATAAAAATATATTTTTTCAAAAAATATTTATTAAAATATATTTTTATTACATTATACCCCACATAAATTTTTTTTCTTAAGAAATTTCATAAATTTGGTAATATTAACTCTAGTCAATTTTACCAAATTACATCCTCAGGTTACCAAGTAGCTTTCTCAAACTGGTGGTTTCATCCCAAAACATTAACCATGTGAGTGGTCTTGTTTTGTAGAACTATCATTGAACAATATATAATCTCTACCTATTTTTCCTCAAAATAAATTTCATGACCCAGTGGTTTTACCTATAAGTTTAGTATATGTGAATGATCAGTTTTTTACATCCTCAATAGAGATAAATGGATCACATCATAGACTTGATAGAGATTTGATGGAAGCACCAATCAAAAATCTACCATCCTGATACGATCATGAATTTCAATGGAATGAAATTCCTAGGTCTTAGATTCCATTTCTCCTTAATCTCATAAAATTATCCCAGGGATAAGTTATTAGAATCACCTTGTCACTAACATTAAATTTTTATTTGTTCTATTGGTTGTCAACATAAATTTTATACTAACTTTGTGTCATTATTATTTTTTGCTGAATGGATCTAAAATTATCTAAATATTCATCAGCTATTGCGGGACCGAATTTATTTATTTCTAAAACCACATCCCATTATGTTGGATTTATAAATTTCTATCCTTTGAGGGATTCATAAGGTTCCATATGAAATCTTGAGTGAAATCTATTGTTGTATAGAAACTACACCAGACGAAGTTGGTGACACAAACCGAATTTGAAACAAATAGAACAATATCTCATTATATACTATAGGGTTTTAATTTTTCTCTTAGAATAATCATCTATCGGAGGATTATACACAACTGTAAAACTCAAATCTCTATCAAGATCTTACTAAGGACATCTTTATAACATAATGGTATATCTCATATACAGATCAAATATAATGGAATGGTATTCTCCATGAAACTATGTGAATTCTTTAATTTATATATTGTACGGTTGACTAAGATAGAAATATTCTCTAATATAGAATGATTGTGCTTACATAGTAAAAAAATCGACTACAACCCCTATAGAATTATTGCATTTAGATGTTTTAGGGAGTATGATAAAAATATCTATAGTGATGTTTTCAGATTTCCATTATGGTATGGGTAATTATTGTAACATCCCCATTATAATTTTTCCCTAAAACATATATTGTGGAAATACCATGAATTTAAATATTATATTTTTAAAATACCGCAACAAGAAATCCCACCAGAAATACTTTATCCAATATCTATACATATTTCTTACTTCTAGGATAAATAAACAATGATTAACTATAATCATCTTATAAAATTTTCTTCTTTAAATATGGTAACTCTGAAAAATATTCAAGTTTACAAAACCTTATCATTCCATAAAAATCATTCATAAACTCAAGATTACCCCCCCCCCACCTCTTCTATATCTCTACACTATCCTTTTGTTCCTCTTTAATCTTCACTTTTATATATTGTTGAACACTAATTTGAGACGGAAAGTATTTCTCTCTTTCCTTATGGATTTTCACATCCATAAATTTAAATATTTCTATATTTTATCTCTTTTGATCCTCATCATGGATATGATTTATTGATTCATTCAACTCAAAGCATCAGAAAATATTTTTCATTATAAGGGTGGTAATACATTGTGCAATCATAATATTTAATATGATCCAACCATATTATCTAGCATATATCCAAATCCTTTAGTATTAAAAGAAAAATTAAATATTTTTTATCGGTATATATAATATTCTTTATTCTATAAATGTAACTTTTTTATATCATAAATGAGTAAATTACCATAACTAACTCCAAATAATGATTCAATTAATTTTTATCATAAACCATCAATTATCAGGTGGAATAAGATATCCCCATGTTATTCTGTATAAGAACACATCCTACTACCTTCTTGAATGCATCACCATATATTAAAAACCATCATCCATTGTAGGGTGATGTATGAACATGTGTACTGACTTAACATAAATCCATTTTTGAAATTTACCTCACATTTATCTCCCTAGTTTAACATGGATAACTTCCATGTTTACTTGGTGATGGGAATATATAGTCATGAGTATTTATCTACAATCCATCAATAATATCCGGATAAACAAGGGGAACAATGGATCTTAGTCACCATTGTTGGTATGGGCCACTGTTTAATATATTCTATCCCTGATGGATCTACTGATATACCTTCCCTTGTGATTATTTGACCAAAAATGAAACATTTTGTATCCAAAATTCATTCTTTGTAATTTTTTCATATAGTTTCTCCTTCCCTGGAGTTTTTTGTACAATTCTCATTTTATCTTCAATATCTTACTCACACATTAAATAAATGGGAATATCATCTATTAAAGACAAGAACAAACTAACCTATGTATTATCTAAATACATTATTCATTTAATACATATAGATATAAGGGGAATTTTTAAGAACAAATTGAATCACTATATACTCATAGTATTCATACAATATAAAGACTATATATTTAGTATATCCACCTTTTTAACCCTTAATTGATGATATCTATAATAAAGGTCAGTCATGGAAAAGTGTTATGATTTGAAACGTTGATTGAATAGGTCATCAATATGGGGTAGAGGATAATTTTTCTTGACAACGGTATTATTTTACACATGATAATCAATGAAGACTTTCATCACTTCATATTTCTTTTAAAAAATAGAATAGGCCCACTTGAATGTGACACACATGGAAAAATGTATCCCTTTTCATGGTTCTACTAGGTTTTCTTATTCAATTCTAGAAACTCAATTGGGACCATTCTATGAGGAGTCATTAAAATTGGTGTGGTACCACGTATGAGTACTATAGAGAACACAACTTCTTATTTTGGTGGATAAATAGAAAACTATTCTAGAAAGACATAAAAAAACTCCTACCCAAACAACATATCATTAATGTTGAGTTTTTTCCTAACCCAATAAGATAAACATACCTTTATATTGGTAATAAAGACCCATACAATGAATGTTCTCTCTTTTTAAAGTTTATATTTATCATCACACAAATAGATGATCATAGGTTGTTTTGGAATATGAAACATGACATACCTTCTCAAAAATTAATTTTGGATTTATATAGTGAATTTTAATCCATTTATATGATAATATAAAAATAAAACTTTGGGAGATTAACATAATTTCTAGGAGAAAATTCCTATAAACTTATACTACATAAGAATCATAGACATGTTATATGATCAATTTACCATTAGTGGGTTTCATTTCTAATTCAATATCTAATCATTAGGGTGGTATATTGATATCCTTATAAATATATTAATATATATAAGCATTGGTAGATCCATACTGAAATAAGAAATTATTAGTTATAGATTTTATGGGTTTTTTACATTTCATTGTGTCATCATTGAACCCCTCATATGAAATAGTGATCAAATGAGAATTCCCTTTATTTCTCAAAATATTAGGTTTCTAATATCGATCATCATCATTAACCTTAATATTTAAGCACTAGTTAGAATAATTTCTATACTACATTCATTTGAAAATGGTATTATGGGAGGATTATTCTATGGAGAATTCTCTATTTTCATGTCATTAGATAACTTCTTCACATCACTTCATCAATCTATTTCTTGATAACCTTTATTCCCACACATAAAACATTTAATAGTACCCTTATCGTTATTCCATCCATGTTTCCTTTTACATTTTGAGAATAAAGGAAATATCATCTTATTTTATACATATTTATTAGAGTTTCCTTTGAATTCCATTTTTCATTTCTAATCAAATCTATGTCAGTTATGGGTAATACCAATCTACATTTCTTCATTTCTAGAAAAATAAATGATTCCCAAAAAGCTACAAATGTCCCTTAAGGACAATATCCATTTTAGAAAAGTTTTTAAGATATGGAAAGATTTATCGACCTTAATTTTTTTATGGATGATAGTAAATAAATTTCTCTACATATTTCTCGTAAAATTCACCACATAGGTACAAACAGATTCAACATCCTTCCAATTTTACTCATGTAATCCCTTATCCATTTTCAGGAAATAAAATGAGAAAATTTCTTATAAAAAATAATCTCTTAAACTATTCCCATTCCATGGATTCAAGTTCACCTTGTTGATACGTATTTATGATATGTTTCAACCATTTATCTCTTTTGACTTCTAAACTATAGAAAAAACAATAATTTTTCATTCTCCAAACACTAAACAATTCAATGGTAATGGCCCATTTCTCTGAAACTATTTGAATAATATAATCACTAATAGAAGGCTAATGTTACCTAATTAAATACATTAAAGAACCTTATTCCCTTGTTTTCCCTTTTGGATGTTCTTCATGATTTATGACTTGGGAAGGTGGTGTATGTATAACAATGAGATTGTTCATTCCATCACCAATGACATTTAGATTACCAAGAGGACACTTAGATAATTATTCATCAAACTCATAATTAAAAAGGTTACTGCCAGTACCACCCATTAACTAAACCCAAAAAACATAGCGTAAGAAAAAAAAATTATAGTATGGAACTGAAATCATGAAGAATCACTTATAAGATGTCTAACTCCTAACAAATTATTTACATTATATGAACCATTAGGCTGAACCTAGATAATTCATGATAATTATTCAAATCCTTCATGATGGTTTATAAATATAATTTGAAATAACCAAATAATATACCCTAGAATTACTAAACTAGGTGAACATTAAAGCACATTATTGGATAGTAGGAAATGCTTCAGTCAATACTAATATATTTTTTTAAGTTATTACCCCTAGTTACATCTATGTGAGAACTGAATCCACTTGTAATATCCATAAATGGATTTATTTATAGGAAAATCACACTTCATTCTTTACCATAAAATTTTATGTTATATTATTATTCTGATTATCTTAAGGGGTTCAACTAACATTTTCTCATCCTAGTTTCCAACGTTTTAAGTAAACCTTACTTTGATACCAACTGTTGTGAGACATACTTTTTATACATAGATATTACATCTTAATAGATGATAATAAATTAAAATATATAACAATCCATGGTAGAATTATTTAGTTTTATACCCTTTGGATACATAGATATATAAATAGATTATTAAAAGTTGATCTATATCATCTCTCACAAAGGTCATTATAACTAATATCCTTATAATACATATCATTAATAATATATCTCTTCAAAACCTATAAATGGAAACCTATGAAATGGTGTTCTTATATTCTTCGTAAAGGTAATCATGGGAGACATCAACGCATCAAGATCATAAGGGTATTACAACATGGGAATAAAATTTTGGAAAAATACCCTTCATATCATAAATATGAAACCTAAGTCAGGGATTAACTCTTGGATGTTCATAAGACATGAACCTTAATACAATAAAATAACATGAGTCATGGAACCTCACATTGGCATATGAAGTAGATTATTGGCTTACACATAAGCATATAAAATCATTTCCTTAGTAGTCAATACTCAATTTGAAGACTATTTACAGGATTGGGTTCATTTCCAAAGCCATCATTGAAGTCAAGGTTATTTCCTTAGATAATTTTAGTGGATTAGGTCCACCCACAAAAACAACGTAGTATTTATGGTTCATAGCCATGATAATCAAAATGGAAAATTTTCATTACTGAATGTTGTTCCCACCCCATTATAGTCATATTTATCTAATAATATTTTAATCAATAGGGAACATATAATAGGAAGATATAGTTCCCACATATCACTTAATGAAAATCTTATATTTGTTCTCCAAATGATCAATAATCATTCATCATATCAAAATTTATGAAAGGGAAATGTTTTCATAAAAAATTCATCATATCAAAACCTATCGAGAAGAAACATGTTTCATTATCATTTCATTATATCATCAATATAGAACCTATGGAAATAGAAAAGGGTTTCATAATATAGTTTTATGGTATAGCTCATGGAAGAGAAATGTATTTCATAAACTTATTTTCATCATAAAAAAATCCATTCATAAAACAATAAGAATGGTATCCTTGAATGATACCCCCAGTGATGAATATTTAACATCAAACGATGTCATTATAGATGAAAAATGATTTTTAAATATCACATGGAATATTTACTGAGGATAATTTCTCTTCCACATTGAAAATAAATTTCCAAAACTAAAAATTCATAAAACATTTTTGAAATAATTATCTTTGGAAATGATTATTGTAAAATTATATAATATTAATTAAATCAATAATAAATCATGATGGAATAAAATTATGTTTATTGCATACATTTTTTAAGACAAATATTCCTTTAAAATATTCAGTGAATGTCAAAAACACCTCATTTAGAAAATGAAATGAAGATTCCTTTAAAACTATAATTTTATATGTAAATCATGGGTAAAAATTTATTCAACCAATTTTTTTAAAATAATAAAAACTGTCTTTATAACATTTTTTGAAGATGTAGAAAAAGATAATATAATGGTTTTTTTACTGAAGATAGAAATAAAATTTATTTATTTTTAAACATTTTTTTCATTGCAGGTATATATAAATAAATAGAAATGAAAGGAACACATTTATTTTCATGAAAGAACCACAGGATAATAAATTTAGTATGTTTTTTAGAGATAGTTCATAATATTTATCATCAGAATAATAAACACAGAAAATGCTGATAAAGTTTAAGATTTTATTATAAAACACTTACCACTTTAGTAACACTATATAATAATCCCCATGAAAGAATAAAATTAAAGGAAATATAAGGTATCATGAGAAGAAAAAAATTAATGATATTATAATTCAAAGGGGTTTTATATACACCGCATAAAATAGGATATGTTCTTAATATAATGTATTTCCCAAGGAAAGCAAATTGAGACAAAAATATCATACTTTATGTCTCAAATTACTTTATACATGGTCGATACTGTTATATAATATATATAACTATATTTTATATCTTTTAAAAAACCACACTCATACATATCATACCATATAATATTTCATTATGACACTTTATTAGCTTTTTACTAAAAAATAATTTTTTTTAGAAAAGTGAGCTCAAAGGATCTTGGACTAATAAAAGAAATTCTATAACAGTATGAAGGTAGGAACCTTACATTTATCTCTTTGAAACATTGGTAGTAAATCATCAGGTAGAATTCTTTAATTAAATCAATCATCCTCGATCTATCTTGTATTTTCAAGATAATTCACAATTGTGTTGGCTTAGAAAAAAAATATGAATGAAAATGTAACTCATTGATGATAGCTGACCACTGAATTGGACCCTTTCACTCTGATCTTCTAAGAAAGGTGTACCTATCTAGTTTTGAATGCCTATAAATTGGATTTTTAATCGTACTGAAACTAGTTGTTTTTAATGTTACTTTTTTGTTCTAGGATTATGGAATTTATTATACTATTCATATTTTCTTCCAAGTATGTTGCAATGCCATAAGAACCATACTGATATTCAACAAAATCCCCATAAAAGTCCCTAAAAACAAGTCTATATCCTTATGGCCCTAGATTCCCTTTCGAGTCAATATCAGTATTTCAATTTATCTAGGTAGAAAAAGTGTGTATCCATAATACTTAAAGTATATTGGGTGGATAAGTAATGTATCCATGAAAATTCATTCACCTCAACATAAAGATATCTTTCACCATGTTGTTATAGTGTTCCAAATGCAGTGAATTGGTATGTTGTGTCACCATAATGATATCATTATGGGTAGAGTTTCCTTTGAAGAAGGCCTAACAGTGGAAAACCATGTTCCATCCTCTCCAGATGACATTCACCAACTCAACACAGCCTACCTTAAAAAGTATGGAGAACACTTTTAAGATTGGGATATTAAGTAGTGGAGGAAGTAATTCACTATTCGCATATACCTATCGTTGATAAACCTGAAAATTTTCAACAATATTCTTTTAAAGTGATTAAGTTGTTTAGAAGAAAAGAAACATATGTCCAATATCCTAATAGTGTATTTAGTAGAGCATACACCTAGAAAAAACAGAGATACCCACTTTCTGAAGATTGAGCTCAATAGTATTTTTTAGGACGACATCCAATGAAATGTAAAATGGTAAGGGAGAATAATTTTTTTTTGAAATCCCCTATCCATTTTCGAGGAACCTAAATAAGATTATTGAAGAATAAGATGGTGTCAAGATTCCCATTTAAGGTTGGTTACCATATAGGAATGTCTTCCTAGCATGAGAAGTCATATCTTGAAACTACTTGTAGATTCTCTAGTGTAAGAGTGTTCATATTGTCCATTTGATCCTTCATATATATACTTTAATCAATTTTTTGATCCATGGAATCAATAAAATCCATGAGGGAACTTAGAGTCCAAATTTCATTCCTAAATTTGAGTGAGGAGTTAGCACTGAACTGCTAATGGAAATTTCGAGAAATATCATGGAAGACAACCCTATGTCCAGTCCATATTGAGGATTACATGTAACTGGTGTTACCTATGTTTAGATTATCAACAAAACTATATCTAAGAAATACCAAGGATTCAGATTTATTTTTGAGTAGTTTCTAGAAAAATTTCCCCTGAAGAGATTGATTAAAAAAGGCCATATTCTTGATCCTGAAGCCCCCAAGGGCATAAGGCATACAATATTTCTTCAATGAAACTTTAAAAAAATTTATATCCAATATAATTCCTCTCCAAATGAAGTTTCTCATAAATGTATTTATTGATTTGATGACTGATTTAGGAACAGAGTAAACCATGAAGTATTAGACCATATTTGAGATAATTGCATGCTTGACAAGGAATGATTTTCCAACCATTGAAATGGATTTACCTTTATATGAGGCCATAGTTCTTGTAACCCAACTTAGAATATTGACGAAGTAGGAGGATTTCAATCTTCCCCAAAACATGGGTAGTCTATGATATATAAAATTTATTTATCTCTCCCTTTTTCCAAAATCATTGATCATACTAATATTTATGTATGTTAAAATATTTTTTCCAAAATATGTAAAAATATATCTCCCAATAGACATCATAGCTAAAGAAAAATTCATAATGAAGGAGGACCTTCTTGATGTTTTTGATATTTCTCATATCTCCCTGAGTAAATATGATAATTCTGTCATCAAAAAAGAGATGGGATGGGGTTAAAATACCTTGTGTTTCCCTAATGGTTTTCAAATCACCATTATTCACCATATAAAGTAAGATATTTCTAAGATAGTCTTCTGAAATGGGAAAATTATAGCTGATAGGGGGCCCCTTTTCTCACCCCTCTTGAATACCTAAAATATCCCACTAGGGATACATTAATTAAGATAGATATTTGGGCAGACCCACAAAATTATTTGATCCAACGAATAAAATTTTCATTGAATCCAAAACATATGAGAACAATACATATAAATCCCAAAATCATAGTTTAAATGGATTTTTTGATGTTAATATTAAGTGAAATGTTACCTCCGATTATGGAATTATTATGGGGATATATACATTTCGAGGCATAAATCCAACTGTCCTAGAAGATTATTCCTTGAATAAATCAAAATTGATTCCATTATATGAGTTTTTTTGAGATCTGGAAAAAAAATTGTCTATATTATTTGTAATAATTTTGTGTATTGTGTTGATAAGAGAAACTGGTCTTAATTTTGTAATTTCACTATCATTCTAAACCTTTGGAATGGGGAAAATAAATTAGGAATTAAATCCATTGGAGAAGTATCCACCCTTTAAAACAATTGTTAACTAGTTTTCAAGCATAAATCAAGATAACCACCAAAAATTGATTAAAAATGGGTTGGTGAAACCATCTAGTTTGAGGTTCACTTGTTTAGTCTAAAGATAACTTCTCTAATTTCAATCCCAAAACGGGTAGAAATTTGGAGTAAATTTTCTACCTTAGTGACTAGCTTTGGAATGGTACATTCCTTAATGATTGTATACCGTGGTGGTACATTCAATTGATTCTTATAATTGGAAACAATGTGAGTAGTAAGTGCTTTCCTTTCATTCATAACATGATAATAATATTTCAAGATGGAAAGAGGTTTATTGGAACTTCTTACACTATGGATAGCATTGAAAAACATGGCATTCGTATCCCTATCATTAAGCCACATGGCCATAAAAACATCTTTAAGGATGTTCCCTTTGAGCCTTATAAGATCTTGAAGCTTGTAAGCCATCTCTACCTCTTGTGTGATACCTCTAGGAAAATTATTAGTAGAGAAATCCTATTGAATTGAATGAAGAGAGTGTTCTTGAGCGTCAATTTCCTCATCAAGGTGGCTGAAACATTTTTTCTCTAATACTACATAATAGCTTTCAAATTTTTTAGTGTGGAGATGCATGAAATTGGGTTGTCATTACATTGGGGTCCGACCCAGGTGTTTTGGACAATTATGTAGCTTCAAGAAGTTTAGTCTTTGCGTTGTTAAAACAAAAGGGGATGGGAAACATATTATCATTTACAAGGAGATCACCCAAATGGGGTGGATATTTGAGTTGTGTTTTTCATGGGACATACATGTAATAGATCTCCAATTTCCGAGTGAGGCATCATTCACAACGGATATATCAATCCTTCTATCTCTCGGGCTATTATTATTTCTTCCTTACCAAGTGTATTTGGACCTAGTGAGATGAAAATCTGTTAAATTATAATTATAAACATAAGAATTAAACATCATGAATGATTTTGATCTAATGATATGTATCATTTTCTCATCTTTATAATGAATTAAATTAAAATCTCCAATAATAACCCAGGACTCAATGATGATTCCTTTAACTGAGTCCATATAGTTCTCTTATAAATGTACTTATTGGAAGAATAAAGGGCCAGAAAGAATATTTTCTTGTTCTCCAGAAATAAATAGTTGTGTATGACTTGATCTTCCTATTGGATAATTGTGGGACTATCCTCAAAACTGTGAACAAGGAGCCAAAGTCAATAATGACTTTTTGGGACCTAAGTTTTTTCCAGAAGATGATTTCCACTATTTAAAATAAAATTCCTCTTCATGAGTATGTTTTTTATCTGAAAATCCAATAATTTGAGGTTGATACTTACCTACATGTAGAATTATGGAACTTTTCGTGCCAAGTATGGCTATGACTTGGATGTTCTAGAAAATTATCCCCATTTTGACCATGTCTTGGGGGTGTTGGCGCCCTTTTCTGTAACATCCATTTTCATTGGTCATCCAGACCTTCTTGATCTTTTCTAGTGATTATGGAGAAGAAATAACATCTGTAACCCATACATGATCATCTGAATGACTATTTTATTTTCAATTATTCTTCACTATAATATTAACAGGTGATTGTCCTTCTATGGTGCTAAATAATTGCTACACCTATCATAAATGATTTTCATTATTCTTCTATTCTAATTCATCTAAACCAATAATAGTCAGTAGTGTGACTTATACCTTGTCACGACCCATCCCTTGGTACCAGATCTGTGACTACCCAAATCTCGCCTTCCATAAGATAAGGGATGAAGACTAGCACCAAAGGCATAATTCCATAAAACTGGGAAAGCATTTCCTTTATAACCTGAAAACGCACACAATAGAGAACCTATCTAGATACAAAACACTATGTAAAATGTATAACAAAAGAGTTCTAAAAAGTAAAAGGGGCCGGAAATACAAGCCCAACTGTAAAGTACCAAGAATTAGAAGTACAAGTACAACTGAAGAAAATAAAAATAGATGTTTGGTTGTCCTCTGGGATTCCTACCTACAGGGTATGTACAGATAGCCTCCTCAGCACTCCATGTCTGTCAGTCTCCACTGTGTACCAACTCTTCATAAGGTCCACCTCTGGATACCATCCAGTCCACGTACTCTCAGCCTCAGTCAGCATTGTCCGTCATCTACATCCAACAAAAAAAGGTGTGGGCATATCCCGTGCAGGGGTGAGTATAACGATAATCATTAGAGACCCTGATGCCCTCAAGGTCACACAAAATCTACCAAGGATAAACCACGAAGTTAGAAAATAACAGATAAACCTACTTAGTTATATTCCCATACATATACCTAAGCTATTAAGTAATCTGTCTCAATCATGAGGAAAACACAAAATTACTGACTCAGCTCAACCAGGATTTTATTTTAGGGGTAGTATCTAGTAACATCCCCAGTCACATTATCAAAACCTCACCTACGGGAGAACTCCTGCTCAATCAAGTATAGTGGGCCTACCGCGACACTAAGCTCACTTCACACTAACCTTGGAAGGATGAGGTACTCCTCCTGTTGATTATCGTGGGTCTGCTACGTCACACAGAGGTTCTCCCCACCGTAGGTTTGCCGCCACGCCCATGCACTCCCCCTCATAGCCTGTTGAGATACTCCTCCTATCGAGTACAATGGGTCTACTGTGTCACCAAGCACGCTCCACCATGATGTGTATTTCACCACACTCAGGTGCTCCCCACTGGGCTTGTAGAGTCACTCTGAGTCAAACGGTCAGCAATCGCCAAGTCTCAGTGAGCTACTAGGTCTCTGCACTCTCCTCACTCATCACTGGAAGGATCCGCTCTACAAGATACTAGTCGATACTCCAACTATATTAAAGTCCCACACATAAGTATCTCAAAGGTCTTCCATGTCATATGGGTCTCAACACAATAGACGACTCCTCAATCAGATGCCCGGTTTGTGGGTTATTAGACTTTTAGTCCAAGGGGCCCGATTGGATTTGTGCACAATCCAACCTGGTCATATCTAAACTATACCTAAAACTACAGTGGGGTATACTCAAAGGGACCATCATGCTCCAAGATTACCAACATCATTGATTGTTTGTCAAATGGAAATATGGTTCCAAAGATATGGCCAAAAGAAAGTAAAGGGTCGTAGGGGACCCAGGTTCGGTCCAACCCTGTCTGACCGACCCACCCAGACCCAGTCTAGGTCGACCCAGTTCGGGTTGACCCAGCCTAACCTGTTGGGTCAGGCCTGGCCCGTTGGGAGGGGCAACCCGTTATGTTCTTCCCAGCTCATTGGGCCCAGCCCAGCCGGCTGTGAGGGGTCACGGAGGGCCACAAGGGCGTGGACCAGTCTTGAGGGCGTGGACCGGTCGCAAGGGCACGGACCAGTTGCAAGGGCATGGACCGGTCACGAGGGCACGGACCGGTCATGAGGTCGCGGACCGGTCACTAGGGAATAGACCAGCCCTGGGTCGACGTGAAGTCAGCTCGTCCCGGAGGGCGCCGTGAGGGCGGCTTGGCCCGAAGGGTGCCTCGAGGGGTGGCTCGGCCCGGGGGTGTAGGGCCAGTTTGGCTCGGAGGGCCATGGGGGTACGGCTCAGGGCAGCTCGGCCTGAGATCTGGGGTGGCACGGCCATGACTGATTTACCCAGCGGGTGGTGTGACCAGGGCCGGTTTGGCCAGAGCTCGGAAGGCTGGAAGGTCGGGTCACAGCGCGTCTGGGGCACGGCGCGACTCATGGCAGTTTGGATGGCGGCGGCACAAGGTCGGTGGGCGGTAAGGCCGGGGTGTCTTGAGAGGCCGGCGGGTAGTGTAGTTCATCCCGGGGCATCAGAGTTGGTTTGGCTGGGGCGCCGTAGTGTTGTGGGGGAGGCACGGGTCATGGAGGCTGTAGGTGGTGCAGCTGTTTCCTTCATCACCTTTGTCTCCATTGTCTCCTTCCTTCGATTTAAAGAACACCACTATTCAAAAGAGAATGGAGGAGGGGTCGGGCCATGTTGGTTTGGCCCGCACACTCCGTGTTTATGGTGGTAGCAAGCAATTCAATTCCTTCTTGATTTTCAATGAATTATCAAGAATATAATTGAGAAGAATATCAATCAATCACCACACATCTTCCTACAAATAATAATTCCCAACCCACAAGGAAAACATTCGCGGATCAACTTGATAATAAGTTGATCTTCGTTCTTTGTCAAATAAGAAATGAATCAAGGGAAAGTAATTCATACTTAAATAAAATTACCTACCTTGTTCGTTGTTCATTGATGTTGGTGTGAAAAGGCGAACATCAACTTGTTGTAGACGAACATTTCCTACGTCGAAGGAAACTTTGAGAAATAAAGTCAAAGTCGAGGTCATTTTTCATAGGAGGAACACGTTCTTCATTTGAAGGAGAGGTTCTTAGTTGGCAAGATATTTTCTCTAAAAATCCCATTCCTCCTCTGTCAACCCAAAGAATAGGTAGCACAAGATAATAGATTATAAAATCTATTAAGTCATCGGTATAATATTCCAAATGCTTTAATTAATTAAGGGGGAGTTGGCACAATTTATAAGGTGCATTGGCACAATTTAAATTGTGGATGTCAAGAGGCTCTCTGTTATTTATGATGGATTTGACAGGTTTTCCTCTTCCCCCATCAATAGAGGGGTCGGGTGTTCCTCACCTCTAAATTTGAATTGGGAGGTTCTGAGTTCTTGGGTTGTCCCCACCACAATAAAACAAGAGGAGGAGGTTTAGTTACTGGTGGATCCCACCCCTGAACATCTACATGGTGGATCAAAATAAAATAAAGTTAAGTTTATTTTATATTATTATTTTCTACAAAAACCCAAAAATCTATCATTCACTCATGAACCACTATCATTGAGGTGAAAGTCTCCTTAAGAGAATACTAGTACTGCGAGTTCAACAATGCCCTCAGATTTCAATTTTGAGCACCGGTTTAAAAGTTAAAAAACCCTGCTCAGACTTTCACTGAACGTACCATAAAAAACATCAGAAATTCATTTCGGACACTCTGGACATCAGAATTGCACACCATCAATTTTCATGGACTCATAAAATTCCCATTTAATTGAAAAAATTACATGTAAATTTCCAGTCTTTACATTCTTCCCACCTCAGGGCTCTACGTCACCATAAGCCACTACTCATACTAAGGGAACAAGTGGGGGTACTGAGAATGCATCTGAGCCTCCTGCTCCAATGTTCTCTCCTGGAGGTTTCTGTGCTGCCAGTGAACACGCACCAGAGGTATCGACCATCCACATAGGACCCGCTCTTATCGATCCTCAATCTCTACAGGATCCTTTGTAAAATTCTCCCCATCAATGACGTCCAACTCCCCATGGTCGATGATTTGGAATATGTCATGTACCTGGTGGAACTGAGGTGGAAGAGCTAAGTAGTATTCCACCTCTCAAACTCTACTGAGGACCTGAAAAGGTATAATGAACCTCAAAGATAACTTTCTGCCTCATCCAAATCTTCATAAACCTCGTTAAGGTGAGACCTGTAGAAAGACATGGTCGCCATCCTCAAACATTAGAGGTCCTCTTCTTCTATCGGCATATGAATACATCCTACTCTGTGTAGTCTTCATCCACTCCTAGATGATCTGCACCATCTCTGTGGTAGCCCATTTCATATCTGGTCCCACTAGTGCTGGCTCCCCTAGGTCAGTCCAGCACAATGGTGATCTATAAGGTCACCCGTATAATACCTCAAAAGGTGTCATCCCAATGGTGGAGTGAAAGTAGTTGTTGTACGCAAACTCCAATAAAGGCAAGTGATCCTCCCAACTGTGACTGAAGTTGAGGACACAAGCATGCATCATGTCCTTGAGGGTCTGAATGGTCTGTTCAGTCTGACCATCCGTCTGAGGATGGAAGACAGTGCTCAAACGAAGCTGCATCCCGAAAACCTCCTGCAACCCCTTCTGTAGCCAGGAAGTAAAACATGTGTCACAATCAGAGACAATCATCGATGGTACTCCATGTGGCCTCACAATCTCCTGCACATAGAGATGTCCTAAGCTCTCTACTAAACCCTAGTCTCTGATTGATAGGAAGTGGGCCAACTTGGTGAGTCGGTCGACAATCACCCAAATCATTTCATGTCCCCTAGATGTACTTGGATGTACTATCTCAAAGTACATGTATATCCCATACCACTTCCACTCTGGGACCTCTAAAGTCTAAACTAAGCCTGCTGGACCTGATGCTCCACCTTCACTTGATAACATGTGAGGCATCGAGGTACAAAATCTGCAACTTCTTTCTTCATTCCCACCAACCAGTGATGTTGTCAGAGAACCTGGTACATATTCACCACTCTTAAATGTACCACTAGAGGGGATGTGTTGTACTCCCTCAACACTTCCTCCTGAAGTGACATTGGTACCATGATACATCCTCTAAAGAGGATGATGTGGTCCCTACCTTCAGAAAATCCATCAGGTGTATGTCCTGTGGATATCTGAGCATGTTGTGTCTCGCAGTCAGCGTCCCCATGATGAGCCTCCCTGACTCGCTGATGAAGTGGGGGAGTGACTGTAAGAGACTGAAGAAAATCTGATTCATCTCTAACCACAAAGGATATATTCAAAGAAGCTAGTTGCTCTGTCGCTTCGCTTAGCAGATTTATACCAGATCTCTTGCTGAGTGCATCTGCAATAATGTTCCCATTCATAGAAGTATAGACTATCTCGAAGTCAAAGTCCTGGAAGAACTCAAGACAACATTGTTGTCTCAGGTTCAATTACTTATGAGAGAACATATAACTGAGACTCTAGTGATCAGAGTACACGATAAATCACTTGCCCATCAGATTATGTCGCCACATCTTCAAGGAGAATACCACTTCTCCTAACTCCAGATCATAGGTAGCATAGTTATTCTCATGTTTTCTCAACTATCTTGAACCATATTTGATCACTAGTCTCTCCTACATCATGACACATTCGAGCCTGGTCCCTGATGCATCACAGTAGACTATGTACGCTACTCCTTCCTCTGGAAGCCTCAAGATGGGGGAACTAGTCAGCCTCTACCTCAGCGCCTGAAAGATCTACCTGAATCTCTCTAACCACAGAAAGGGTTTCCCCTTCTTCGTGATGGCTGATAGTGGTGTTGCAACTTTAGATAAATCTGGCACAAACCTCCAGTAGTAGCCATCCAAACCCAAGAAACATCGTAACTCCATCACACTCCTGGGTGGCTCCCAAGAAAGTAACACCTCAATCTTTGTTGGATCTACTGCAACAGTAGCCTCTGATATGACATGTCCTAGAAAGTGAACCTCTCTTATCCAGAACTGGCACTTCGAGATCTTATTATAAAGCTGGTGCTCTCGGAGTGTGTCCAGTACTACCCGCATGTGATAGGAATGATCCTTCTCAGTAGTCGAGTAGATCAGAAAGTCGTAGATAAAGACTATGATAAAACAGTCAAGGTATGGCTGAAGGAACCTATTCATGAGTCCCATGAACACTTCTGGAGCATTGGTCACGTCGAATGGAATAACCAATAACTTGTAGTGGCCATACCAACATCTGAAGGTCATCTTCTACACATCCTCATCTCATACTCTGAGTAGCTGATAGCCTAATCTGAGGTCTATAATTGAGAACCATTGTGCTCCCTTTATCTAATCAAATAGGTCGTCAATCCTTATGAGGGAGTACTTGTTCTTCACAGTGACATGGTTCAGGCACTGATAGTCAACACAATGCCTCAAGCTCCTATCCTCCTTCTTAGAGAACCGAATTGGGGCTGCCTAGGGAGAAACACTGGGTTAGATGAATCCCTTCCCCTAGAAGTCTTCTATCTATACCCGCAACTCGTAAAGCTCTGCGGGAGCCATCCAATATGATAGAGTATATATTAGTGTCATCCCGAGGCAAAAGTAAATGTAAAATTCCAACTCTCTATAAGGAGGTAGACCTGGGACATCATTAGGGAAAGCATCTATGTACTGGTCCACCACTACAGAAATTCTTGGACTCTTCACACCAACAACTCTGAGGGTAAGGCTAGCCAACTGATGAGTGATCGGCTTCACCCTCTTCGGGGTAAGTCCGTCCGGTGCTGAAAAGGATCCCTTCTCACTGGTGAAGGTAAACCTAGTCTCGTCCATTTGAACACACCGCACTTTGCACCTAATATAGTAAATATGAGCATGGACTGTAGATATCTATTCCATACCCAAGATGATGTTGTAAGGCCTCAATTCTACTACTAGGAGATCCCAGCCAAAGCCCTTGCCGCCTAGAGTAAGCTCACATTGCCGAAACCAGTGCGTAACTGTCGAATCTAGTCTTGTAGGAGTCTCTAGCCATAAGGATCAATACAACGGCTCTATCAGAATCTCTAAGATCTGAATGAGGGCAGTGGCAATGAAATAGTGACTGGCACCTTTGTCTATAAGTACTGCAACTATGGTTGAGTAGACAGATAATACCTTGAATCATCTCCAGAGCGCCATGATCGTATGCCTCAACTGCATGGAGATGAGCTCTCCCCTCTCCACCTTCTCCTTGCGGTTGGGGTGGACCTTATGGTGGTTGTGGTGGTAAAACCTCGAATCGTCATCCACCTCCAGCTGCATGGCCAGCTCCTCTGCCACGTCCGCCTACTCCCTACTAACCACCTCGATCGAATCTTTGTCTCTTCTTGGGCGGTCCTTCGACCATCTACTGATCATCCGAACGGTGGGTCGGGTAGTCACGAGCCATGTGACCCTACCCGCTTCATGAATGACACTACCCACTCCTGGCATGTATGTATCCACTTCGGGTGCCCCGCACAACCGATCCTGAGTCATGCGGTCATCCACTTATAGGTCTGGTCCTCTTGGAACTATGCAACATTTGTCTACTTTTAGCTACATAAGACACTACTATGGGTTGGCTGGTGGTAGATCTCGCTGCTGGAGACTGCTCAACAAGGAAACTCTCCATTAAGATTGCTCTCTCTAACACCCCCGCCTGCATCGAGATGTTGAGTGAGACCATCGAATCCATGATCTCCTGTCTGAGTCCCTAGTCGAAGGTCCGGGACCTGAAGAATGGGTCCTGCACCATATCCCTGGAGTAGTGTGAGAGTTAAGTGAACCTGCTGAATACTGAGCTACAGTCATGCTTCCCTACTATAGATGAAGTAGCTCTTGTATGCACACTACACGAAGAGTCGTTGGGACAAACTCTGCCCGAAACAGGCTCTCGAAGTCTGTTTAGAGAAGCTTCACCTCGTCATGGAACTGGAGTATCAAGCTCCACCATCTGCCCACTGCTTCTTGTAGAATGTTGGAAGCAAGAATCACCATGAGGTCGGCTAGTGTCCCTACCAGTCAGAATACTCTCACCATAGCCACCAGTCAATCCTCAGCCGCCTGTGGGTCTGTCTCTCCCCTGAACATGGGTTCCCTCTGGAGCTAGAGCTTGTGCAATATGCTCAAGTGGCATGCAACATCTTCTTCTAGGGCTGGTGGAATTGGGGGCCCAACAGGGATTAGTACCGCTAGTTCCTCCGCAGGAAAACGGCCTTGCACTGAGGCCTCGTTGCTCAGTGGGCTATCAGTGCATACAACTCTTGGAAATCTAGCCCGATATCTATGGGGAGGCATCCGAAAAAAAACAGGTGTGCTACGGTTAAAATTTATACCTGGTGAGCTGACCTAGTTGATCTGACTTAAAGAAAACTTTTGAAAACTCACACGCAATCGGTGTTTTCATGCACTGAGTCAAAAATCAGAAGTCAGGGTCCTGGTGTATGGATATGTCGGCCGCCACACCAACACTGGACTCCCTAAATTGAAAACCACTCTCACTACACTTAAAAATATTGATTCACATAAAAGATCAGAGTCATATGTTCTACAGTAGAACAGAATCCCCTTATACCAATTTTTCACGACCCATCCCCCAGGGCTCATTCCATGACTACCCCAAGCCCGCCTTCCATAGACCAGGGGTTGGTGACTAGCACCAAAGGCGTAATTACCTAAAACTATAAAGGCATTGCCTTTATAACCTGTAAACACACACAACAGAGCACACATCTAGATACAAAACACTATGTAAACTATATAATAAAAGAGTGCGAAAAAGTAAAAGGGGCCAAAAATATAAGACTAACTGTAATGTAAAAGGAAGTGGAAGTACAAGTACAACTGATGAAAAGAAAAATAGCTGCAGGTTCATCCACCAGGATTCCTACCTGAGGGGTAGGTACATATAGCATCCACATCACTCCACGTCTGTCAGTCCCCTCAGTGTACCGAATCATCGTAAGGTCCACCTCTGGATACCATCCAGTCCTGGTACTCTCAGCCTTAGTTAGCATTGTCTTTCGTCTGCATCAAACACAACAAGGTTCGGTCATAGCCTATGTAGTGGTGAGTATAACAATACTCAATAGAGACCCTGATACCCTCAAGGTCTCACAAAATCCACCAAGAATAAACCAAAAGGTAAGAAAACAATAGATAACCCTACTTAGGTATATTCCCATACACATACCTGAGTTATTAATTAATCCGTCTCAATCATGAGGAAAACAAAAAATTAATGACTCAGCTCAACCATAATTTTATTTTAGGTGTAGTATCTAGTAACATCCCCTGTCACATTATCGAAACCTTGACTGATGGGGAAATCCTGATCAATCAAGTATAGTGGGCATGCCACGACACCAAGCGTGCTTCCCACTATACTTGGACTGCTGATGTACTCCTCCTGTCGATTACCGTGGGTCTACTACATCATAGAGAGATGCTCCCCACCGCGGGTCTGTCGCCACACCCAGGGCTCCCCCTCGTAGCCTACAGAGGTACTCCTCCTATCAAGTACCACGGATCTGTCACGTCCCCAAGTGCGCTCCTCCACTGTGGGTCTTCCACCACACCCAGGCACTCCCCGCTGGGCTAGTAGAGTAACTCTGAGTCAAATGGTCAGTAGTCATCAGGTCTCAGCTAGCTACTAGGTCTTCGCACTCTACTCGCTCATCATTGGAAGGATCCACTCCATGAGTAACTAGTCGATACTCCAACTGTCACAAAGTCCCATGAAGAAGTATCTCAAAGGTCTGTCACATCATAGGGCTATCAACGCAATATACGACACGTCAATTGGACGCCCAGTCTGTATGTTATTAGACTTTTAGTCCTGGGGACCCAGTTGGATTCGTGCATGATCCAACCTAACCGTATCACAACTATACCACAAACTCTAGTGGGGTATACTCAAATGGAATGTCATGCTCCAAGATTAATAGTGTCGCTGATGGTTTGTCAAATGAATGTATGGTGCCAAAGATATGGCCAAAAGAAAGTAAATGGTCATAGTGGGCCTGGGTCTGGTGTGACCCAGTCGGACCGACTCGGCCCGGACCGTTGGGTGGGTCAGCCCCTTAGGTTTGGCCCAGCACAGAAGGTCACGAGGGGTCGCAGAGGGTCGCATGGGTGTGGACCGGTCATGAGGGCGTGGACCAGTTGCGAGGGAACAGACTGACCATGGGTCGGCGTGAGGGTGGCTCGGCCCAAAGGGCGCCATGAGGGTGGCTTAGCCCAGAGAGTGCCATGAAGGGAAGCTTGGCCTGGGGGTGCAAGGCCGGTTTGGTTTGGAGAGCCACATGGGCATGGCTTAGGGCGGCTCGGCCTGGGGGTCGGGGTGGCGCGGTTGGGGCCAGTTCGGCCAATGGGTGGCGCGACTGGGGCCGGTTCAACTGGGCATCGGGAGACCAACGGACCGAGGTGTGGAACGGCCAGGGCGTGACGCCGATAGGGTGTGGTGCGACTCAGATGAGGTAGGCTGACGATGGCATGGGTCAGGTGGGCCATCACGGCTCGGGGGGCGGGGCCGGCGGTGCGAGCCGGCAGGTGGTGCGGCTGGCGGGCAGCATGACTGGTGTGACTTATGATCCGGCGAGCAGTGTGGTTCGACCCAGGGCATCGAAGCTAGTTGGGTCGGGGCGCCAGAGCATCGTGAGGGCGGTGCGGGTCATGGAGGCCATGGGTGGTGCAACCGCTGCCTTCGTCACTGTTGTCACCTTCCTCCAACTCGAAGAACACCGCTATTCAAAGAAGAACGGTGGAGGGGTCAGGCCATGTTGGTTTTTCCCGCACCCTTCACATTTAGGGTGGTAGCAAGAGGTTCAATTGCTTCTTGATTTTCAAATAATTATCAAGAATATAAGAGAGAAAAATATCAATCAATCACCCCACATCTTCCCAAAAATAATAATTCCCAACCCGCAAGGAAAACATATGTGGATCAACTTGATAATAAGTTGATCTACGTTCATTTTCATGGAAGATATGAATCAAGGGAAAACAATTCATACTTAAATAAAATTCCCTACCTTGTTTTTTGTTCATCGATGTGGTTGTGAAAAGGTGGATGTCGATTCGTTGTAGACTAACATGTTCTACATCGGAGGAAACTCTGAGAAAGAAAGTCAATGTCGAGGTCATTCTGTGTTGGAGGAACACATTCTACGTTTTAAGGAGAGGTTCTTCGTTTTCGAAAGCTTTTCTCTCAAAAGATCCTTCCTCCTTTTGCAACCAGAATAATAGGTATCCCAAGATAATAGATTATAAAATCTATTAAGTCATTGGAATAATATTCAAAATGGTTTAATTGATTAAGGGGGAGTTGGAACAATTAATAAGGTGCATTGGCACAATTAAAATTGTGGAGGTCAAGAGGATCTCCCTCATTTATGAGGTAGTTGAGAGGTTTTCCTCATACCCCATAAATCAGGGGGTCGGGTGGTCCATACCCCCTAATATGAATTGGGAGGTTTTGAGTTCTTGGGTGGTCCCCACCACAAAAAAACAAGAGGAGGAGGTTTATTTCTCGATGTACCCCACCCCAGAACATTATCATGGTGACTCAAAATAAAATAAAAAAAAAGTGAAGTTTATTTTATTTTATTATTTTTCACGAATAACCCAAAATCTATCTTTCACTCTTGACCCAATGTTGTCAATGTGAAAGTATCCTTATGCGAATATCGGCGCTGCAAGTTCAATGGTGCCATCATATTTCAATTCCGAGCACTGGTTTAAAAGTTATAAAAACCCGCTCGATCTTTCACTGAACATACCTGAAAAAAAAACGTTATAAATTCATTACGGGACTCCAGACCTCAGAATCGTGCGCCGCCAATTTTTGCAGACTCGTAAAATTCCCATTTATTTAAAAAAATTACATAGAAATTCCAGGACTTTAAATACCTACTTCTCACGCTTCAATCTAGACTCTATCGTTGTGTCATGGGACTATTCTACTCTATCTTGGCCAGTAAGATCCTAGAGGGATTCATTAATATCATAGGAAGTAAGCTCAAATAGGAAATCCTCAGTTTGAATAGTTGAGTCCATGCAGATAATCATTGATGAAAGGCATAGAAAATTAGAATCACCATTCTCCTTTATAGTTCCTTAATTATTTGATTCATATTACATCTTATTAACCTCAATCTATTGATCCGATTGATGTAGGGTTTTTTGCTTCCCCCCCCCCTCCTCAGCCAAGTCAGCCCATTAGTTTTTGTGCTAGAAAAATTGCCCCATTTAATTGTTTTGACATGTTCAGGATACTCATTCATGGTGTTTTCCGTTGATTTGACCTTAATTCCTTTTGTAACTTCTCTCTATGTTGTGACACATGGTACTGGTGCTACCAACTTATGAAACACTATAGAATTTTTTATTTCATGTCCCACCATTTTTCAATTCTTTTATAAAGGTGGTAAATGATCAAAATAAACCCTCAAATCCATGTTTAGATCATTAAAAATAATGTAGAACTACTCCAGTGGGGGTGACTCCATTCTAATTTTAGCATGTACACTCTTACAGAGGCCAAGATCCTTATTGAGGGTTCATTGATCAATTTTGAGAGGAGTACCAAAGACTGTGGCTAGATCAATGATAATTTGAGTATGAAATTAAACCAATAGATTTCTACGAATTATATTCCACACATGTGAATTCATATTAATTTAGTTTTATGGGTTGAAGTTATCCTCCCCTTATAACAGGCACAAAATTCTAGGTTTTGAGTTGAGGTTCCCTATCCACCATATTGAGTTGATCTCCTCATATCTCTCTAGATTGATGTGAAAGTATCCTTTTACAATTTGAATGAGTCTCTATTTTGTGATTTGAAAGTATTTTTGGGTCATATTATTGTGATCCATATATAACCTAGGGTTAACACCTTTTTCATAAGCAATGTGACCAATAAATGAAAACATATAAAGATCCATACTTTGTTTAATCATTTCTGGATCAGAAAAAAATTGAAATTGCACCATTGTCTAAAATAATTATAATTGAAGAACCATTAGAATCATTTCTCTTGGAAATGTCTGGAAAATGACCCATGAAGAGTCGAACCCCTAGTTGGTGAACTCTATCCCACAACCATGCTCGTTCACTGATGTTGTCACCGGAAGATCATCGGAGGTACCCATTACTGGCCTTAATGACAACACGGTTCTGGATCTTGAAGTTAATCCAAAGTATTTTCGACATTGTGGGAAGCCTACAATTTCTTTTTCAGATTTTGAGGTGAGTTCTCTTGCCTCGGATTTACACCTTGTTTTGGTTGGTAAATTTCCTATTTGTAGACCTTCTTTGAGTTTCTTTAGAAGAGAATAAGAAGGGATTGGGTTTTTAGATTTCAGCATCAGCCTGGTTAGCTCACGCATAACTATCTTCTGATTTGTTGCTGAGGATGACTACTATAGACTTTGGTCTAGAAAATCTTGGTTTTGTGGTGTATATCCCATCAATGTAATAAAATGGACCCGAATTTTGACCCATTCAAGGAATCCCCAATTGTTCCACTCCGGGTTGGTCTTCCAGGCCTACCCCTACACTTGTTCAAACAATCTTCCCTCTTCCCAAATTCCAATCTCATTAGAACCCCATTAAAGATGAACTTGTCCACTAGGAATCTCTCAGGGCCTTAAGTTGCACGAATATTTATTGAGATTGATGTTTCTAGGGAATCGCCTTCTAAAATCTGGAACCAGAATAGTAAAAGTAGTTTTTTTAGGATGCTGTTTATTAAAATTTACCTTCTTACTTCCAATTTTTCCTTAGACTAGGACATGACTCAAAGGAATGTGGAATCAAAGACACTTGTCATAAAACTAAAAAGAATATTTGGATTGAGAAATTAAAGAAAAATCAACCACTTCCTTCAACATCTACACCTAGAAGATTGCAAGATGGGGCTCAGACCTCCCCCAAGGAGGTTCCACCTCCGGTTGTGGAATCAAATAACCATTACACTTCACCCCCGCCTCTTGAGGATGTTCCGACATTGAAAATACAAGATGATACTCAGGAGGATGAAAATGAAATGTGTGAACCATCTGAAATTAGTGATTCACCTCCTGAGGAAGAAGATAAAACTACTCATATTGGGGAAGATTATTTGCGAGCAATGACCTTGAAGGGGAAAAAACCAACAGTTGATGATGATGGGTTCATCACATATAACCCCAGAAAAATGAGGAAACTTAATTACTACTCTCAAATTGAAAGAACCATAGTCACACGTTTATTGGAAATCTCAATATATGAAGTCTCTACCACTGACACAACTCAGCATGTAGTGGACCAACAACATGCTAAAGGGGACAATTCACATAATGTGCCATGTTGTGAAGATCCTAAATCTATGGAGAAGCTTCGAGATGAAATCCTATATCAATCTTTTAGAAGAGGAGAGATTTCAATGGATATTTACATAGCCATCAAGTCGGATATATTCAATGAAAGAATGAAGAAGGAGTTTCAAAAAACACCCTAACTCGTCTTATTGGTTGGGTGGAAGCTAGAAGACCTTGATTATGCGAGCCAATTACTATCTTGCTCTGGTATGATCTTTGGAAAAAAAAATTTGAGATGATTGTACTGTTTTTTATCTAGAAAGTGTGGATTTATGCTTCTCTATCTGGACTCTGTCTGGCTAGAACCTGTTCACGATGTACCAATTTATGTGGTCCAGTTCCAGCTCTGTTTTTTGTCACCATGATTCTGATACTTTGCTGCTTGATCATTGCATCGGTTCTTCAGTTGCGGCTCTACCTTGCAAAGGAACTGTCCTATAAGCACATAAAGAATGGAATTTCTGCTCTACCATCACTACGGAAAAAATCGTTAATAACGACGGGGTATTTGTGACGGGAACTGTTCCCGTCGTAAATACCTTACACAAAGGATTATTTGCGACGAGAAACTATTCCCGTCGCAAATAATATGTTATTTGCGACGGGTTTTTTTTACCCGTCGCAAATAGTTTGGCATGAAATGCGCGCCAAACCGCACGGGGTTTATTTGTGACGGGGTTCTATACCTGTCGCAAATAACCCGCAGCGGTAAAGACTATTTGCGACGGGGCTGCCACCTCGTCGCAAATACCCTGGCGGCAGGGATTATTTGCTATGGGTCCCGTCGCAAATAACTGTTTTAATGCCGCCCATAATTAAATGCGGTCGGGGTTATTTTCGGCGGGACCCATCGCAAATAAGCCCGTCACAATTAATATAACCTATAAATACTGCCAACCGTTACATTTTTTTTCACTCTGAGCTACTTATGACTATCAGTTGTAAAAGTTTTTTTCCTACTTCGAAGAGTCAGTTGGTGGTGTCGGTGGTGTTCTACAATTACAGCGGCTCGACATTGAGATCAAGTTTAAGGTTTTTATCTGAATTTTAATTTAATATTTATTTCATTTATTTTAAATTTTTATAATTTATTTTTCTGATTTCTAATTAGAAATAATTATGAATAAGTATTAATGATTAACAGTAATTAGAGACAATTAAACACTAATTAATTTAAAATAGTTAGTTATAATTACAATTAATTTGCAGTAATTATGGAAAATTAAAATTAATTTGAATTAATTAATCATAATTAGAAATAATTAACATTAATTAGTAATAATTTATAATAATTACAAATAATTACTAATAATTACTAATAATTAGTAATTATTAGTAATAATTCTCAAAATTTATTAATAATTGTCAATATTTGTCAATATTTGTCAATATTTTCCAATAATTACCAATATTTACCAATAATTGCCAATAATTGTCAATATTTACCAATAATTAGGAATAATTACCAATAATTACAAATAATTACCAATAATTAGGAATAATTACCAATAATTAGGAATAATTAACAACAATTAGGAATAATTACTACTAATTAGGAATAATTACCAGTAATTATGAATAATTACCAATAATTAGGAATAATTAAAAATAATTATTAAAAATTACCAATAATTAGTATTAATTTCCAATAATTAGTAATAATTTCCAATAATTAGTAATAATTTCCAATAATTACCAATAATTACAAATAATTAGTAGTAATTACCAATAATTAGTAATAATTACCAATAATTCGTAATAATTACCAATAATTACCAATAATTACCAATAATTACCAATAATTACCAATAATTGGTAATAATTACCAATAATTACCAATAATTGGTAATAATTACCAATAATTACTAATAATTAGTAATAATTACCAATAATTAGTAAGAATTACCAATAATTAGTAATAATTAGTAATAATTACTAATAATTAGTAATAATTAGTAATAATTAGAAATAACTACCAATAATTCGTAATAATTACCAATAATTCGTAATAATTACCAATAATTAGTAATAATTACCAATAATTAGTAATAATTATCAATAATTAGTAATAATTAGTAATAATTACCAATAATTAGGAATAATTAAAAATAATTACCATTAATTAGTAATTATTAACAATAATTACCAACAATTACCAATAATTACCAATAATTAGTAATAATTACCAATAATTAGTAATAATTACCAATAATTAGTAATAACTACCAATAATTAGTAATAATTACGAATGATTCACAATAATTACAAATAATTAGTAATAATTACCAATAATTAGTAATAATTAGTAATAATTACCAATAATTAGTAATAATTAGTAATAATTACCAATAATTACCAAAAATTAGTAATAATTACCAATAATTAGTAATAATTACCAATAATTACCAATATTTAGTAATAATTATCAATAATTATCAATAATTATCAATACTTAGTCATAATTTGTAATAATTACCAATAATTAGTAATAATTAGTAATAATTAGTAATAATTAGTATTAATTAGTATTAATTAGTAATAATTAGAAATAATTACCAATAATTACCAAAAATTAATAATAATTAGTAATAATTAGAAATAATTACCAATAATTACCAATAATTAGTAATAATTAGTAATAATTACCAATAATTAACAATAATTACCAATAATTAGTAATAATTACCATTAATTATTAATAATTACAAATAATTACCAATAATTACCAATAATTACCAATAATTACCAATAATTACTAATAATTAGTAATAATTACCAATAATTAGTAATAATTACCAATAATTAATAATAATTACCAATAATTAGTAATAATTACCAATAATTAGTAATAGTTACCAATAATTAGTAATAGTTACCAATAATTAGTAATAATTACCAATAATTGATAATAATTACCAATAATTAGTAATAGTTAACAATAATTAACAATAATTAACAATAATTCGTAATAATTAATATTATATAAATTTTTTATTATTTTAATAATACTAATATTATTTTTTCATAAATATTAATTAAATAATAATAAAATTATGACATTAATATTATTTTTTATTATAAATATTAAAATAATATAATTTTCTATATTATATACAATTATTCTTTCATCTGTGTGTTTAACATTCTGTCTCCACATGTACTATTTGCATTCTTTTTCAAAATTATCAACCTACACACCAATAGAGAGGTGAAAGTGAATGCGAATATTACATGTGGAGACAGAATATTAAACACACAGATAAAAGGAGAATTGTATATAATATAGAAAATTATATTATTTTAATATTAATAATAAAAAAACTAATAATGTAATAATGTTATTATTATATAATTAATATTTATGAAAAAATAATATTAGTGTTATTAAAATAATAAAAAATTATATAATATTAAAATTATCAATATTTGTAACAGGTTTTTCTTTATCCTTGCTTGAGTGTTTTTTCTAATAAATTATTCAAAACCAGTAATGCTTTTATATTTTATAGAAAAATATGGAACAACGAGGTCCTCAACAGTCATTATTAGATGACCGCATATAGATAAGTCAACGTAGAAATCCAAACGGTTCTGGTTTAAATCAAGTATATATAGAGGGTGTGGAGACTTTTTATCATTTGCGGCATCAAATCCAGAATTTGTTTTAGAAAGAAAAATAAAATTTCCTTGTAGAAAATGTGCATTGAGAACGTTTGACACATTTGACAAAGTGGGGGGACATCTCTTGCATTTTGGTTTTCAACCAGATTATGTTTTTTGGTATCAACACGGTGAATGCAGTTCCAGAGTAGGTGATACCAACTTGATTCTGGATCCATCCAGGTTTCAAGATTTAGTACATGATGTTGCAGGTTCATTTGTTCAACATACAGAAACTCTAGATGATATAGCTTCAAATCCTGAGTTGGCACCATCTGAATTTTATGAGTTGTTGAGGTCTGTTGAGGATGCATTATATACTGGATGCAAGATGAGCAAATTTGAAGCAGTTGTAAAATTTATGGCTATCAAATCAGATAACAGAATGTCAAACACCTGTTTTGACAAGATATTTTCTTTGCTTAAAACACGGTTACCTGAAGGAAATGTTTTTCCTGCAAATTACTATGAGAGTAAGAGGATGGTTCGAAATTTGGGACTTTCTTTTCAGAAGATTCATGCATGTTCAAATGAATGCATTTTATATTCTAGGGAAAATGAGTCGTTGGATAGTTGTCCCACATGTGGGAAACTAAGATATAAACAAGGGAAACATGGGAAGTCTGTTTTGATTCCTGTAAAATAGTTGAGATATTTTCTTGCTTACATCCAGACTTCAGCGTTTATTCATGTCTAAGAACACAGCGACAATGATGTCATGGCATAAAGAGAATATTTCAACCGCTAAAATCTCGAATCATATATCCGATGGTTATTCATGGAAACATTTTGATAGAGTGAATCCATCCTTTGTTTTAGATGCTAGTAATGTTCGACTGGGCCTTTCCACTGATGGTTTCTATCCGTTCGAATCTTATGGTAGTCAGTATTCATGTTGGCCTATTTTTTTAACTCCATACAATTTACCTCCATGGATGTTGATGAAGGAGCCATATATCTTTTTTACTTTACTAATTCTAGGACATCCGAAGAAGAATATTGATGTTTATTTGAAACCATTGATTGATGAAAAAAAATTATTGTGGAGTACTGGTTTCAGTACATATTATGTTGCTACGAAACAGAGTTTCATACTGAGAGCAGCATTGATGTGGAATATTAGTGACTTCTTGGATTATGGGATGTTATCTGGCTGGAGTACACATGGTCAGAAATCATGCCCTTACTGTATGGGAGAGAACAAAGCATTTATGCTCATTCATGGAAAGAAACCTTGTTATTTTGACTGTTATCACAGATTTCTTCCAGTTGATCATCCTTTTCGCAGAAACAGATCTCATTTCAGAAAAGGAACAATTGAAAGGGATGGACATCCAAAAATGCTATCAGGTTTAGAGTTAAAATGAGTTGTATTTTCATTACCTCCCATCACTTTTGGTCCCATAATAAACCAACAGAAAATTTATGGTTTTGGGAAAGAACACAATTGGATTAAACGTAGCATATTTTGGGATTTGCCATATTGGTCTGATTTGTTGGTCCGCCACATGTTGGATGTCATGCATATTAATAAGAACTATTTTGATAATTTGTTTCATACAGTTTTGGATACGCCAGAAAAGAGTAAAGACAATGTAAATGCACATTTAGATCTTTCCCAATTTTGCAGGCATCCAGAACTGGAACTGTTTGAGAATGTCAGAACAGAAATGTTACTGAAACCAAAAGCAGCTTATACACTGTTTAAAGAAAACTATTTATTATTTTGTCAGTGGATTTCATATTTGAGACTTCTAGATGGTTGTGCTTCCAATTTGGGTAGATGTGTAAAGAATGGTCATATTACTGGATTAAAAAGTCATGATTGTCTTGTTATAATTGAAATACTTCTACCCATTGGATTAAGAGGTCTTTTGAATTCTGTGATTTGGGATTCCATAACAAACATGTCCTATTTTTTTCGGGACATTTGTGCAGCTACAGCTAATTATGATTCTCTATTCAAACTTGAAGAAGATTTTGTTGTAATTATATGTAAACTGGAAAAAATATTTCCGTCGTCTTTCTTCGACTTAATGGAACATTTTATATTACATTTTCTATATGAAGCCAAATGTGGAGGTCCAGTACAGTTTCAATGGATGTACCCATTTAAAAGAAGCATGCAAAAATTGAAAAGAAAAGTACGTAACAAAGCATCTGTTGAAGGATCTATTGCCGAAGCTTATTTGCAAGAGGAAATATCTTTTTTCTGCTCCCATTATTTTGAATCTAAGTATCCTTCAAAACACAACTGAATGGGATGGAATGAAAGGAATATTGATGAAATCGATTATCAATTATCTATTTTCAACCAACCAGAGCTTGGTTTTGGTGGAGTTCATGAACGCTGGCTTTCGGATGATGAATATCACAGAGCTCATACGTATGTTCTGCTCAACTGGGAAGAGATGACAACAGTTGTACTGTAAGTGTTTATATCACTTATTCTATCATTTATGTTATAGTATAACTTTGTTTTTTATAGGTTGTATGATAATTATATCAAGAAACAAATTACACAAATTACAGCTGCTGCTCTCGAAGAACGCCGACAGAAAAAAATTTCTCAGTGGTTTCAAAAACAGGTAACATAAATTCTTTATCTTTTAGCAACTCATTCAATGTATAGTTTACTATATTGATAATTGTTTCACAAATTTTCAGGTGTCTCGACATGATGATAAAATTGACAAACGGCTGTGTATATTAAGTAACCCACCTTCCAAACTTGTTAAAACTTATAATGCATAAGTGGTGAATGGATTTAGATTTCATACACATGCATATGGAGAATCAAAAAAACAATGAACAATGGAGTTACCTTGAGAGGATCTCATCATCGAGAAAATGAAGTTGACTTTTACGGAATAATTGATGAAATCATTGAACTCTGTTATCTTGGAAAACATTACATAACCATGTTGAAATGTCGGTGGTCAGATACAGAGAGAGGTGTGCGTGTTCATCCGACTCATGGAATCATCGATATTAAATGTAAACGTGTTCTCACAGTAAATGAACCATTCTTATTGGCTCAACAGGCACATCAATTTTATTACGCAAAGTACTGTGCTATGTCAAGAGACTTGATTGATTGGTGGAGTATAATAAAAATCAAAATTTGAGACAATCAGTTTAGTCAAAGTGAATGTGATTTCACTGATGTTCAAGGAATTGAAGTTTTTCAAGAGAGTACTCAAAATAAATATTTTTTACAAAGATACATGAGTATCGATGACGACACCCCACATTTAAGAGTCGGTGATGACGATGATGTTAATGATGTAACATATGAATTTGAAATGGTAAGAGATGAAGTAACTAGAACTCGAATGGATATCGATGATGTTGAGGAGGAATATGAAGATTACATTGACATATATGAAGATGATGATGAAGATGAACACTGATAGAATTCCATGGTAGTTATATATAATCATAACTAATATATATGTATATATTATAGTAATTATCAATTATTGGCTAACAACATTAACATTTTCTGTTTCAGATGGATGATGACGCATTTCGTGATTTGACGGATGCTGACCTGTCTTTCGATGCGGATGAGTTGCTGGCAGATGACCCTCAGCCTGCAGGCGCTTCAGGGAGTATGTGGAGGGGGTGCGGTCTTGCACGATTGATGATTCCTGACCCCGTCCCCGAGCGACATCCACATCTTGGGTTTGATACACGCACTCGAAGGTGTGATAACCTGTGTGATAACCTGTGGATTTGACTAAGATTTCATTAATCTATTCACATAATAAATGTTTATTATTTTTACAGTTTTCCGCATATAGCATTCGGAAAGGGCAGTGCTATTTTACACAACCATTTCTCTCATCCTTGGACCACATGGGAGCAGATTCTCATTGATGTGTAGCAGGCCATGTTCGACCATTGGTTGGTACGTCTGTAAATAAATAATTTTTATTTTGAAAATTATTTCATTTCTAAGATGATATTTTGATTTATTTGTAGGGTTTATGGTACCTGATCAAGGATACCATGCGTGAAGCCATCCACGAGGCATGGGAGGTGGTCATGCGTGATCGTTTTCGTCAGTTTTTGCACAACTTGAGGAGAGCGGCCATGAATAAAGTAGGAGTATCCGTTTTTGATGACTCATATAGAGCGCACCGACCACAGTACATTTCATCCCACGTATAGGATGGATTATGTGCACACTGGTTGAGTGATGCCTTTTAGAGGATATCATCGGTGGGGAGGCAGAATCGGGGGTGACAGGAGGTGACTCATCGAGCTGGGAGTCATATTTTCAGTACTCATAGACAGCATCTGGTACGTACATTATTTATAAATATTTTATATAACTATAAATATTAACAGTTTATTTTTTATTCTTATAGGCTATCGAGCACCCCGATATTACGGAGTACGACGTATATCGGAGGATGTATAGTGATCCTGCTACTGGGGAGCTCAGAGGTGATCGTCAGCATCACATCATGGTCAGTATTATTTGTTTTCAAGTTTAAAAATTAACTGCATATAATATATTCACAATTTTAATTTTAAATTGCAACTACATTAGTCATATGAGGCCGCATCGTCACAGACCCGGCCTGAGAGTCGGGACGAGTCATCAGATCAAACCACTAGTCGTCAGTTTGATGAGGCGGCATGGATGCAGGCCACCCAGTATGCCTTCGAGAAGGGATGGGTAGTTGGTATCAGCTCTCGACTGACTCCCGGAGATTATTATGGCAGTGCAGCGATGTCGGCGTCCAGCTCGAGAGGAGATCATGCATCTTCTTCTGCTACACAGTATGAGGATTAGTTGCGATCTCAGATTACACTGATAGAGAGTCTCCAACAGAAGCAGGAGCAGATGCGTCAGCAGCAGCAGCAGCATGAGGAGGAGCGTCGACTCCAGCAGCAGTTGTACAAGGAGCAGATGATTCGGTGGCAGCAGCAGCAACAGGAGCAGATGGAGTACATGCGCTGACTCACTCATGCTTTAGGGATGGAGTTTCCTCCACCAGCATCTGCAGATCATCCCCTCCCCCTCCTTCAGATTAGAGTTTGTTTTTATGTTATAATGTTTGTTAAAACAAAATATGAATTTTTTTCTATTCGTAGTTTCTGTCTCATTATAAAATATAAATAATATTATATTTTGAAATAAAAATAATAATATGAATAATAATAATATTTATATTTTATAATATTAAATTTTATATAAATATTAAAATTTTATAATATTATAATTTAAATATATTTTTTTTTAATATTTGATTTATTTTAATATTTGAATGTAAAATAATTTTATTTTTTTATATTAATTAAAATAACTTATTAATATTTTTTTATTTATGAATTATAATTCTAATATTATTATATTAATTTAAATAATTTATTAAAAATTTATTATTTTTTATTTTTGAATTATAATTCTATTATTATTATATTAATTAAAATAATTTATTATTTTTATTTGTGAATTATAATTCTATTATTATATTAATTAAAATCATTTATTAATATATTTTTATTTTTGAATTATAATTGGATTATTATTATATTAATTAAAGTAATTTATTAATAATTTATTTTTTTTATTTTTTTATATTATTTGTGACGGGATACTATTCCCGTCGCAAATAGTATTATTATTATATTAATTAAAATAATTTATTAATATTTTTTTATTTTTTTTAAAAAGTATTTGCGACGGGCCCGTGGCCAATAGTATTTGTGATGGACCCGTCGCAAATAGTAATTGCGACGGGTCCGTCACAAATACTTTTTAAAATGTTTTTTTTAATATAACGATTAATATTTGCGACGGGAATACTTTCTGTCACAAAAAATACTTTTAGCGACGGGTCCGTCGAAAATAATTGTTGTTGTGACGCCGTTTTCCGCAACGGGCTATTTGCGACAGACCCCCGTCGTAAAAGCCTATTAGCGACAGGATCCTGACGCAAATGCCCCGTCACAAATATCATTATTTCCAGTAGTGCATCCTGATCTGAAATTTGAGTAGGCTGGACTTTTGAGGATCTTCTCTCCTTAACATAATGAAGAGGATATCACTCATATTGAAGTCTAGGATTATGAAGTTTCATTTGTAGAATTACAAAAGAGATTGTCATGCTGGTCTAGTGCTTGGCTTGGCACAAGGATTTCAGGAATACACTTGCCAACATTTTTGTTGTCTTTTCATGCTATCATTACACCTTTTTTTCTATGACGAGAAAGAGTTTTCATGAAAAGACTGGAAATCTCATCACCCGTTTTGATGAATTTACAATCAGCATTGCCCTCTTTTTGTTTTTTAGATCTTCATGGAATGGAGGCGGGGATTTTTTTTCTACATTGTGATCAAAAATTGGATATGTGGCATGGGTGAGTTCTGATTGTCAAGGTGTGTTGCTTGGCGGATTCTCTGGTGAGTCTTGACTCTATCATGTTGTTCTCTCGACCTCATAGGGATGATCCAGAGGTGCCAGTATCCTTTCTTTTCATTGATTCTCTTGTTGGTACAAGCCCATTGTACCTCGTGTATTCATCTGACATTTAATTTTATTTAATAAATTTTTGGGAGCATGGGTTTACTCATTCTCCGAGCCTTTTGAAAAAAAACCCATTATAATCATTTGAAGATCTCACATATCCATCAATGGATTCTTCAAATGAAATTACCTAGCTCTAAGGGATGTAGGGTTTGATTCCTGTGCCAGATTCATTTAAAGTGGACTTAAAGGATCTTTCCCAATTTGGATTGAATGTCTCTATGAATAAAAAAGTATTGTATTAGTGGATATTTTCTCCACTCATTATTAGAAAGTATAAAGTTACCATGATTTCCATCCTCTCATCTAACGGTATTGGTTCGCATGTAAAATCTATCAACAATTCCTTGTTAATATCATATTTCTAGTAATAACTATTTGATTTTTCAGGTATGATTCTGGTTTTTATTTTTGATAGTTTTACTATGATAATGGTTCCACCATATCTAGAATTTATCCATTATATAAATATCAAATATAAATTTTAGTTATGTGTTTAGATTGTTCCATTATAGGTAGATATAAAAAATGAATTACACCATTCATGAATATTGTATGTTGTTGTATTTATGAACATTGTATCTATTTATAGGATGAATGAAATGAAAGAATGGTGAATAAAATAATATCATTATAGAATATTTTTTATTTCATATATATATATATATATATATATCACATATTTTCATTAACATTATCCAAAATTACACTCCATGTAATGTGTATGTTAAAAACAAATTGCATCACTTCATGAGGTGGTAGTTCACCGTACACATGAGAAACATTATCATATTCCCATGGAATGGAATATAATATGGTATGTAGTTACCCCAAACCATGTATCCAAGATCCACTTTCTAATCCATTTAAATGTAATAAGATAAAATGAATCACAAATCAAAGGACCAAATAGTTTAGTAGTCTTGGTAAATTAGATATATAATTAAAATTCTCATTACCTTTTAAAACATAAAAAGTAATGAGAATAATTTTTTATTATACAATTATTTCCCTTATTTTATCTTGGAATATCAATCTCCAAATAACTCCACATATTCTAGGTAAAAAACATGCAAAAGGGGTGTGCTCAGATGCATAGAATGAGTATGTGTACAATAGAATCTATATATAAACAGGAAATAATCAATATGGAATGTTAAATAAATTCAACCCATTCCATTTTATTAATATCTTTAGAATAATGTGAAAGTAATAAATGATGGTTAAAAAATTCTATATAAATAATCTCATGACCACGAATCTTAACCATGTATAATCTAACTAATCAAATAATTAAATGTAATATCAAAAATTTAATTGATAAAGATGGAATGCATAATGGTAGATATCTAAAACATATCTTTGATGAGTCTTTCTAATAAATATAATACCATTGAGGTATTGATACATGATTTATATATAAATAATTAAGGCCTTGGTGAGAACCAACTATAGTTTTTATCATTAGACCTACCAATGCATCAAGGGGCTATAGTTGGTCATGCCAATCAATTACTAGGTCTAATACATTCCTCATATGAAAGGGGTGAAACATAATCAATACAGTTTATTTATTTAAACATGAATATGAAATTTATATATTTTCTCCAATCAATAAACATAATCATAAACCATCTAGAGGTAACTGAATGGTAACATCATAGCACATCCATTGTCAAATTGATCATAAACCACTTGAAGAAATAATAAGGATGGTATCATTGTACTATATACCAATTAAATAATAAATAAATTAAAATTAATTATTCTTAGAAGAAAAATCCTTTTGAAATATCACTTGGATCATTTCAAGAAGAAAAAATCCATTCATTGAAATTCGCCAATTTTATTTTAAAACATGAAATTTCATAAAATACCATAGAAATCCTTTTATTTGAAAATAACATTAGAAAATTTTGAATTTTGAAAACATTGGTAAAAAAACTTCTTCAAAAATAACCCTATAATCAAGAAAATGGACCTTAAAATAAATGACAGACATGATGATGTATAATTATATATAAGAAATATAAGTTAAAAGTAACATTCATTTTTCACTGTTAAAAGATTAAAAAAGTGACTTTCTCGGAAAACGACAAGATAATTTATTTTTAAAAAATAAAATGTAAAACAAGGGTAAATTTAGTAAATAAACCTTTTATATATTTTTCAAATATATTTTTAAATAATATTTAGAAATCATTGGTTTTGAAGAAAAATGATTTTCGACTGAAAGTATAAATAATGTTCTATTATCATAAAAAATTCTTAATCATTTCAAGTACAAAGTAAAGGGAAAATGGTATTATTATATGAAAAAAAAATAATAAGAAAAGAAGAATAAAGAAATTAATTTTCAGGTAGAAATAGACAATATTTATCCCAAGGTAAACTTAAACAAAAACAATACTGAATAAATATGAGAATGTCAAATAAGCACTTACCACTTTGGAAACTTTTGTATCATAATCACCATGAATGAAATAACATTAAATGAAATAATAAATACCCTGAAGAAAAAATAATTTTTGATATAACACACAAAAATGGTAGTATATACACCAAAAATATATAATTAATGGTCAAAATTTCATATGTCCCATAAAAGTACAAGTGAGATGAGAAAATATTACCTTGAGTCCGATTTGTCTGGTATATTCATTATATTACATAATAATAAACATATGTTAAATATTTAATTTCATAATAAAATTTTTAAAATTTATTACACTTTTTTAATTTAGAAATGAATATTTTATATATGATTAATTAATTAATTATGTTTACGTGAGATGTTTTTTTGATATTTGGATTTTAAGTTAATCATGACATTTGTAGGTTTTATATGGTCCAAACAGAAATCATGTAAAAAAATATAGAACTATAATTATAAAATATTTTTAAAATTTATACATAAATTTACTTTTAAAATTATTCATTTAAAATTGTTATGAAAAGTGACCTTTACTACAATCATGGATATGGTATGTCATTTATACACATGAGTAATGATGGAAGTTTTTAATGATAATAATGGAATGTAGTTAAGTAAAATTTTATCATTAAAAATTATAACCATACCATATATATATATATATAGCATATTAATTTATTAAATTTGTTTATATATATCATCCATGTGGTTTTTTGGTGAAAAGAGAGTGACATCACTTCGTGTAGGTGGTTGTCTACGCATACATGAGCGACATTATCATCTTTATATGAGTGAATATGTATAAAATAAAATGATATATTATAATTTAATAATGATAAATAAGTCCTGAATATAATAATTATTTCATTTATATAGTATATAATCAAATTAATTTATCCTTATCACCTTCCATGTAAAGTTTTAAAGAAAGATGAATCAAATCGCTTTGAGAGATGATAGTCTATCATACACACGAGCGACGTTATCATATCTTATACGAAATGGAAAGTGAAAAATGTTAAATATGGTATAATTAACCAAGAGGTATAATGGTTTTATAAATATCATATATATAATTTATATCTATCATCATAACCAATTGTGATAGGTGTTGATGGAAAATCTGTCACATCAGTTCACGAGGTGATAGTCCACTGTACACATGAGCACTGATATCATTTCTCATTTGAGAGATGTATGGATGCATATACTAACTCTAAATAAATGAAATCTCAATATATTGGTGGTACTAGTGTTATTATCTAATAATACATGAAGTATACATTTATGGAGGTGGAAGAATAAATAAAACAAAAATACATAGTTAAGAATTTTATCTCTTTTGAGACGAGCTCTTAAGGATTATACCAAATGTATTAATATAATGGATTTTTTAACCAATATTATATTAATATTAGGGGATAGAATTTTGTAAGTGTTTTGGATTTGTCTTGGATGATACCAAAGGGTTTTTTGGTGTGATAAAGATAAGGGAAGTGATGTCCTTTTATAAGTGAGTTGAGTGGCACACATTTACTTTTTTTAAAAGAAAAAGTTGTACACAAAATTTCCACATACCAAAATGATACATAATGGATTATTATTGATAGATAAAATTATGATGTTGATTTATTTAATGAAAATGTATTTTATTATAGTTTTAGGTCATTTATACTCTCATCGTCTTACTTTAACCCCTGATAAAGCCATTTTTACCATAACCGTGGTAATTACTTTCTACGGGTTTTACAATTCATTACTAGAAATAATTAAGTTATAATTACTATAAAATATAAATTATTATAAATAAAAATATGGAATCAATTTTACTAATTCCACAGAGTGAAGTGAAAAAATTAAATTTAAAATTATTCTCACAAATGCGATGAGAATGTGGGGTTTAAAAGAGAAAATGTCTAGTGGTTTACACTAAATTTATATCAAAATTAAACATGAGAATGATTCAAATGATAATAATTTTATTAATATATACATTAATAAACAATTTTTACATATATAACAATTTAAAATATATTTTAAATTTATAAATGTTTTAATAAAAATTGTGTTTTCAATTTAAATTCAGTATTTTTCACTATTTATCAAAAAATGAAACATTTTCAAAATTCCAAAAAATTGAACCAAATATATGTTTAATATTATAATTTAAAAAATAATATTAATATTTTAAAATACTTTTTCCACTTTTGGTAAAAATTTATTTTACATTATGTGTGAAAAACACGACTAAACCGTCTTTAAAAAATTAGTTTTTAGAAAACATTTTTTTCTTTGAATATTTTATTAAATTGTATTTAATAACTAAATAAACAATGAATGTTTTTTACATGTGTAACCCTTATACATTACATAATTTCAATATTAATATTCATAAAATCCAATGTAACACCTATGTTATAATGGTATACTATATTATGGTTCATTTAAGCTAGGTGTTGTGTATTGTGTACACTATGGAATAAAATGTTATTCATTTGGAATTTTAAGGTGTTCTATTTCCCCAAATTAAAAAATTTTATTCATATAAATTTTATCTTTCACTCATAATCAAGGGTTTTATATTTTAAAATTACTTTATTGAATACCGACATCATAAAACAATTTTTATAAAATATCAACTTTATAAGTGAGAAAGGGAAGTATAAAGATCTTATGGAATAACACATAACTATATTTATATTTGGGAGAACATAGATGTATTATGAACATGTATAAATGAAATAAAATAATAAATGAAGATAAATGGAGATAAATTTCATTGATATAAATAATGTAAATGATCAATAGAAAGATAAGGGCCTGAAAACCATAAATATGTAATTATTTAAAAGATCATCTGATTTATAGGATATGAAGTTACAAGGTTAAAATTTTGGTTTCAGGATTAAATTAATGATATTGGAGAGTTATATATCTATATATTAAGATAAATAAATACACTTACTTTTTTTTAAAAAAATGGTTTGGGCCGAAGCGTCATTTATTATTAAAGCAAAGAAATGACCACTTTAACTGGGTAGAGGGAGACCCATTACATAGCCCTAAGGCCCAATGGGTATTTATCCCATTACATGGCCTGTAGGCCCCTTTTTTGGCCCAAATCCCATTCTGTGAATAGTACTACTACAGTGACCACGCTGCTACATTCCTGCATAGTACCTGCCACTCCTACAGTACTCTGTCACCGCTACAATTCCCATCACTACAGTTCCCGTCGTTGCTTACTTAATGAAATGAATATTTAAAAATGAATTTTAATATTCCAAAAAAACTGAAATTCACTTTTAATGGATCAGAAGATACATAATATAATTTTAATTCATTCCTATAATGTATAGTTCATATTATAACCAAATGGTTAGTACATGTTATCCAATATGAATAAATCTTCATATGGTGAAGTAATACTGATTTTATAAAACATCTTCCAAATTTCAACATAAACCATTTCATAAATAGTTAACATTAGGATCAATCCAAATGATTAAGATCCAAAACACTATAAATAAAGTCAATAAATTTCCAAATTTAATATACCATTAATACCCCCAAATAAAATGAATTAGCTCCAAACTATCACATAACAGACATGTGAATACCATCATCATGTGTTTTGTTGAATCATGGTAATAATCTAAATAAATATAAAACCATATTGAAAACATGCATTCATACTTGTGTGAAAAATTAAACATATATTATTGGATATATTCCTTAAATCTACAAATTGTTATTAACACCATCAATGATAGCATAAACCACTTTTTCAACCTATCATTAATCAGTTCCAAGGTAGTCTGTACTATCCAATTTAATTTATCAATATCAATCATATATTTATCCAAAAATCATTGTCTCAACATAGGAATCACATTAAGGGTTATATTTCCTTCAATCATGTGTTTTCTATGAATTTTAAATTCCAACTACATCATTTTTCTTGGATATCAGTATCGTTCAACATATGCTTTTAAATCCTTAAAGATAAATTACTATTGTATAATACTTATAAATTTAATTATTCATATTACAATGATATTAATAATAAAATTTTAATATGAAATAATTCATGAGTCCAAACATCGAAACATTAATCATTCCACCTTTTGTGTGTTAAGACTATATTTATGAAAATGATCAATTACATACTTTTGAGGTATATTCCTTTGATGGTCAGGGAATTCATTTGTGTAGTGATTTATCTTCATATAGTCGAATCATTGAACATCAGAACTGTTTTAATTTCCATTTCAATAAGTATATTCTCTTCCTTTCTCTCTACACATGTATAAAACTCCTATTACTTTTAATAAAGTACTTGGGCGTTTCTATTCACAATGATCACATATGGGAAAATCCATATTTCCCCTATTCTATTAATCCACATTTTTATTTTTCATAATATTATTATCTTAAATCTATTCAAATCCATGATAAATATAGAATTATTTATCTATGTTGTTAACTCATGGTATTATGTCATTGTATTATGATAATTTTTTGGGAAGCTAGTTCCCATCAAAATATTAGCTTCATCCCATTAAGGAAGTGATCACACTTAATCTTCTGATTACATGCATTTATATGGATCCAATTACTTATAATAAGTTACATTTCTAAAAGATGTAATACACTAGAACATATCATATCATTATAAAATTTAATTTATCGCCCCAAAACTACTGAAGTTTATATCATAAATTGAAAATTTTATGCAATGTTAATCTCATAATAATAAAAATTGTTTCATTGGGGATATCATTATTTTCACATCCTTATTAATGGTTTGTAAGGAAAATTTGAATTATCCAAAACATATCCTACAGTAGTGGAAAACTAGGGGAGTACTAAGTGTGGTTTTCATACTCTAGCTGAATATTAGGACAAGTCCAATGGTCCCTTTTCAGAGTAATAACCCAAGGTACATCTACTCTTGAACCACTTAAACTTATAGTATCTCAAAATAAATCTATTTATATTAAGACCCAGATAATATCTTTTTCAAAAAAACAATAAGATGTTATTCAAAACCTATCCTCAATGTCAATAATAGGGTTACATTCCCTAAAATATGATTTCTTAAATCTAGTTGCCAATGTTTCTACTAAACTTCCTATAATAGAAACTTCAGTGACCTTGAACCACATAACCTAGAGCCTATTTAAAATATATTACTTTGGAATAAGATATAAGGAATTAAATCTCAAAGGAATTTATTTTTTAGTAATCTTGGTAAAATATATACTTAATTTAAATTCAAATTACATTTTAAAACATAAAAAACCAAGGAATTTTCTTTTAGAATTACATTATTCCCCTTAATGTAACATTTTATATTTATCACAAAACACTTTCTTGTGTCTTGGGAATGTAAAACACATGGAAGGGGTAAGATCAGATGCTTGTTAAGGGTAATAGTTCAATAGAAGCTCTGAATAAATAAGGATTTATCAATATGTAATTGTAAATAACTGAAAAATATTCAATTTAGTCAATAAATTGATAATAATATTTCATAAATAATTTATTATAAAATAATTCTATAAAAAATCATATGGGAAAGAATCAAAATCACGAATATTATATTTAATTGAATAATATTATATATTATTAGTAACTGAATTCATAATGATGCAAGGAATAAATATGGAAATCTTAAAAATACCATTGATTCCTTATTCCAATATTTCAAATATTGTCAAGGGCTTATGCCTAGACATCTATATAAATTGGTAAGGTCTCAATAAAAAACCATTCTATTTTTTCTAATTATTTTTATTGATTGGTAACTTTGGTGTCATAATCCCCATGAATGAAATAAACATAAATAAAAAATACAAGTAATATAAATTTATTCCTAATATAATATTAAAAAAATAATTATATACCCAACACAATAGAAATAAGTGATGAATATAGTGTATGTATCAAAAAAGTAATAGTGAGATTAGAAACCCTAACCATGAGTCTAACTCATTATGTGTGTTCATAGTCTTCCAGAACAATATAAAATATTAATTATATGAATTATGAAGAAATTTTTTTATGTTTATTATTTCATTCTTATTTCATATTAACATGTTATATATGATTACATAATCGATTAATTTTACGATGGATGTTTCAATGATATTTGAAATATGTGTCAAAAATAGTTTAGGTTGGTCGACTATGGTCAAAGATGAAATTATTTAAACATATCCATAATAATATCCATGAAATAATTATAACATTTATACATTAATTATTGTTTTAAAACCAATCAATATTGATTTTTATTAAAAATGGACTACATTGAAATCATAGAGATGGTAGGTCGTACATACACATGAGTAACATTTTATTTTTTCAATGATAATTATTTATTGAAGTTAAGAAATATTTTATCATTGATGAATAATCATAATATAATATATACCATATTATTTCATTAAATATACTATAATATTTTATCCATGTGGTATGGTGATGAAAAGAGAGTTGCATCGCTTCATGATGGGGATATTCCACACGTACATGAATGATGAAATCATCATTCATTGAGTGAAAATGTAAGAATAAAAATGTTATATTATACATTTATGAATTATAAATATTTTATTTATATAAAAAATATTTCATATATTTCACATATATTCATTAACTTTATCCATATGACCTTCTTATATATAGAATTATTGAAAGAAGAATCACATCACTTCATGAGGTAGTAGTCCATCATACACATGATTGATATTACTATATCCACAATGGAATAATAGGTAAAACGATTATAATATATATAATGTCTGTATAGTTATAATTATTTGAAAAATATCCTATATATAACTTATATCCAGCATCATACCCAACTGTTAAAGGTGGTGATGGAAAATGTGCCACATTATATCATGAGGTGATAGTCCTCCTTACACACGAGTGATGTTATAATTTCCCATTTTAGGGAAGTGGGAATGGATATAAAACATGACCATAAAATAATAAAATATGAGAAATGTTTAGATAGTTAATTATTATATAAGACTAAATGAAGAATATTTGAAGGAGGTGGAAAAAGAAACAAAACCAGAACACAATGTTTAAAATTTTACCTCATCTCATACCACCGCCTTAGGATTAAAACCAAAGTATTCAAATAATGTATTCCTAAAAAATGGCTTCTAGAATTATGGTATAGCAGTTTTTATTTTATTTGGATAGTTTATGTTATATGAAAAGTGGTTTGAAGGTTTGATTAAGAGAGGAGAGGGGTGGGCATTTATAATTTAGGTGAGTAGAACAATTACTATTTTTGAAAAGACAAACGTGTACCCATAATTTTTATATGTAGAAAGGGTCCAAAAAATTAATATATAAAATTATACATTATATAGACTAAATATTTCTATCCAATATATTTTCTGTAAGTATTTAGATCATTTCAAACTTTATTGTTTTAGTTTAACCCTCACCAAACCCATTTTACTTAACCATTGTAAATAATTTTCAGTATTTTAAAATAAATTAAGGAAAAAATTAAGCTAAATTTATTATATAATATCAATAAATATTCTTCAAAATTTATAATTCTTTTTTTCACATTTCAATTATTAAATTGGTAAAATTTAATTTACAATTAATCCCATAGATGTGATGAGAAAACTGGTCTAAAAAAGAGAAAATGTTTAAAGGATGAAAAGGGTTTTATAAAAACATTAAACATGAAAATTACTCCAATTACCTCAATTGGATTAGTATTTAAATAATTGAAATAATTATTCTTTTAAATTAAATTAAAATATAATTTTTTTTTATAAATTATTTTTTTGAAAATCAAATTTTTAATTAAAATTCAGTGTTTTTTAGTTTTATCAAATAATGAAACATTTCAGAAAAATACGAAAAACATATCCTATGAACACATTACTATTATAATTTCTAAATTAATTTAAATTTATCAAATATATCTTCCAAAATTGTTAAATAGTTATTTTATATTTTGTCCACGAAGCATAACTCTACCATCTTTTATACAAAAATATGTTCTAAATGAATATTTATTTTTTATTTATTTGATTACTATTTAATTTATAATGAATTGAAAAAAAATAAAATTCTTTTTACATGTGTTAGCTATACAATTTTCATAATTTAATTTATATTTTTCATTCCCTCCAATTTAATGGCTTGGTTGTAATGATATACTATTTTATAGTTCATTTAAGTATGGCGTTTCATGTCACACACACTATCGAATATTTTTTTTCATGGAGTTAAATTTTATATGTGATAATATAATTATATAAATATAATAATATCCTAAATATAATATAAATTTATTATGTAAATCATTATATCCATCATTGAGAGGTGGTGAAGGAAAATGCATTGCATCAAACCATAAGGTTGAAGTCATCCGTACACATGATCAAAAATTCTATTTCCCATTTGATGAAAGATGAAATGGATATAGGTTATTAAATTCAAAAAATAATATATCAATATATCATAGATACTATTTTTTTTATATAATCACAGTTAGAGAATTTTTTAATATGGTGGATGAATAAATAAAATGAAAACATATGTTTAAGAGTTTTACCTATTCATTGTATAAAATTTATAGGTTTCAAGCTAAATAATTATTCATAAGGATTAATAATAAATATAATTACTATAGGATGTGTTTAGGGATTTATGTAAGGTATCTTGGTAGGACTTAAAAAACAAAAGGGTTTTGAAAGTGTGAAGAGTAGTGGAGAGGATGTGGCCTTTATAAGTTGGGAGAGGACAGAGTTGGAATTAAAAAAAATGTTGTGTACCCACATTTTTTTCATTCCACGTGGCTCTAAAATGGGGAATTAATAAAACATAAGGGTTATATGGTATAAATATTTCTTTTTAATTGTATTTTGAAAATTTTATATGTCATTTTACCCATTATCATTTTACCTTATCCTCCCTGGTAAACCCATTTTATCTTTAATGATGGTTATTGATTTTTATTGTTTTAGTAATAATTTTGGATATAAATATAGTTGGGAATATTATATAATATTATTAATTATTACTCAATATTTGGAATATATTTTTTCAATTTTAATTCATAGAAGTTTTAAATGTTAATTTAATATTAACACTATAGATGGGATAAAAAATGAGTTTCCAAAGTGACATTTATAAAATGTTTTTAAATCACTATTCAAATGAAATTGATTCAAACAACCTAAAATGGATTAATTAATATATAATGGAAATAATTTTAATTTAATTTTTTAAAAAAAATTAAATATTTTTAAAATGATCAAAATATAGTTTTTAATGAAATTCTTTATTTTTTCACTATTCATCGAAAAACTAATCTTCTCAAAATATTCAACATAAATTATTCAAATATAATGAACAAAACAATATTTAAAGAATGATTTTTATATTGTAAAAAAATATTTCTAAAATTGGAAAAAATTAATTTTACTATTATTTAAAAAATTCTATGAAATCATTTTCTTAAAAAATTTATTTTCGAAACCTCTATAGACATTGCTAAAAATTAAGTATTTCTATCAATATTTTTTCTATATATATGAAAATTATACATAACATGAAAATAATTATTTTTATTTAAACATCAATATTTTAGGATTAGGTTATTATGATGTTTTTTAAATAATAATATTAATAATATATTACTATTCATTAAAAATTCGGTGTTGTGTGTAACAGATGATATAAAGGAAAATTAATTTTTTTGAGAAACAAATATTTTATTAAATATATTTTTTTTATAACTACTTCTAAAATAAAACTCTTTTTGAACATAGGCTAATGAAAATAGTGTCACCAATTTTGTTTTCTTACCAAAGGTAGGTTGGAATACCTCAATCTACACATTTTTATTCTTCATATGAATGTTGTGAATCTCTCATTTAACAACAAGTTTAATATTCCATGATTCACCAAGGAAACTCTTATTTGTTTGGAAAGTTCATCAATGAGTGATAATAATTACTTCTTCTTTCTAGATTAATTAAATAACTCTCTCTATTATATATCTCATTTTCCTCTATCTCTTATATTAGATATATAAAAAACTATTAGCCTAAATACATATAAAAAATATCAATTATTATTAGTGATAGATATCTCTAAATTTCCAACCTTCTAGAAATCCCATCTCACTAATTGATGATTGATTACTTATATTTCCCTCATTAAATAACACTGATTATTCATGAAAATTGTGGAAACATATATCATTCAGGCCTCAATTTAATCTAGGTCAAACTCATCAACAAAATTCATTTATATCCTTCCTTAATGATGGGATATACAAATATAAACACCTATTACTAAAAAACATTATGGTGTGATCACTATACTTATAGATCAATCATCATCTCCCTTTTAAACCATGAGAAAGATCTCCCATCTTTATGGGTACTCCCATGAAATGAAATCTTTTTTTGTGGTAGGTAATCAATATATTTTGTTTTTCATGGCCCACACCCACAAAAACATCATGGAAAACCCCTTGGGGATCCTTCTTTGAGTGGAATAGCAAAATAAAATTTCACGCATAATGGTATAATCACATGGACAACAGAAAAATAGTTCTTGAAAATCTTATATCAATTATTGGGCCCCACAATTTAATTGTCATATATATAATGTAAGACACACTAAAATCAACCTTATTCATCCAAAATCATGGCCTTATTTCCCCTGGAACGAATTTATATTTCACATTTAGAAATTTTTCATAATTTTCATTTGTAAATATATTAATGGTGTGACACCACTTACCATAGAGTTAAGAGAATATGATCTCTAAAATATATTGATGCCTAATAATCATCAGGTCCTTGTGATGTATTTTAACTTCTTTCCAGTTATATTTACACATGTATAAACCTTGCCTAAAAAATTTCCATTATAGGCCTCCCCATTTTATAATGGTACTTTGTATCCCCTAAAACCTTGTTCCAAGTCATGGGATGAATCATTACTTTATCTTATAACCACCATAGTGTGGATCTTTATCTAACGGTACCATCAACTCTTAACCTCAAAAGGATAATGAATAAATCCTTATATATTTCGATATCATTGATTTATTTACTCTTACATACTCTAGTATTATTCAATATTTTTTCATTTTCCAAATCACCCATTAAAAACATGATATTTTTTCTCATACTTTGACCTGTGAAGAATCCATACTACTTTATTTCTCTCCCAAATTATATTATTCATTTCCCAAAAGATATAATGTATCTTTTAGTGTGTTTATGTTTTTTTTATTTTTCGATTTACGAAAATATAACTCATCTCTCTGACAACCTCATGCACCGAACATTATAATTTTATATTAACTCTATTCTTAACAGCATGAATCCTTTAACCATTTCATTGTTTCCTCCTATAACCCATATAATATGAGAAAAACATATAACTTATAAAATATAATGGTATTTCTTTTGGATGTATTTATCCCATAACTTATCAAACTTTAACACTTTATACTCCATTACATAACTTATGTAACATCATCTACCTTATCTAGAACATTCTATATCACTTTAACATTAATTCGATTTCTACTTTTAGAATAATTTATTGGAAAAAATCATCACTAAAAAATCAATTCCATCTATATTACATGGGTTTAAAATAGTCTCATATATCAACATCAACATTGGGATTCCAAATATAATGAACCTGCCATGTCATGATTATCTAACCTAAACATATTAAGGAAATAATGTAAACTTTCAATGATAATATTCACTTTTTAGTTGAAAATGAATTATAAATTCTATTACAGTGTTGGTTTTATAAAAATTCCTATACATATATCCGACCTTAATGTAGACCCCAACGTCTGTATTTCCTTTATGTTGGGATATCCTCTAAATACAAAATTATCCATCCTTATGATTGAAATGTGTTAATTATAGCATGACACTAATCTATTTTATAATTTTACACTTTAATTAATTTTGTCTTGTGGTCCTTAGAAGTGGGGATTCTATTGTATCTTCCTCTTGATACCACTTCCATCATCCTTATGATTTAAGGGTTTTAAATATCATATGATATTGATATATTTACTATATATTAAAATTATTTAATTCACTATAACCCTTGAACATTAATAATGGGAGATTATTGGACCATCCACTAAATAAGACATTCTCTATTATATTGAGTAACATGTTTCGATGGTCATCATGAACTCATTTTCTTATCTAATAACCTTTATTGAATGTTTTGATTAAAATAAATAATAAATTCAAGATAGAAACCATATAGGGAATAGACTTTTAAGAATACTATATTAATGTTTATATTTTCTTAAAAAAATTGAACATAGGTAAAGGTAGATGGAAATAATCATATAAAATTGGTTGAATATCCAATAGAGTGTAGAAGGGATAAATTACATAGAATCAAAATTTATCCAATGAGACATCAATTAAAATAGGTGACAGTATTTCAATGGATAACATAATATCTAGGTGGAAGATTCTTTACTTAACCACTTCTTCCATATATAATACATAGAGGAAAAAGCCCAAGGATGAAACTAAATAAAAGAAGCATAGAAAATATAAGGAAGTATTTATGTCTAACCCAGAATTCATCCCAATACTGAATTTGTACAAGGTTTTGTGGTTTAAAGAAGTAATTATAGGTATCATAACAACTAAAATATAATGATTGAAAAAAGTACAATGATTAAAATTTTCCAACCTAAAATCATTTAATATCATATAAGTATTCAATAGAAAATAACTATGTTAGAATAAAATAAATGAAATTAATCATTTTCGACGATAATATCATGGGAATTTGAAACATTCATAAAAGTGATGGGACAATGAGAGGCCACATAAAAAATATCCAACAACTATATTCCCCAATAATCTAACATTAGAATCTATATAAATACATGATTAGAGCTTATATGAATACAATTAATAAGTGGTTGAGATTATCAAACAACTAATAGATATATAGAGGAAAGGGATCATTATTTAGATAATTTTAGGCCTCACCACACCACCATTTGATCTTCTTATCTCTCTTAAATTCAAAGGGAAATCATATTTATACTAGGATCACTATAAAAAAGGAAACTAGTGATGTTTTTATCATTGTTCTCTTTAAAAAATTTGTAATTAGCAACCTTTTAGAGAAAAAACATATAAGAATTTTTGTTTTCATAAAAGCATTGTTGTTGTATGTATATACATATATTAATGGTATTATATAATATTAAAAATAATATAATATATATATTCAAATGAATATATATAATTTAAAAAACAATATATATATATATATATATTACTTATATAATATTAAAAATAAAATATTTTAAAAACTATATAAAAATGTACACACACTCACACCAATCTATATATGTACTCATAAATATATTTTAAATTAATATTACAAAATATAATATATATTTATATTTATATTTATAGTTATATTTATATATACACCCACATATACATATGCATATAAATATATTCACACACAGACACAAATATATATATATGTCATTGATATATATATACACACACAAAAACACGCACAAACAAACTCACATCTACATATAAAAATATTTATATATCCAATATATATATGTTTCACTGAAACACACACGCACAAATATAAATGTGTATGTGTGTGTATGGATATATAGTATTACATAATATTTAAAGAAATAGTGTCTTTAAATATTAAAAATAATATATATATATAACACAATATGAATAATAGTATTATAGAACTACATATATGATTAAAATATTTCTAAATATTTCTAAAGACAAATATATATATATATATTAACATTTTTTATTTAAATATATAAAACAATACACTCAAACATTGAAACAATTATATTTTTATATATTATTATATAATAAATAATAACATATATTAAATATATATATATGAGAATTTTTACATACAGATATATATATATATATTATCATAACTAAAATAATAGACATATATACCTATATTTATATCATCTATACGTACTGCAACATTCTCCAAGTCTAGTTCGTCCTAGCCTTCACTCCATTCATAAGATATTTACAAAGGTGAAATTGGATATCTATTGGTGCATTGAATATCTTTGTCACATACTAGGATCTCAAGGCTCTTTTTAAGTGTGACATAGGTGGGGTTCTAGAATGGTTTGGTAAAGAGGACTCTAAGGTCCTAGACATTGGTGTCTGGTTGGCATGGATTGTGATAAATTATGTGTGGGTTTATATAAAATAATATATATATATATATATATTCATTATTTCTAAAAATATCATTCTTACAATTCTACAAGCACAATAAAATTAAACATGGTTAGTTGGAGATGTTCATAAATATAAGTAATATGCCATCATTATGAAAAAATGGCATACTGACCATATTTTGGAAAACAATACCAATAGTCTGCCTTTTCAAATATTTATCTAGTTAATAACGTTTCTGGAATCATATAAAATTTTTCTATTTTTATACATGTAGATGAATTACCCACATCACATTTTATATCATTTTTTAAAAATAACAGCAAGTTTATTAGATACATTTATAAATGAGGTTATTGTTAAAAACATAGCTAAATTATGGTTTTTTGTAGGGATTTAATAGTTTTTGTCATTACCTACTTTGAATCTTATCTTTTTCATTAATTTTATTCATCCAAAAAATTACATAAGGAAATCCTCTATTATATGGTGATGGTGAAAATCTAATTAATGATGTCCGGGTATAGGAATATGTCATCCTTGAATCATATATCAGAATTTTTTTGGGATAAGGACATGATAGTCTATTCAGAAAGTCACTAATTGTTGTTCTTTGTATTTTACATATCATTTCCTAATATCCTTAAACCACAATACATTAAAAGTAATCAATAGTACAAATTTTTATTTATTAATCATTTTTTTACTAGTGATATGAAAAATGGAGTGATAAAGGGTACGTATTTATTTGTGCCAGCTAAAAACACTTATAATGAGTATCTTTGTTAGCTCTCAAAAAATTTCTAATAAATATAGGTTTTATCATTTCTTTTCATAGTGTTGATAAATTTCACCATTATCTATGATTATCTTATCCTTTATCTTCCCTTTTTAGTGTTAATAAAGATACCTTCTTATAAGTAATTTTCTTAAAGATGATAAAATGAAACTATCATAGTTTTTTTTATAAATAATAAACAAACATATTGTAATATATATATATATATATATAATATTTTCAAAAATATTATTTATATAATTTTAAATATTTATTTCTTGTTAACATATAATATACTTAGTGAATATTGTTTTTAAAAAAAACTTATTTATTAATTACTAATTTATTAATTAGTATTGACTAATAGAAATTTAATAAAAAAAATTGACCAAAAAATTTTATAAATTATTTTATATATTTAGATAAATGGATAAAAAGACGTGAAATTCAAACAACCATAACTTTTGACTTGAGTGTATGTTTGAACTTTTTGAGATATAAAATTAAAGACGATGATACGATCTAAATCATGTTTTTTTGGGAAATCCACAAAACATTTTTTTGATGTCAAAAATTAATAAAAGGCCTTCAATACTGAGTTTATAGTTTTGGTATTGTGATTTATTAACATTTGATATCATTTTGGTTTCATTTAATATGTTAATATTGTCTTCTTATGTGTATATTGAATTAATTAATAGGGTTAGACTAATATGGATATTATATTAATGAGAGCTTACATGTTTTAATAATTTAATGTAATTATCAATTAAATATATACATATATTTATATATAAATATATAAATATTTATTTCTATATATAAATATTTAAACAATTTCACATAAAATATATTTATAAATATATAAGATATATGGAAATAAATTTTTATGATCTATATTATTTTAGATAACAATCTAACAATTTTATTTTCATTACAAAAACATATGAATATATATATATATATTACTATACAAATTTATATATCATGTTTATATATATATATCATTACACATTGCACCAAATATATATTAATATAATTATATATATGTATATACATTCATATTTATTGAAACACATGTATGTATACAAATATATAAACACACACAGACAAATATATATACATATAGGAAGTGAGGGTGGGGGTAGACAGAGAGAGAGTCACATAAACACACAGTTAAACACACATTCAAACATACAAAAACACAAGTGTATTAATGTCACGACCCGTCCTCGGGACCCATGTCATGACTACCCCAAGTCCGCCTTCCATATGCTTGGGGCTGGTGACTGGCACCAAAGGCGTAAATCCATAAGCTGGGAAGGCATTGCCGTTATAAAAAGTAAACACACACAATCAGGGTACACAACTGGAAGAGAAACACTAAGGAATATTGTATATAGAAGAAGTGATGGAATGTAAATGGGGCCGGAAATACAAGCCCAACAGTATAGTAAAGGTTAAACTGAAAAAAAAGTACAAATAAAAGCATGTACAGAAACTATTGGGTCGTCCTTCGGGGTTTCTACCTTAAGGGTAGGTACAGATGGCCTCCTCAGCACTCCACGTTTGTCTGTCTCCTCTGTGCACCATCACTCTGAGTGGTCCACCTCCGAGTACCATCCAGTCCTGCTACTCTCTGCCTCAATTAGTGCTGACCATCATCTAAAACCAACACAATGAGTTGCAGGAATAGCCCATGTAGGGGTGTGTATAACAGTACTCAGTAGGGACCCCGAGACCCTCAAGGTCTCACAAAATCCAACAAGGATAAACCACAAGGTATGAAATAACAGATATCCATTACTTTGGTATATGCCCGTACATATACCTAATTTATCTAATAACCCATCTCAATCATGAGAAGAACACAAAATTCATTGACTCAGCTCAAAACTAGGATTTTATTCTTGGGGTTGTATCATGTAACGCTCCCAGTCAAACTGTCGGAACCTCGACTGATGGTGTTCTCCTCCTCTATCGAGTATTATGGGCCTAACGCACCACATAGAGGTGCTTCCCACTATCTTGGACTACTGTGGTACTCCTCCTATCGAGTATTGTGGATCTAATTCGCTCACACAGAGGCACTCCCCACTGTGGGTCTGTCGTGCCCACACATAGGTGCTCCCCCTCATAGCCTGCTAAGGTACTTCTCCTGTCATGTATTGTGGGTCTATTACGTCACACAAAGGCGCTACCCATTGTGGGTCTGCTGCATCACACAGAGGCTCTCCCCACTGGACTAGTCGAAACACTCCGAGTTGAAAGTTCAGCAGTCGTCAGGTCTTAGCCATCTACTAGGCCTACGTACTCCACTCACTCATCTCCAAGAGGATCCACTACATGAGCTACAGTTTGATAGTCCATATATCATGAAGTCCCAATTAGAAGTATTGCAAAGGTCCTCCTCATCATAGGGATCTCAATGCAACAGACGACGCATCAATCAAACGCCCGGTCTGTGAGTTATTGGCATTTCCGTTCCAAGGGCCCGGTTAGTTTTTAGGTTCAAAAAATACCGACTGTATCCCAATTATATCCAAACCCCATGTGCGTTATGCCAAAAGAACCATCTCACTCCATGATTTCCATCACGGCAGACAATTCGTCGATCAGACACCCATAGCCCAAGACATGGACGCAAAAGGAGTATTTGGGCTAAACGGGTCCGAACTGGGGTCTGACCTGGTCCGCAGGTCCGACCCAGTCCTGAAGTGGGTGGCCCAGCCCGAGGGGGTGGCCGGGCCTGAGATAGTGGCCCGACGTGATGGGGTGACCTGGCCCGAAGGCGTGGCCTGACCCGAGGGGGTAGCCCAGCCCGAGACGATGGCCCGACCCGAGGGGGCGACCTGGCCCGAAGGTGTGGCCCGACCCGAGGGGGTGGCCCATCCCGGCAGTGGCCTAGCGGCAAGTTTGGCCTGGCGGCCCTATGGCCTGGTCGGCCCGGTGACTCGGCGGCCCAGCGGGGGTCCGCCTTAGTTGTGGCCAGGGGGAACCGTGTGCCCCCTTGCTCCCGAACAACATTGTCGTCAGAGTGTGAACCAAAGCCGGTGCCATGTCGCACTGGTCCAGAACTAGAGGGACCCAATGGTTCCCTCTCATCCCGGCTAGTCGAGCAGCCAGCCGCTCCCCCTGCTCCGTCGCGGCCTACCCAGGCTGCGTTTCTCCTACTCGTCGCAGCACGACAGTGCCACACTGCTCCATCTGACCGCTACGGCCTATAGTCGTGGCTCCTTCTTCTGGCACAATGCGACGACCCTGCGCCCATCCAGAACCTCCACAGATCACCTGGCCATGACCCGATTCTTCCCCATAGCACAACAGTGCCCGCCACTCTGGCGGCCCGGTGGCCCTTGCACCGCCGGCTTCTTCTACGATCGGCTCATTACAGGTCGCCGCATGTACCACCATGGTCCTCTCTTCTGGTGGCTTCGTTGCGCTGCCACCACCATCAACAAACAAGAACAATCAAAGTGGGAGGGTTGGTCCATGTTTGTGGGGTCCGAGCCCTCCATGTTACATTCATATCAATCAGCATAACATAATCTGAGAATTAAATGATGTAGAATAAAAATTCAACTCAAACCCCTACGTCGTTTTTCAGTCATTGAAGAATTCATGGGAAGGTGGAATCGACTCGTTGATGTCGGAAAAATAAGTGGACAACTGTCATTGGCGGATGAATGTTCAAAGGGGATGAAGTCGAAGACTATTTTCTTAGCGGTTGTCTCCCTCTCTGTTGGCATGGTTGAAGATCAATGAAGGAGTTTGATGATCTTCGGTGAATGATGAAGAGGCATTCTTCGTGTTCTTCATTGATAGGATGAAGTTCTCTAAATTCTTCCAAGTCCTCTCTCAAAGTCCCACCCAAATGAAAGTGGCCAACCCAAAATAAAATAATAGGTTTGTCTATTATTTAATTGTTGGCAAGAATTAAAAATATTTCAAAATGTGGTGTTTAATTAATTGGTGAAACTTAACCAAATAAATGAAGTGGGTTGGCTCAAATAAATGGTGGAGGAAGATGAAGAGGTTCTCCACTTAATTGGTGGTTCCAAGGGGTTACAACCTCCGGGTGGTCCCCACCATAGAATATCCTTCAAATAGAGGTTATGTGTGGCTGGGCCCCACCTCCATAACCTCTCATGGGAGGTTATGGTGTGGTGGACCCCACCACTAACCTCATCTTGGAGATTTTAACCACCAAAAATAAAAATAAGTTGCACACCTTATTTTTATTCAAATTACTTAAAAATCCCCAAAAAACTAACATCCATTCTCGTTAGAACGCAATTGGGGTGAAGGTCTCACTAAACAATCACCAATGCTACGAGCTCAATGGTGCCCTCAAATTTCAATTCTGAGCACCGGTTTAAAAGTAATAAAATCTCACCCATACATTTACTGAACATACCCGAACAAAACTTCAGAAATTGATTCCGGGCACACCGGGCCTCGGAATCAAGTGCCGTAAATTTTCGCGGACTCATAAAATTCTTATATATTTAAGGAAAAAATATTTCCACATAATTTTTGGTCTTTAAATTCTTCCCACCTCAGGTCTTTGCATACCTATAAACTAAAACTCGAACTAAGGAAACAAATGAGGGCACTGAGCATGAATCTGAGCCTCCAACTCCCATGTGCTCTCCTGGAGGTTCCCGTGCTTCCAGTGAACATGCACCAGAGGTATTGACTGTCCACATAGGACATTCTCCTATCGATCCTCAATATCCATTGGAACCTTCGTGAATTTCGCCCTGTCATCGATGTCCATCTCCCTGTGGTTGATGATGCGGGACGAGTCGTGCAAATATCTCCTCAGCTGAGATATGTGGAAGACGTTGTGCACCCTGTGCAACTGAGGTGGAAGAGCTAAGTGGTATGCCACCTTGCCTACTCTGATGAGGACCTCAAAACTTCTGATGAATCGAAAAGATAACTTACCGCCACGGCAAAATCTCCGTAGACATCGACGAGGTGAGACCCGTAGAAAGACGTGGTCGCCATCCTCAAACTATAGAGGCCTCTGTCTCCTATCAGCATACGACTTTTTCCTACTCTGTGCAGTCTTCATCTGCTCCTGGATGATCTACACCTTCTCTATGGTAGCCCATACCATCTTTGATCCCATTTGGGCTGACTCCCATGGGTCTGTCCAGCACTGTGGTGATCTGCAAGGTCGACCATACAAGGCCTCGAAAGGTGCCATACTGATGGTGGAATGATAACTCTTGTTGTAGGAAAACTCTACCAACGGTTGTTGATCCTCCCAAATGTGACCAAAGATGAGGACACAAGCACAAAGCATTTCCTTGAGGGTCTAGATAGTCTGCTCAGTTTGACCATAAGTATGTGGATGGAAGGTGGTGCTCAAGCGAAGCTATGTCTCGAAAGCCTCCTACAACCACTTCCATAGCTGGTAAGTAAACCGTGTGTCACCATCAGAGACAATAGAAGAAGGTGCCCTATGCAAACACACAGTCTCCTGTATATAGAGGCATCCAAATCTATCTATTAAGCCCTGCTCTCTGATTGGTAGGAATTGGGCCGACTTGATGAGTCGGTCAACAATCACCCATATAGAATCGTGACTCCTAGATGTATGTGGAATACCTGTCACGATGTCCAGGGATATCCCATCCCACTTTAACTATGGGACCTCTAAGGGGTGAACCTATCCTGCTGGTACCTATTTCTCCGCCTTCACTTGCTGACAAGTGAGGCATCATGAGACAAACTCTACTACCATATTCTTCATACATGTCCACCAGTGCTGTCGTTTGAGGTCCTGATACATCTCTACCACTCTTGGATGTACCTCTAGAGTGGAAGTGTGGAACTCCCTTAACACTTCCTCATAAAGAGAAATTGGTACCATGCTATGTCCTCTGAAGAGGATGGCATGCTCTCCACCTTCAGAAAATCAATTAGTTGCCTACCCTGTGGATATCTGAGCATGTCGTGAATCGCAATCAGTGTCCCCATGCTATGACTCCTTGAATTGCTGAAGAAGTGGAGGAGTGACTATAAGAGATTGTAGATAGGCGGCTCCATCCCTATCCACAAAGGATATCTGCAAGGTGGCCAGCTACTCTGTCGCATCTCCTAGAAGTTGTATACTGGTCCTCTTGCTGATCGCATCTGTAACAACGTACCCCTTCCCATGAGTATAGACTATCTTGAAGTCATAGTCCTGGAGGAACTCAGATCATCACCGATGTCTATGGTTCAGGTCCTTTTGAGAGAAGATATACCTGATACTCTTGTGATTAGAGTACATGATAAATTTTTTTCCCATGAAGATAGTTATGCCACATCTTCAAGGCGAAGACCACTAATACTAACTCCAGGTCATGGTTAGCGTAGTTCTACTCTTTCTATCTCATCTACTGATAACCATATGAGATCACTACTTGCTCCTGCATCAGGACACACCCAAGTCTGGTCCCTAATGTGTCGCAATAAACTACGTACCATACACCCTCGTCTAGAATCCTCCTGATGGGGGTAGTAGTCAGCCTCTGCCTCAGCTCCTGGAAGCTCTGTTGGAATCTCTCCGACCACATGAAGGTTTTCCCCTACTTCGTCATGGCTGATATTGGTTCTGCAACTCCGGAGAAGTCTAGAATGAATCTTCGGTAGTACCCAGCCAATCATAGGAAACTATGTACCTTATTCACACTCCTGGGTCTCTCCAAATCAAGTACTACTTCAATCTTCCATGGGTCCACTGCAACACCATCCTCTAAGATAATGTGTCCCACTAAGCGAACCACACAAATCTAAAACTAGAACATTGAGAGAATACTATAAAGCTGGTGCTCTCAGAGTGTGTTCAGTACTACCTACAAATGGTAGGCATGCTCCTCCTTAGTAGTCGAGTAAATCAGTATGTCATTGATAAATACCACGACAAAGCGATCAAGGTAAGGCTGGAAAATCATGTTCATGAGACACATGAACACTGTTGGAGTGTTGGTTATGCCGAAGGGCATAACCTAGAACTCGTAGTGGTGGTACCAACACCAAAATGACGTCTTATTCACATCCTCATCTCTAAATCTGAGCTGGTGATAGCCTGATCTGAGAACTATCTTTGAGAACCATCGTGCTCCCTTGAGCTGATCAAAGAGGTCATCAATCCTTGGGAGTGGGTACTTGTTCTTTATGGTCACCTGTTTCAGGTGACGGTAGTCAATGAAAATCCACAAGCTCTCATCATCCTTCTTAGAAAACAGAATCGGGGATGCCGAGGGAGAAACACTAGGTCGGATGAATCCCTTCCCCTGCAAGTCCTCTAGCTGCACCCTCAGCTCGCGAAGCTGAGCAGGAGCCATCCTATATGATGGAGTAGATATTGGTGTTGTCCTGGGGTATAGGTCAATGTATAAGTCCACCTATATTCAAGGAGGTAGTATTATAACATCATCAGGGAAAACATCCATGTATTGGTCCACCACTATAGGGTAATTCGGACTCTCCACATCAACTGCTCTGAGGGTAAGGCAAGCCAACTGGTGAGTGATCGGTTGTACCCTCCTCTGGATAAGTCTGTCATGTGCTGCAAAGGTTCCCTTCTCATCGGTGAAGGTATACTTGGTCCCATCTGTGCAGACACATCACACTTTGCACCTAATATAGTCAATCTGAGCATAGACTATAGACAACCAGTCCATGACCAAGATGACATCGTAAGTCCTCGACACCACTACGTGGAGATCACATCCGAAGATCTCACCTCCTAGAGTAAGCTCACACTACCATCACCAGTGCATAATCATTGATTCTGCTCTCATAAGAGTCTCTAGCCGTAAGGATTGAGCCAATGGCTCTGTCGGAATCTCTGAGATCCAAACGAGGGCAGTGGCTATGAAAGAATGAATGGAACCTATGTCTATAAGAACTGCAGCTAAGGTGGAGTAGACACATATCGAACATCGAATCATCTCCGAAGCACCATGATCGTGGGCCTTAGTTTCCTGAAGCTGAGCACTCCCCTGTCCACCTACTCCCTATGGTGGGGGTGGACCTCTCGGTGGGGGTGGGGGCAACACGTCGAAACGTCGTCCACTGCCAACTGCTCGACCACTTCCTCTTCCACATCCGCCTGTGCCATGCAGACCGCCTCGATCAAACCTCTTACTCTTCTTGGGAGGTACCTAAAATGTCTGATGATCATCAGAATAGTAGTTCTGATAGTCACGAGACATGTGACCATGCCCGCCACATGAGTAACAATGCATGCACATGGTAGGTAAGTCACTGCCTCAGGTTCCCCACAAAACTGATCTTGAGTCCTACGGTTATCCACCCATGGGTTTGGTCCTCTTGGACCTCTGTGTCATCTATCTACTTCCATCTATATAAGACACCACTGCATGTCGACTAGTAGTGGGTCTCACTGCTTGTGTCTGCTCAGCAAGAAAACTCTCTACTAAGAGGGCTCTCTCTAACACCCCTGCCAGCGTCAGGATGCTGAGGGAGATCATCGATGCCCTGATCTCTCACCTGATCCCCTGCTCAAGGGCCTGGGCCCTAAAAAAGGGTCCCATGCCATATCTGTGGAGTAGCGCAAGAGGTCGGTGAACCTCACTGAGTACTACACCACTGTCATACTACCCTGTTGTAGATACAGTAGCTCCTGAATCTTTACCGCTAATAGGGTCACTGAAACAAACTCTGTCCAGAACAAGCTCTCGTAGTCTATCCAGAGTAGTGTTGCCTCAACACGCACCTAGAGCATCAGGCTCCACCATCAGCCTGCTGCTACCTGAAGGAGACTGGTAGCAAGGATCACCATGTAGTCTTTTGGTGTCCCTACTAGCATGATGACTCTCGCCACAACCTCCATCCAATCCTCAGCCGCCTATGGTTTCATCTCTCCCCAAAACCTAGGTGTCCTCTGGCGCTCAAACTCATGAATCGCTCTCAAGAGGCATGAATCATCTGCTGCTAGGGATAGTGGAATTAGTGTCCCAACGAGAAGTAGTATCGCTAGTTCCTACAATGGTAAAGGTCCATGCACCGAGGCCTCGTCGCTCGGTGGGTTGTTAGAGCATACGACTATCGGGGCTCTAAGGAGAGGCATCCTGAAAGAAACAGATGTGATGCGGTCAAAATATTATACCTGGTGAGCTGACCTGGTTTAGCTGACTTAAAGAAAACTTTTGGAAACACACACGCAATCAGTGTTTTCTTGCACTGAGTCAGAAATTCGAAGTCATGGTCCTGATGTATGGATACGTTGGTCACCCACACCAACACTGGACTCCCTGAACTGAACACCACACTTATTACCCTTAACACTATTGCTTCATAATAAATAATGATTAGAGTTCTATGTTCTGTGGTAGAACTGACTCCTTTGATACCAATTTTTCACGAACCGTCCTCTGGACCCATGTCGTGACTACCCCAATCTCGCCTTCCATAGGCCAGGGGCTGGTGACTAGAACCAAAGGTGTAAATCCCTATGCTAGGAAGGAATTGCCTTTATAAAAAGTAAACACACAGAATCAGAGTACACAAGTGGAAGAATAACACTAAGCAACATTGTATATAGAAGAAGTGCTGGAATGTAAATGGGGCCAGAAATACAGGCCCAATAGTATAGTATATGTACAAATGAAAGCATGTAAAGCAACTACTAGGTCATCCTCCAGGGTTTCTACCTAAAGGGTAGGTAAAGATGGCCTCCTAAGCACTCCACATCCGTATTTCCGCTCCGTGCACCGTCACTCCAAGTGGTCCACCTCCGGGTATCGTCCAGTACTGCTACTCTCAACCTCAATCAGCGTTTTCCATCATATGCAACCAACACAATGAGGTGTGGGCATAGCCTGTGTGGGGGTGAGTATAAGGATACTCAGTAGGGACCTTGATACCCTCAAGGTCTCAGAAAATCCAACAAGGATAAACCACAAGGTATGAAACAATGGATATCCACTACTTAGATATATGCCCATACATAAACCTAAGTAATCTAATAATCCATCTCAATCATGAGGGAAACACAAAATTCCTTGACTCAGCTCAAAACCTAGATTTTATTCTAGGGTTGGAATCATATAACACTCCCATTAAAACTTTCGGAACCTCGGCTAATGGTGTAATCCCCCACTATCGAGTACTGTGGGCCTTCCGCATAACACAGAGGCGCTTCCCACTATCCTAGACTATTGTGGTACTTCTCCTATCGAGTACTGTGCATCTGATGTGCTCACACAAAGGTGCTCCCCTCTATGAGTATTTCGTGCTCACACATAGGCACTCCCCCTCGTAGCCTAATAAGGTACTCATCCTATCGAGTATCGTGGGTCTGCTACGTCACATAAAGGAGCTCCCCACTGAACTAGTTGAAACACTCTGAGTCGAAAGGATAGCAGTCGTTAGGTCTCAGCCATCTACTAGGTCTTAGTAATCCACTCGCTCGTCTCCAGGAGGATCCGCTCCATGGGCAACTGGTTGATACTCCAAATTTCACGAATTCACAAGTAGAAGTATTGCAAATGTCCAGCTTGTCATAGAGTTCTCAACGCAATAGAAGGCACGTCAATCAGACGCCCGGTCTATGAGTTATTGGCATTTATGTTCCAGGGTCCTGGTTGGTTTTTAGGTTCAAACCAACCTGAACGTACCCCAATAGTATCTGAACCTCATGTAGTGTATTCCAATAGAACCGTCTCGCTCCAAGATTTCTGTCACCGCAGACGGTTCATCGATATGACACCTGAAGCCCAAGATATGGGCGCCAAAGTTGTATTTGGGCTAAATGGGTCCGGACTGGGGTCCGACCCAGTTTGTGGGTCCGACCTAGTCTTGAAGTAGGTGGCCTGACCCAAGGGGGTGGGATAGCCTAAGATGGTGGCCCGACCCAAGGCGGTGACCCGACCCGAAGGTGTGGCCCGACCCGAGGGGGTAGCCCGGCCTGAGACGGTGGCCCGACCTGAGGGGGCGACCTGGCCCTAAGGCATGGCCTGACCCAAGGGGGTAGCCTGGCCCGATGGCGGCCCGATATCCCGGTTGGACCGATGGCCTAGTAGGGGTCCACCTTAGCCGCGACCAGGGGGAACCGTGCACCCCCTGTCTCTCGAACGACTTTGTCGTTCGGGTGTGAACAAAAAATGGTGCCAGGTGCGACCGGTCTATAACGCATGGGACCTGATGGGTCCCACTCCTCCTGACTGGGCGAGCATACAGCCGCTCCACCTGCTCCATCGTAGCCTGCCCTGGCTGCGGCTCTCCTGCTCGGCGTGGCGCAACGGCATCGCGCTGCTCTGTCTGACCGTTGCGACCAATGGTCGCGGATCCTCCTTCTGGCACGGTGTGACGGCCCTGCGCCCCTCCAGCACTGCCGCAGCCCGCCTAGACGTGGCCCGATTCTTCCATGTGGCATGATGGTGATGCGCCCCTCTAGCGGCACTGCTGCCCTTACGCCACCGACTTCTTCCACGGCTGGCTCGTTGCCAGTTGCCGCATGTAACATCGTGGTCCTCTCTTCTGGCGGTGCCATTGCGCCGCCGCTGTCATCAACAAAGGAGAACAATCAAAGGGGGATGGTCAGGCCATGTTCGTGTTGTCGGATCCCTCCACATTACGTTGATATGGATTGGCATAACCTAATCCAAGAATTGAATGATGTAGAATAAAATTCAACTCAAACGCCAACATCTTTTATCGATCTTTGATGCTGTCGTGGGAAGGTGGTATCGACTCGTTGATGTCGGAAAAGGAAGTGGACAACCGTCATTGGCGGATTAGCGTTCGGAGGGGAAGAATTCTAAGATGGAGTTCTTTGTGGTTGTCTCCTTCTCTTTTGGCACAGTTGAAGATCGATGAAGGAGTTTGATGATCTTCGGAGAATGATGAAGAGGCGTTCTTCACAATTTTTGTTGAGATGATGAAGTTCTCTAAATTCTTCCAAGTCCTCTGTCAAACTCCCACCCTATTGAAAGTTTCCGACCCAAAATAAAATAATAGGTTTTTCTATTATTTAATTCTTGGAAAGAATTCAAAATATTTCAAAAGGTGTATTTTAATTAATTGGGGAAACTTAACCAAATAAATGAAGTGGGTTGGCTCAAATAAATGGTGGAAGAAGGTGAAGAGGCTCTCCACTTAATTGGGGGTTCAAATGGGTTACAACCCCTAGGTGGTCCCCACCACGGAATATCCTCCCAAGGGAGGTTATGTGCTGGTGGGCCCCACCACCATAACCTCTCATGGGAGGTTATGGTTTGGTGTCCCCCACCACTAACCTCCTCTTGGAGATTTTAACCTCCACAAATAAAAAATAAGTTTCACACATTATTTTTATTCAAATTATTTATAAAACCCCAAAAACTAACTTCCATTCTCGTCAGAACGCAACTGCGGTGAAGGTCTCACTAAGAAATCACCAACGCTATGAGCTCAACGGTGCCCTCGGATTTCTATTCCAAGAACCAGTACAAAATTTATAAAATCACGCTCGTACGTTTATGGAAGGTACATGAACAAAACTTCAGAAATTGATTATGTGCACACCGAGCCTCAGAATCAAGCGTCGTAAATTTTCAGAGACTCATAAAATTCCCATGTATTTAAGGAAAAAAATTCCATGGAATTTCCGAGTCATTATAATTAAATATAACTATGTATTTTATAAATAAATTAAAAAATTATATGATTGTATTCAAGTATACATAAACATATAAATATATATGTAAATATATTTAAATATAACAATATAAATATAAAAATAATAAATTTGTAAGTAAATATATATAAATATATATATATATCATAAAATATTTTAAATAACCAAATAGAAGAGTTCTAAAATCATTTAGTGTGATCCACTAGTTTAGAGGGTTGATTCCTCGCTGTTATGGTGACTGAGTATGTAAACACACATATAAAGGTGGTGCTGGAATTGTGGGGTAGCATTAATAAAATATGCGGGTTACATAATCACTGAGGGGGGAGGGGGGGTACTATCACTTGGGTATGTGATGATAAAATGGGGTTTCATAACTGATGGGGGGTCAGGGTCACCAAAAAAAAATTAGTTTACCAGAGAAGCAACCTTTACCAGCATTATAAATAGCTCCATTAAATATATTATTTAACATCACTAAAAAATCACTAATAACGGTCCCTCTTTATCTGTGATTTTAACATTGATGAAAAATACATTTACAAGATCACATAAATTAATTTCATTTCTATGGTAGAAAAAATAAAATTCCAACATTGATAATGCCAAGATCTGTAGTAATAGAATATTTTTCTAGTGATATGAACTTTCAGTGAATATAAAATAGAGGATGTCGGGTTTTCAAAACTAATAACTCTTTGATCGTTCTATTTTTTTTCCAATCATACATTGAGATTTATTTTCATTATTCTTTACTTTGTTGGTTATTCTAATTTAATTTAAATTTAGTATCCATTAATGATTATGAATAGGAAAAAAACTATAAAAACCCATTTACTCATCATTGTCATCAAGAATTTTCCTTGATATCTAAAAGATTTACTACTTTTTCATATTTTTGGTATTTATATAAATGATATTTTTATATTTGAAATCAGTGGTTTTTATCTAAAAATAAATTTCAAATGTATCCATAGTCCAATTGATTTAAAATCATGTTTTTCTATTCATTTTCATCAATTTTTTTTCTCAACTGCATACACTATATTATTCTATGTTTATTTTTTATGCATGAATGTTTTCAAAGGGTTTTTACAGAGTTAGCATTTCAATACATCCCCATAATTGAAAATTTCAATCAGACATCATATCTTGACTATTGAACAGAAAAAAAATTAATATACGATCCTATATTTGAAGGAACATTACCATTTCAGAACAGAAATGTAACACCCCATAATTTCATAGTGTGTTATTTCTTCAAAATAATTCAATAACTTACACTACACGCACCACCAAGTTGAAGCGCACCATAACTTACCAAACAAGCCTTTAAAAAGTAGTTATGAATAGTATTAACTAAATTTTAAAACTTTATATAATCCTTATATTTTTAGAATCCATATTATGAGTTTCTAAGACTTGATTGATGAACAAATTCATTTTTCAAATAAAAGAAATATTTTTCAAAAAATGAAATTTTACCGCCTTTTAATGGATAAGCCTTTTTAAATAAAATATTTGAAACTATTATATATTTAATTTGACAAAATGAACTTCTTCTTTAGAATAGAGACAAAATAATTTTATTTCAATAATGTTTTGGTGTTTTTCTGATAAATTTCATATTTGTGTGAATAGTGAAAAATAATATATTTTAACTGAAAATGACTTTTTTAATAAAAATAATTCATGTTGTTAAATTATAAATTTTAATGGTTTGGAAGTATAAACAGATTATATTTTTACTATTTAATCCAATTATGGTCATTTAAAGTAATTTCACCTTGAAATTGGACATAAACAAGTGTCAAACATTTGATAGTTATTATTTCTTAAAAAAACGCCTTTTGGTTTCGAAAGCAGGAATCAATTTTAAATTAATAAATGAAAATTTTATGTTTTTGAATTTGGTAAAATAGACTTCATTTTTGGATTTAGAATAACTAAATTATCCTAGGGTGAAATTTTGGTACTTTTTGGATAACTTTTATATTTTGATGAATAGTAAAAATTACTAAATTTTAAATAAAAACAACTTTTTTAATCAAAATAATTAATATTGATAAAATATGAATTTGAGTGGTTTTAAATTATATTTAGAATATATTTTTACCATGTAATACAATGTGGGTTATTGAACATAATTTCACATTTAAACCGAACAAAAACAACTGTCAATCTTTTAATAGTTATTATTTCTTAAAAACACGCTTTTTGTTTTAACAATGGGAATTAATTTTAAATTAATTTCTGCCACTTCTGTGTATTGAATTTGGAAAAATGGATTCCATATTTGGAATCAGGATATCAAAATTGTGTAAATATGTAACTTTTATTTTTATACATTTTGAATAATTACTTCGGTAAATATTTTTTTACCATGGTTAAAGGGTAAATCCGGTAAATAAGGATAAATAAATAATATTATAATAATATTAAATTACCCTAAAACATGTCTTAACCATATTGTTTGATACATGGCTGTCCAAGGCCATCTTTGGGTCGATTTTGGGACCCCATGGATCCACTTGCAAGTGATAATGACACTTTATATTAATTAAGTTAAAGTAATTACAAAAATGACATAAGCATATATCTTTTAGAAAAACAATTTTTACATAGGGTTATATATGTTGGATTTTAGACTATAAATATTAATTAGAAATATAAAAAGCTTTCCTACATAATGATATTTTATTTATAATTTTTAGACATTAAATAATTTAATTTGTTTATGACACATTGATGATGCAGTAATTACCATAATAGAAAAAAATTAAAATAATTGATATTATAAATACCCAAATAAATACAATTGGAGACTTTTATTGTATTAAACTAATTTAATAGGTTAATATGACATATTAGGATTGATTTAATTGACTTTGTTCGAAGTAATCATTCTGTTATGAGTTACACAAAAATCCACTATTGAATAGTGTCAAAATTGACATAAAAGAGTTTTTAAAACAAATATTATATTATTAATTGATATTAAATTCCTAAAAATATAAGTTTCGGCCACGAGACTTATATCATAATATTTGTATCATTAATGGACCACTCGGAGGTCTCTTGGATGTATATAGTATGTTTATTAACCATATAAGATAAAAATACAAAGAGACATTGTAAAAGTGAAACTAATTAACTTAGAGTTAATACTTAAAGATAAGGTTAATATAGTGACCCAAACCTGTTTAAATTATATTGGTTGAGTGATTTTAGACCTATCCCCACCTTAACCTTTAAATAATCTACTTTGGAGCCATTAGAAACCAAATATGAATTTATTATAAAATAATATTTCTAGATTTTCCTAAAGAGCCCCTCCTCCCCCTTATAAAAGGACACCACTTCTAACCATTTCCTCACACCTCTCAAGCCTTTTGGCTCGTCCAACCTCTGCCCAATTAAGCTCCCTACATCCATATCCTCATTTTAGAAGCCTTACCTTATCCAAAATGCACTTCAAGAGTTCTTTTTGGTTCAAACCAAATGGAGTTACCCAAATTAAAGGTAACGATTTCTCTTAGTTTCTTTTCTTTTATTTTAATTCTCTAACCCCTAAACTCTTCTTATTATTTTCATTTGTAACAAAAACAGTATCCTAAATATACTAGGATATTGTTATTAGATTTATTATAACTACACTTACACACAAATCCATCAAATGGGTGATGAACATAATGTTTCTGTGGATGGCAACCAAACTCCTCACGAAGTGATGATTGTTCAATTATCTCTTACCACCTCTCATGGTGGACATTATGATGGCACTATAATTAAATATGATATTTATGATATTTATTTTATATATAATCCTCTTTAATTCTATTTTATATCATACCATTATTTGTTTCATGTTTTATATATATACGATAATTTCATTTGAGGAAGTGCGGACTTTCGCCCCCTCAAAGTGATATGACTCGTTAATACCATACATGAAACGTATAAAGGATGGTGTTAATGAACTTAAGTAACACATATAAGATATTATATTATACTAGAGTAGTTATATACCAATTTATCATTTGGTTTTTATTCCTTTTAAAATGAAAAATGAAATGGAAGTAGCATTCGTGCGTACGTACGAACTACCGTCTCCACGAACGCGATGAGATTCATTATCCATCATATCCATTCAAGTATAATTATCATTTGATGATTAATAATAGTATTTAAGGACTTGATATCATTCTGGATATGATTAAGATACAACATATCCATAAAAAACACGGCTTATGTTACAAAACATATAAAAAAGACGAGTAAGTTAACACACGAAACGATGATAGTTCTAAGATATTATTAACAACGCAATGTTAAAAGATCATATATGATATCATATTGAAGTATATGATTCTTGTATAATTTAATAACAATTATTTCACCATTATACAGGAGGTTAACCTACCCCCAACCAAGGAAAAGTACAAGGTAAGGGTTTATTTCTCAATCTCTCCATTATTCGTGGTTGTTTATACGTAATAATCTACTGGGATTTCTTTATCATCCACATCCATGTTTCTTCAAAATGTATTTTAAAATATTTTTACCATTTACAAGAATATGTGTTAAAGTCATTTATACCCTTGTTTGACTTTTTATAATAGGTTTATAAAGGAATCTTTCCGTCGTTTTCCAAACAAGGTGCTTTTTAACCTTTTCGACAGGATTAAGGTAAAAATGTTTTTTTAACTTATACGGCAGGTGCGGCTATTTTCCGCCGTTATAAAATCTTCAAAGCTTCCCTTACAATCTTATAAGAATATTTTCAAAGAAAATGTTTTATTTTATAAATATATGACTCTTAAATTATTTCAAAATAAAAAGAGATATTTCTCTAAAAAGAGTTTTGATTTCATCTATGTCAACATCCTTTGATGGATTTTATGCTTATTTGATGTTGATTTATTATGATACAAAACATCTATATTGTATTGAAGGTTTTGTGATATTTTTGACTATGGATGTGTTATTTTTATACCATTCATTGTTTATGGGTAAAGTATTCGCATTTCGCATGCTAGTTTTAATAAAAATATTTGTGTTATATTTCATCCTCTTCTTTAGATGAATGTGTTGGGCTAGTATGTTCTGGGTTGGGGACCAGTAAAAGTAAGCCCTCTGGGTTGGGGTCTGGTTACAGTAGACCCTCCAGGTTGGTGTCCGGTTATTAGAGGCACTCCGGGTTGGTGTCTGGGTATTTGAGGCACTCCGGGTTGGTGTCCGGTTATTAGAGGCACTCCGGGTTGGAGTCTGGTTACAGAGGCTCTCCGGGTTGGGTTCCGGTTACAGTTATACCTTTGGTCTTGGCATGAGGCCTTGACACAGAAATTAAAGTTCGGCATTATGCATTCCATCATTATGAAAGTGGTTATTAATATTGAATGTGATTATTTTACTAGTAGAATATCCATGTGAATAAGTAAATGGAATTATTTCATTTTTATTTTTGCCATACTATGTTTAAGTTCAAGTTTTAAATGATTTTGTGTTAGTTATACATTACCTAAAGTGTTTATGCTTATTTCTAAAAGTTTATGTTGTATTACTTACCCTTACTGAGCATTTGAGCTCACCCCTTTCTATGTTTTATTTTTTCCAGGATTCCAAGAGGTGTATTGTGATTGATATGCAGGGTTAAGACAAGGGAATAATTGCATTCATAAAGGATTATTTATGTTGTTTTGTATGTTATGAAGTGTAATGTAACATTAATGTATATAATATATTTTCCAAGACTGCTAAACTGATCGGTTTTTCGGGACATGATTCCTTCTAATCATGCCAATGTATTAAAATAATGCACCAACTCTGGGTCACTAGGGTCGGGGCGTTACAGTTGGTATCAGAGGGAGGTTTAGCAATAACCTTGTAAAATAGATTTAGATAAACTCTGATTAGATCACATATCCCGAAGATAGACTTTGAGGATTAGTATATAAGAACTTCCTAGAATTTTGGTATTGTAGAGATTTTTTGAGTTTTCCGAGCAATACATCCCTGTCTGGATACGAGCAGGTAGAGGAGGCTCGGGCACAGATGTACCTAGGGGTAAAACCCGAAAACACTGCTTTGAGCTAGACTCGAACGGGAACTGGTGCACGACAACGGGCCTTGTTGCACTCTTGGTTACGACACTCCTGGGGGATATGCTTAGGATAATTCTCATTTTCTTTACAAACCATTATGAAGGTCTCATGAATATTTACTTACTCAAAGAAATTTTTTTATGATTATGGATTATATCTATAATCTGTTCAATTTTCGTTAGGTATTTTACAAGTTTGGAATTATTCATTGCAATTCATAAATTGACCTAGTTTATGATATTGTATAGAAATGGTGCCCAGTAGAAGGAATGTGAACTCCAGTAATACGTATGATCCAAAGAGTAAGAAGGACTGTATCTTTCATGGTATTAAGCCATCATTTAGAAGGGAAATAATCTCCCACATATTATCATCATATGAAGAAATTTTATCATGGGTGGATAAGATAACTAAAGATTTTACTGAGTCCTATGGCTTTGAAGGGAAGCAAGAGAAGAAAAGTATGGAAGAGAGAAAAATGGATAAAGGGAAGAAAGAAAATAAGAATTTTCCTATATGTGATAACTGTGGGAAGAAACACCCTAGAACTTGCCTGAATGTAATGGGAGTTTTTTATAATTGTGGAGGAAAAGGGCACAAAGTACTTGACTGCAAGTGTAATAAAATGGTTTCAAATGTACAATGCTTCATTTGCATGGAGTTTGGACACTACGCAAACATATGTCCCAGTCATCAAACTATACCACAAATGATGCTATTGGATAATAATCAAGTTATAATACTACCACAGATGAACAGGAATGATTAGTGTTCTTATGTTGATTATTTCATTTGAGAGTTGTATCAACAATGTACTTGTTATAATAATTATGGAGCATATAGGGATTGTACTGCAGTACTATTTCATTAAGGACTTGAGATTGTGTGGAACAAAAAAAAGTTACTCAATAGTAGGTTAAAGTTTTGGAAAATATATGGTTGAGAGAATGATAAACCATAATATAGTTCTGATACCGAGGTAGTGATTTTGGAATAAGAGATGGTTGATTTTGGTAATTCAGGATGTTGCGGTGTTGTAAGAGAATATATGAGGAAGGCGTTCACATGTTATTACCTGGCAAAAAGGATCCTCATTATGTTTAACTTCCTTGTAAATTTTGGACTATGAGTTTGGATAATAGTATTTTGGATAAGTCTAAAGGTTGGAATGGATTAAGTTTTAAAGGTTATTTTTGGATTTTTAGGACAACACGCAGACCGTTTGACGACCCGTCGTGTCAGACAAATCTGCGGGAATCGAACTCAAAACCATAGTGTAATTGGGATTTATCACGTACCATTGTGCTACAAGAAGTTCCTGGATAGTATAATGTAGTTTATTTTCATAAAGGATCTTATATGTGAATTATAAATTCATTTTATTTGGAACCCTATACGCTTAGGATAAATAGAGTATTTTTGAGTTGTATTATGTTTTGGGAAGAAAGATGAGTTTGTGGTAGAAGTTTATTAAAGGATAAAACTCTAATTATAAAGTAAGTATATCTCCTTATGATCTTATCCAATCTCATAAATAAATTCCTCAACATTAAGAAAAGGAACTTAGAACAAAAATTTTGTCCTAGATGGTACCTTATATCATCACTAATTTATGGCTTTGGGATTGTTGGCCTTTTCATAGCCATGTTCTCTACCACTATCCATCAGATAATTTATGGTTAGATTTATCTTCCATATCCATATATTTCTACGTGGAACCCTAGTATGTGTTATTTTTAGTAATCTTCATACTTACCACTCTTTGTGTTAAATAGAGGCCTCATTAATTCATTTTTCGATGTGGGATTTCAACTAAGATATTTTGAAACGTCAAAAATGTGTTATCTTAATACCTTATGTTTTGTTAAACTGGTGTTTTTTTAAATCATCATAGATTGATGAATTTAAGGACCCCAATTTTACACTTGTTCGTGATTGATGACCTCAATCACTGACTATAAATATTTACATTTTCCTCCAATTATATGACTCTAATTTCCACCAATGTTCTTCGAATAGAGATCATAATTTGGTGGTGACCCTTTCATTTCTCTTTTCCTCTTATTAAGACTAAATTTTATTAACCCAATTTTTGATGTGGGTTTTCCCACAAAGATATTTTCAACCTTTTATTTTAGAAGAAAAATTTCAAATTGCAAGGACGCAATTTATTGAAGGAGGGTAGAATGTAACACCCCAAGATTTCATAGTGGGTTATTTCTTCAAAATAATTCAATAACTTACACTACACGCATCACCGAGTTCAAGCGCACCATAACTTACCAAACAAGCCGTTCAAAAGAGGTTATGAATAGTATTAACTAAATTTTAAAACTTTATATAATCCTTATATTTTTAGAATCCATATTATGAGTTTCTAAGACTTGATTGATGAATAAATTCATTTTTCAAATAAAAGAAGTATTTTTCAAAAAATGAAATTTTACCGCCTTTTAATGGAGAAGCCTTTTTAAATCCAATATTTGAAACTTTTATATATTTAATTTGACAAAATGATCTTATTATTTAGAATCGATACATAATAATTTATTTTCAGTAATGTTTTGGTGTTTTTCTGATAACTTTCATATTTGTGTGAATAGTGAAAAATACTATATTTTAACTAAAAATGACTTTTTTAATCAAAATAATTCATGTTGTTAAATTATAAAGTTTAATGGTTTGGAAGTATAAATATATTATATTTTTACTATTTAATCTAATGATGGTAATTTTAGGTAATTTCACCTTGAAATTGGACACAAACAAGTGTCAAACTTTTGATAGTTATTATTTTTTAAAAATACGCCTTTTGGTTTCGAAAGCAGGAATCAATTTTAAATTAATAAATGAAAATTTTATGTTTTGAATTTGGTAAAATGGACTTAATTTTTGGATTCGGAATAACAAAATTATCCTAGGGTGAAATTTTGGTACCTTTTGGATAACTTTTATATGTTGATGAATAGTAAAAATTACTAAATTTTAAATAAAAACAACTTTTTTAATCGAAATAACTAATAGTGATAAATTATGAATTTGAGTGGTTTTAAATTATATTTAGAATATATTTTTACCATGTAATACAATTTGGGTCATTGAACATAATTTCCCATTTAAACCGTACATAAACAACTGTCAATCTTTTGATAGTTATTATTTCTTAAAAACATGCTTTTTTTAACAACGGGAATTAATTTTAAATTAATTTCGGCCACTTCTGTGTATTGAATTTGGAAAAATGGATTTCATTTTTTGAATCAGGATGTCCAAATTGTGTAAATAGGTAACTTTTATTTTTAGACATTTTGAATAATTACTTTGGTAAATATTTTTTACCATGGTTAAAGGGTAAATCCGGTAAATAAGGATAAAAAAATTATATTATAATAATATTAAATTACCCTAAAACATGTCTTAACCCTATTTGTTGATACATGGTTGACCATGGTCATATTTGGGTCGATTTTGGGACCCCATGGATCCACTTGTAAGTGATAATGACACTTTATATTAATTAAGTTAAAGTAATTACAAAAATGACATAAGCATATATCTGTTAGAAAATCAATTTTTACATAGGGTTATATATGTTGGATTTTAGACTATAAATATTAATTAGAAATATAAAAATATTTCCTACATAATGATATTTCATTTATAATTTGTAGACATTAAAATTTCTAATTTATTTATGACACATTGATGATGCAGTAATTACCATAATAGAGAAAAATTAAAATAATTGATATTATAAATACCCAAATAAATATAATTGGAGACTTTTATTGAATTAAAAAAAATTTATAGGATAATATGACATATTATTATTGATTTAATTGAATTTTTTATAAGTAATCATTCTGTTATGAGTTTCAAAAAAATCAACTATTGAATACTGTCAAAATTGACATAAAAGAGTTTTTAAAATAAATATTATATTATTAATTGATATTAAATTCCTAAAAATCTACGGTTAGGCCAAGAGACTTATATCATGATATTTGTATCATTAATGAACAATGTGTAGGTCTCTTGGGTGTATATAGTAAGTTTATTAACCATATAATATAATAATACAAAGAGACATTGTAAAAGTGAAACTAATTAACTTAGAGTTAAAACTTAAAGATAAGGTTAATATAGTGACCCAAACCTGTCTAAATTCTATTGTTTGAGTGATTTTAGACCTATACCCACCTTAACCTTTAAATAATACATTTTGAGCCATTATAAACGGAATATGAATTTATTATAAAATAAGATTTCTAGATTTTCCTAAAGAGCCCCTCCTCCCCCTTATAAAAGGACACCACTTCTAACCATTTACTCACACCTCTCAAGCCTTTTTTTCTCGCCCAAAATCTGCCCAATTAATCTCCCTACATCCCTATCCTCATTTTAGAAGTCTTACCTTAGGCATAATTCCCTTCAAGAGTCCTTTTTGGTTCAAACCAAAGGGAGTTACCCAAATTAAAGGTAACGATTTCTCTTAATTTCTTTTCTTTTATTTTAATTCTCCAACCCCTAAAATCTTCTTATTATTTTCTTTTGTAACAAAACCAGTGTCCTAAAAATACTAGGATATTGTTATTAGAAGTATTATAACTACACTTACACACACATCCATCTAATGGGTGATGAACGTAATGTTTCTGTCGATGACAACCAAAGGCCTTATGAAGCGATGATTGTTCAATTATCTCTTAACACCTCTCAGGGTGGCCATTATGATGGAACTATAATTAAATATGGTATTAATGATATTTATTTTATATATAATCCTCTGTAATTCTATTTTATATCATACCATTATTCATTTCATGTTGTATATATATACGATAATTTCTTTTGAGGAAGTGCGGACTACCGCCCCCTCAAAGTGATATGACTTGTTAATAACATACATGGAACTTATAAAGGATGGTGTTAATGAACTTAAGTAACAAATATAAGATATTATATTATACTGGAATAATTATAGACCAATTTATCATTTGGTTTTTATTCCTTTTAAAATGAAAAATGAAATGGAAGTAGCATTTGTGCGTACGTACGGACTACCGTCTCCACGAACGCGATGAGATTCATTATCCATCGTATCCATTCAAGTATAATTATCATTTGATGATTAATAATAGTATTTAAGTACTTGATATCATTCTGGATATGAATAAGATACAACCTATCCATAAAAAACACAGCTTATGTTACAAAACATATAAAAAATACGAGTAAGTTAACACCCGAAATGACGATAATTCTAAGATATTATTAACAATGCAATGTTAAAAGATCATATATGATATCATATTAAAGTATATGATTCTTGTATAATTTAATAACAATTATTTCACCATTATACAGGAGGTTAACCTACCCCCAACCAAGGAAAAGTTCAAGGTAAGGGTTTATTTCGCAATCTCTCCATTATCCGAGGTTGTTTATACGTAATAATCTTTTGGGATTTATTTATCATCCACATCCATGTTTCTTCAAAATGTATTTCAAAATGTTTTTACCATTTACAAGAATATGGGATAAAGTCATTTATACCCCTGTTTGACTTTTTATAAGAGGTTTATAAAGGAATATTTCTGTCGTTTTCCAAACAAGGTGCTTTTTAACCTTTTCGACAGGATTAAGGTAAGAATGATTTTTTAACTTATACGGCGTGTGCGGCTATTTTACGCCATTATAAAATATTCAAAGCTTCCCTTACAAGCATATAAGAATATTTTCAATTAAAATGTTTTATTTTATAAATATATGACTCTTAAATGATTTCAAAATAAAAAGAGATATTTCTTTAAAAAGAGTTTTGATTTCATCTATGTCAACATCCTTTGATGGATTTTACGCTTATTTGAAGTTGATTTATTATGATACAAAACATCTATATTTTATTGAAGGTTTTGTGATATGTTTGACTATGGATGTGTTATTTTTATACCATTCATGGTTTATGGGTAAAGTATTCACATTTCACATGCTAGTTTTAATACAAATTTTTGTGTTATATTTTATCCTCTTCTTAAGATGAATGTGTTGGGATACTATGTTCTGTGTTGGGGATTGGTAAAAGAAATCCCTCTGGGTTGGGGTCCGGTTACAGCAGACCCTCCGGGTTGGTGTCCGATTATTAGAGGCACTCCGGGTTGGTGTCCGGTTATTAGAGGCACTCCGGGTTGGTGTCCAGTTATTAGAGGCACTCCGGGTTGGTGTCCGGTTATTAGAGGCACTCCGGGTTGGTGTCTGGTTATTAGAAGAACTCCGGGTTGGAGTTCGGTTATAGAGGCTCTCCGGGTTGGGTTCCGGTTATAGTTATACCTTAGGTCTTGACACGAGGCCTTGACACAGAAATTAAAGTTATGCATTATGCATTCCATCATTATGAATGTGGTTATTAATATTGAATATGATTATTTGACTAGTAGAATATCCATGTGAATAAGTAAATGGCATTATTTCATTTTTATTTATGCCATACTATGTTCAATTTCAATTTTTAAAGGCTTTTGTGTTAGTTATACATTACCTCAAGTGTTTATGCTTATTTCTGAAAGTTTATGTTTTATTGCTTACCCTTACTGAGCATTTGAGCTCACCCCTTTCTATGTTTTATTTTTCCCAAGATTCCGAGAGGTGTATTGTGATTGATATACAGGGTTAAGACAAGGTAATAATGGCATTCACAAAGGATTATTTATGTTGTTTTGTATGTTATGAAGTGTAATGTAACATTCATTTATATAATCTATTTTCCAAGACTGCTAAACTGATCGGTTCTTCAGGACTTGATTCCTTCTAATCATTTCAATGTATTAAAATAATGCACCGACTCTGGGTCACCAGGGTCGGGGCGTTACAAGAAAAAATAGGGAGTAATGATTCAGCTAAAAATATTTTATTTCTTTATTATACAAAAAAATTGGTATCCATGTCAGTATCTAATAAATTAGATCTTGGTCACACTACCATATTTATAACTGCTTAATAACAAAAGAATGTTTTTAAGCTATTATAGACTCTAACAAGTCAAGAATTATGATTTAATAAGAAAACATTCTCTAGGATATAATCTCTCCCTAATAACAATAATTGGTATCATATATATATCTTTAGAATTGTTATCTCCATTACTGTAATTTTTCTAATCCAAAGAATGTGGTATCAAACATAACATTTTGAGATCTTTGGATTTCATTCTTTTTTATCACTTTGACTATTATTCCTATATAAATGAAACGTTATTTTTATATTTATCTTGTTTTTAATATGTTAGATTTTAATTGGTTTAAATATCATATGGAATCATTTTTTATATATCAAATTCTATATAGTTTGATAATTATTCTACCACCAAATAATATTCTTATCTAGGGGGTAAACTCCTTCACTCTATAAGAAATTATAAAATATTAATTTAAATAAATTTTTCTTCAATTTTCTAACATCCAACATGAGTAGAGTTTTTTCTAAATCTTTTTTAATCACTTTATACTACAAATGGAATCTATAAATTTCATGATATTATTTTTAACAAGGGTTTACCTATATAAAATGATTAAAACCATGTGAACACATTTTAATTCATCATCTCATCCCATAAATTAATGTTATATGTGAACAAAGAAGTTCTTTTCAATATTTTAAATAAAAATTCCACCAAATATGAAAGAAATAATAAAATAGATAATATATATTAATTTACAATTCATATTGAAGATATCATCCTATAAAAATATATTTAGAAAACTTGGTTAAAAAATAGTGATTAGGATCTCTTCTGAGTATATATAAAATAACGGTTCATCATCCAAAGAGGTTAATAAATACAGTTACTCTAATATCATAGAGTTTAGAATCTATATTTATATATTGGAGTTAGTTATTGAAATATTATTTTAATGGAAGCTCAAGATTATGTAATATAAAGATCATGTAGATGAGTATATAAAGATACATTATTCTCAATTAATATTAATATATTTTAATCTGGATTTTACTTTTAGAGAGGACAAATTCAAAGGTATATGAATTTGATATTTTTTTCAATGATCAATAAAGTGTAAACATGAATTGTAAAATTAATAACTATAGAGTAAATTGGTTATTTGATAGAATAAATGATATATTCATCGAAACCCATTATAAACCATAATCCTCCAAAATAATTATATAGAATCCAACACTTTTGGGATGATGGATATAAATACAATCAAAATTACATTCTCTCAAGAAAATATTCTATATTAGATGACAATAATTATAGATAGATAAAAACAAAGAAAATATATTATACAAAGTCATTGTAAGCTACAACTCCCAAATCAATGTAAATTTGGATATCAAAATCTATGATTCCCATTGTTAATTATAAATAATCTTTGGATAAGAATGTTCTACACCCCAAATACATCGTAATAATAAATATCGAAATCTAATATATATTTAATTTTCTTCAAAACCAAAATTTATGATGTAATATTGACTTTACTTTTTTAATGTTTTATTATATTTAAGTAATATGATTTTTTATTTTTTCCAAAATCAATTCTCATTGAAGACTATTCATATTTTCTATTAGATAATTGATGAATAAAATCTATGGTTATATAATATATGGAATTTTATTCCTAGATATTCATAAATAATCCTATTACTACCATGTTTTCATAAAAAGAATATAAATAGTGAAATATCTCCCAACTAGAATAAACTATTTTATATATTCTTGTTATACTACTTCTTGAAATTCCATTCTTAAGAGTATTTTATTATCTATTATAAAACCTCTTATTCAAATCCATTTAGAGATTATATTTACTCTTCCTCCCTTTATAATAGTATTAATTATCCTACTACACACATTCGTTAGTTTTCTTATAAAAACATATAGAATTGTTACAATCAATAAATGCCAGAGCCTACTTTGGATAGTTGACTCATTAAATTATGGAATGAGGACAACTTACTAGACCTGAGAACGCTACTCTTATTAATGTTAAATCAATCATTTCCAATGAAGGATGCTAAAGTTGGAGACTTAGATGTTGTGATGGTTAGAAAAATATACTAATCATTTTATCTAATTTCTTATAAGGATAAATAAAGTAATGGGCTGTTGAAGTATAAAAATACAAGGATTTAGAGTGATCCTTCAAAATCTTAATAAAGACATTTGAAAAAAAAAGTAGAAGTGGATAAAGGGAAAAACTAACAAATGAGGGAGGAAGACGATTTAAATTATTGGAAAAAGAAGTATTTAATTATTTTTTCCATCTGTATAATTTTATTCTCATCCATAATATATATTTTCTCTCATAATTTATATAATTTTTAATAAAAAATAAGTTTTTTCCATCATATAATACTTTTTTTGTGGTAAATTATTTTTTTCTAATAATAATAGACACATATTTATAGGGAATAAAAAATATTAAACACATAAGAACAATATATTTGCCCAAACATTAAATTAAATATTAATTTGGTCATTTAAAATGGTCGAAACAATTATGGATCTGAATATTTCAAAAAGAAACCAAAGACATATTGAATTTAATTTTACTTAACTTCATATTTTTTGAAAAAACAATGATTCAACATATACTAAAATTAATTTGGGCCACATTAATCAAATGTTTAGTATTATGGAAATAAGTATGATGGTATATATGGGTTTAATTTTATTCTTATAGTAGTTTCATCTGTATTTTAGGTTCATAGAAATATTATCATAGTTTTTTATTTATATCCAAATGTTTTTATTATATTTTTTTCATTTTTATCATTCTTTTATAATATATCATTTTGGATTCGTATTAATAATATAATGGTACAGTAACATCTTGTTTATATTTTTAGGTATTCTTAAACTCTTCTTTTAATCATTCTTTTGTGGGGTTTCATTTTGGGTTATTTTAAGAGAGTTTTTTTAGAATTTGGAATGTTTCTTAGTTGTGCATTGTTTTACCAAATTGAGTGCCCTTGTACTGTAAACCATACAATCTGATGTATTGTGTTTTTTCTGGTTGGACATGGTTTGAAAAACTGTGCACCCAAAAAGGAGAAACATTGAACCTCGAACAAAGGGGTGCATGGCTAGGGTTCATGGTCTGTCTAAACTGTGCATCCCTACCCGAATAGCCTTGCACAAGATTTAAATAATCTGAAAATATGTCATTAAAATCTAGAAAAACTTTTTAGGTTACTGAAGGACGTAACTCTAAATTTATTGTTTATTCATCCTAGAGATATCCCAAGAGGTGATTTTGGCCCCACTAAACCCATATGAAAATAGATTACATCTTAGAGAATGAAATTTGATCTCCTCCTAGTATGTTTCTACTTCCCATTCTCTTTCTCCAACTCACTCTCTCTCTCTTAGACCCTAGGGATTGGTGGATCTATAAGGTATTAGAATATCTAATAATTTTTTTGGATATTAAACAAAGGATTGATTTTTGAATTCTCTTTACTAATGTTCTTCATTAGAGTTTCCTGATTAGGGATTTTTGTCTTAAGATACCATGATCCCAAGGTTGGTGGATCTATTTTGATTTGAAAATTGATTAACCAAAACATGTTTGATTTAATTTCAATTGTTTTATCTAAATTAAATTTCTTCAAACTTCTATCATCTGTTTTCATCAAAATCACAATTCTGCTAAATTAAAACATTTTGGTTCAATTTGGGGAGGACAATAGTAAAAATTTTGAAAACCCCAAATTCCAAATAATTGGGGTGTGTTTGTGAAATTGATGGAAAATTTTAGAATTTAAATTTTGGAATAAAAATTGTTAAATTATTTTTATTGAATTTTTTACAAATTAGTATTTGGTAAAAAAAATTAAGATGGTCTTGGTAGAAAACCATTGGTTTTATCTTGTAAAAATTCATGATTTATTTAAAAATACATCTATTGGTTTATAAATAGTAATTGGAATATTTTAACTAGATAATGGGATGAATTTAATTTTAAAATATTTTTAAAATGATTTTCCATCATTTATTGTATTAGATCACCTTAAAGTCTAGGTAGTTACTGAGTTATTGGGATAACAGAATTCTGACACTTTACAACTGAAACAAAAACAAGTGTAGTAGTTCACATCCCTGGTGGGAAGGTGATGAGTCCTATTTGTCTAGTATCAAAGGGATGTGTGAACACACATATTACCATGATTAACATTTAATTGAGTAAGGATGTCATATCCTGGAACTGTCGTACCTTGTGGAACATTACAATGTCTATCACTTGTTAATATATAAAATATATTCCATTGTCTGTTTTATACTGTTTTACATGCCCAATGAATTTATTTAAATTATTTTATATAAAATTTTTATTAATCAATTTGTTAATGTTTTTCGATTATTTTAAATCTAAAGCATGATTTTTTAAATATTATATTTAAATTCCAATTATTTAAACATTGGAATTTGTTATGGAATCCTTAGTGAGACCCTAATGGGTATTTAGTTCACACCATAGATGTGCCACTGGGTGTTTGTAGATTTTCATCTTCTAGGTATGAGCAGGGGTAAGGCATTATATGGAGGTTTTAAAAACTGTTGATCTTTGGAATTTGTGGGTTCCATCCATTGGACGTGGGTTGTAATCCTATTTTTATGGTAATTTGTTGTAGTACATTGGGCTTTTGTACCTATTTTATTTCTTGTTCACTTGTCTATTTAGAGTGTCTCTTGTATTAATATTGACATATTTATCATTCTTCCATTGTTTTTGTGGAATATTCATTTCCACATTAAAATTGTATGATGTCAGGTACTAGCCAACAACCCATGGGGACAAAGAATGTCATTCTGTCCATGTAAGTGCCAGCTCAGTTATCGAGTAACTAGGGTTCCTAGGCTGTTTGTCACGAAGTAGTATCAAAGGGAGGTTTTTCATATTTCCTTGATTTTGGTGTCTTGTTGTGTTATATTTTTAGGGATTAGGAGGTAGTAGTGTTTGGGTGTCATAAAACCTCTCAACTTAATGAGCCTTATGTCACCAAGGGTGGTTTGGGAAAGATGTATTGAGGATTAGTTCTAGTATATTCTCTATTTTTGACTTGGATAGAATAAAATCCTAGTATGTATTACCTATATATTGGGATTAAATTCCCCTTTTTATTTTCCTACGAATTAATATGATGTCTTAAATGTTTTCTACTCATGTTCTGTAGCATCACACCTCTAAGAAGACGTGTGAATTAGATATAGGAGGAATCTTGTGATGAACCTTACTGAGAAAACCCCCTTGTGGACCCGAGTCTGGTTGAGGTGATTATGTGTACTATCCAAGATATAGGATAGGAACCACCCCCGGTTCTCATTCTGGATCATGCTGTGGAATATTAAAGGGTTTTTTATAGAACCATTCTCATGCGTTCCATTGCCAGAATCCACCAACATTCAAAGTCTCTAATGATCATCTAGAGGCTAAGGAATGGTTGGGAGGGATGGAATATTTTTTCAGTTCTAAGAGATTCCTGAAAAAATAAAGGTTAAGTGTTCCACCTTCTTCCTATAAGAACTAAGTAGGAGATGGTGGGACACTGAGGTTTCATTGATGAAACTTGAGGTCTTATAGTTAAAAAATTTATAGGATTTTTCCATTGACTAGTTCTATAAAGAGGCAATGTTGTTGGACAAGCCTATATAGTGTATCAAACTAGAGAATGATGACATCATTGTGATAGAATACGCAAACCATTTAATAGATCAAGTGAATATTTAACCTAAGATAGTATCAAATTAGAATATGAGGACTCGAATGTTTGAGTTGATATTCACTCTCTTTTATTATTTCATAATTTTCACCATTATGATAACGTATTGTACATGGATTGGTGGTCAAAATGTACTTGGATGATAGGCAAGGGTTGTTGGGATTTCCCTTTTATCCCATTAGTAGTATGAAATACTCTAAAGGAAAGTGGAAGTATAATGATTCTCATGGTGGATCTCGATAGCATGGTTTTTGCAGACCTCCTATAGTGCTTGGAATATACCCATTTATTTCCTACCACTGTGGAAATATAGTTCACTCTATGAGGGTTTTCATAGAGGAACCCAAGAATATTGGCTCCAATGGACAATTAGGTCAATTATAGAAGTTATTACATCACTTCTCTATTCCCATTAGTGGCACGGGATCATCAATGCCAAAAAAATTACAATTGTGGAATTAGATGCTTCAATAAAAAAAGGGTTAAAATAACAGGAATTGGAATAAAGATTCTTTGAGATTTCTCAGATTTTTTTGGTTCCCAAACTAAAACAGATTGATTTAATTTTTGGAATAGATTGAATCATTTCCAATAATTCTGGGATTCTCTATTATCTTTCATGGGTCTCTTTTACAACACCTAATGGTTTTTGTCGTGTATTTCACAAAGAATGGGGCACAAGGTCTAGTATATCCGAACCCTCAAATACTGGGTTTGAGAATCTGATATCTCTATCTTATTTTGATCTAAAGGTGGAATACATGTGTGGTGTTATCCCTCCAGTTTTCATCGAGTTTCCTAATTTTTTCCCTTTAGTCTTATTTGGTTTTATACCATTCAGAGAAATAAGGTTTTCTATTGATTTAGTACATGGTACTCATCCAAAATATATTCCCTCTTTCAAAATTACACCAGATGAAATAAAATTGTTAAAAAGTTAGTTAAATGATATTATAGTGAAAGGATTTATATTCTCACATGTGTCACCTTGGGTGTTTTCAGTTCTCTTTGATAAAAAAGGCTTATGTTTCACTTACCCTTTTCATTGATTATCAAAAATTCAATCAACGTACAATAAAAAGAAAAATATATTTTTCCACTGATAGATGATTTTTTTACCAGTTGAAATGGTAAAATTTGTTCTAGATGATTGATCTTCCATTTGGTTACCATTTGTTGAGGATAAAAGAATCTAAAATTTTGAAATTCACCTTTTGGCGCAGGTATAGCCATTATGAGTACATTTTCATGCCATTTATTCTAACCAATGATCATCTTTTCCTTATGAATTTAATAAATGATATTTTTCATTAGTATCATGATACTTTTGTGGTTGTATTTATGGATAGAATACTGGTTTACTCTATGTCTATGGATGATCATGTGCATCATTTGAGAGAAGTTATGAATTTTTTGAGAAATATTCTACATTATGCAAAGCTTTCAAAATGTGATTTCATGATTCGAGGAGTGATGTTCTTGGGAAACATGGTTCCAGGACTTGGTATATCCATAGATCCTAAAATGGTGAAATGTGTTATGAAATGGGAAAAAACATTGATGATTTTGACATTTGGAACTCTTTAGGATTAGATGGATATTTTCACCAGTAAATAAATGACCTCTTAAAGTTGGATTCTCCGCTGAATACTCTAACATAAAAGGGATTAAGGATTTCTTGGGATGATAAATGTGATATATCATTTGTTATGATTAATTTTCATTTGAATATTACACTTTTGTTGACTCTTCAAGAGGTCAGGTAGGGATATGGGGTCTTTTTTGATGAATCAGGTTTATTTTGGGGTTACTCTCTTATGTAGGGTGATCATGTCACCACATATGTCTCTCATTAGCTTATGACACATGAAGAGAATTATCCAACCCATGACCATGAGATTAAACATCTGATGCATGAAATTAAGAGTTAGAGTCATTACCTTTAAAAATAATGTTTTAGAAAGTATTCTGACCAAAATAGAATGAGTGATATCTTCTCATAGTTAGATATAAATATCATCCAGAGGCTTTGGGTGGAATACCAACAGACATTCGATTTCAACATTTCATATACCCTAGGGAAATGGGAATGTCATCATGGATGCATTGAGTAGGAAACTTATGGCCCTAAAAGTGAAAGATTCTTCATAAGAGTGGAACTTGATGGATCTTTTTTCACAACTGCATATTGGAGTTCCAGAATATAGGGATGAGGTTTCATTGGATTGTTTTCAGTTGAAATACACTCTTCTAAAATTGGTTTCTCAAGAACAATATCTTGATGAATATTTCTATAGAATTATATATTCTATATATAATGGGGATACCATTCATGATATTTCATTCTGCACCAAGGGAATTATATTCTATTAAGATCACTTTGTTGTGCTGTTAGTGGTATGGATATCTTTGATGGTGGATTTCCATAACTTATAGTGGGAAGTTTACCAAAGAACCATAAATATGTTCAATGACATGCGAAATATATTCTGGTGTCCACAAATGATATGATGCATTGGTAAATTTTTATCTAATTGTTATACATTCCAACAGGTCAATTTCGAGCACTATAAACCATCAAGTTTGGTTCATCCACATCTAGTACTGACTAGTAAGTTGGATGAGATATTTATGGAAACTATGGTCGGGTTTCTATGTACCCAAAGAATTAAGAATCTAATATTTTTTGTGAAATATAGGCAAACCAATCTTTCTCACATGATAAAAATTTTCTATACAACCAATGTTTAAGATTTGATAAAGATATATGAAAAATTAACTAATCATTTTCACAGAGATCCATATTCTATAATTTATTATAGATATCCTCAATTAACTTCTTGATTTTTTAGAGGTCTTAATGAGGCCCTGTGATCTCAATTATATTTGATAATTACATACCATCTGAATTCATATGACCAAATATAATGTGGTATATAAATTTTTGAGGATATACATCATGCTTGTGTACTAAAATTTGCTGGATCTTGGGATCATCACTTGGGATAGTTAAGTCTGCTTATAATAATAGTTACCAGTCTATAATGAGAATGGCTCCTTTTGCGGCCACATTTGTTCAACCTTAATGATCTCCATTGTGATGGTCAGAGATTGGTGGTAGCTCTTGGGTACGATTGATATTTGTTCAAGAGAATAAAAAATAATTTTTTTATTCATTAAAGAATAACTATGGCATAGAGCATGAAAAATTATTTTTTTGATCTTCGTTATATAAAATTGTAATTTTTAATTGGTAAATATGTGTTTTGAAAGTCTCTCCCCAATTGGGTTATTGATGGCTTGGGAGGGAAAGGAATCGTGATCCTCATGTTTTGTGTCCTTTTATGGTTTTTAAACAAGTTGGAAAAGTGACTTATCATTTAGCACTTCCACTATAGATGATATCAATACATGACATGTTCCATGCATCTCATCTATGAAAAAATATTTCAGATCCATCTAATGTTTTATTTTGGTGTGATCTTGGGGTCAAACCAGATTTACCCTTAAATCCAGTATGGATATTTGACTCTGAAACAAAGGTATGTTTTGGGAGGATGACACCTTGGGTTCTAGTGCAACGACATCACATTTATTATTCTATTAAGACATGGGATAGGGAGGCACTGGTGAGAGAAATGGCCTCACATTTTTGACATGGAAGCATCTTAATTATACTTTTTGGGGGAAAATGTTTCTATGGTGGAGAGGTTGTAAAATCCTATTACTATTCTCAAGTATTATTAAACCTCTATTTTAATCAATATTTTGTTGCCTTTCATTTGGGTTTGTTTTGAGAAAATTTTTTGAATGTTTTGGATGTTTCTAGGATATGATTTGTTGGAACACATTTTTCTCAAATGGTGTTTCGTACTAGTGGAAACCAAGGCATATTTTTTTTCATAGTTTCCACATAGTTCTAAAGACATACACCCAACAAGGAGAAACCATGCACCTAGGAAAATTGGTGCATGACTAAGGCACACGATTTGTCAAAAATGTGTGGTCCTACCTAGCTGAACATGCATGAGTTTAAATTAATCCTATATTATAACATTAAAAATCCAATAATAACTTTTAAGTGCTCATCTGACCTAACTCGACCAACTATGATTTCTTCTTCAAGGGAGGTCCCATAAGGTGATTGTATCCCCATTACAGCCCTTCTTATGTGGATAAAATCTTTTAGAATGAAAATCAATCTCTTCTATGTAGGATTACTCTTCTCATTCTCACTCTCTTGGTCTATATATTCTCCCCTATTGTTTTTTGGGATCACCATGCTATTATAATATCTAATTAAATTTTATTTGAACATTAAACCAATGTTTGATAACTAGATTCTCATTATCAACATTATTTATTGGAGTTTCCAGATTATGTCTTTATTTTTCAAGATACTGTGATCTTGAGGTTGGTGGTTTTTTTTCAAGCCAATTAGATCAAAAATATATTATTTTGTTTTATTTGAATAGTTTTATTTAAATTTAGTTTCTTGAAATTCATTTCAATTATTTTGATTAAAACCAAAATTCTTTTGAAATGGGGGATTTGGATTTAATTTGATGGATGTTTTTGTAAATTTTTTTTTGCGAAAAATAGTATAATATTTTTTAGGTAGAAAACAATTGGTTTTATCTTTAAAAGGAATGATTTTATTAAAAAGTTTGTAGTGTTTTTTAAATGTCAATTTGTATATTTGAAAATGAGAATGTGAACATTTTTATTTTAAAATAGTTTTAAATTGAATTTGCCTTCATTTATTGTATTAGAGCACATTTAAGCCTATGTAGTTAGTGAGTTGTAGGGATAAAACTCTTTATACACTTTACAAAAAAAACAAAACCAAGTATATAAGATCACATTCCCGATTCTATGGTGATGTTTCCTCTTTCGTTATTATATAAGGGACATTTCCATACAAAAATTTTTATGAGTCACCTTCGAGTGTGTGAGGACCCTTTATCCTAGAAAAATCATACATTTTAGAACATGACCATAGAACTCACTTTTTTGTATTTGAACTATTATCCATTATTTTTTATTATCTGATTAACATTCCTTCTGAATATATATAAATTTTTTTATATAAAAAGTTTATTAAACAATTTTCCTAATGGATTTAAATCATTTGAGATGTCAAACATGATTCTTTTAATATTATTTTTCAATTTAAAACACGTTTATTTAAAATTGAAAGCAATATTTGTGTAATAAAATGTTTTCATAATAGTATAGAATCCTTGGTGCTGCCATACCAGGCTTTTAGCTGACACCCTACTTGTGTGTTCAGGTGTTTGTATAAATCTTCTTCGAGTTTAGAGAAATGGTAAGGTTCCACTTTGAGGTGGTTGTAGATTTCGATCCTTGTACATGATGAATTTCATCCACTGGGACTTGGAAATTTATCCTATTTTACTAATAATTTGTTGTTGTATATTATATTTTCATACCTCCTAGACTTCTTGAACACTTCCCCCTAGGTAGTAACTCTTCTATGAATACGTACTAATTAATCTTTCTTCAACTTCGTTTTTGTAAAATTCATTCTATAATTCATGTTCTATGATTCCAGGTGATAGTTTTCAACCCATGGGGATTGGAAATTACCATTTGTACATGATAGATCCAGCTTGGTTATTGTCTTACAAGGGTACCTAGTCCTGTTCATAATGAGTAACATTGATTCTTTATCTTATTTATAATGAGAGAGATTTAATTTCAACTATTTTAATAGTATCACATATATTTACATGGGTGAGAAAAATATACTTTTAATTATTGTACACCATTTCCATTTATTAATGTATAGTATAATTTGAATTCCTGGTCTTATAGAGGTATAAATTGTAAAATAGAGAGATTACTACTCATAAAACATAACCTAGTATTTTTTATAATCATTAAGGGGAAAGTTTTGTTGAAACAAGAATCTATATACAATATGAAGAAATGTCATGATTATATTATTGGTTTCAACTAGTAATTATGATTATTTAAATAAACATAATGAACCATTGTATTTTATATAGAATTTACTAGGTATTATAACAATTAAAATGAATGAATTTTTTGGGTTATCCTTCAAATAGCACATTCTATTCCCTCTAGATTGATATGTTTTAGTGATCACAAAACTAAAATCAATTTACTACATTTACAGTTTAATGTATCATTTACTCTAATCATAAAAACTTAATATATTATTGGTCTATCCTCTAGATAATACTTTCTTTATCTTGTATATTCTGGTGTTTTAATTATGACATGTCACTCACTTATTTATCATTTACATGTTTAATTTAACAAGCCTCTCTTTAATTAAAAAGAAAAACGATTTTTTGGACATCATCCAGATGAAAAATAATCTATTATATATGATAATTATATTTAATTATCATCATAGACTAATCTTATTATAAGAATATCTACATTTAGTGTTTATATTATGAGGAATAATATATTTTAGATTCAATGGAAAAACATTAGGGTAGTATTAGTAGTCAATATTAATGTATATGGATGCCTAAAGAGACTATAACATATTTATGTTGGAAGTAACTAAATATAAAAGAATTATATCAATTAATGGTAGTGCGTAGAATTAGATAATATCCAAGATATAAATTAAATAAAATAAAACATAAAAAATGGATGATATCCATTAATGGAAATCAAATGTTCCAACTGATAGAATCTTTAGAAAATATTATTATCGATACATCATTCACTTTGAAAAAAATCATGGGTGAACATAAATAAGGGAATCATAGAGAATCTAAAAAATCATTAAGTATATACCAGTCATCATCTCAACATTAAACTAATTTATGTACGTGAAACTTTAAGGGGTAGTAATAAATATCATGAAAACTCAACTCTTATTATTTTATAAATAATAAGACAATTTTTTTCCCAAATAAAATAAATTAAATATAAAAAATAATATTTCCATTTCACTATCAAATAAATATAATTTAAAAATGTGTCATGATGAATCCATAACATAATTTAATAGTAATCTAAGTGAATGTTATATTTGAATCCTTGTATAAAAGATATAATAGCTATAATCCTCAATGGTATAATTCCTGAAAATATATAATGTATAATGTATATAATATTTTAAGAAGAGTTTGGATTTTAAGAGATGATAAAGTGAGAGATCTGTAGAGGAAAGGGGTCATTTTTTTAGAGTATATCATGCATCACAATACATCCCATTGTTCATTTTCTCTATCTTCTATTCCAAGAGATAGTTCATTTCTTATAATATTTATTACATTTATCTTCACCAAAACAACGATTTATCATTGTCAAGATTTTTATTCATTAGAAAATGTTATAAGTAACACCTTTAATATATTCATATTATCTACCCTCTAATAAATTGATTAAGGAATTATTTGGAATAGTGTGTTTCCCTATTTTGATCCTTGATCAAGGAAGTTATATGGATAAGAACCCTCCTTTTACCAATACTAAATAAACATTTCTAGGGATAAGAACTTTTATATGTCGTAGGATAGTGGAAACTGATTATAAATTTTTTTCTAAGGATATGGTTAAAAGATCCTTTATCCACTTTTTGTTATAAAATATATTTTTTTAATGATAAGAAATTTAATTCAAAATAATATATTAGAAATATGGTATTCATATCCTAAAATGCATTATCATTTTATATTTCTTGAACATATTTATTTTTTCCTTCATTTTATTATATATTAATTTATAATATTTCCTTATTTACTATAAATTTAATATATTTATATATAAATATTGAATACTAGAGTGTGAGACAAAAAACAGTTTGTCTCATCTTATTGATATTCCCTTAAAACCAATAAATTATTAAACTTTATCATGATTTCAGAACATTTCTAATGGATATTTCTACATTCTATGTCATAGTTTATGTTTTTTGAAAAATTCATTTCGTAAACATCCATTCTATTTCAAATTTCTAACAATTTCCTCTATCAAATAGTAAACATTTCCTTTATTAATACTATTGTTTCACTCAGAATTCGGGGATGACCTCCTTGATGGGAGATTCAAACATTCCGATTGGTTTCTAACAGGTTTGTTCATAGAACCGGAAACATCCAATGATTCCACATCCATTTGGACCTACTTTCCAAAGGTAGGCGCTCATTAGTTTGTGGACTAATGAGGCTTAAGAATTTGCATTGGTCTAGAGGATGGGAGGTTGGAATCATCACACCTTTTTAAGGGGAATTATTTTCTACTCTGGGACTCTCTTTATAGATTTAAGTTATGTTCGTGAATCCTTATTACATTACCAAGTATAAAATGAGCTTTCCTTCAGTTTTGAAAATCAATGATTAAATATGTAAGAAATTTAGAGAATATTTTATATGTATTCGAGGTTCTTCATCAATAGAGAATCATCTGTATCTATTTAGAGATTCTTGGTCAATGGTATCCTTTAAAACATTTATATAAAAGTCTCTTGGTTGTTATGATGACCAGGCTGGTTTTAAAGCCACTCAGTGGGGCACTTGAAGTTTATTGTCATTCAGAAGGACATGGATTATTTCAGAGTTGGGATCGAACCCACAGATGGGCTACCTACGTATCCTTTGTTTTGGAAAAGGAATTAGAACCCACGTAGTTCGATTAAGGGAGTATGATGTTTATTATTGATGGCTCAAAAAAGGATGTCATAATTACTTTTACCCTCTAAGCTCACGTGAGTCATGCTCAGTGTGGGAAAAAAGAGGTATTGGTAAAAAAATAGACAATTAGGACATGAAAGATGAAATCATAAGAAATGGTTTGGGGCTTATGTATGTATGACTGCCCAGATAAATGAAGATTAGGATTTACTTTAGGGAGGAAATCTAGGAACAGGGTCCATAAAGGTATATGTGCTTATGTATATTTGAATACTATAACTTGGGATGTATTCCCGAAAAGGAAGCCCAGATTAGGAAAGGATTGACAATTGGGTTTTACTCCTGAGAAGGAATCCCAGATCAAAGGTAAATTAGGACTGGTTACGAGAAATTAAGGGACTTGGGACTTATTCCTGAAAAGAAAGTCCAAGTTTATGACTGGGTCTTATTCATGAAAAAGAAGCCCAGGTTAGGGGACTTGGGGCTTAATCCTGAAAAGGAATCCCAAATTTATGACTGGGACTTATTACTGAAAAGGAAGCCCAGGTAAAGGAATTATGACTGGGACTTATTCCTGAAAAGGTGGCCCATGATAGATTCTCTCATCTTAAAGGATGAGGTTGAAATGAATGAAATCTCAATTTTTAGTGACATAAAGATGTATAAATCACGATGTTTTGAGAGATATTCCACAGAATTCCTTTCAGATAAGGAAATGAAATCAAAAAACATGCCATAAATGGATTTTAAGAGTGTCCTGAAGACTAAATCTTTGAATAAGAGAGGTGGAATGGCTTAAGAGGGAAAAAATGGGCAAGATGGGAACTCAAAAAGGCAGGGGTGTGCAAGTCCTGGCAGGCGCGCAGGTACTGCATGGGTGCGCAAGTATTGGTCACGCAGTTATATCTGCGCGACATGTATAGGGTACTTGCGCGGTGTTCAACCAGCAGTGAAATACTTGAGCGACTCCTGATTAAGGCCTTTAGAATCCTCTTGAGGTTCTTCCAGAAAAGGGACACGCACGTTTTATCGGAGGAGTAAGGTGGTGCGCAAGTGTGGCCATTTCCCTTAAGGTATGGCCACTCAGGCACGCAAGTGTTGATGAGTTTCAACACTTATTCCTTCCTCCCTCTCTTTAGATCTTCCGTTCTAGGTCTTAAATTACCTTAGAAGTGTTTCGGAAGCTTTGAGAAAATAATTGGGCGTCGGGAGCTTAAATATGAGTTTCTGGAAAAAAATTCTTTTCGAATGGGGGGCCCGCATGGTCTATTTATAGGCAGAAGAAGTCCCTGAGCGGTTACCTTTTAGGTCGCGCAAGTCACTTGCGCGACCATATTGTGTCATTCAAGTGTACTTGCACGACAATGAGGGAACCTGCACGGCCTATGGGAAAAGTTCTCCTTGTTCAACCCTTTGTTGATTTTTGATGTTTTCTTCAAAGGTTGAATCACTTTAATCTCAGATATTCCCCTTTTCCAATATTTAGATTCTGTAATGAAATGAGCGTGAACAAAAGTCCCCCCTCAGAGTTGGATCCAGAGAGAAATAGAGGATTTGACTCTGAGGAAATCGAATACATCCAAAGGAATGGTGGCGCGCAAGTGTTCAGTGTGAAGAGGGCAGCACGGAAGTGCACGTTGCGCAGGTCTTGAGCGCATTGGGTACGGCGCATAGATAGGCCCCCTGGCCTATAAATACACAGCCTTTGGCCGCGTATAACATCTGATCCCGAATTCTCGATCTCTCGCCACGCAAGCCATCTCTGCCGCGTAAGTCATCTTCGCCATGCAAGTATCTTCTTTCTGTTGTTTCCTCATCGCCGCACTACTGTCTAGGTAATAGGACTTGTACGGTGACACATGCGTGACAAAAACTTTTGCGGCACATGTAACACTTGCGCGATAGCTCTATACTTGCGCGCCTTAATTCCTTAGCCATTTTTCGGATTTCTTCACAATGTTTGTGGAAAATCAATCCATTTATGAATTAATTTATTCAAATCGTGTGATGAATTAATGGCTCTTAGACCCGAATTAATTGATGAACTGGCTATCAAGTGGATAGATGATATGATGAACATCATTGGCCATGATTATTATACTGTCAAAGATAGCACTCTTCCAAATTTGGATAAGTATCTGAAGAAATATCATCTCGACTTTCATCAAAGAACTTATCTACCTTTGTATGGACATGATCATCTACAAGAAGTCACTATTCCAGAAGTAAAGAACTATCTTCCATTTTCATGGTTTCAAAATTATAACAACTTTGCTTCAGCAAATATCTTAGGTGGAGGAGTATTTCTAAATGCTGGAACAGTGGAGAAGGCCTACATAATGCATCATAGCCCTTGCACACCAGATCTGAAAAAACATACACCTGATCTTCAACCACATTTTCATCCTTCGATCTTACAAAATGCTCAGATGGATCAATCCAAAGGCTGGAAGAAAAGTTGGGACTTCCGTCCTGGGGGAGGTGTGAAGCCAACTTGGATGTGGGCATACTGGAGTTTGTTGAGGATCTGAAGAGAGCAGCAATATACGAAGCTGTCTGGGTTGGGCAAACATATGTTTACATACATGATAACTTCGTGCCAGAGATACTCAGCCACTGGAGCCCAGAAACTAATTCTTTCAATATGACTTATGGATAAGTAGGTATCAGTTTGTGGGATGTCCACAAAATCTCAGGGGCTCCAATTTTGGGCGATATGTACGATGAATTCATTCCTCCCAAGGTGACTTGGAATGATTCAGAGAAGACTCCTGCTTTAGCTCGAGAATTATTTAAGATATTCCACAAGATCAGGAGTTCAGAGACCTCATTAACTCATTTTAGAAAAGATATCCATCTGGAAGAATGGATGAATGTATTTCTTATTGAGAAGAAAGTGATGGAGCCAAAAGAAAAAGGATCCAAGAAAAAGAAATCCAAGGATACAAGGCCCAAACGTCCTACCACCTATCCAAAACCTGAGAAGAGGGGAGCTCCTGGCATAGTCTGGCCAACTCTAAAAGTATGAGAGTTTGTGAAGTGGGGATATGAAGTGAATCAAATAATTCCAAAGAAGACTCATCTGGCGGGTTTCTTGTCAATGTGGCTCAATGTTTATCTCTTGCCGGTCAGGGATTCGAAGGGAGGCGTTAGGCCAGGGACCTTCGTCATTGCGGCAAAGTCGGCTGAGGGAAAAATGGTTGGGTTAGCTACCCCCATTTTAGCAAAGATTCACCGAAGTTTACTTCATGTCTTCATGGGAAAATCTCCTTTAAGAATAGTGGGAATATTCCATGTTTTGTGGGGATGGATCGTCACTCACTTCAGGACTTACAATGTACAGAATGGATTACAAATTCCTGGAAGCTCTTTCAGGCTGTCAATGCAAGCATTCTCTGTAATTGATCCATTAGATGTTAATGGTTATGACATGAAAGTGAGGATGAGCATGTTTAAGGAATTCAACTTCTTTCCCTATGGAAGTCCGCCAACCGGGCGGTTTGTTGATGATGGGACAACCCATTTGGATTTGAGGGCATACATGCTAGCTTGTAGGGATGGTGTGCTAGTTTCCAGGATTGACGGAGAGATCATATGTGAGGCCTATGCTCCATATAGGTTTGCACACCAATTCAAATGTTTGCAAAAGATTGTTGTATCCCCTCCGGTACATGTCAGGTTAGAGAAACATTCGACGATTGCTCAAAAACTATGGCTGCTGACATCAAGGGAGAAGACTGGGGCAGTATTTGATCTACCAGTTGAAAAAGTGGCACATAATTTGACTACATATTATGCCGAACAATGGATAGCATCATACCCCAAAGGGATATTGAATCACCCAGTATATCAAGTGGGAAAAAGGTAGAGGACTGTAGAGAAAGAAACCCTTCTTCATGAAGGTGATGCTTCCCCACCTGAAATTGATTCAACAGACTCCTCTTTTAGAACTAATTCACCGAATTATCATGATGGGTATGATGAGGCACAACCGGCGGTAAAGCGGTTTCGTGCCCGATATAATCCTCCGTCCAGAATTAAAAGACCCACTCCATCAACTCCTGGTGAGTTATTTCATTGTAGTAATTTAATCACTACTACTTTATAAATCAATAAGTCTTACTTTCTTATTCTCTATCTGTAGTTGCAGGAGCTGGGAAGAAATTAAAGTCAAAAATTGTAGGACCTTCCTCACAGCCTTCATATCTAAGACCAGAGGATGTCCAACTATGGCAGGGCTTATACTGTGGTACTGAGACCGCCTGGCTGGATTTCTGTGAGGGTCTACAACTTCCTGGAATAGGAAATCTTATGGATTCTAAAAATCTTCAATATGAGGATAACCTCAATGAAGTCTGATCTTACATCAGAGAGCTGTAAATGCTCATATATGCTACTGATGACTCTGTTCCTATCACTAGGCATGTGAAGGAAATGATTTATCATGGTGCCATTGAGGGGGGTGGTGGTTCTAGAGATGAGGAGTGGCAAGAGTATGTGGCTCCTGAAGATGTATGTTTTCTTTCCTTATTTGTTTTGAAACCTGATTTCAGTTGAAGGTTTGTTACTTAAGGAAGTTATTTCATTGTCTTGCAGCTTGAAAAGAAAGGAACTGGGGTTCCTTTGCCACAGTATAGCCCTGGTGGTACTACCATCGGGGCTGCTGCTGATTCTCCTCGCAAACCAGGTGAAATATCTCCAGGCCAGCAGGCCATGAATGAGGCGCTAGACATAGCCTTCCATTTGCCAATCCAAGTGCCAATAAGGGAGACAACTGATACTCCCAAGAAACCAAAGAAGAAAAGGCAACGAAGGAGGAAGTCCACAGTTAAACGCTTCATTAGCAGCAGTAAGTCCTTTGAATAATCAAGAGTTTATACCCATGACCACATGGTTACTCATATTTCTGAGGATTGCAGGGGCTTCTTAAATTTCCCCCTTTAGGGAAAGGACTGATCCTCCTTCAAAGACCGTGGAGGGTACTGTAGAACAATCATAGATCCAAACTGACTTGGCTGCTCCTGGAGAAGAGCTAGCATCCATTCCCAGTATCCCTCCTACTTCTAAGTTAATAAAAGAAGAAACTGTTTCTGGTAAGTCAACAATGCTTCATAAAAATGTTGAACGAATCACCCACTGACTTCCATCCTATGATACTTCAAGTTCAACTCCTGTATTAGAGCTTCTAGAGACTGTTGAAACTGATGTTGTGATTATACCTGAAGATGTTGTCCAGGGTCAGGGGTTGCAGGATGTAAGTCATCAAGAAGATGTAACAAATGCTCCCCCTGGTGAGACGAACCAGGATTCTGAAATATCATTGGATGAAATGATGAATCACAGAATGACTTTCGAAGAATTTTATGATCATGCTAAGTTGTCATGTGATATATAAGTCCTTGGGCGTGAGTGCTATCCTTCGCCCAATTTTTTTTTTAAATTTAAAATTCTAACCATGACTGAAAATAATATACAGTTTCATCCGTAGAAGCTGCTGAACTGCCAATGGCTGAAGATGGTGTGGACATTGATGTCAACCCTACCATTGCAGAAACATTAGCTCAAGTAGAGCTAAACCCAGTAAACCCTCCCGAGACCCATCTTGAAGATCCTGTTGAGATTGGGAAAGATGGGGAGAAGTCTTCTCAGGTTGCTGACCCACCGTTGGGTAAGGGATAATAATATTTGTGATTGTACATTATTTGCAAGACAATCTATTCTTTTGTTATCCTTTGAAGCTAACCAAATATTTCAATTAATCATGCAGGGACATCAACTGAAATGGCTAGATCTAGAGGTGAGGCCTCAGCCTCTTCCCCAACGGGAATTGAAAGTGAAGAATCACAAATCAGGGGGGAAAGAGCATGACAAGGCACTTCTTTAAGTGAATTAATCCCAGATTACATGCCCCCCTTTGACAATGATGTTGAATCAGATCCAGAGATGCTTAAAGCGTTCAGCTTTTCACAACTTAAGGCATGGAAAAACATATGGAACATCATATCTGGGGTGCCTTTAGAAGAGCTATCATCGAAAATTCCTCGATTGTCATCCCAGTTTGTTATACTAGGACTTGGTGGTTTTGGATATGAAAAGATCCATGCCACGGTGAAATAGATCATTTTCAGGAGGGAGAAGGCGCAAAAAAGTCGTGAACATTTGATCAGAGTGAAACTTTCAGTCAACATAGGCGAATTTGAGGCTGCGATATCACAAGATGAAGCTGATTATGCTGCCAAGATGAAGGTGCTGAAGTATAAAATCAAAGAAAAAGTCATCCAGCAGGTGAAACTCCAGCAACAGTTAGATGTTGTTACTGGGGAACTTGATCAGCTTAATAAATCATTGGATGAAACTCATATGAATTGTGTGAAAGCCGTCGCAGATGCTAAGAAGGAACTTCATCAAGCTGAAAAGAGTGAAGCTTGTCAAGTGCCCGAGCTTCAAGTAACTACTGATAAAGCTCAGGATGTTGTACATAAAATGAAGACTTATGTTGACAGTCTTTTGTAATCATCTGAAAAAGAGAAAAGGCTCCAATCTATGGATGTCTCTCTAATTATTGTGCATCAATGAAAATTACTTTTATCTTCAATCATTTTTACCTACATTCTTTCACTACCTACTTCAAATTTACTTAAGCCAATGGGCATAGTAAGCACAGTTTGATTTTTACTAGGATTATTATAAATAACCCTACAAACATTGAACCTTTTAATTGGTCAATATTACCTAAATCATACAAAAATGTATATTTAGTGAACTAGAACTTGACTTTTATTCATAGTTCCTTTGTCTTTTGTGGGCAGTTTAAAGTCATGCATTCCATACATAAAGGGGATAATGTTTAAGGTCAAAATAGCTTTGACCAAAATGGATTAAAATTGATTCAATTCTATGAAAATTTATTTGAAAACATATTACCATACTCAAGTATGAGAGAAAATATGTAAACTGTGGCTTAAGAATATTTGAATATGAAGAATGATATGAAAAAGAGCTAAAAGGCATCAGAAAAAGTAGTTTCCAAGAATGAAGTTACTATTATCTAACAAACCTGTTAAGGGGTTAAATTATGCAGGGCCACCTAAGGGCATTGCCTGCATAGTCAAATAAATAGCATCTTTTGGCTGACAAGTCTGTTATGTGGACTTTTTATGCAAGGCCGCCTATGGGCATGTGCTGCATAGTCAGGAAAAAGAACTCTAAGAAATTTACTTTCCTAGTGCTAAAATCCAGTGAAAGTTTATAGAGATTCAAATTTTCAAAAGTATAGAGTTTTTTGTATGGAAAGAGGTACTTGAATATGGAGAAGATATTTCCGAACAAGACTATCGAAGAATTAAATAGATATCACTCCTACGAAGGTCTGACCCAAACATAGGGAAAGAGAATATGGATAGTATAAACCATAGACTTGAATACTTTCAGATCATGAAAAAGGACATGGGACAAATATGTTAAGGATGGCTATTTTTTGCGGATCCCAACATACCGTCATTTAAGACAAATAAGGAAAAAAGAGGAATTCTTCACAAGAATGAAGTTACCATTATCTGACAAACCTGTTAGGGGGTTGAATTATGCAGGGCCACCTAAGGGCATTGGCTGCATAGTCAAAAAAATAGTATCTTTCGGATGACAAGTCTGTTATATGGACTATTTATGCAAGGCTGCCTATGGGCACATGCTGCATAGTCAGGCAAAATAATTCTCAGAAGTTTGACATTTTTGTGACTAAAAATCATGAAAAGGGTTATGAAGATCTGCAAATATTTAAGGTTAGGATTATGACACATAAATATGGGTATTTTCCAATGTATACAAAGATACATAGAGCAATGATAACCATAATCATGTTGTGGCTGGGTCCTGAATTGAAATTTTGGACTTCACTATGTATCTCATAAGAATGAGAATCAAGCCATACGTAGTTCTTGAAATGCAGTTTAACGTCGTGGAAGACGAAAGTATGAGGGATCTTAGTTTAGGGTCACAGAGCTCAGACCATGATAATGAATACACAGTGTATGTTTTCATGGGGACTTTTCAGCCAAGGGACTGAAAGTGAAATTTGGGGTTAGGCCCAAAATACTTTGGGCTGGATTCGAGGGATACTCGAACATTCCTACGTATCCCATAAGGATGGGAATCAAGCCCACGTAAAACTAGAAAAACCCTTTGTACAAATTTTGTTCGTACATGTGAAGGGTGAAAGGGGACTTTAGTACAATGATGGTTTAACCCGAGATAAAAAATTTATGCATTGCCATGTATGCATGTAGTCTTTTGAAATGAAAAATGATTGAAAAATCAATGTAAATAATGGTTCCCTCTCAAATGAGGATATCAAAGAATATTGTAGTTTATTGTCATACTGGACAAAATTGTTGTAGTTTAATGTCATATAACAAGGATGAAAATGAATCAGATGTAAAGATATTGATTTTAAGGGCGGTTTCACGAATCAACATCGTATGAGATGAAGGTGAACCAAAGTGAAGAGATTGTTTTTTTGGGATTGAACCTTGGGAGGTTGCCTATGTACCCAGCCTGGAAGGCAAGGATCAAAATCTGCGTAGTTCAATTAAAGAATAAATTAATGATCAAGTTGTTCTTGGGGAAAACGACCTAAAAAATGATGTTAGGACTTACACATGGTTAATATCCCAGAGAGAGTGTTATGGTTGAGGTTTGCTCTAAGCTCACGTGAGTCATACTCGGTGTGAGAAACAAGAGGTAGCAAAAACCTTAACGATACATAGTTTAACGTCATGTAGGACATATGAAGAGACTATGAAGTTTAAAGTCTTGCAGTTAGGACTATTGGTGCTGCACAGTTTAATGTCATGTAGCAGGGACAAAGTGCATTTTAATTTCATGTAAGATGTATCAAGGACTTTCTGTACAGTTTAGTGTCATGTAGTTAGGACGATGGGGAAAATACAGTTTAACGTCATGTTGGACGAAAGGGGGACTGCGCAGTTTAATGTCATGCAGTAAGGACAAAATAATACACCATTTAACATCATGTTGGACGCATTGGGGATTTTTTCTACAGTTTAGAGTCATGTTGGACAAAAGGGAGAATAGTTTAAGGTCATACAAGACCTTTGATGATTATGTAGTTTAACATCTTTCCGGATGTAAGGGACTTTCAAATAGTTTAGGGTCTTATGCATGGACCGTTTCTGTATAGTTTAATGTTGTATAACAAGGATGAACTGGTGCTTCACAGTTTAACGTCATATTTTAGGGACATAGGTATAGTAATTTTCAGTTTATACAAAATAGTTCTTCAAAAATGTGGCATTGTTTGGAGTAGTAATGAGTTCTCCATCCATCGAGATTAATGAATAAGCTCCATTGGAGTAGACCCTATGTATTGAATAAGGTCCTTCCCATTTTGGCTCAAGCTTGGGAGGTTTCTTTCCTGGTATCATTGAAGTTCTGATAATTAATACCAATTCTCCCTGAGTGAATGAACAAATATGAACTTTTTTTTAAAAGCTCGTGCTATTCGATTCTGATAGATTTCCAAGTGGTGCAAAGTGCACAATATTTTCTCATCTAACCGTTCCAATTCATTCAATCCCTTTTGAGATTCCTGATCTGTAGATAATTGATCACAAATGTCTACTCTGAGTGAGGGTAATTTAGCTTCAATTGGAAAGACTGTTTCTGTTCCATATACCAACGAATATTGAGTTGATCGCGTTGCAGTGCGGGTGGTAGTCTTATAAGCCCATAAAGCATGAAAGAGTTTTTCAAGCCATTACCTCTTATCTTTATCCACCATCTTTTGCAGTATATTTGAAAGAGTCTTGTTAAAGGCTTCTATTTTTCCATTGTCCGCTGCATGATACCGAGATGAATGGTTGGATTTGATGTTGTATTCTTGATACAATTTCTTCACCTCGGATGAACAGAAGTTGGTGCCATTGTCCGTCAATATAGTATGAGGGACACCAAATCTAGTAATGATGTTAGACTCGATGAAGCTAACAATGCATTTAGAACTGACCTCTTTGAGAGGTATTGCCTCTGCCCATTTGGAAAAAAATTCAGTAGCAGTAAGAATGTACTTAAATTGCTTGACCGTAGCCGAGGGGTAAGGTCCCACCACATCCATTCCCCATGTGGAAAATGGCCACAAGTATTTAGCTATATGAAGCAGCTCTGGAGGTTGATGAATTAAGTTGGCATGTACTTGGCATGAATGACACTTCTTTGTGAAATCAATAAAATATTGTATCATTGAAGGCCAAAAGTATCCAAGTCTTCGAATTTGATCAGAAAATCTATGTCCAGACTGGTGAGATCCACAGACTCCTGCATGCACTTCTTTCATGATAGCCATTGTCTCTTCACCATCAATGCATCTGAAGAGAACTCCATCAAAACCACATTTGTAGAGAATTTTGTCTAGGTGGTTTGGGCTATCATAAAGAGTAAAATTGACCACACATCGTAGGATTTGTTCTTTCTCGGCTCTATCAGGTGGAAGTGTTCCATTTTGAAGGTATTCCCTAATAGGTGACATCCATCCTGTAGTATGAACATATGGTTCAGGAATGGGACTAATTTCATTAATTTCCTCTGTTCTGATTTGAACATAAGGTGAAATTGCACGACGGTGGGCAATACAGATGGTTGTCTCATCTTGATTTGGATCTGCTAGAGTTGTGGCTATATTAGCCAGCGCATCAGCTTGAGCATTTTTTGATCTTGGGACATAAGAAAATGTCAGTTATGATGGGAATTCCGCCATTAACTCTCTGACGCAGTCATACAAAGGGGTTATTTCTTCTTTTCTGATGGCATAATCTCCATTAACTTGTTTGATTACCAGGTCTGAATCACCTTTCACCTTTAAGTGATTCACTTGTGCTTGAAGCGCTAACTCCAAGCCTATGATAAGGGCTTGGTATTCGGCTTCATTATTGGTACCACCTTCCCACAATAAAAAGGAATAAGGTAACACTGCCTTTTCTAGAGAAATGAGCACAATTCCTAAGCCAACTTTGTTGAATTTAGGATTTTCCATTTTCTTCCCTGTTGGACTTCTGGAAGCACCATCAAAATACATTTCCAATGCTTGAGGAATTTCTTGAATAGAGAAGACTTCCTCATTAGGGAGTTCAATATCTGAAGACGTGTCTTCCACTGAAGGGTGTTCAGCTAGGAAATCAGCCAGACCTTGGCCCTTTATCGCCTTTTGAGACACATACTGAATGTCGAATTGCTGCAAAATAACTTCCCACCTTGCTAGACGTCCTGTAAGCATTGGACGACTAAGGCTGAATTTGAGCGGGTTATTGCGAGATACCAATTGGACCTCGTGATGTTGCAAGTAGTGTCTCAGTTTTTCAACTGCAAAGATTAATGCCAGGGAGCACTTCTCAATACATGAATACCGGTTTTCTACTTCAAGCATAGTTCGACTGAGATAGTAGAGGCTATTTTCATTCCCAGCATCATTCTTTTGAGCAAGAAAGATCACTCTAGAGCTGTTACATAGAGGATAAGTGGTCTTCCTTCAACAGGTGGCATGAGTACCGATGGACTCAAGAGGTATTTCTTGAGAACATCAAACGCTTCTTGACATTCTTCAGTCCACTAGTATGTGACTCCCTTTTTCATCAATTTGGTAAAGGGTAAACTTTTTCCTGCCAAATTGGCGATGAAACGCCGAATATAGGTTAAGTGTCCTTGAAGTACTCTTAATTCTTTCAAATTCTGAGGAGGTGACATACCAAGGATTGACTTGGTCTTCTCAGGTTCGATTTCAATACCACGATGGCGTACAACAAAGCCGAGATATTTTCCTGAGGTTACCCCAAAAGCACATTTTAAGGGGTTCATCTTCAAATTATGTTGTCGAAGCTTATGGAATATGACTTCCAAATCAACCAAGTGATTAGAACGTTGTTTGGATTTAACCACAAAATAGTATACATAGCATTGAACAAACTTCCCTAAGAAAGGTTTGAAGATACAATGCATGGCGCGTTGATATGTTGCACATGTATTCTTTAAGCCAAAGGGAATCACCCGGTAACAAAACACACCTTAAGGGGCTCTGAAGGCTATGGATTCCTCATCTTCTGAGGCCATTCGGATCTGATTATATCCGGAATATCCATCCATGAAGGAAATTACTTCATAGCCAGCTGTCGCATCAATTAAGAGTTCTGTAATCGGAACTGGGAAATCATCTTTAGGACAATGCCGATTAAGATCTCTGAAATCGAGGCAAACCCTATTTTTTCCATTCTTCTTATTTACAGGGAAAATATTAGCCAACCACTTGGGATACTGAACTTCTCTGAAGAAGTTAGCTTTGATCAGCTTATCCACATCAGCTTCAATTTTAGAATCATAAGTTGGGTGCGTTCTTCTCGCGGATTGCTTAAATCCTCGATGTTCTTTAGGTAAACCCAAATGATGAGTAGAAATATCAGGATCAAGCCCAGGAATTTCTGTATAGTTCCAAGAAAAATATCTTTATTTTGATTTAGAAAATAAATATACATCTCTTTCTCTCCAAGGGTCATGGCGCACTAATTAAAGTAGGGCATGTATCTTTCTCTGTACCCAGATTTATTTCTCTGAGTTCATCCACAGTGGTAGAGATACCCTCTTCAAATGCTGGAGGAGCATCTCTGAGATCTTCCTCTTCTTCTTCATTATGCGTTATTTCTTCTGTTTCTACTTGCATAGTAGATGACAAAACAAAATTTTCATGATCAGAGGAGGTATGAAAATTTTCACATTTTGAAGAGGAAGCTTCCATTTCCAACCCTATTGATGATAAAGGGTCTTCTCTAGGTAATAAAGAGGAGATGATGGATTGAGAATTGACATCATTATTCACCTCCGATGTTGCTATAACTTCTTCTGGCATGATTGGAGAAGTATAAACCTATTGGATTTCAGCAGATGAAATGAAGACGTCACCATTTGTGCTTTCATCACTACTTGGTGGGTTACTAATTTCTCCCACGTTGTCTGGCTCGATTGCCGTAATTGACATTATGGATCTTTCCATAAGTGTATTTTTATTTGGTCCTATATTTTCAATTTGACTGATTGGAAACACATAATCTGTACTCACATGTGTAAATGGATTTACTAGAATCATCTCCAAACAATATGGAGCATTAACTTTGGTAATTTCCTTTGTTGTGGATTTCTCCCTTCCCTTCATGTGATAAAATTCCGCCTCAATGTATTGAGACTCACATGTCTTGAAAGGGGCCTTATCAACATACAATGTTCCAACTTGACCATCAACACAGTATTTGAGACATTGATGGTATGATGAAGGGATAACCGCATGTTGATGTAGCCAGGGTCTTCCAAGCAAGACATTGAAAGCTGAGTCTTGATCAACAATCATGAAATCTGAATTGGATACAAGATCTCCAAACTGAGTCCGGAGTGTAACTTCGCCCAGTGGTTCTTGTTCATTTTTATCATATCCTTGTAACATCATGGTAGATGGAGATAAATCAGATTCCGTGAGGTCCAATCGACAAAGTGTACGAATGGGCATGAGGTTGACTCCTGAACCATTGTCAATGAAAGCTCTTCGGACGTCTATACCATTGACTTTACCAGATAAGTACAATGGTCTTATGTTCCCATGCACAACATCATCTTCATCTTTATCAGTAAAAGATATCACTGCATGACATTCTGCAGGATTATTCTCTATGTGATAGACTTCAGCTGCAACAATTTCAGCTTCAAACTCCTAAGGACTTGACAAAGCTTCAATGAGTGCTTCCCGAAGATCTTTTGACAGATTCAAAGCAACCAAAATTGATAACTTGGCTGGTAATTGGGCCAAGTGTTTCAATATATCATACTTTTGATCTAGAGGTCTGCGTTTCCCAACAGGAATATGCGGTTTAGCAGGTACCTTGGAAGCAGATTCTTTGGAAGCTGATGCATCTTGTATTGGGATAGAATTTGGCAACATCCTTGGTTTTAGAAGATTAGACCGATTAGATCCATTTACTTGCTGAGATAAAGAAGATAGAACCTTCAATCAGTCTTCCAAAATAATTGTGCCAAGATTGAATTGGCTATTGGCAGAAGAACTTGCTTGTTCTTGTTGAGCTCGCTGAAGGGCTCTACCACGAGTTTCTGTTCCATGCACAGTTCTAGCAGGGGTAGAATTGGAGTAGTGGCTTCGGAAAGATCCATGTCTTCCCCCGTATCCTGAACCTCTAGAACTTCCTTGGATTCCCTTGTTTGATACAGGGTATTCAGGCTCATCAAAATTGAAACTGCGATTGGAATATGGATCTGTTAATTGAATCATATTAACAGAACCGAAGATTAACTCTTCATCTGATAAAGACTCTGCCTGATTAGCCTGTTTAGGCTATGCCGTTTGGCAGGGCGTTGCCTGTGGCTTTAAAGTATATGGCATGAAGTCTGCCAGAGTCAAAGACAATTTAGGCTTTGACACATACTCATCTTCTTCTGATTCTTTTTTCTTCTTTGAATCAAGCTGTTTCTTTGAGGACTTTACCTCTGATGAAGAGGGTTTTGCTGCAATATTCACGGTAGAAGACACAATTGGTTTCTTTAATTGTGTTCACAAAATGGCATGAGTCCGATTGATTGTCTTTCTGACCATCCAATCATCATACTTTTGTGCATTTCTGCTTTTTACTTCTTACCATTCGCCTTCCTCCTCTGGAACTGTAGCAGTAACACACGCTACCTGAGCCGAAGAACCTTTTAACTTGACTTGTCCCGAGTCGACCATCTTTTGCAGGAGGTCTTTGAAGAAAAAACACTCCTGGATGGGATGCCCCAACATTTGATGAAAGGGGAAATAATTGGGACGGTCTTCATCTCCTTCTTTGTTTGGCCTCTTGGGTACTAGTAATTGAACCAAATTGTTTTCCAGAGCCGAAATGAAATAACCAAGAACTTGTTCATTTCGGAAATAGTATGTTTTACTCTTAAAATCCTCAAATTGTTTTCGTCTTTGATCTCTTTGATCAATTGGATGAAACGACTTTTGTTGTTGGCGCTCAGGAGGTGGAGCCCTTCGAGAAGATGAAGGTTTTGAAGTAGAAATAGGTACAGGCGCTTGTTTAAGCATAACTGTATCAGTTTCTCCTTTACCCATTCTCCTTCCTGGAGCTAATGGAATTACACAACATTTATCCTTAGCTTGTATAAGGGAATCTTCAATCTGCTGAGTGATTGAAGTAAGGTCTCGAAACCCTCCTGTGTATTTCACAGGGATCAATGGCGTGCGTAATTCGTCACGCAAATTTACCAAACAGATTGGCAACAGTTCCTCCTGAGGGAGTGCTAAGCTCATGGAATATGTTAATCCCTTCCAGCGAGCAATGAAATCAGATACTCTTTCATTCTCCCTTTTCTTACAGTTTTTTAGATCAAAAATTGTCATCTTCGACAAAGTTGAGCTGAAATGAAGAAGGAATTTTCGGCGAAGATCTTCTGATCCGGTGATTGACCGATATTGCAAGATTTTATACTAGACAAAAGCTGGTCCATGCAAGGTTCGCATGAAGCATCTGAGTTTCACTACTTCTTGCTACTCCAGAGTTCCCATCACAGGATCACAACAAGACACATAATGTGTCAAATATTTTTCAGGGTCGCCCGATCCATTGAATGTAGGGAATACAGGGTTTCCAAAACTGGATGGAGAAGAAATTGAATCTACCCATTTAGGGTAAACTTTCTTTTCTGGTGGAACTTGCACACGTTTCCCTTCCATAGTTTCTAACCGAGCTGTTAATGACTCAATAGTAGTTATTAAATCTTGAGAAACATCCAGTTGAATTTGGTCTTGGGTAGGTGCAATAGGTGCAATGACTAGTGCTTGGACAGATATGGTGGTTGGTACTAAAACTGATGGTAGCACTGCCAACCGTTGTTGCGCTTGACCCGTAGGATTAGACCTCTGATGGTGTACTGATAGAGGAGGATAATCCTGATCCATCTCAGTAGCTACAACAAATTCCTTTGAATGACAGACTCCAGCATGCTTAAGAAGAAGACTACTCTGAAGTAGTTCTGAATTCAACCTTCTTAATTCCTTCATTTCTTCATCCGGTTGTGCAATCCTTTGCCCTAATGAGAGCGATTGGCCTTCTCCAGAGAAAGGATATGTAACCTGATTCTTTCCCCTCCCTTTGTTGGATCCTTTTCGTAGAGGGGGAAGTGGGTTACTCGAAGGATTACCTAGGTTTTGAGTAATCCTTTTACTTTGTGTACGCACACCTTCTTCATTTGTATCAGTGCGTACATTTTCTTGAGTAGGACCCTCTTCATCTGAGTCCCCTGAGTGAGCCTCCTCTGGTGGATCAACAACAATGGAATTGCTGACATTGATTGATGCATAACGCATCGCATCCCTTCTATCAGCATTTCTGTGATATTGTCTTATTCCATGTCTTTGATGAGACATTGCATTTTGTTGATTCAATCCCTTAGGAATTTTTAGATGGGCCATAACTTGGAGGGAATCTCCTGATAATTTGGCTCTTCGTTCATCTTGAGGCTTCTTCCCCAATCGAGAAAAGACCGACATTCTCTGAGGAGGGGATTGATGATTTGAAAAAGTCCCCAGTCCCGTGGACTGGGGTTGTTCCTGCTGTTCTCGCTCAACTCCTCGAATCCTATTTGTTGATTCTGAGGGTTGGTTTAAAGGAGTCCCTAGTTTGGCAAGCTGGGGTGACTCCTGACATGCTATGTTTGAGACCTTCTTAAAATATCTCTTGATCTTGTGAACTTTAGTTCGGAAATTAGCTGGATACATTAACCTGTATCCACTTTTATCACCTGGTTCAACAGACCATTGAATGATTTCCGAAACATCCGTCACTTGATGATGTGCTTGCTCCATACGAGAGTCTTGTTCAATATTCATTCCTGCTTGATGTAGGAGAAATTCAAAATCTTGTTCTCTGTATTCTTGATTTTGAGAGGAACTAGTTGAAGCATGTTCTTGAGCAACCTTTTGATTACAAACAAAGTCCATTGACTATGGACGACCATGGGCAATAACATTGCATGAGACCATTTTCGGTGGGCTTTGCTGACTGGAGAGCACTGTGAAATGTAGTGCTCCATGAACACCCCATCCTCTGATATGAACACCAGATGGGGCATTGACAATTAACTAACACAATTTTCTTAGTGCGCCAAGTCATGAATGTTGAAGGGTTCTCTGCTGCTTTTCAGCCTTCGGATACCGAGAGACTGATAGAGATGCCAAATCAATTTGAAGTTTTAGCCCTTCTATTATCTTAAGATGATTTTCATATTCATCATAAGATAATAGCTTATTCTTTAATTGACAAAGAGTTTTCCATATGTTGAGATGAATATCATGGATTCCATCTTCCATCAACATCATTGGAATGTCATACTGGGAGTCAGCCAAAGGCCAAAACATGACTGGTACCTCACTTTTCGCTAGTTTTTTTCTCATGTTCATCATTTCCTCTTCATCATTAAATGAAGATTATTCTACCTATTTTGACCAGAATTGGTGTTTCCTTGTTTCTTCATCGGATTCAACAAGATTGTTAGATAAATCATTGATCAAACTAGAAGATTCATGACTTAGTGGTGGTTCAGAGAATGACTTACACCCTGGGCTATCTTCTGATTGAGAAAGTATTTCACCTACTAGTGATAAAGCATCCGACATGACTGGTTTTGCATTTGCAAGTGCCTCAAGATAAGAGGGCTTTCTCGGCACTACATTATCCACCGAAGTATTTTCCAGGCAATGTGAATCACTACTGTGGAGAGGACTTTCGCATCAAAATTCATCATCATGGGGAGGACCACCATAATGGGTTACAGCAAAAGATGAGATCTCTTTCTCCTTGGTCTTTTTAACACACATTGGGTTCCTGTGGCTATCATCTGAAGACGAAACTTCAAGATCGACCGAATTGTCACGAAGCAAGCCTTCATGAAGAAGTGTCTGTTGAACACCTTCGGAATTAATGTCCCCGTTATTGGGAACTAAGGGAGTAGAATCTTGAATTACAACAGATAAATGTCTGAGGGCTTCAAGAACTCCAGCATCGAGCAATGCCTTGTTACATATTGGCCCTTGATCTCCTAACTGTGTTGGGTGGATCTTTTTCTTAGATGCCTTATTACTCGCTTTGGAAACCACTTGTTGACGAAAGTGGCTGCTCTGAGCAGGTGTATGTGCCTGATCAGGAAATATTGTCAGTTTAGGCTGACTATCTCCACTCAAATCAGGTGTCTGTGCCTGACTTGGTTGTCCGTATGATATGGGGGAGTATGCCCCAAAACCCTCTTGGACTGAAACATATGTGTGTGTCTATTCCGGAGTGTGCTATTGATGTGTCACTACACTGATAGGGATAGATTTATGTGTCTTTCCCTGAGATGATGTTGAAGCTGTTATAATATCCTGGCAAGCATCCAGAATATGAGCAGGGATTTTCTTTTACTCTTTCACCATTTATAAAATATGCTTGGAGACCTCAGCTGCCGGAATGGGGATATACGTCCATTCCGGGCTTGGAGTAGGTGTATGTACCTTCTCCTGTCCTCCTTTTCCTGTCAGTGAATACTGACAGTACTCAAGTGTGGGGGCAGAGAGTTGAGTCTGCCTCCTGTTTGTCATCGGAGCTTTCCGACTGACTTCTCCGTGCGCTACCAAGCGAGACTGTTGGTAAGCCTGATTAGTACTAGCAGGTGTATGTGCCTGCTGATTACACTTCGCCGAACGTGGTTGAAGAGATCCATCATATGTTATCAGATGAGCCTGCTGACTAACTGATGATGTATAAACAGGTGTATGTTCCTACCTATAGTACTCCACTGGAATTGCCTGGCGGGATTGGCGTGATGCTGCCAGATGATTCTGCTGGACAGCAGAATTAAAACGGGCAGATGTGTGTGCCTGCTCGTTGTTTGCCACCAAGTTAGGTTGGTGGACTTCTCCAGAGATGGCAGAGATGAGAACTTATTCACTGTTGACCGGATTCCGCCTCTGGCAGTTCGTCTTGCCTGCTCGGGTTTGAAGAACCTGAGCCGAACGCCTAGAGTCGGTACCCTCATCATGTTGAGGGCGCACTGTCGCACGAGTCTGGCATCGATTGTTGATGGGAGACCTCGGGAAGGACTCATGTATTCTTAAATTAAGGCTTTGAGGGACCTACTCATTCACTTCCTCAGAGTAAGGGAGCGAATGGAAATTGCGTTCCGGGGATAACAACCCGAAACGGTTGGAGACGGTAGTCATCATCGCCTGCCTCTTGATCACCGGTCATCGTTGTCTGGATGACTGGTGTGAGTTTTTCACTTGTAGGGCCTGTCGGGCAGCCTCTAGAGTTGGGATGGTACCTTGTTGACGGTACTCCTTAACCAGCGCATTTGATACCCAGCGTTGAAGATGCTAAGTAGGTGATGTCATCCTCAGAGCGGATGATGATCCAGTAGGAATAGCAGCAGTGGTATTTGCAGCAGCAGTATTCATAGGTGTGAATTTGAGAGCAGCCATTATGGAAATACAGAAGATCTTGGAAAAGAGTGGTTTTTTGATATAACAGACGTAATCAAGATAAATTCAGCACTTCATCCTTTGGCTGAGCACAAATGTCAATGATTGTTTTTTTGTTGGCCCTCTTATTGAGTTTTAAATAGGGGCTTAACAAATAGGTAAAACATCATTTTAACTTGGTTAATGATTCACGTCGGGTTCACCATTTTTTGTTTCCCTCGGAATTCGGGGATGAACTCCTTGATGGGAGATTTAAACGTTCTGATCGGTTTCTAACGGGTTAGTTCATAGAACCAGAAACATCCAATGATTCCACATCCATTTGGAACTACTTTCCAAAGGTAGGCGCTCATTAGTTTGTGGACCAATGAGGCTTAGGAATTTGTATTGGTCGAGAGGATTGGAGGTCGGACTCATCACACATTTTTGAGGGGAATTATTGTCTACTCCGGGACTCTCTTTATAGATTTAAGTTATGTTTGTGAATCCTTATTACATTACCAAGTATAAAATGATATTTCCTTCAGTTTTGACAATCAATGATTAAATATGTAAAAAAATTAGAGAATCTTTTATATGTATTCGAGGTTATTCATCAATAGAGAATCATCTATATCTATTTAGAGATTCTTGGTCAATGGTATCCTTCAAAACATTTGTATAAAAGTCTCTTGGTCATTATGATGACCAGACTGGTTTTAAAGCCACTCAGTGGGGCACTTGAAGATTATTGTCATTCAAAAGGACATGGATTATTTCAGAGTTGGGATCGAACCCGCAGATGGGCTACCTACGTATCCTTTGTTTTTGGAAAAGGAATCAGAACCCACGTAGTTCGAGTAAGGGAGCATGATGTTTATGATTGATGGCTCAAATAAGGATGTCATAATTACTTTTTCCCTCTAAGCTCATGTGATTCATGCTCGGTGTGAGAAACAAGAGGTATTGGTAATAAAATAGACAATTAGGCCATGAAAGATGTAATCATAAGAAATTGTTTGGGGCTTATGTATGTATAACTACCCAGATAAATGAAGATTAGAATATACTTTAGGGAGGAAATCTAGGAACAGGGTCCATAAATGTATATGTGCTTCATGGAGATTTGAATACTCTAACTTGGGACTTATTCCCGAAAAGGAAGCCCAGATTAGGAGAGGATTGATAATTGGGTTTTAATCCTGAGAAGGAATCCCAGATCCAAGGTAAATTAGGACTGGTTAAGATAATTTAAGGGACTTGGGACTTATTCCTGAAAAGGAAGTCCAAGTTTATGACTGGGACTTATTCCTGAAAAAGAAGCCCAGGTTAGGGGACTTGGGGCTTACTCCTGAAAAGGAAGCCCAAATTTATGACTGGGACTTATTCCTGAAAAGGAAGCCCAGGTAAAGGAATTATGACTGGGACTTATTCCTGAAAAGAAGGTCCAGGCTAGATTCTCTCATCTTAAAGGATGAGGTTGAAATGAATGAAATCTCAATTTTTAGTGACATGAAGATGTATAAATCACTATGTTTTGAGATATATTCCACAGAAGTCCTTTCAGATAAGGAAATCAAATCAATAAATCATTCCATAAATGGATTCGAAGAGTGTCTTGAAGACTAAATCTTTGAATAGGAGAGGTGGAATGGCTTAAGAGGGAAAAATGGGCAAGAAGGGCACTCAAAAAGGCAGGGGCGCGCAAGTCCTGGCAGGCGCGCAGGTACTGCGTGGGCGCGCAAGTATTGGTCGCGCAGTTATATCTGCGTGACATGTATAGGGTACTTGCGCGGTGTTTAACCAGCAGTGAAATACTTGAGTGACTCCAGATTAAGGCCTTTATAATCCTCTTGAGGTTCTTCCAGAAAAGGGACGCACAAGTTCTATCGAAGGAGTAAGGTGGCGCGCAAGTGTGGCCATTTCCCTTAAGGGCTGGCCACTTAGGCGCGCATGTGTTGATGAGTTTCAACACTTAGGCCTTCCTCCATCTCTTTAGATCTTCCGTTATAGGTCATAAATTACCTTAGAAGTGTTCCAGAAGCTTTGAGAAAAGACTTGGGTGTGAGGGGCTGAAATCCGAGTTTCTGGGAAAATTTTCCTTTTGAATGGGGGGTCCACAAGGTCTATTTATAGGCAGAGGAAGATTCCAAGCAGTTACCGTTTAGGTCGTGCAAGTCACTTGCGCCACCATAGAGTGTTGCGCAAGTGTACTTGCGTGACTATGAGAAAACTTGTGTGTCCTATGGGCAAAGTTATCCTTGTTCAACCCTTTGTCAATTTTTGATGTTTTCTTCAATGGTTGAATCACTTTAATCTCAGATATTCCCCTTTTCCAATATTTAAATTTTGTAGTGAAAGGAGCGTCAACAACTACATACATGGTTGTACTCTAATTTATATATTTATCAAAATTTAGTTAAATAATTCGTGTTAGTATGTGGGTTTATATTCAACCCATATTACTATTTTTTATTAATTATCATATGTTACATATTCCATAGACCAATAACTTAGGTACACAATCATATTCAGTACATGAGTAGACACTAAATTTTCTAAAGTCATTTTTTTATTAAAAAAGTCTTTAAAACATTACATATCACATACATTTCTTGTTACTTATAAAGAATATTTAGGTTTTCTATCATATTAAATGCATCGATGTTATCATGTTGTTTTTGAATATTAGGTTTTATATGTACAATTTTTAGAGTAAATACCACATGAAAATATTTTTCATATTTTATGTAAGTATATATATTTTTTAGTTGAATAAATTTATTAGTAGAATGATTGTGAATGGGTTCTTATATCATATAAAACATTTTTAGTTGTTTAATAATTATTTCTATAGTTATTACGCCTGCCCAAGAAGTTGATTTCATTTATAATATTCCATTCCATTATTGATAACACTTTCAAATTTGATGATGGTGATGCACTTTTATCTATATAAAATACATTATTAGATAAGTGCCATATTTTAAAATAATTTAACAAGACATTTATTAAATTTAATCCCACTAAAGGAACTCCCGTTTTAAAATACATCACAACTAATAATGGGATAAGATCCATATGTCACTATGATTTGGTATAGCTTCAATCAATCTCCCATTACAATTATATTTTGGAATACAATCATGTAAATCATTTTATATACGACTCTTAGATAGTTGGGTGGGAAAATATTTTCTCAAATTAATTATATGTATCACTCAGAATCTATTCATATTGTTTTTTAACTTTTAGTAATTCCTAGGTAAGTGTAACCCATAACACGTATCAAGTATTTGAACTTAATCCAATTAGGGTCACTAGCCACATTATTTCCATAATCAAGATAATAAATGTTAACTTAATCATATTTTGGCCCCCCATCCTAGATTATTATGGTATTGAAGTGGATTTTCTTTATAATGAATCTGACAGAAAGTATTTCAACAACTTATTAAATATCTCACCATATTATCCCACAGAATTCCTATATTTATAAAAACTTCTAAAAATATATTATTTTATTCTATACTATTAACCAAATTAATATATTCAAAACATATTATTATATATCACGTAATAAATAAATGGATTTTTCTTACCTACATAAAAATAAAATCTAATTATATATACAGATATAAAATAATATCATTTATAAGTTACATGAAAACATTTTATGTAATGGTTTAGATCCATTTGAATCCAAAATACCAATAAGAGAAATTATAGAAGGAAATGTATCCAACCCACACTTTTCAAGCCATGTAATAATCTCCCAGATTAGCATGAATTCTAACTCAAAGTTACATTATTAATAGATCAATACTAAATAAAGTCCTAAATTACAATATAATGTTAACACATAAGATGTTAAAATAAAAACAGACCTTTATAATTGAGTTCAAAACAAATAAAATAAATCATATTAAATGTTGAATTTAACTAAATATTATATCTTACCCAGGAAAATTCACTTCTTATGCTAGGTATGATATTTATAAGATGTAGTTTATGTAATTTGAACCAAATCATACATCTTTTTAATATTAGCACATTATATCCATGAAAATTTTAGAAGTTTGGAATAAATAATTAAATTTATATTTCATAAATTTTAACATGATATGTGAATTTATCAACATTAAATAAATAAAAAATTATGAAAACAATATGTATTATAAATTATTTTATAGGTTTTATCTATCATTAAAATATCTCAAATTATATTTATATCAAAAAAGTGAAGACTTCATAATTTTTCATTTTCATGGAATTTATAGGAATTCCTTCATATTAAAAATATTTGATTCTCTTAAGAAATATAAAATCTTAATATTTTTTAATATATAAACACTTCACATTATTAGTATAATGTATTTAGATTATTTAATATCATATATTTTATATTTATTTTAACCATTGATCAAAATCCACCAAAACTATTTTGGAATTTGGTTATATTAATATCTAAAATAATGAATTATATATTCATATTATAATTTAAAAATAAATAAATAGAAATATTATTTTACTTATATTAATCATTATTATATAATTTACACAAAAAATATAAATTAATAAACTATATAAACCCACTTTAAATGTAGAACACATTAAAAACATTATTATATATAGTTTAAGTCACCCCGCAGTCATGTATGTGGATATTTTTCAGCATTTTTTGAAAAATAATTATTCATAAATCATAAAACTATATCATGTATTAATATAAACCATGTATTTTTTATTCTCATATGACAACCATTTCAAAGTGAACCATAAAAGATTTCCTTAGGAGATATTTTTTCATGTTGAGCCTTAAAATTGATAATTTGAACCACAATGAGTTTTTATATAACTAATACATAATTTTACCTAATGAAAATCATTTTACAATGAAAACCATGATTGTTTTAAAAAAAACATTTTGAAGTTGCACGGATCAAATAACAACTAAGAAGGGGGGTTGAATCAGTTGTTCACTTTTTATAAGTTTCAAAACATTAAGAAACTTAACCTATGAAAGATGTTAAGATTAAGTTCCATGTCAACCATAAGAAAATACTTATGCAAGAATGAATAGTAAAGTATGTATGGTGCACACGATATAGAAGGTTCAAGCTTAATGTGAGAACCAGTATCCTTTCCATCGCCACTGCTGTTGGTATATACAAATCCATTATAATGAAGAAGTGAATATAACTTGTGGAACCTCCCATTAGACACATTCTATCTCCCAATAAAAATTATTATACTAACTCATGTCAATTTAAATTTCTTTGTTATAGGAAAATTGCTACAAAAATAATAATTGTTTTTTTAATTTTCTCCAAAAATGGTCATTCCAAATCCTCAGTCTGATTTGGATTAGTTCGATCATCTCAGTATGGTATGGATTTTTTTATTTTTCCCTGCTCAAACACTCAAAGAATCCTTTCTTCAATCTGGTGGGAACTATTCAAATTGAATTCTCCAGATCTCGTAATTTTGTGCATGTGTCAATGTTTCTAATGATCAAATGATTTGACCAAGTATTTATAGGAAACATATCAAACAAATACAGGAATCTTGAAAAACATTCCCTCTTAATCAAATCTCAAAAAATATCACATTAAAATAACAAATTTGACTTTGTAAAACCAGTTTAAATTTCTCTAATATTTTTGAAAAATTAAAATTCTGATTTGTGTTCATGAACTCTTAACTCAGTAAAATAATGCTGAATATTTGTATGATTTTTCTTGAAACATTCTTAGAAATTTGGTTCAAATTTTCTCATAAGAATGCTCTGAAAATTGGATCAATTTTCTTAGAAACATGATAAAAAATTGGTTTTGTTGTCAGAAAAATGTTTTTAGAAAAGTGATTTAGTTTTATGAGAAACCCGATCAGAAAAGTGGTTCAATTTTCAAAGAAACATGCTCAAAAAAGTGGTTTAGTTCTCTCAAAACCCTTCTTAGAAAAGTGGTCCAGTATTCTTCCTAAAATAGGATCTGATTTATTCTGAAAATTTCTTCCAACTTACTTAGAATTATTGTTGTGATTTTCATTGAATTAATGCACTAATTTTCTCAAAATTCATGTTCTGATTTTTTCAGAATCCAGGTTCCAAATTTGTGTAGAATTCAGGTTCCTATTTGTGAAGAATTCAGGTTTTGATTTGTGCCGAATTTAGGTTTTGATTTGTGAAGAATTCAGGTTCTAATTTTCCTATAATTCAGGATATAATTTCTCAGAATTTAGATTCCTATTTGTATAGAATTCAAGTTCTAATTTATTTAGTATTCAGGTACTGATTTGTGAAAAATTAATGTTCCGATTTCTGCAGAATTCATGTTCTAATTTTTAAATAATTCAAGTTCCGATTTGTGCAGAATTCAGGTTCTAATTTTTTCAGAATTCAAGTTCCGATTTATAGAGAATTGAGGTTCCAATTTCTTTAGAATTTAGTTTTATATTTTTGTTGAATTTTGGTTATGATTTTTTTATAATTTAGGTTCTAATTTTTGTAGAATTCATATTTTGATTTTCTAATAATTCAGTTTCCGATTTGTACGTAATTGAGGTTACTATTTTTCCCAATAACATTCTCATAATTATGATTCTAATTTCTCCATATGTCTCCATTATTTCTTCAAAATATTTTACCAATAATGATTTTATGACCTTTCAATACTTTTTGATCAACAAAGCATCATTTTATTTTGTATAGAATGTTATAGAAACTTTCTAACTTCTGGATTTTCACTCTTCAAAAATATCCTCTTTAAAAACTCTTTAGCAACAAAAGGACTTCTTATTTCAACAACATATTTCCAAGTTGTAATGTTCTTTCAAACTCATCAACTTCCTTAAAGCTCATAAACATATTTTTTTTCTCTAGTTATGACAAATACAAACACCCAACAACCAACAACATCATCATCATGTATATCAAAAACATTCTTCAACTTGAAATGTTACTTTTCCCCAAATTAAAAATATTGGTAAAACAATACATTACAAAGTTTTTTCAATATATACCTTTATATTTGTTGGGAACCATTTTTAACAACTTTTCCCACTCATAATTTTTTCATAGCTCATTTTTTTACTTGTATCAAAACATAGTCGTTCTAAAGAGAGTTTCTTAACACCACACTACTGGATAAAATAATGGCTTTGAATGAATTCCATCCCTCTATGGAAAGAAACTTTTTCCTTCATGTATTGATAAATCCCCCCACTTTTCTTCTTCTATCAATATTTTCCTTTATTTTCTAACTATTCATTTTCTATCCCCAATTATATGATAACAATTACTTCATATTCAAAAAAATGAAGATAAGTAAAATCATATTACAATGTAAAAGTTGTTACATTCTCTCCCCCTTTGTCAAAATAATCTAAATCATGGTGGGGGTAACATTATGAGGTTTAGTAAGACATGTGTGGCGGGTAAACCTGAAGCTGAAGTCTCAATTCAACAAATATTTCATTCGATATTAATTTTGTAATTATATCAGCAATCTAATACTATGTTGACATGTATTCCAACAAAACATATCCAACAACAAATTTATCTTTTATAATGTGGAACATTATATCAATGTGTTTTGATCATGAATGTTGGAAAAGATTCTTATAAAGATCAATTTCACTCTGATTATCACAATGTTTCTTCAATGCTTTAGAATCTTTTACTTTCAAATCATCCAAATGAACTTTCATCCACAATATTTGAGTAGAAGACTGAGTGGATACAACATATTTGGATTCAGATGTGCTCAATGTTACTAAAATTTGTTTATTACTGTGCAAACAAACAAAACATTCAACATGAAAAAATGTTCCTCATGAGGTTTACTTTATATCATTACAATATCTATCCCAATAAACATTAATATAACCAATAAAATTCTTCTCACTGTTTATTTTTTATAACAACCCATGTGAAGATGTTCCCTGGACATATCTCAAAGTCCTCTTTCTTGCCAACATATGTGAATATTTAGAACTAATTTTATACCTAGAACATAAAGTCATAGCATAAATATTATAAGGTCTTGAAGCTATAAAGAAAATAAGACTTCATATCACCTTCCAAAATCCTTTCTTATTCACACTTATTCAAGATTCATCTTTACTGAACTTTGTGCTCACTGAAATTGGAGTTGAAACATATTTGGATTCATCCATCCGAAACTTCTTTAACAATTCCCTGATATAATTTTTTTGAGATAAGAAGATATATTTTTCATTTTTTTTCCTGAACTTGTATAAAAACAAAGAAATTTAATTCTCCCAACATTGAAAATTAAAATTTCTTCTACATCCCCTCATAAAACTCTTCATAATCCTTTTATCCATCCCTAGAAAAATTTATATCATCCATATAAAAAATTACAATTAATGTTCCAAAGTCAACATCTTTCACATACAAGCTGGTATCAAATTTTCCTTTATAAAGTTTTATCATTCTCAAACAATTTTTGAGCTTCAAATACCAAGAACGTGGATCTTGTTTCAGTCCATACAAATATATCTTCAATTTAAAATCATTTGTTTCTTCCACATCACGTAAAAACCAACATAGTTGTTCAATGTAAACTTCTTCTTCAATATCACCATTTAGGAAATATGAATTTACATCCATCTGATAAGCATTGTAATTACGATGAGAAACTACTACAAGAAACATTAGAATAGTGTATATCCTTACAATAGGGGAAACAATTTAATCCAAAATCAAAACCTTCCACCTGTGAATATCATTTACAAACAATTATTGTATTTTTTCATGAAATTTTTCCATGCTTATTAAATTTATTCCATTAAACCCATTTGGTTATGATAAATTTTTTATTTGTTGGACTTGCACCAATTTTCCATGTTTCGTTCTTTTCAATCTAATATATCTCTTCATTCATATCATCCACCCGTTATTTATGTTGAATAGCCTCTGAAACTAATTCTTGTTAAAATTTTGAGATAAGTGAAGTATGATATTATAATATCAACTTCCTTTATACCTGAACTAGAGCCTTATGATTCCCGATAATGTTTTTATATTCAACATGATTTTGTAAGGTATGAAATCTCATGTGGTCCTTCCTAGAATCACTTTCTTCTCTATGTGACTCATCTGAGTTACATCCACTTTTGTGGGGATTATCTAATTTATCCTCCTCTGTATTCTCAACAAATTTTGTGAAGGAACTTTTGTTTTCAATTAATTATACATCATATGATTCCATTATCTTTTTTAAGCATTTTTTTCAGCATTTGTAACTTCTTACATGTGTTTAATAACCCATGAAATTTCTTTCCTCACCTTTCCCTACAAACATTCCCATATCCTAATATTTATTTCGAGAAAACAGGGAATTTCAAAACATAAAGCATTTTAATGAAGGTTTATTTTATACCACATTTCTTATGGAGTCATTATGGATTCCGGTCTCAACATGCATCTATTTTGAACATGTACATTTGTAATAATAGCTTATCTCCAAAATAAATTTGAATGTTTATATTCTTCTAAAATACTTCTTCCCAATTATACCAAGGTTCTATTATTCCTTTCTCCTTCTCCATTTTTTAGGAGTATAGGGACTACTATAGTGATTTTTTATACCATATTTTATCAAATAAGTTTCAAAAGCATTTTTTGTGAATTTGGTACCATTATCTATTCTCAACTTATTTATGGAAACTCCCAATTCATTGTCAACATATTCTCCAAATAATTTCAACATTTTAATTTCCTTTAACTTGTGATTTATAATTTTAAAAGAAATAAACCCATTATATTTTCTATCAATAAGGTAGTTTTTTATTTTTTTTCATTTAGGGTGAGGAACTACATGATAATATATAGGATAAGGATCTTTAGGTGGTATCAATTACATTTATAGCATAACTATCATAGTCTAGAATATACTAGGTTTCTACCTCTTTACTAATGGTTCCATTTAAAAATTGAATTTAGAGTATTATATTTCATCCTTTAAGAACATTGTGATTGAAAAACCACTCCAAAAATTACCCATGATACATCAAATTATGTATCAAAATCTTTAACCTATCTCAAGGATTTTATAAAAAAATCTTGAAAATCTACTCTTTTAAGTGTAACATATTCTGTGAATTGTATAATCCTTTCCACCTGACGATGAGGCCGTAGAACCTAATTTTCATTCTACATATATATTAATACATTATGTCACACATTATTCCAAAATATAGATCTAAAATATTAAATAAAAATTCATCTTTGATCCTCCCAGTCAGAAGTACATCATGTAGGTAGGTCACTATACCTGAATAATGCTGATCTTTCCAAGGAAAATACAATCCATATTAGTTTCACCAACTACTATTATACTAATTCTCTTATTATTATATGTAATAGAGATGTTATGTGTTTGAAGTGTTTCCCTTATTACCATCATTCCATTAATGAGCTATAATGTGAGATTTGAAATGTTGGATAGAGGGGGAGTCACTTCCACCAACTCTGGATACTATTACCTCCTTGGATACAATGGTGTGTTTCTTTAATCCATGGATTATATATGAGGGAAAATGGAATCAATGTAGTCATGGATATATAGTGAAAATAGTTTCTATATAGACACTTATGTATAGTTAGTGGATTAATAATGATATGATTGGCTCTCAGGTGTCTGATGCTGGTATCGAAGTTCAGCTAGCTTAGGGTAGATAACATGAAATGATGGTAATGGATGCTATATTGGTGGAAGAAATTAATTCTCCATTTATTCATGAAATGAATTAACTAGACTTCCATATCTTTAAATGGGTAGATGGTTGAACCCTACATTTATCTCTTAAGAATCTTTGTCTCATAGGATATGTACAAGAGGATAGATATGGGTCTCTCCCATGGAGTTGTAATTGGTATGAGTATTGAATCTAAGTAATTCATTATTGGTTTATATCATTATATATAACTATAACATATATTTATTTAAGTTGTAGTCATAAAAAATGTGTTTAGATCCATTAGGTGTGGGTGGACTATAGATTTATCCACACCCTTCCCTTTATCCTCTCCCAATTTACAATGATTTTACGACAACTGAATATTTAAAGGGGCTCCCTATTCATGAGTATGTCTCTGATTTTGGGTATGGAATAATTCCACCTGGATTTCAATGAAAAAATATTTAAAATAGAGTGTTAATCATTTTATTCTTCTATATAGTTTTTATGTTTCACATTATCTTTAATTACCCAAGCCTCAATCACATATATTGTCATCATTAATATTATTTATTCTAGAAAATAAACTTCAAAGATCGAGAGGTTTTGTGATGTTGTAAAATTAAATACATAAATACAAAATATTAAACAATAACACAAAATAATTATTTAAAAATCCAATTTATTATCACTCTTATAATTCCTCTAAAACTGCATAGAATAACCTTTATACTTTAAATAATTATTCATTTTCACTTGACATCATTTCCCTTGGTCATTCTCCATTGGATATCTTCTTAAAACTATATAGTTTTTTATTCTGGAGAGACCAAAGCTTAAAAGTAATTGGGAAGGTGTTTAAGATATTCTTGATAACTGTATTTTATCCAAGGATTTTTATAGGTGAAAAATGGAGATGGGGTAGTCTCCTTTTATAAGTTAATAAAATTTCACTTTTTAATTCACTTTTTGTTTCTCAATAACACTCTTACACTATTCAAGGGAAAAAGCTCCATTATTTTCCAATTTTTTTTCAAATTGAGACAAATCCAAACCTCCCTCAATAATTCAATATCACAAATGTTCTCACATGCTTCAACCATTTTAACTATGTTACGTAACTTTTACTATCATCTATCACTGCCATGGTACCCCTATTTTCACCTTAGGAAACTAATTTTAAGAGAAATATTTGAAATTAAATTATTTAATAAATTTAAATTTTTATTTTCAGTTTTTTATAAATTTTATAAAATAAATTTTCATAGAGTTATGGAAATTAATTTTTAAATTAGTGGATATAACTATAAAAACATTTTTTAAGAAAAAGTATATATTTAATTGTAAAAATTATATTTAAGATTAAATTATAAAATTTATTGATTATAATTATATTAAAATGTTTATTACTATTATTATATAAAAATTTAATTAACATTAAATTATGTTGAATAACTAATTCAACAATATGAAAATTTTCTTAAAATAAATAGACAAGTAAATTTTTTGTTAAAGTAGTACTGAATTTTTTAAAATGTTAAAAATAAATTTTATATATCAAAATGTTATTTTAAAATAATTATTTCCACTTTATCAAATTTATAATTTATACTATATATTTTTTCAAAAACATTCATGCCATAATTTCATAAAGCTTCTCATATTACTAAAATTTGTTTTTTCACTATTAAGCTAAAAAATAATTTTTTTCTGAAAAAATGAAACAAATTATTCTTATTCTCATCTTTATATATTTAATCAATAAATGATTAAAAAATTATTACATTCATATTATATGAGTGATAAATATTTTATTAACATATAAATTTATAGAATGAAATAAAATCATTTTATTGAAGATTTATTATAAAGCATGAAATATTTCTATATTATTACTATACCAAAATATGTGTTCCTAAAAGTCACTATTATAAACATATTATATTAATAATTGATTATAATGTGATTTTGGTATTTTTAATCTAGTTTAGAAATCCTAGTTTGTATCGTATGCATATTTCCTAACCTTTCAGAAGAAAAAATATACCTCTCCATTCCATTTTCAAAATCAAAAAGGGGGAGAAATAATTATTACAAAAGAATATCATTTTAAGGGAGGGGTTACCCAAATAATAAATTTCTTATGAAAGGGGGAGATTAACAGAAAGAAACGAGCTTAAGAAAAGGAAGGTTATTTCTGGAATACTTCTTATTTCAAAGAATACAATCCTTAAGGTTTCATAAGCTTAGGGAGAGTTAGTCATATTCTACACAAGTAACAAATAAAATGGAATTATATTTTCCTTTCACGTATTCAAAACATAATATAATTTTTCAAAAATTATTTTATGCTTTCAAGAAAGGGGAAGATTGTTAATGTTCATTATAGTTCATTTTACTCCAAAATATTCAAAGTGGAATAGTAGAGATTAGAGTTGATATGGGATTCAAGAGAGGTTTTAAGATCATTCAAATTGATGGAATATATGAATTAAAGGTTAACATCAACTTACCCATTTATAACTTGGATACACATGGTTAAAATTTCACATGATGAAATCTCATAATAAAATGATGAACATGATGGAATGAAATTTAATATACTCTTAGAAGTGTCCTCATAATAATGGATTGAGATGGAGGAGTGCTACTCCGATGGGTGTCGCATGGCTTGAAAGATACTGAATTAGATCATTTGGTCACAAATTCCATGGATAGGATTCCCACATAGACATCAATATTATTTATTTTTATTAGGTTGAATGGTATTCCTATAATTAGGGGATACCGAGAGTAGGTTCTCTCACCTTCCATGTTATGGACATAGAAATTTACTGGGAAGATAATATCATTAACTCAGGTAAGGAAATCCTCAATTATTCCATCAGGACTAGTTGTGCTTTGAATGGCTAACGGGTTGACATCATTTGTTGGGTGTAAGGGACCTAGAACAAGGTTGGAGAAGATTGATTTGGGCATGGAATTTATTTATGATCCTAGGTTTATGAGTGCATCATAAAAATTGGAACTCTTTTTTTAGCATGAAACCGTAATCATCCCTGGAAATTTTTACATCATGGGTACATACTAATGTGTTGAAACATTTTCGATGGTCCTAAGGTGTATCTTATGAGTTTACAATTAATTAATAAAATTATCATACATAAGTATTTTTTTAATAAATATAATAGGGTAATGTATACTTTAACATGTCTAAACGTGTTCAGAATTTTAGGATTGGGTTCAAAGGATTTCCTTGGCCTAGAGACAGCTTGATGAAAATGAATTGGGTTATTTAGGGGAATAAAATCTAGTGAGGGAGTGGCATCAGGTTCCTTTTCGGGTTTATTTTTCTTTTCATTTTATATAACAATATTTAAGGGTGCATTAGAGGATTAATCATGAGGTATAGAAATTTTATTTCCTGATATATGTGCAATTGCACTTAAATTTCCCTTGCGGTGGTCAATTTTTGAGCTAGAAGTTATGAAGAATTTGGTTTCCACTGTTGGATTTGGTGGGATATAGGGTGACCAATTTGGGTTTGAATGTTTTTGAGGCTATAATATGTGAAGGGGAAATATCATCCATAATGGTTTCCCCTAGTTGTTTTGAAAAGGATGCATGCCCTGCGTTGGGATTACCCTAATTTTAGTTCTTGGGAGAGTAATTGTAATAGGATGGGAATTGGTAAGGATCATTAGGATAGTGGAATCTAGGAGGGGAAAGTGGAGGATTGATCCTTTAAGGTTTAGGAAAAAAAATAATAAGGTTGTTGTATGTTACCAATACCTTGACTATATGGGAATTGGTTTGGGGTTTGAGGAAGGAGTTTAGGGGGTGAAAGATAGGATTAATATACCTCAAGCATGGGTTATTAGTTGAAGAGAAGGGCTCAGAGTGGAGTTGGATGGAGTTTCTAATAAATTGGCCTGATTTTTTAGGGTCGATGTTCCTCTGATAATATATTTCATTGAGCTCTATTGGTCCAGATGAATCATATGAGTCCTCTTTAAGCTGTAGACATGTGTTGGTTGGATGAGATGGTGAGCTATAGATTTGAAATATTTTGATAGTTCTAGGGAACATAATTAGAGAGAATATGAGTTTGGGGCATTGTCATCCATATCTAGTTATCTCACAAGACCTGTATGTTCATTCATCCACACATCCATCTTATTGGGAACAATGGATTTATTCTCTTATAATTTTTTGACTTGCGTATGTGCTTGAGTATGGAATTGCTACGTGTTTTCCACCATATTTCATATGAGATCTCATGAATCTGTATGAGTTTTTTAATAATATAAACACAACTTCTATCACCAATAGATTTTTTATCCATATCCAATAAACCCTCATATAATTATTGGATAAATTTTTGGTCAAGGATTTGGTTATGTGGGTAAGTTTCCATAATCTTTTTGAATCTCTTCCAATACTCATGGAGTGAATCATTAAGAAATTGATATATACTGATAATTCACTTTTGGATAGAGGAATTAATTTTTCTCAGAAGTGTTGCTTCATTAAATTCCATGTGGTTATGGAATTAGAAGGGATATATTATATCAATGACTTGGTGGGATCTACTAGGGAGAAAGGGAATGCTCGAAGTTCAATTTATTCTTCTGAACCCTTTTGAGGCTTCTTAGTACAACACACCACTTCGAACTCTTTGATATAACAATATGGTTCCTCATAGGCTAGCCCATGGAAATGAGGTATAATATGAATCATACTTGATTTCAGTTACAAATAATCCTCAATATTTGTATATTCATTACCAATAGTTTGGTAATTCATATCAGGGGAAACGAGTTCTTTAAGGGTATGTTTCTTATGATCGACCATATCTAGTTCAATTAGTTAAACATTGACTAGCACCTGAGTGATTTGATAATCCATAATTTTTCTCCCAAGTAGTAAAATACTTCAATATATTTCAAGTTCAAACAGATCTAATATATTTTTTTAGAGAATACGGGGCATTTAGAGAGAATTTGGAATGATGATGAATTTGGATTTTTTTTTGGTTTTCTAATTAATGTTTTTATTTTTTTGGTTTATTTTTTGTTTATTTTTTTTACACATATAAAAACTTCCAACTACGTAACACACCATCTCTAAAAATAGCTCCATTTAAAGTACATTCAATTGACTCCTATCAATTATTTAATATTTTGTTGCAATGATAATATGTATAGTGGCACTCGGGTTGAATCCTTTGTGATGGTACAATTTTTATTTGATTTCAATTAAGTATTTTCTATTTTAAGTGGGGGGTAGTTATTTATAGATCTAAAATTAAATGATTTGTTGATTTATATTGAATTAATATGTTGAAAAAATTGGGGTGAGTTCATTATTTCATTAAAGATCCCTTGGAATGGATCTTTTGGGGATTTTTTTGGCAGTTAAAATTCATATTTCAGAAAATCATGATTCATATTTAAAATGATGTAAATACTTTTGAAATTATAAAAATAATTTAAAAAAATGGATCTATACACAAATGACTTATATAAACACTTTTTTATTAACAGTTAATATAAATCATAAGTCTTGTAAAATAGTTCATAACATTGAATATATTTATTTCTCATATATAATCAAGGGAGAAACATGGTCATCTTCCAATAAGTATGATAGTTCTAGTTTATGGGATCCTCTCACACACATGTAATAAGTAACAATTTATACAAACATATCTCATAAATAGAAATAAAGGACTCATAAATTTCCCAATGGGGAATTTAAGATGTTGTCAAAAATATATTTTTAGTGTTGTAAAGCTTCAATCCTTCACTCGTGGAATTCCATCCTAGAGTGATTGTCCCATTAAAAAACTAACTAACTACCTAGTCTTCCATGTTCTCTAGTATAATTAAATGATGGGAAATTTATTTTATGCAACCGTAAAACACAATTATTTTAAAATCTCTTTTTTAAAAATAGAAATTTATATTTAAAAATAAATATGGGGTTTTAATAAAACAAATATGCCTTTTCACCAAGATAAACCCCTAAGTATTATATCAATCCATTTGAAGATATTTTCACATATAGATATTTGAAATCAATTCAAAATTCAATTCCACAATCTACTTACATAATTAAAATCAAAACATTAATTTCAAACAAATTCCATTAATTACACTAAAACCCCAGATTTATTGGAATTGGTGGTTTTCACAATTTTTCCACAAAATCCATTCCTAAATTTTTATAGAACAATTTAATTTTCATTAATTTCCATAAAAAACCCTAATTCATTTTGAATCTTGAATTATGTTTTCAATTTCATTTCAATTTTAATGCAATTTTTTTCTTCTAATTCTCTTTTAATCTTTTGACCTTTTTTCATAAATTTTAATGGTCTTACAATAGTTTAAATAAATTTGAAACCCCTTCCCTTCTTTCTTTTTATCATTCAGTCAAAATTATATGTTTAATTCTCATCCCTTGTGTGTGTGTAAAAATCCTAAAACATATATTTAAAACATGGGTATAATGAAAAATAAAAGGGTAATCTAAAATTATTTGTATCAGTAAAAATAATCAATATTAATAATATGTAATTAGTGAGTATAATATGTATATAAGGTTGTGATTATATATTAATAGTAAATTATTATAAGAGGATTCATATATATCAAATCAAAAATCATCAATCATGAGACATGGAATAAAATTTTAAAAATTGAAATTGTCTTAGGAATAAATAATCAGGAAACATATGATGTAAATCATGATTAAATACATCATTATAAACCCTTATAAAGCAAAAAGAAATTGAGTTTTTACCTTGGGAAATTTTCCTGTTACTCTTAAATATGGAATAAGCATCATTTTTATTCATTAAGTAACAATCATAGTTACACTTTGAATAACTATTTGAGTTTTACAAAGAGTAACCATCACAAATACACATTAAATAATTATCATCCCTATATATTGAATAACCATTATGTTCAACTTCCAACATAATTCAAACCCAAGTAATTAGAGAGATATAATGGGAATAACTGTATTTTGTTAATAATGTTATAAACCATAATAAAAAATAGTTTCTAAGAACTATAACATGTATGAAATATATAGAGTGACAAGAATAAGAAAATATGAATATAAATATCCCATGTCCCAGTGGATTCTACTTTCTATGTCAATAGATCAATAGCTAGAACCCCTTCTAAGTGGTGGTTTACTAATGATCAAACTTGGAAAGAGATAATCTACAAATCCCTGAAGTCATAGGTAGGGTGTGTGGTAAAATTCATAAAGGCTCTCACAAAGGATTCGATAAAAATATGTCAATGTCAAATTGAAAAAATAAATTAATGAACCAATATAAATCACAAAACCTATCTATGGCAATATAGTATAACTTCAAACAAGCTAACCAACCTTACCACCAGTTCATTGAAATGTTTTTCACATTCATCTTTCTATATGATATTAACGCCCTTCTTATTTAACATGGTGAGTTATTTAGATAGTTCTGAGAAATCTCTCGCAAATATTCAATTATATTCATATAACCTAAGAAAACTATTGATTTTAGTTACCATATTTGGTCTCATTTATTTCTCAATACCATTATTCTTTAAAGGATATACTGATATACCCTCACATGAGATTATATTATCCATGAATGAATCCCTAAAAATTTAATACTAACACATGGTAAATTTAGACTATAAAATCTATTTCTGAAGGGTCTTGAGCACAATTCTAAAATATTCTTCATGATCTTCCTTTATATTTAAATATATTATAATTTTATCTATAAAGACAACAAAAAATGATCCAGATGATTTCTAAATACATTATTCATTAAATCCAAAAAGATAATAGGAGTGTTGTTTAGTCAAAATCTAATACTATAAACTCATAATAACCATTAATTATAGAAATTGTTGTCTTGTGTAGATATTCCTTCTTAATCCATAACTTATAATACCCATATAAATTATCAATAATTTGAAAATATAAACCTAAACATAATTAATCCAATATATCATAGATATGGGATATATAATGCTTTCAATTAATAATGATCTTGTTATGTTATTTCAAATTAATAGAGAGAGACATTGAACCATATTTCATCATAACTAAACAAATAGGTGCACCCCATAGTGAAGCAGTAGGATAAATAAATCCTTCATCTAGATTATTCTATGTTTTATTCATAAATTAAAACAACTCAACTGAGAAAATTATATATCAATCCTTTGAAATAGTTTTAAAACTAGGGATGAGTTCAATTGAAAACTTAACTTCATGATTAGAGGGAAGACATAGGAATTCCTCATGAACTATATCATTATATTCGTAAAAAATTGGAATATTTTTAATATTTAGTTTCTCCTAAACATTTTTAGATCAATATACCACATGAATATGTTGAAAAAATATAGGAAAAAAGTTATTCACATTGGGTGTTCTAGGTCATTCTCACACTAATACATGATTAAACGTTCATTCGTAATATGAAATGTAACTTCAATTCCTCGATAATGAATATGTGATCTACATTGAGAGAGCCAATCCATAACCAAATTATTTCAAATTCAAGTAGAGTAATTATAATAAGATTCATAGGTATAACCATCCTCCAAAATTATATCTGACAGGAGCTATATGCATGAGATGTGGTCATCCTACCATTAAGAGTTTTCACTGCCAACTTAATATCTAGTCATGGAGGTGGTGATGTGATACTCTTATAAAAAAATTAGATATAAAATAGTGGGTACAACCAAAATAAAATAAATTTTTTTAATTCCAGCAGGGGATGATAATTTTTCCTTTCAGCACATCTCTAGGAACATCCATGTCAGCTAGAGTAATTTCATAAACTTGACTTTCTCCTTTTCATTTATTCTGTGTAATGTTGCCTTGACATATGGTGAATTGGTTTGAATTGTTCAGAATATACTTATAGTTAAGTCACTATACATTGATAAAATCTCCATTACCGTTAGATTAATTATAATTGAGGCACTTTTTTCAACAATTAAAGAAAAATACTTTTCCTTTTAGGCATGCACCAATGTTTTTCTTTCCCCAAGTATCAAATATTGGAATATTCCCTTTATCTTATTCCCCTTATACATATTTTTTCTAGAAACATCTTATTCTCTTTATTTACTTTTAATCTATAAGTATTGAATAATTCTTTCTCTATATTGATGGAACATTATAATATATCTATATATGTTGAGAATGTTGTGGAGACTAGAACCCATTAAATGATTATATTAATACCATTAATTAAATATTCAATCATTATCTTTGTATTACATATGTAGTCCATCGAATTAATTTCTGACCTTGTAAAGTTATACTCATACTTATAAACATCCTTCTCTTCTATATGTCTCAGACTCAATAATTATCTCTTCGTATCCAATTTTTGTTTAGGAGGAAAATATTTTTACAAGAAAATTTCATAAAAGTCCTTCAATTCCATGTAAGATCTTTCCTTGTCATCCTTAGTATTTTGAATCAATGAACATCATTAATTCACCTAACCTAATAAATGATAAAATATAATGAAACATTTCTCACAATAACTACTCCCGAGAGTGACAAATATATTTTCTAAGGATCTTAACCATTTCTTAACTACAAATGAATTTATAGTCCCATTTCATAATGGAGGTTTCTGACTCATGAAGTAGACTTGCATTGTCACACTTCATTGTGGATCAATAGGATAATCCAAAAAAATTGTGGTTATTGGTCACAACATTAGTGAGATACCCTAATATACATATAATTTGTCCATCCCCAACTACTTCCCTAGCTATGGCTTCATTGTGTTTCTCAAGGGGTAAATACCTACATGGATTGCGTGTATCGATATAATTTCCATTTCTTCTTCTAAGAACCATTTTCAAACAATGTTATACAACCGAATAGATTATAACATTATGATTCATAATGTATAATTTCAAAACTAGTTGAACACTTAACCTAAATTGAAAAATTTATCCATGGATAATCATGGATTCATGAAACGGGCTTCTTTGAGAATAATCTCAAGTCACAATAATATTTTTTAGAATCCTTTATAATTTTTTGTAAAGAAAAGGTTAATTAACATAATTTTAACCCCTAAAAGTGTCAAACTTGGTGCGTATTAATAGTACACTCACTGTGCACCAAAATTATGGATGTGATATACTCAAAACAACAATTTTCATTATTATCACCCCAAGATAATTTTTTACAAAACCACATCAAAATTTAGTATCCATAAATATATGTATTTCAAGTAATCCCACATAATCCCTAACTTACCAAAACATTAGGATATTAACCTATAGGTAAACTTCTCCTCAAAGTTATTTATAATGATATATTTCCTAAGCTTTGTTTCATTAAATCTAGTTCCCAAGTATTCTACTACACTTTATCTGATACCATGTATAGAGCCTCAAAACCCTATTTTCCCAAATCCATTACTCCTATTATTAAATTGGAACTCGGTATAAGTAATTTCATTATAAAATACTAAATTGATTAGTATTAATTGAAAACTAGATAAATACTGCAACATCACATTTCATTTGAAAAATTAAAATAAAACATAGTATTTTCTTAGATAACACCATTATTCCATTTACAATATCCCTATATATCAATCATGATACAATTATTAACACATTGGAGAGAGAAAACGTAAGAAAGGGGTGATCTGAGATTCTCTATAAGTATATTCATACAATTGAATCTAATAATTAATGAATAATATAGAATGAACTAATGTTGATAAAATAATTCCCCATAAATAATCACATATGGTATGAACATATTCATAGATAACATAAATACTCCAATAATCACATGGAAACCAAGAACTGAATTAAAAATTATTAAATGATAATACTGTATATCTAAAACTTACCATCAATGGAATCATGCTATGAAATCATATATAAATGGGAAAGAATCATCCAAAAACATTATAAAATGTGTCTCATTATACTTACCAATTATTCTGGTGGATATGTAATTTTAGTCCACACCCATCACTTAATAACATTCATCATATGATTAATCTATTCAACTTATTCAGTATGCCTTAAAAATATTACTGACCCATATTAGAAGAACTATAATACAAAATATAAATACATTCCCCATACAAAATAATAAAAAAATCTAGGGAAATAATGTGGATGGAATTTTTATATTATATCCTCAATATAATATTTGATGAAGGATGTTGACACATGTGAAAATACTTTATAAATATTTCTATAAAATGTCTTGAGAAAAATACCATATTCAATTTAAAATCACTTACTTAAAATCAAAAAAAATCTCAAATATTATGAAAAACATTTCATTTCAATATAAAATTTTAAAATTTTAATGGAGGCTTCATGTAAATGAATTTTTCATGATGGGGTTAAATTCTATTCAAGTTGTATATGTTAATAACATTATTTTTACCCTTTTGTAATAATGTTACAAAGTACCTTATATTGAAAAAGATATGAAGAAACATTTTACTCATTTTTTATAAATTAATACCTATATAAAAATTTCTTTAAAAAATAAATATATACTTTTGAAAACATAATTTTATACATTTTAATTAAAATATGGACATGGAAGAGAAATATTCTCATCTGAGTAGAAAGATTAGTATAGTTTTCCTAAAAAATATTATTTTGGTCTCTTGAAAAAATAATGAGAGAGAAATAAAAGGAAATGTTTTATTTTATCAAACTGACTAGAGTAAAAAAAAATATTGGTTTTAATATATAAATATAAAACAATTTCCCCAATGGAGACTTAAACATAAACCATCTCAAATAAAGATAAAGTTGTGAAATAAACTCTTACCTTAGTTCGAAATTTCCTTGTACCTATTAAACCCTCTTGTATAATAAATATTGATATATTATATATCTATTAGTGAAACAATATCAAATTTATCATTCAAAATATTATTTAATTTTAATATTTTATCACCAGTTTATTAAAAATTCATTGTTAAAATCACTATTTTGGGTAATAATTGTGTTATTTGTTATGGATGTTTTTTCTGGTAATTTTTTTATCTTTTTACATTGATAATGATTCCACCATATATTTTTTTAATCAATATATATATATATATATCATATATATTCATTATTTATTTAATTATGTCAATCTGTAAAAATTAGAGATAGAAAAGTGAATAAAATTGTTCATGGGAAAGGTAATCCATATGTATGCATGAATGATGTTTCATTTTTTGAAGGATGGAATGAAAAATAAGTAATTTTAATAATACATTCCAAAATCATTATCATATAAAATATATCATATATATTCAAAAAAATTATCATTATTACCATCCATGTAATAAGGAAATGAAAAACAAATCACATAACTTCACAGAGGTGGTAGTACACATGTACCCACAAGTGACATTATCATTTTCCAATGGAATTGAAGTTAAGAAGTTAGATGTGAAATTATAAATTAATAAGTATAATTTTTTTGTGAATATTATATATATACATTAAATCCATCATTATATCAATCCTTGATAGGCGGTGATGGAAAAAAATTACATTGGTTCGTGGGGCATAAATCTTCTGAACATAAAATCGATTATTTCATTTCTCAATTAATGAAAGAGTATTTTGATATATATTATTTTATTAAAAAAATACATATAATTATATTTAATATTTTTTTGTTACAATTAAATCATAATTTAATAATATTTGAAGAAGGTGGAAGAAGATATAAAAAACACACTGTTAAGAATGATACCTACTCAGTGGACAACCACTTTAGGTTAGAACTAAAAGACTTATTATAATGATTAAAAAATAATACCAAGTCTTCTAGAACATGGTAATGGAATAAGGAAGGAATTTATTATGTATTTGATTATCCAAATGTATTTCCTAGTATAGAGATAGGAGTATAGGGGGTTCCCTTTCATAAGATTGAAGGAGTGAAAATTCAATAAATCCCCAAAACTATTCAATAATAGAGAAATTATATTAATACCAGTGCCTCTAATATTGTTAAATAATTTAATATATAGAATATAAGTTCTCCCCACACATCCATAACTGATATAGATACATGTTTTAAACATGCTATTCTATTAACCTCCAAGGATACACACTTTTACAATATTTGTTTTCTCCACGACTATTAGTTTTTTTACCTAGGTAAATTTTCATTTGATACAAAGAATTAAATGAAACTTATTATATAATTCTCAAAACATTATTCTTAACTAGAAATCAAGTTTATCAAATAAAAATCTTTCATGTGAAGAAAATTAGTTTTAACACAAGCACATGTAATAAACAAAACTATATTTTAACCACAACCACAATAATAGATTTTTACTATATTTACTATTAATTAAGAACAAAAAAATAAATTCAATGTATTTACTAATATTAATTATGATTATTATAAATATTTAATCCATTTTATAAAATTAAATTTATATAATTGTCTAAATTTAATTTAAAATTTTACCCACAAACCTGATGAAAATTAGTTATCTAAAGGAAAAGTTTTCTTATGTATATATATATATATATAAATTCAACCTAAAATTGATTTAAATAAAAAATTTGGATTAACCATAATATAATTGAAACAATTTTAATATTAAAATTAATTTAAAAAATAGAACTTTTCCAATTCATTAAATGAAAAGTTAATTTTTAATAAAATCGGTATCTTTCACTATTCATAGAAAATTGATTTTTTCAGAAAATTATAAAATATCTAAGTAAAGTAATTTTGAAATGTTTATTTCAATAAATGAAGTTATTTTTTTAAAAAAAATTACATGTGGAGAAAATTAATTTTAAAACAATTGATTTTTTTTGATGAAATGATTTTTCAGATAAAATAGAGATTTGAGGCATAACATTAGCTTTATTCATATCCCTTTCCTAAAAAATAATAGATGAATGGTAAAAAAATTATTTAATATATAATTTATTTTTTCATTAATTTAATTCACTAATAGTGGCAAATTCAATTTATTAATCCAGTAACAAATTGCATGTTCAAAAGTAGTTTTTTCATAAAAACATTTCTTTTACTTTAAAATGTTTTTTATTTTCATTTATAATAAATTTATTACCAATGAATTTATTTAATACATATAAAACCATATAAATTATTAATTTATTTATTCCTATTCATATCCGCAAAATTAACAGCTTAGTTATAATGGTATACTGTATTAATGTTAATTTAGATTCGGGATTCATGTATCATAAGCTATCAAAGTGATTAAATTTATTTAAAATTAATTACATCCTAAAATAATGGTTTGTTTTAGGTTATTTATATATTCAATGTTGTAACTTTAGTTATTGTCTCATCTCCTTTAACTCCATTAAAGATCCCTTGATTGGGTCTTGAATCTCATGATAAGTTCCCTATCATTCAATGACTCTGTAGTAGGTTAGTTTGGCAATGTCTATTATCCTTCTTTATGTTAACATAACTATATATTATATATGCTTGGTTTTCCTTTGAATGTCTCTATACGCTCCAGTATCTAACATCTTTCCCCAACTCTTGAACTAGAATAGCTTCCCTTATATATTTATCATTTTAACCTTTACACAAACACTAACCGTACAATATACCCTTACAAGAGGCATTTCAATGTGGATACATGCTAACATTACCTAAGTTATAGAATTGAAGAAGTACCCACACATAGGAAATGATAGTTAGAATCCACTCTTCCACAGGAATCTCATGTAGGAAAAGACCTTTGCAAAACTATATAAAAAATAAAAAATTACAAAAATAGTGAAAATATAAATTCAAAATGCTAATTAAATTCATAGAATTGTGAATTAAAATATATGTCTATATTTTAATATTTAGAAATCAAATCAAATAATAATGAAATAATTAAATATAAAGAACATAAAAGGTTATTTTCAATGAATGATCACTCAAAATCACAATTATGTTTTTGTAAATATACAAAAAATAAAATAATAAATATTAGATCAATTAACCCCAAATGCATTTATTTACATAAAAATATTGAATAAATTACATATTCAACAATAGATTTCCAAAAATTCATTAATTCCCTAGTAAAAGATCAATAGGGAACTCAAAAATTATCAAATTAATCTAATTTATGTGAAAAAATATACTCTAAATAGAGTATATCAATTGTTCATCTAGTGTTTTTGACATGGGGCATCCTAAGCTCATCATATTAGTATTATGATTATAACATAAGAAGGATGGACAAGTTTTGGATATACCACCTCCGATAGTGGGGATATGGAGTCGGAATGGTGTTAGGATTGTTCCCCATTAATGATTCTTATATATCCATGTGGAATAAGAATAAAAAACAAAACTAATCAAGTTTTACTATTTAAGGTTGAATGAAATTATTAGTCCATGAATATTAACATCTTGTGGTGAAGACTATGTACTATGAATTTTAATGTCATAAAAGTAATAGTACTAGGAAAAAGTTATTATTAATGTGTTGGTGTGGGACTTTTGAATGGGTTTCCCTCTTTAGCTTACTCTCGTAGATGATTCAAGTTAAGGTATTTTTTGTTAACATTGGTGAGGAACTAAACCCATGGAATTTTGGAATCCAAGAAGAGTATCTCAATTTGACTTATATGAAGAAATCAAGAGGATAATCTTGAATCAAGGAATATGGGGAAACTAATAAGAGTATCTCATCTCAAAATATTTAAGGAAACTAAGAGGAAAATCATTAATCAAGGAATATGAGGAAAAAAAGAGAATAATCTAAATTCATGGAATATTGAGAAACCAAAATTATTTTATTGAATCATGGTATATATATCATTGGAAACTCATTAAGTGACATGGGTGATGTAGGATTCCAAGAAAGGGTTCTGGATAAAGTGGGTACAATATTAGGAGACCAGATCAAAGTGGGAACCTTGGTAGAAGACCTAGGTAATGTGGGAACCTAGGTAGAATCCCTATCCTATGTGAGATCCTGGGCAGGGAATATATGTGAATTTGGTTCCTAGGTTAAATACATGGGTGAACTGGGTTCTTAGTTAATATTCCTAATATAATCTGTGCTCATGTGTCTCGATACTTAGTTGTCTCAGTGCTCAAATAGTCCATCACCAAGAGAGTAGATCCAATTAGGAGGGTCTAAGAATTAACTTTCTATCCCCCATTACTATATTATCACTCTATAATTATGTAAAGGAATGTTCTTGTGTGCTCAAGCATGCTGGTTCTCCAGTCTTCTTGTCACTTCTGTCTACACATCATCCTCCATTATTAGTATTGTTGAAAATTCATTGAAATGGGTTACATTTATAGGAAAACCAAATTTTAGGAAATTTTATAAGGGACCAAACCTATTTTGGAACCCCAATTTTAACTTTTGATAATGAAAATCTTGGTGAATTTCTTGTATTACAATGTATTTTTCACGTACATGGTATAACATGTATAGGAGGGATCCATAATTAGGGTACTAGAGACTAGGCTTGTAAAAATAATCTATGACTAACTTCTCATATTTCCCTGTATTTATAACAGGTTTTAAGGGTCCTTTTTTAGGAAAACCACATCCCGAAAACGTATATTATAACACGATGTAGGGCATGTGATGTTGATCATGCAGTGTTGAGGTCTGCTGGAATATGGTACATGTGGTAGAGTGTGTGGTGTTAGGTTATTTAAGAATATGACATTTACAACAAGGGTTTATAAATAAGGGTTCATGTTTCATGGGTTTATATAAAATTTTCTTCTTTAATTACTTATAATTTCTCTTCCACTGGACTTTCATTTCATATATAAAACATATATCCTCATATTAATTAAACTCTTTTTGGATCTATTCAAGGTGTTGGGGGAGGATGTAGATTTTGATGTATTTTGACATAGTGAAGGTTGATTTGGTTTATGTTTCTGTGAATTGATGAGTATTTGCGGTTTGAATTTTGTGTGTTCACTTATGGCATTGTGGCCTTGGTCCATGAGACATTGCATCTAGTTTATTTTCAATAGACTGTTCCATAAGATGTTCAGAACTGGGAGTGTTCTTCCTATCAACACTATCAATAATTGGATGTTTTTAGAGGGTATAGTGTTTTCTATCGGTGCTGGGCCCATGCATCCTTGCATGAGATAGCTATCCAAGAAGCAATGGGATGGTGGATGATGATCATTTTGTTTCTTGGGTGTGGGTTTTCTTTTCTTTTTAATTGGATTGTATTTGGTCTTGATGATCATGGACGTGGATGTAAGGTTGTGTTTATGTCTTTGATGCCATTCTTCTTTCCCACATTCACCTCAAAACTGCTTTTGAAATAAAAATTTAATTTTTAGTCAGTTAGGTATTCTAAATGTACCATTTACTCGAAACATTTTATAAGAATTACAAAATTTTTCCCTAATTTGTTCTCTATAAGTGGCGATAAACCCTATTTTTAAAAATCCCTATCATCTAGGAGAAGTACTTAAATAATAATTATATAGAGAATGTTAATACTTTTCATTTTTTAATTCGTTATGTGTATAAATAATATAGATGTTAATTATTATAATATGATATTTATATATAATTTTTTATCTTTACAGATTCTAATCTTCTCAAACTAATCAATATAATTTAATATATTGATGGGAATATCAGGAGTTAGCAGCTTTTATTCTTTATTAGACATGTATAGTGAATTGATAATCTCTTTAATGTTATTCCCCCTTTATCCTTTTCATGTTTAAGTAAATTAGTTAAAATAGTGTATCCATTCATGAATATATATTATATCTTCATCTCGATAATATTAATTGACAACATGATGTAAAAAATAAATGAAGCATCCTTCTGGTATCACTTATATGAATCTATTTCATTTTCAATCATTTCTATGGCATCAAATCAAGAATAACTGACTCTAGCACATAATATTTTTTATATAGTAGTTTTGTGTATAAAATGTTATACCACTCTTGGAAAGTCGGTGTGGTGATTTTTTTTTTCCTAGGAATGATCTCAGTTTCCCTATACTTTTTCTTTCAATATTCTATAAAAAAATAAAAGGGATAATTTTAGTACATTATCTTCATTACAGACAATGAAATAATTAATGTATTATTTTTACAAGAACTATTTTATCAAATCCCAACATCCCTCAAAATTATATTCAGTATACCCTACCGCCAAGATATTCTAGTGGTAGGGGTGAATATTTCCATTTAAAATAACATAGAAAGAGGCCTCATAAATTTATTTTAAGGTATTTTAATATGATTTACCTTCCAAATTCAACAACTCATGACTCTTTATTATGAAGTGTGGAATCCCCACTCCTAAAAATCATAAAATTTTATTTCCTCACCACCTTCCCCAATGTTACATAAACTCTTATTGGGGAAAGTACTCTTGATTCTAATGTTTTTAATCCAACTCAATACATTCATTAGAACAACCAGATGAATGAAATTGTCCTAAATTAGGCCAAACCAATAGATCGGTCTATAGATTAATTCTCAGCCTATTGAAGTCATTTACTGACTTAATTATTTCTTTGATTGGTTATATTTAACTTATGTATAAGTGTTCTTTACTTTATTCTTTACATGGTCATTAATATTATATGGACCTTACAAAATTAATGTAAAATGTATAATAAACTAATTTATGTATAATAATTTTAGATTTATTTCATCGTATATTTCTTGTAAATTTCATTAAAATATTTGATCTTGTTTAACCTTACAAATAAAATGTACACCAAATAAATAAATAAGTCACCATGCACAGGAAAATAAAATACATTGGTGATATGATCACGAGCATTTATTTATTAGAAAGTTTATTGAGAGGAGATAAACCAACCTTAAGAACAATAGAAATAACACCTTGATCCTATTTCTGTCTCATGTTAGAGATGTCCTTCATTAATAAGGGTATCTCCATAGTTGATTTTAACTCATCTTGTATCCTTAACTATTTCCTCTTCTTAGGATCTCCATCCTTTATAATCATTTACTCACTCAAAGGTGATGGGTACTTGGGATTTATTGTTACCAAAAATAATCCTAGGATATTCATGTTGTTATATAATAAATTTGGTAGGGATGATACATTGATCATATTATATAATTTAATAATAAATTATACATTATAAAATGTTATAAATTTAAATTAAATAAACCAAACACATGAAAAGGTTAGTCAAGATCATCATGAATACCAATATGAAATGAATACATGCTAAATCTTTCAAAAATTTAATTCAATTAATTATAATTAAGAATAAATTGATCAATTTTATCAATTAATGTTCTAAATAATTAATATATTTTTTATCCTAATATTCTATCCAAATGATCTATGAGAAATGACAAGATTATCATCCCATATTATTTAAAATAAATTAAATAAATTTATATTTAATTTAAATTAATGAATTACCTATCATGTACATATGTGGAAACATGATATGTAGTTTCATACATAAGATTAAATTAATTTGTATAATTTAATATATATACACATAATGTATTGTAGTTATGGAATAACATGCATCATTATGTGTCATATTAAATCCATTTCTAGAATTCAACACTTACACGACATGTTCTGTCACTCAACACATTATGTAACTTACACTGTACACATTCCTTATCATGTACTCTGTACTTTCATGGTACATATTCCCACATTAAAAGTCACACTATATGGGGTGGGTTGTTATGTTGGTCGAGCCACACAGTCGGTATAGTGTGTATGAGCATGCAACATTCCATAAATTTATGTTTTATGTTTTTTCGGTAATGATCAAGAATTAAATGACTTAAATGATATCCATTACATGTCATGTAGCTGTACAATTTATTTTTAAAAGAATTACTAATCATTTATATCCACAAGACATGCCCAAAATCAATCAATGCTTACCTAGTGTGGAATGGAATTTTTCATATGATTTGTACATATAGCTATATCTTATGTATTTCATGTCATGCATTAATTATCCATGTATTAAACCACCTAAAACTCTTTTATCGATGCATACCTTTCATTTGGTTTCATTAGTTACATGGTTTTCACAATGAACAACAGGTTGTTTTATACATTTTTTGTCCACGTCGCTCAAATGATAGTCAATATGTGATGTTTAATGATGTTATATCATCAACCACATTAAATGTAATGATTTGTAAGATATGAAAATATTATGAGGTTACATTTGTTTCACTCTATCTACAAATTGTGTAATCCTTGTCAAACTACACACAATATTGGCAGTTAATATGTGGTGTTTAAGGACACTGAATAACAACCCACATGGAGTGTCATGATTTTCAAGTCCAATGCCTCTTGTTTATAACCATAGTTACATGATTTGTAATTAATCATTACTTACCATGTATATGTTTCATGTATCCTGAGTCCTTGGAATCTTTATAGGGGATCATTTAAAATTTTGTATGTTTTTTTGACCTGTTGTGGGCCATAAAAACATGACTCATCATGTCATCTTACGTTCTTAATTAAAAATTAAAATATAGATATGAAAAAACATTAAGAAAATAATCAAAAAATATAAACAATTATAAATTACAATGTGACTAATATATTACCATATGAGATGTCCTAGGTCATAATAAATGTGGGGAGCCTCTTCCCAATTAGGTTTTTTTGTTTGAATGTGTAATATTTGAAGTCTTATTGAAGGAAACCATATATTTTCCAAGAGATAATGTTTCAAATTTATTATTTAATTAATTTAAAATAATAATTATAAAATGAGAAAATTATTTTTTACCAATTATTATGTTTTTATTTTTATTCCATCATTATGTTAGAAAATCCAATGGTGGATTCCTCTAGTTATATATGCACATTCTCCATGAATTTTGTTTTTTTTATTTTGAGATCTATCATAGAGGAACCTAGTGATGCACATTGTTCAATATTAGTTAAAATAAGGGGTTATCTTTTTTATCTCTATATTATTTAGTGGGAGGTAGCATGATTTTTCATTTTCAGGACTAAGGGAATTCTCTCAAGATTCTTAATTTTACCAAACAAACAACTCCTATAAAATGATAAAAGTTAGATTACATACATTTGGATAAAATTTAATAATTAAACATTGGTAATTTATTAAGTATTCATTCCAAGTCATTCCCTAAGTCCTGTAGTAATTATAAATATATTATTAGTATTTCACAAGAAAATAATTCATTTAAATACTATTTATTAAATAAATAAAAAACATTTATTTTAAGGATATTAAATAAAATATATCATTTCCATCGAACATAGAACTAGACACATCAACCAAATATGAAATTTATTAAACCATGAATATTAAAATATTATTCTTTTAGAAAAATAAGTAAATAAATGCATATTATATTAACTAAATTAATAAATATTTATTTATTTTACAAGTCAAGTAAAAAAAATAAACAGTTGTATATTAATGTATTAACTAAACTGTTAAATAAGTAAATTTTTAGTTATTACCATGTAAATAAAAAATATGAGATAAAATTCAAATCTCATGTTCTAAACTAGAATAACAATTGATTGAATTTATGTGTTGAACTAAACTTGAATAATTATTATTCAATAAACTAAAGATAATATTAATTATTAGTATTAAATTCAATAGAATTTAATGATATTATGGATATTATTAATGTTTGAACTTCGTGCCCTCATTATCGGTAGAATTAGGTGAACTTACCTAAAGTCCAAGATTACCGTCTAACAACACATCCATATGCCCATAGTGAAAACAGTTAATATATGTTTGAAAAAAAAGTATAAATGATAACATATAATATAATTTAGTTGTCTCAATATATCTTCATGAAATATAAATATATATATATTATCACACTGTATTGTTGATTTTTATTTCTTGGAATTTATAAAATTATCTCATTAATGAACTATAATGGCCATGGATTTAATCAATAAGTTCTACTTCTATCAAAGTGATAAATATGTATTCTTTCATTAAATTACAAGGTGTAATTCCTTTATAAGTTATTCGATTAATTTCATATAACATATGATTCACCTAATGTATGATACCTCTCTATGAGTGTATTTTAGCATGCATTTCTTCGATAAGCCAAATTATGCAGTTTATTAAATAAATTAAAAATAATATCAAGTCTAAGGACCAATACCCATGTTTTACAAATAGTAATATATAATGAAACATAAAACATTTGAATTCTAGTTAGTAGGTCTATCCTCATAAACTCCCTTCTTAAATATTAGTAAGTTGAAAATTCATGAAAAATCCTCAATTTCATATAATCTCCAAACACCTTATTGTTAATCATCATCTATGTCTCACTGGAAAGATGTTATTTATACCATATGATATATGTTAGAGAATATTTTCATATCATTTCTAAGTTCTAATTATAGTAGGGAATTTCTAAAATCTTTTAATGTGATAAATGCTCTAAGGATATTGTCACATTAATGTTTTATATAGGAATATTCATCATGTGATACGATATCTATAAAATAAAGTGTGAATAAATTATAAATAAATTTAAATCCAAATGTTAAGGAAAAATTAATTATCAAAAAATAAGTTATGAAGAATGGAAATAATTCGCTCAAAAGAATGACCTAATGGTACCCTAAAATTTATTTATTAATCATGGTTTAGTAATAGAAAAATACTTTTATAAAGTTTTACTTGAAAGTAAACATTAACTTTTTATAAGTAATTTTAAAAAAAATTACATAAAACAATTACATAATTTTATATAATATGGAAATATTTGTTTTTCTAGATTTAATCTGTATATGTTTTAGAACCATGATTTGTTGGTTTAACTAAACCTCCATTTATATATATATAAGCTTCTTCTTTTAGGGAGAAACCTTATTCACTCCTTACACAGCAAAGGACATGCTTTCCTTATTTATTTTTTCCTCTATTTTAATTTAATTTTCTCCATGGTTTGAGCACCCCATTTTGGAAGAATGAGTTTCACACTAATTTCAGGATTTTTTTAATGGTGTATATGTTTATCTACTATCTTCAAATCATAAAACTGCTTGTCTTTTTAATAAATTTCAGTTTTTAAAAGGGGAACACATACTAGTTTTCCAAAAAAACTACTTATTTTAAATTATAACTATACATGTGATGTAGATATTGATTTTTAAATTTTTAATGGGATATAATTTATTTATTGACACTACTATAATTATGTATAATCTATTTTTATGAAATTATACAACATGTTGAATTTCATATTAAACCCATTTATATTTTATTTAAAAAAATAAATTATTCACATAGTTATTAGATTTTTTATACATATTTTATGTTAATATTTTTAAATATATATACAAATTTAGATATTATTGACCAATTTTATTGGCCTAGATGACATGTATTCGCTGGATTATTTGACTCCTATACAATGTAGAAGAAGAAGATAGGTTGTTTTGGCCAAGTCAAAGTTTGTTACCTTGTGTGATGTGAGCACGCTTGCTCCTCAAGTATTGTTATCCATATCTTTGGGTTGTCAAAATTTCAGCTCTTCATCTGAACAACACAGATGCTAAACTAGGTGGAAGTATTCAACAAAGAGTATGTTCTTTAGTGGTAGGAAATGATGGTGTTTTCAGCATTAATGATTCCATTATTTCCCCATTCGTTCTGGCCTTAAGTGAGACATTTTATTTACTTTCTCTACATATTGTGTTTTGTGAGGACTCAAACATGGGTGGTTGTTTCTCTATGTATGCATGCCAACTCTTATTGCTTTGCAGGGATTTTGGAGGTGCTTCTATCCATTTTTCTTTCTTATTTTTACTTTTTTATCATGTTGGTACAAGCTCACTATACCTTGTGTAATCATATGACTTTTATCTTTTTAGTTATAAAGTTTGGGAAGCATGGTTTCTACTCATGCTCCAAACCTTTCTGACTATTATTAAATTTATAATTACTGTTACTATATGAAATGGATTCCTACCTTCACACTATTATTTTATATAAAAAATGATATTTTAATGCATAAAATATTTAATTTAGTAAATGTGTATCTAATTTTATTATTTTAGGTTGGACTTTCAATGATAAAATTTATCATTTTATGTTCTATTTTCAATAAAATGTATTTTATAATTTAATGGATGTATTTTAATTTATGATACATGTATGTTGGTCATATATTTGATAATATCCCATGCACATATGAAAATTAAATCCTTCATGTAATTTTTTTGTACCAAAATTATTAATCAGTGGGCCCTCAAAAACACCCTCCAAAATCTATGGAAACAGCAAGCTGGAGTGGCTATTCGGGTAGTAGAGAATAACCTCCTAGTTTTTGAGTTCTTCAATGAAAAAGATAGAGACAAAATCCTCAAAGGTAGGCTGTGGTCCTTTGAAAATTAAATCCTCCTCATGGAAGAATTCAAAGGTGAGGATAATATCCAGCATATTAACCTTACATGTTCCCCCTTCTAGATACACATCAAAGGAATCCCCTTTCATGGGAGAATGAAATGAGTTATGAGAGAATTTGGAAATCACATTAGCCACTTCCTTGAATGGGACTGCTCCAACCCAGTCCAATGGGAACCCGAGGTGTGGATTAAAGCCGAGGTCAAAGTAGCAGAGCCTTTGATGAGGGGCATGTTCTTGAAAATCAATGACTCTAACACCTGGATCTCATTTGAGTTTGAAAACTCCCAATTTTCTGCTCTCTCTGTGGGCGCATTGGCCATCTGGAGAGAATGTGTGATGAAAATAAATAGAAAAATTCAGGCAATATCATACTGCATTATGGTCCTTGGCTTCGAGAAAAACCATCAAGATATGTCTTCATCCCTAAGGCATAAAAACTAAGGGATCGAGACCCTCTCACGATGGCTCACACTAAATAGGTGGAACTTGAACATAACAATGTCATCATGCTTGGACCACCAGAGTTCCCTGAGGATAACCCAACAGACTAGAGGGTGGCGGGAGGCTCTCCCCAGGACTTATACATCACGAGCAATAATGGGGAAAGACACGATATTCATACAAAGAAGATTTCCATCGACCAAGACAGAGCTATTACCCTCTTGAAAGACACTATCTAACCATTAACAGAGTCGTTTCCAATAGATCGGGACCCACCTGATCAAAGTCTAAAGCCAAAGAAACTGTGCATCGAACTACCTGACCCTGACCATAACCCAGACATGGCCACGCCAGACATCTTTCCACAAGGTGACTCGGAGATGACAGGAACAACATCATCAGGCCCAATTATTTGTCGAACTTGGAAAAGGATGAACTGTGCAAACAGACGTGGGAAAATAGCTAACCCAAAACCTAGGGAACTTAAACGATGAATTGAAATGAGTAATTCAGATGAAAACTTTCCAAAAAAATGGAAAGCGGCATGAGACACAATGATCCCAGAGGACTCAAAGGTGGTGGCGGGTATGTCCCAGCCCCGCCTAGAGCAATGATTATCTTATGCTGGAACAGTCGTGGGCTTGGAAACCCACGAACGGTTCTCATTTTCTAGCACCATTTCACTCAAAGTTGCCCTAATATGGTTTCCTGTCAGAAACCATATTGAAAAAAATGGACACTACTGGTCTTGCTCAGAAATGGGGCTTCCAGGGTTGACTCCTGGTGTCCAGATAAGGCCACTCGGGGGGGGGGGGCTTTGTCTCCTTTGAAAAGACATTGTCGACGTCAGGATCTTATCCTTCTCTCCGCACCATGTGGAGGCAACAATCCATGAGGCCCAAGCCACGCCATGGATTTTCGTGTGTTTCTATGGTTGGTCATCCCACAACGAGAAGTGGAAATCATGGGATCTTCTTTGCAATCTTCAGAACGATCTACCAGTCTTCATTATCTTCATAGGGGACTTTAATGAGATACTGTATCAGAAGGAAAAAAGTGGTGGTTCTCTTCGGCCCTCTAAGTCGATGTCAAAATTCAAGGAGGAAATTTCTTGTGCGGAGTTGGTCGATCTGGGTTATGCGGGTAACCCATTTACTTGGTTTTGGGGGAATACAGATGGTACCCATATTGATGAGCGCCTTGATAGATTTATGGGCTCAATGGATTAGACGAATATTTTCAGAATGTTTCACATCGAACACCTGACTCTCAATTTCTTGGACCACTGCCCAATTTTCATTGAATACACCCAAGGTAACTGCATCACTAAAGTCAGGAAACCATTCAGATTTGAAAGATTCTGTTCAAAAGACCGTGAATGCAAAGATGTTATCCGATCATGCTAGAAGTGTGGTCAAACTGACATTGGGTCCAACCTCCAACAGGTGGAAACCGATCTGAGGTCTTGGAGTAATAAAAAATTTTGTCTACACGATAGGCACTGTGATGTCCTTGAAAGATAGTTAGCCGACCTTCTCAACCAACCCCCATCCAATTGCTCTTTTTCCAACATTGGAGCCACCCAATGAGGCTTGGATGCTGCCCTGCGTATCAAGGAAAGCTTCTAGGCTATGCGGGCGTGTGACATCCATATTGAAAGAGGGGATGCAAACAACCGATATTTTCATCATAAAGCTTTATCTAGGCATCAGATAAATTTTATCTCTTGCATCTCGCACCCGGATGGGAGTAAGGTCTACGACACTGAAGAAATCCAAAATGTTATATCCAGTTACTTCCAGGATATCATTACTGAAGAAAGCCTTAACATCTCAACTGAGGTGGAGGATTTTATTTTACCCATGATCACTAAGGAGATGAACAAACAACTTACCAAGGATGTTACAGATGAAGAGTTTCTTATGGATCTGAAACATATTCACCCTACCAAAGCCCCAGGGCCGGACAGCTTCCATGCCCTCTTCTTTAAACAGTAATGGAACATCATTGGTCCTGACATCTGCAGTCTGATGAAGAACATCTGGGGGGGGAGAACAAACCTTTCCGATATTAAAAAAATTGTCCTCATCCTCATCCCTAAGATCATGAATCCTCTTGCAGTCTCTGACTTCAGACCTATTAGCCTCTGCAATGTCTCTTACAAGATCTTCTCAAAGATTCTTGTTAATCGGCTGTGTATGTGGTTACCTGAAATCATACTAGAAAATTAGAGTGCTTTCATAGACAAGTGACTAATAACTGATAATGCTATTGTGGCCCATGAAGTGTTCCACTCTATGAAAACATGATCCACTGCAAAAAAGGGGATCCATGGCAAGGAAACTGGATATGACCAAGGCCTACGATAAAGTGGAATGGCATTTTCTCAGATTCGTGATGCTAAAAATGGGCTTCTTCTCAAAATGGACAGATATGATCACGAACTGTGTCTCGTCAGTCTCCATCCATATTAATGTTAATGGGGTTCTTACTAGATGCTTCTCCCTTACCCCAGGCCTTCGACAGTGAGACCTTATTTCCCCATTTCTTTCATCTTGGTGGCTGATGTTTTTTCTAACCTCATGTCCAGGGAATCATCCTCACATACAATTCATGGGGAAATGATTTTCCATGAAAGCCCACCAATGTCACATCTATTTTTCTCCAATGATTTCCTTTTTTTAACAGAGCCACCCATAATGAGTGCCTTGCCATCGTCCATGCGATCCACCAATATGAGAGGGCCTTAGGGAAAAAAATCAATCATGGAAAGTCAGGAGTCTCTTTCAGCTTGGGGGTACCACAATACAAAAGGGAAGAACTCTATGTCACTGCAAGCATTCATATGATCGAAAAGAATCAGAAGTACCTCAGTCTACCCACGGTGATCGGCCGATCCAAAAAAGAAATCTTTACATCTATGCTGGAAAAGATCGAGAAAAAAATCCTTGGCTGGACCCCAAATAGAATTTCCAGAGCCGGAAAGGAAACCCTCATTAAAGATACTCTTCAGTCTATCCCCAGGTACTTCATGTCCCTGTTCAAACTTCTTGCTACTATTGTTAACCAGATCCACTCATGCACTGCCAACTTCCGGTGGGGAAAACAATGTAAGGAACAAAACCTACTAGATCTCTTGGAAAAAACTCTGCAAACCCAAATCGGAGGGATGTATGGGATTCTGGGACCTCTCTCATTTCAATGATGCTCTTCTAGCTAAACAAGGATGACACCTTATTAACTGCCCATCCTCCCTCTGCGCACGGGTACTCCGAGAAAAATACGTTCCCCACAAGGATTTCCAGGATTCATCTCTGGGCCCCCGACCCAGCTTCCTCCAGAGAAGTTTATGGGGATCCCAAAGTCTTCTGAATAAAGGGTTGGGTTGGAGGATTGGGAATGTTTCAACTACTAATATCTAGAAGGATCCATTGATGATTAACAAGGATGGTGTGCGGGCATCAACCCCTGCTCAAATGGGCTTTGAAGAGTCCACTGTTCGATTCCTTTTTGCTGATAATGGGAATGGGTGCTGCATGGAAAAACATCACTCGTGGTCCAAAGAAAGGGACAAAAGGCTTATCCTGAGTATACCATGTGTGCCGCATGCAGGCCCTGATCATATGTACTGGATCAATGACATCTCGGGCACCTATACGGTGAAATCTGGCTATCGGCTCTCCCTCTATACTCAGACAGATGAAGGTGACATGGGGCCATGGGAACAGCTGTCGATGCTTAATGTCCCTCAAAAAACCTGCCACTTCTGGTAGCAGGTGTGCACTGGCACCCTCCTGACCAAGGACCTCCTCATCCGCTGTCATATTTCCAGCAACATGTTGTGACCCTTTTTCCTAAACACCCCATAATCTCCCCTCCATGTTATCATCCAATGCCTGGGGGCAAAGGAGGTCTGGAAAAAATGGGGATCTTGTATGAATCTCGTACTGGACGTGGTCTTGGAGCTCCCCTATCTTCTGACGCGATGGTTCTCTTCTTATTCGCCAGCCAAACCTGGCTCACTTTGCATTTTGGCCTAGATCATTTGGTTGCGGAACAACAATTCCATTTTCAACCACATCATCAAGCCCCCCAGTTTCTGGATTGAATGGGAATTATCATGGACTGAGGGATGGAAACATCACACTAGACAACAAAAGCCTTTTGATACGGCGTCCCCTTCTTCCCATTGGCAGCCTCCACCGGAAGGGAGTCTCAAGATTAATGTGGATGCATCTCTTCCCAAGGATAAACCTATCGGTCTTGGTCTCGTGGCCCGAGATCATCTTGGACAGACCATCGCAGCCAAACATGAATCACACAACGTTCTTTGGGAACACATGGATGCTAAATCTACCACCATCCTTGCTGGGATAATGCTCTCTAAAGATCATGGATGGAACACAATCCACCTGGAATCGGATTGTCTCATCAATATCAAGGATATCAACCTCAATGACGGCAACTTTCAACCTGTTGGCTCACTCATCATGAAAATCCACTCTCTCCGTCAAAGCTTCATAATTTGCACCTTCTCCTTTAACAAAAGGGATGGAAACAAGGAGGCCCATTAGGTGGAAGCCTCTGGCCCTCTTGAAAATGACCAGCTCTGGCTAGACGACTTTCATTCATGGTTATGTGATTGTACTTCTGTTGATCATCGTTTTTAATTATTACGCCTTTTGTCAAAAAAATATAATAATGAATTTTCACATTTTTGAAGTGAAAACTCTAGTGAACTGTATATAAATAATAAATCCCAAAATATTTTTATAAAATTAGAAACATAGACTTTTTAAACATAATAGGGTATTAGGGAGTGATCTCATCCCTCCAAAAGTGGGTTTTCCCAAAGACTCTTCAATGTTTGAGTAGGAACAATAGTTTTTTTCCAATGCTGCATTATAAGTTTTGAAAAATCACCATATTATTTTATTAATAAATTTATTTTCAAAGTGTCTATATTTTTAATGGTATTATATTATATTCAATGATCATGTAGCTTTAAATGGATTGTTTTTTGAAAACATTTTTAAAAAATAATATTTTCAAAGTGTTTAAATGTATTATATTCTGGAAATGTGTTCTCGAAATGATGTTTTCAAAATTATATGTATTTTGAACAGATTTTTAATAGTGTTTTCTAATGATATAATTAAAAAACCTTAGAAATATACATTTCTAATTATATATATTTATATAATACATGCTTTCTCAAAAACAAAAAAAAATGAGTTTTCCAATAGGTATTTTAAAAGAGGTGTTTTTCACTGGATTTTAAAACCCCCCCCTTAATGTGAAAAAATGTTCATCATTTGTTTTTATAAATTGAAAATATTTTAGGTATTTCAAATATATTAACTTTGATAAGGAGTTAGTGTGATAAAATTAAAATTCATGACATTTTATTTAGTTTAAATTTTGATAATTTGTAATAGTAGTCTGTTTAATCGAAAACTAGAACCAAAAAATATCCTCAATTATATGATGGATTGTATATTTTATGTTTATTTATAGAAAAAATTAAACATTATTTTTAACTGGATCTAGAAACATGTGTCTGGGACCATAAAAACATAGAATAAAACAAGTTTGATATTCTTGGTGACACTGGTTAAATAATCATAACTCATTAAATCTAGATAAATTCAGATGGAAATGTGATGTGCTATATCCAAGGGATATAAAATCTAACTTTACTCTATTGGTAGAGAATTGATCCATATATCCAATCTTTAAAACAATATTAGGATCATAAATGTTTTATTTATGTGTGAGAATAACAAGTTTTATATAATACCTAATGTGCAGATATAGAAATATTTCACTCTAAAAAGAATGCACATGTATCTTCCATGTGCTTATTTTACATGGTGTTGTCCCACGTCTAGTGTCATATCATGCCACCTGAAAAACATATTAATTTGTTTTCCTTCTATAATCATTTTATCATCCTATTTTTCTAAGGATGGTTATTGGGAGCGATATACATGGAATATGTTTTAGGTCCCCTTACCATGTTCTTCATTCATCTACTATAATCATCAATGGAGTTTCATGATACATGTCATTTTCATCAAATATAATCAATATAAGGAAATCTAATTGATATAAGTTACTATTGATCAAATTATAATTATCAATTAGACTAGTTTTGATCTTAGTTAGTAATGATAAAATTATATTTGCTCATAGCTTATCATTGATCCTAAATTCAAAGATATCCTAGATATCAATGTAGCCAATAAGTATTACTACATGAAGAATAGGTTCCGCCAATTATAAAAGTGTAACACCCCATTATTTTAAGATATACTCTCTTTAAATTTAATTTCTTTGAAAGCATAGATTTCAAACAACACCAAGCTTAAACGAACAATGATATATAATTAAATATCCTTATTTCAAAGTGACTATTTTAACAAAACACTTAAATTAGTGAGAATGAATGTTTCTAACCAATTTATGAAATTTATATATTATATATTTAATAAAAAATACATTCATCTAAAATATTTTATAAGTATAAAATAAGATTGAGTCCAATTTTACGCACTGAATGGCTATATTTTTCTAAATGCAGTTTTACCACCTTTTAATGGTGCACTTGTTTTAAAATAAAACTTTGAAACTCTTATGAATAATATTCGAAAAAATAAACATTACTTTTTAAAGTTTAAAATCAAAATTTACTTTGGATAAATTATTTTTATTTTTATGATAAATTTCATTTTTCATGAAAAATAATGTGACTGTTTGAATAATAATGTGACCATTAGGAATAATAATATGGACAATAGAATAAAAACTTAATCTATGAATGTATAAATAAAATTTGGATATTTTATAAATGAAAATATGGTATATTTATGTCATAAAATAAGTAAACAAATTATTGAAAAATGATAAATTAAGCATTGTTATTTTGGGGAAGTATAAAAATTTATTAACAATTTTTAATTAATATAATTATTTAATATAAAATTTATTTCAATAAAATACATTCAGAAATTAATATTTTTTTATTATATTTATTTAGAAAATTTCATGAGTCCTTAATTAGTTTTTCAAAGTGTCATAAAATCATTTATAATTTTAAAATAAATTTTTTTCCAATGAAAGATTATTTTAATAAAAAACTCAAAATATCATATATAGAAAATTTATTTCACAAAAAGGATTTAATTCTTTTAATTCTACACATCATATAATGGATAGGTTGAATTTTTTAGATTTTTCTAAAATATTTTCTGTTTTGGGGAAGAGTGAATTATGGTAATTTACTATATCAATACAATATAAGTTAAATAAAATATTCCTTGACTCAAATTTGAGAATTTTAATTCAAATATATATATATATTGATACATTTTATTGGGATTTATTCATGATTTTTTAGATAATTCATTTGCTTTTGGTTCATTTTTTTATGAAATAAAAAATCAATTCTCAAAAGGGAAGTTTATGTTATTTCACCAGTTTCAAATATTACACATTGTGGAACCTATTGATGGTGTGTATTATTCAAGTACAATACCCGTGCAAGATGAAGAATAGCCTATAAAACTAGTACAAGTGGTGAATACTACAGGGTAATGAAATACATGATGTGAAACCATTACACGACGCGAATGTTACTAATTATAAACCAGGGAAAAGATATAATCTATGAAATCTGGGAGGAGCATAATTTTTATAGATTTTTTATGATCTTGTTAAATGATTTCAATTTCCATTTCACATCATGAAATTATCAACAGAAAATTTATTTTATTCCAATAAATGATGTGATAGATTTTAGTTTCATGAGATTTGTGGTTTTATATAAATATCTACACACAAATAGTGGCCAAAGAAGTTGAAGACAACTAAAGTTTTCTTATTTCTTTTATGATATATTCTTAACAAATTTATAGAAATAGTTTTATTCCATTTTGTAACCTACTAAACTAATTCTATAATACTACACATCATTCTAGAGACTTTTGGATTTCTTATTCTTATTATTATTATTTTTTCAATTCCAAATTCTGCTTTCATATTCAATTGTTACAAACAATTATAATTCCTTTATCCAAGTAAGTGTATTGATCAATTATAAATTGATTTAATCATGAAATTATTTAAGATAAATTGTTTAATTAACATTACAATCATGTTACCATTGTACATTTCATCTAATACCATCATTATCTTGCATGGGCAATCCATAATGAATAGGGGTTGGGAATAGGGTTGGATTAAACCTAAGGAATCCCCAAATAAAAAATTTGTTAATCCTTTGAAGAATAATTAGGTTATGAATTATTGTTAATGACATTATTTCTCACAACCCTAGTCTGATGAATTGAAATAGGAGGACCCTGGACTTATTGAAGTTGAACAGGTTTGGACTAATAACTTGTACCACTTTATGACTTTGAATCTAAGAGACATGCACCTTGGTTTCTGACTAGCTCTAGACCAAGGAGTATTTTCCAACTTAGATATAATATGTTTGACCAAAACCAATTAATGAACTCTGAATTGATTCACATACTAAGCCATAGGACAATTCTAATATATATTTACGAATACCTTTTCCCTAAGCCCTAAAATTGACCATGATCCATCTTTTTATTCTGAAGTAAAACTGAACTATGTAAGCCATAGAAAAACAAACCTATGAAATCCATGTGAGGAGTCCACCAACCAGGATGCAACTAGTTGATCACTATCATTCCCAGTTTTTATATGTGGGATAAACCCCATGCTATAGCTATGATATGTCTTTGTAGCTAGTGTAGTTTAGGTCTAGGCCTGGGGATAAGACCTAGGTGTCACTACGTATCAATGAAATCTATGATATAATAATTAATCATAAAATCATGAAGTATATTTTTACATGGATGGGTTTGAATATGAACCAGAGAATATTGTTAGAGTGGATCAATGATTATGATTGCTTGATACATTTACGCCCTAGGAAGGTGAATGAATTGTTTGATTCTCTATGTTAGAAAGAACATTCTAGATGATAAAGGATGAGGATCATAGAATATACAATGTTTATATATTTTCAAATAATGATCTTGAAATATTCAAGGAATTTGATAAATATAAACTTTCACAAATGAGAGTTCAACCACAAATTCATATACAAACTATGATTTCATGTATAATAATAACATTATTAAACTATTAATTTTATCATTTGAGACTCTTATAAGGTTTCAAAAATTTTATTTTTTTTACCATGATAAATTAGTTTGGTGCCTTTTATTTCTGGGCACATTTACATCTATATTTTACTAAAATATATAACATATAATATCATATAAATGATACTGTATCCACATTTTAGAAGAGATTTTATCTAAAAAAATATATTATTTTTCATCAAAAAATAATTCTTAAATAATCTTATTTAGGAGGATTTATTTCCTTATTTCAATTAATTTAATTTTTTTGATTTTTTTTGTTATATTATAGATTCTATAGACATTATAAATTGTAAAAAATTATATAAATATATATAATAGATTAAAAATGAACCAATAGTCATCTATTTTCTAATTAACATCTCTTATTCAATGATTTAGAATAACCCTTAAAAATATTGGTGGTGTAGTATTAGTTTTCAATAAATTTCATGTGATTTTTGTTTAGTATCATGAATGGTTGTGTCTATAATTGATAAAATATTTCATTAAAATAGAATCCCATAATAATAGTGGTTGGAGATCAATTTGGTAAATAATTAGTGAAAATTTCTTTTTGATTTAGAGACACTATCTACTAAAGTTGTGATAATTTTTTAACACTCATATTCAAGGCTGATACATTGTAATGTTACTAGATAATCATAATAATTTGGTGTTACATTCATTATTTTTAATGTTTTTGGATCATTGACATCCATATTACATAATTTCATCTTCCTTATCAGAATTGGAAGATAGGGCTCTATACCTTACATATATAGATTCATCTATGGTCTTGTTTTAATGTTTGTGTATCTCTCAAAAAATAAAGAATTATCATGAACCACATTATCAATAAAATCTTATAGTGGACCCAATTAATTATATCATTGGATTCTTTATAAGGGTGTATACCTTTTATTAGAGAATAAATTCCATTACAGAAAACCATATATTGTTGGGTGCATTTTTATTGTGTGAATATATTCCATAATGAGGTGTATGAGAAAATATTATTTTTTAATGTGGGGAATGTTATGTTTAAAACATAAGGGATCATGTGTTCAACACATGAGGTTACAATTTCGTTTCACTAAAGGATTCATAGGATTATTGTATATGAAAATACAAGCTCACCACCATATATATCTTCTTATCGCCTCATTAGGAGTCTTATGCTCTTCGTTCTGGGAAGGTAGAATCTTAGAGTAGTCCACAAAGTGGTGTATGGGAAAATCTCATGATCATAAAAAGTATTCTTATTCTTTTGACCCATAGAATGAACCCTAGCCTCTTTACTCAAGGAAAGGGAGAATAAATCCCTTCCTTTGATCATAAAATTATTATTATTATCATATATGGGATATTAGTATAATCACCTAAGGATCTATATTCTTTTCATTAGTGGAAGGGTTTATAATGTTTCATGTGTTATTTTTTCTTATACTCAACACAAAGGATCTCTTGGGTTCATCACACAATGGGATGTAATGTTTTAATGTCTAGTGGGGACACATCCACATATTCATGTCACGTGTGTGTTAGTCATATGTCAATGTCAAGTTGGTTTGAATCCACCTACCCTTTTCACATAAGTTAATAATCATATTATACATATATCAGTGGATTCCCTACTATTTAAATTCTTTTGGAGAATCATGTAATATTTGGTGATGGTATTTGTATACTCCTGGATGATTATCCGGATTTTCATACACTACCTCAGAGGGAGATATGTAATTGAGATAATGTTGATATTAAACCAAAACCAAAGTTTAATATATTCCATAGAAAAAATGAATCAAATCCCATTAAGTTTTAGGGTTAAATTTTAAGGTAGTATCATAGTAAAAAATAGTGTATTGAAAACATATTATAGTGTGTTTTTTTATGTAATTAATGGAATGATAAAAAGGGATATTATGGGAATTTTTATTGGGGAATCCCATTAGGGTAATCCTTGAATATTTAGAAAAGGTGGTATCACTTAATGCTAACTAGAGTGGGACATAAACCTCATAAGAGGAATACATTGAATTCCAGTAGTTTGGATTTAATGATTTGGGATTATACATAGGATTTAGTTCCTGTAACTTTCTAAAGAGAAACCCAAGACAATTAAATGAAGGTATAACAGATGGTAGTTATTCTGAGTATCTTACTTTTTTAATCGATGATATTATTTATTTATGTGAGTTTTTTGAAATTGTCAGTTTGGGATACTTTGACCATTGATTTGAGAATCCCAAAGTCCCTTATGGAAAATAATAATTATTGGTTCTTGTTGATTTTTTATACTTTAGGAGAATGGGTTTCAAATAATTCATGAAATTCTTATGCATTCATGTTTGTTTTTAGTTTCATAGATTTCCAACATCAAATCACGAGACACTTATTTCCATGAATATTTCATGTTTTCTACATAATTCTCTTATTTGGACATTTTTATTCCTAGAAAAAACATTCATACTCCAGGTCCTTATTGAATTATCCCTTTAGTGCCAGGAAATTCCCTTATCAAAATGGTGTATATTGGGGAACAGATGGATCAAATTATGAGTAAAATATAAAAAATTTTAATTTTTTCTTTTTTACCCAACTATGGTTCACCATTTGGATAACTCATGTCCCACATAGCCTGTAAAATAGGATAACCCATTAAGGGGACCGTGAAATCATTTAAGAAAAAATTAGTTTTCCTCTATATTCATGGAGCTCTTACTAGTATGAATGTTTTTTTATTTTAATCACATGATTTAATGATACTTATAATTATGTGAAACTATTCCTAACAAGAAGGATTTCAGGAAATAGTTATTTAACATATCAATATTATAATGTTTAATGAATGAATATGCATGTAGGATGTGTGTGTGAATATGAATTAAACAACTTCTCATTGACCCATATGATTATTGATCCAAAAGATACAGTTGTTGTAGAAATGACGAAGAAGATAGATGCGAGGCTGGAGATTTATTTAGATAGGATGGTGAAATCCATGAATTAAATTATTTTATATATATTGATATATATGGGAAGAGGGTGTTCTTCTTGGGAATCTAACTTCCCTTTTAATGGCTTTGGAAATCATGATGTTTTTCCATTCTTGATGAAATCTTGGAAACACTAGGGCATTGGATTGAAACCTCAATCTCACTCCTTCTATTTAAATTTTTTGTAATAGTTCATTTCCATAATGATCATAATATAAAAAGAATTTTCACTCCTATAAAGAAAAAAACAAGTCATCTCCAAACTGCCAACATCCAAGATATTCATTATACACTACTAAATCATTCAACAAGATAACATTTCATTTAATTTTTATGTTTGTTTATGTTATTAAAAAATTCACTCAAGGGGAAACTTCACTGATGAGTATACCAAGATAAATTTTTCCTTATAAATATGTGAAATTTTTGGGGAGAAGCTTTAGGGATTTGGGTTGTATGGGATGGAATGGACATCCTAATTCCATGTGTGTCACCAATCAGACATGATTACAGAGATTATAAGAATATGTTAAATGGGTATAAACATCTTCCACATTTAATATGACAATGCGAAGATCAACTTGTGGGTTTTTTATCTATTCTGAATATTTAAGTCATTTGGTTCATTTGCAATTCATTTCTATTAGAAGCTAATACCGAAAGGATGTATAAGAAAAGTCTGTATTTTCATGTTTTTTTATTATTGTCATGGAAATGGTGATAAAAAAATCCATCCATTAAAATAAACAATCCCTAAAAATAAATTTATTATCCACTTCATCAAGATTCCTTTATATTGGATTCCCTAAAGAAAAAATGCAGTGCCTAAGGATCCAACTACTTGGGAGGCCAGGGTCATACTATCATCATCTAGAGCTAGCTAGTAACAAAAGTAGTGCTTCATCCAAAACAAAACCCTCTTAAGATTTATATTTATGATATTTTTAGTAATTCACATTATTGAACACCTAATTATTATCAAATACTCCAAGATGGGGGTGAGGATGGGAACAATATTCATTGAATTGGCACTGGAGGTAAACAACTATGTCACCCATTTTCCTAGTGTTAGAGTTACTTTATGACCTTCTCAGTAATATAAGTTGATGGTAAATGACATTACACCTTTTAAACCAATTATAATTCTTATATAGACAGGTCACTATATTAAATGTGGGGGTACAATGTGATATCAATAGCAATTAACATCTCAATTAAAAAACATTAAGCAAAATATTAAATTACAAAAAAAATACCTTAATGTTTTAGCATTAAAATTTTAGATAAATAAGATAAAATAATTACTAAAAACATGTTTTTTTAAAATAATGGATATTTATCCCAAAATATAAGAAACTGGTTAATCTCTAAAAAGTATAAAATATAACACATAGATTTAATGCACAATATACTTTTCTATATACGTTGTATATATTAGTGTTCTTTATAAATAATAGAAATGAAAGCATAATAAAATGGTGGTGTTAGATGATTTTTAATGGTATAAAATAGAGATAACAATCAATGATAATAATTTATATTAAGATGAGAATATGGGCACAATACAGATACATAATAATTTAATAACAAAAAATCATAGGTCATAAATATTTGATGAATGTATGACATAACATATAATCTTGGGATATCTTATAAAAGGGTAATATAAAAGGAATATATCACAGCCTTAAAATAAAATAAATTGGGTAATGTGGAATGATCATTATTATAAAATACTAATGATAAAATTATATATTCCCACAACTTTTCTGATGAATTTCATTATGTACATAGAATAAAAAGTTATTAAATTCATTATTACCATGAATTTTTAAACCAAATAATTATGTATGTGACTTAATATCTCATTGGATGTCAAAGATAACTAAATAATTAGAGGTTGAAATTGGACCCCATGCATCATCATCCATAAATATTACAACCAAATTAAATCAATCATTAATTGCATCAAAAATAAACAATAGAAAAAATGTATATCATATACATATTATAAGGAATAGCATAAAGAAAATATTTATATTTTCATCAATAATCATAACATAATTTACCCATAAAAAGAAATAGTAATACAAATAAATTTAGAAACATTCTATTTTAATTCAATTCATAAAATATAATAGCTTATACATTATTTTAACTATATAGAGAAAAGATATATGGTTTATTTTTCAATTACCCTAGTCAATATATGCATGTATTCTAGGTGATCACCCTTCAATCAAAGGAATGGAATATGGTCTGTTTATAGAGGATATTCATTTTAATAAAAATGATATTTATACATAGTGTATTTTTATGTAAGATAAATGTAGAGATGGATCATTACTATGATGAAAAATAAATTTTTAGATGACATCATAAGAATGATGGTGGATGAAATAAATGGAAAAATTTCCCTAATTAGTCAAAAAATATATCAAAATACATTTAAATAGATGAAAAATAGTTTGTATGTGCATTAAGAATATTTCTTTTGAAATAAGAAACATTGAAAATATCGTTATAAATGTTTATTTATAATTAAATAACTTTTAAAACTAGGATAATAATGATTTCTTTTTAAAAATCTTAATAAGTAGATATGGATTTCATATAAAAATGAAAAAATGGTTGAAATATGTGTCACATAGAAAAAAACAAAAATAATTTATTTTAACAATTACATGAAAAATACATATATAAAATGATAAAAAAATTATTTAAAACTCTTAAATAATGAAAAATTAAAATTATAGTATGCAACGAAATTATTTATTAATAGATAAGGACATTAATGAAAACATTCATTGAACATGGATATGGAACATTAAGTTTCTAGATCGAAAAAAGAGATTGTGTCAGTTTCAATTAAAGAACTTTTTAATATATGAGTCAAATTAAAAATAAATTTTTAGCAGACTTGAAAAATTCCATGAAAAAGTTTTCAAATGATTGTGGTTTTTGGAAATGATATAAATTCTACATATTTGCAATCACTCAAAAAAATCCTAACTTGATGATAATATTGTAAATGAAACCATTAATGTTATAGCACCAATATAACAAAAATCATATAAAATAGAAATAAAGAATTTGATCATAAATATACATGGATGAAAAACAAATGTTGATATAACCTCTCAAATTGGTAGTGTATGCAGCACATAAAAAACTAGTGCACAAAATGAAATATGACTCATGGACATGAAAATGAGACAAATATATCCTTATTTGTAAAATATCATTTAAGAAATAACAACATGACTTTGAGGTTATAAGAAATGATTTTAAAAAAGTATTAAATAAATAGGAATAGAATTATAAGGTTTTAATTAATTATTATAAACGAGTAATGGAATAATAATGGTTGATAATAAATCTTGTACCTCAATGAATGTAAATTCAAATACTGAAATCCCTTATGACATTGGTTCCATAAAAATTAAAAAAACATATAATGGATATAATGAATTTTAATGTAAAATATCATGAAATCAAGGATATTTATTAATAATTAATTTATTTGTTTAGGTAAATCTCTATATAAATGAAATAATTTTGCGTAATGTAAAACATATACGTTGGAATTTAAAATAGAGACAAATAATCATTATCTTAAATTAAATCTTTGTTTATCACACTCTAACCTCATATAAAACCAATATAAATGTCTTATTACCTTATTTAGAACTTGTTTCCTATATATTTAACTTTATTTATTTCATGATTGGCCATTTTGGGAAAATATATTTGTTAATTGTGGTTTATCTTCCTTAGTGGGTGTTACTAATGTTCATTTTTAAATATCATTTTTAAACTATTGATACCAGTACCCATTCATTTATATCAATGAAATAATTATTGATCATTTAATTTAATTTAATATTTCATTTAAAATTATATATAGTGATCTCATCTCATTCCAAAAGAGTTTTAGTTATGATATGTGAAAATGAAATCAGTTAAAACCATGTTTTAGAAATTCCTATCAAACGAAGGGTGGTATATTAATAATTTGTTAAATAGTAAAATGACTATTCAAAAACAATAAAAAATTATTTATTAATCAATATCTGATAAAACCATATTTTAATATTCTATATTCATGCATGATAATATTTTATAGAATCTTTCATTTAGTCAGGTAAGCCAACACAAACCGAAACATGTCATAATCCAATTGGTTTTTATGGTAATGAAAAAAATCCTTTTTGATATAAAATCATGATACTGTAATAATAATGACATTAAATATATATTTCTGTGATTTTAATTCATATTTTAAGCAGCATGGATAAATAATAAAAATATATATGGAATAAGAAAATTTTAATTTTATGAAGCTAATTGTCTGCACGTATGCACGATCGACATTCTTTTTATTTTAAAAGAGGATGTAAAAGAATAATTAATTATTTTATGATTAAAAATATAAATTTTTTAAATATAAATTTTAATAATTTATTTATATTATAATTTATTTTTTAGGGTAGTAAATGAATAAATAATGCGAGCAAACCTGAAGTGAAAATAATACAATGTTATATGAAATAAAACATTTCTTGACGAAATCATTTTTTAAGGAGTTTAAGAAATATCATGGATAAAATAAATTTTTAATATTATAGAGGGTTAAATGGTAAATAAAATATAATGTTTTTAGGAAAAAAATTGAATAAATAGGCTATCCATAAATCGGTGGATGTGTTACCCTTTTATAAGTTATGAAAAGGGAATATTTGTTAATACCCATTATTATTAAATAATGAAATGATAATATTAAAGGTAAAATTGATCAAAATGTTGAAATAATTGATTTTAAATAGTATTTTCATCTAACATTCATTTGGAGTCAATATTGATTGATTTAGGGATTTTACCTTAGTTTTTAACTTTTAACATATTTAATATTTTTCCATGGTAATAAATTCTTAACTATGGTAACACATTTTAATTAACAAAATCTAAACTATAATTATTTCATAATTTACTTGTGATAATTTAAAATATGAATAAAAAATTATCCAATCAAAATTATATTCGTTATAAGAAATTAATTTTATCACTTTCAAAGAGAAATTTTAAACACTATATTTTTGAAAAAATTTACTTTATGATTAATATAAATTTATTGGATAATATTTTCAATGTTATAATTTTAAAGGATAATAATTGGATGATTATTGTTAAAATGGAGGTTTTTTTGTGTAAAATAAATTTAAAAATATATTTTACTAAAAAGTGTTAAACTCAAACATAAGGTTATACATTTTATTGTAATTTGACTTAATTGTTACCTATGCTATCAAAAATAAACAAAGGTTTTCAATGTTTAGGATAATATTTAAAATAAATAATTTTAGACCTTAAATACATCTCCGTTTAATGATAATGTTTAATAATTTCATAATAATTGATAACATATTTATTAGGTCATCAAATTTTGATTTTTCTGTAAAAAAATAGTTTTCACTCTTCACATAGATATAAACTATTTAAGAAAAAGTTTAAAAATATATATTAAGATAATATTGAAATGATTAATTCGTAAATTGATTTTATTTCAATGAATTAAAATTATATAATTTATATTTTTTCAATGAAAAATAAAAAAAATTAAAGCTTATTTTATTAAAGAATGACATTTTTAATCTTCAAGTGTATTTAATGTGATTTCATATGAATTTATAAATTATTATGTGTCAATATATTAGTTTATCAATGTAAATATTCATCATAGTAATAAAAATTAATCTATTATCAACATAATTTATTTTGGTAAATAAAGATACCATATTTTAAAATGGGATTTCAAAATACATCATTTTTAAAATTTTATTCCACGAAAATAATATTATATTATTATTTCTATATTTTATATTTTTATTTCATAGTGATTATATTATTAATGTAATTTTAGCATTTCGTAGATCATTTTAGTAGGGGTTGGAGTTTGTTTATCTATTAATGTGCCACAATCAATTAAAGATATTATTAATTTATATGATCCAAAATATCTTGTTTTTTATTAAACACCTTCAAATAAATTACATCCATGAAATTTATATTATTCACCAGTCATGAAAATAGATTTGTGTATTCATAAAATATTTATATTTCAGGATATTACTTCTAATATCACATCTACCATACACTATAACGTATTATTGAGATATATATCACTCCTCACACAATATTAATAATTCATAACATCATATAATAAATTATGTATAGAAAATAATCTTGTATTTTTTATTTTCATAAGCCAATATGTATCAGAATCACTATTGGAATTTCTAACCTTTCATTGTCAGAATGGTCCTTTTTGAGAAGTAGGAATATAAACCAACTTTCTATTGTTTGAGAATTCCATAATACTGTTCTGGGATTTGGTTCATGGCTAAGGTGGTAAATTGGGGGTCCATGGATCCACTAATAGAGTGATCAAGGGACCCAAGCTATTAAAAAGTAAAATAACATCTTATTCATATCATTAATATTATATTAATTACTTGAATATACTTAATGATGTGTCTTTGGCTGGTTGAAGACATGAAAACATGGAATGAAGTTATCCTACAAAATCAAGGCTTAGGATATAGCGTCATGCCATGAAATATGTTCTCTAGTCCCATAAATTCATTTTTCATAAAATATTATGACATTAAACCATGTTTCACACCACAAAAAACTCATAGGATGTTTTATGGTTGTTTTATAATGAAACGTGTGTCCTAGAAAACCCATATTCCATTCCCTTGAATCCTTTAAATGGAATGAGATGGTAATTAATGTCTCATTACTCTAAAACATTCTCTAACCATATTAATTTGTCAATCAATATTCCATATAACGTGATGCTTCCCTATTAGTAACTATATTCTCTTGAAATTCCATGATTTAACTTTATCCTCAATATCATTTTTTATGGCTATTTTTTTTAGATAAACTGGACAGAAATTCATATGAATCTTAAATAAAATCATGTAATGATTATGTTTCTTTGAATTTATAGGACTGAGAATGCCATGTTATAATAAATTCAATCAATTGATGTGTGTTTTGATGAAGTTATTTTCATGGTATATTTTCCACTTAAATTAAAATTTAATTATATTAAAATTTCATTTTTTTACACACGATAATGATTTTTCCTTGTTTGACATTAGTGGAATTTTTCATACCATCTATGGGTGGCTAGTTGAGGTTTTGACTTGGTGATGATATATAAATTTTTTTCTCGACATGTATGGAATTCATCCTTACATTTTAGTTTCATTGAAATCATTTAATAGATTATAATTACATTATAATAAGATATTTGACATTCTTGATCATTAATATAAATTCATGGTGATCAATGGAGGCTGAATTGAAAAGTATATGTCAGAAAATGTCATCAGTATTTTCTTGTATTGGTTATTGTCATTTTTAGTGGGGGTCATATATACTCTACCATTGGTTATTGTGAATTTTTATTAGAATGAGATATTAAGTTCTCTACTTTATTTGAATTAACCCTTAATACGTATTATGTTATCAATAATCATTAATTTATTCTTATTTACTGGTTCATAAAACATTATTAATTAATAAAACATGAGTGATGTAATTGAAATATTTTTTAAGGGCTTTTGATGAATTGTTCTACACATTCTTATTGTCAGAAATTGAATTCTAAGGCATGGTCACTAGAGAGTTCCTTTTTTAAATGGGAACCATGAGGTGTATTGTTTGAGCATGTGCATCCCCTAAGACCAATAATATTGAGTTATTAAATTAGTATCTTTGATATTCAGATAGACCATGTTTGATTTTGATCACATGTTTAGATTATATGATTGATAATTATATTTCATTCTCTATTTATATGTTCACCATAGTTTCTTATTTGTGATTCTTATTTTTGAATAAATTGTTAACCATATTCAACTATGGTGGAATGTGGTTTTTTATTTAGAGATGAGACTATTTTATGATTATTGATTAAATTTTTATGATTATGTGTCTTATGAGACCATGTTTGATTGATGATCACATGTTATGTTTGTTTTTACTATTTCCTCATAGACCATGTTATATTATGTATTTATTTTGTGCTCTATTCATTTATGTGTGTTTGACATAAATTTATATGAATTTATTTTATATCCAAAATTGGTGGACTATATGGGTATGATCTTCCCATTATTATATGAATGCATTCCTTATGACATTTATGTTGAAGGAAAATATAATAGGAAATGAGAATGAAAACATTTTTTCCTAAAATGTAACATGGTTCCTTTTGAATTAGATATAATTTTATGATACGTGTTTCCTTTTGGATTCCCAGTAGCATTAAAATCCTTGATTCCATGTGAATTTGGAGTATCATGTTGAATATTGATGTATTGTGGATATTAGGTAAATGATAATTAGTATTCCATGTGGTATCACATCAAACATGTTTCCCAGTGGATATTTTTATATATGTTTCTTCAATGCATTAAATATGATGAGTTATAAGTTTTCTAAATACATGTTGTACAATCCTTGAAGATAAATCTACCATACACCAATATCCTTTGTGATTATCCTTCTCTCATGGTTCCCAAGTTGGTATAACCATGATTAGGGAACACTCAGTAAGAGAACATCCTCTCAGAATGTGGTTATAATTTTCTTGTTCTTTCTAGTCTAATAATCTGATTTTACTATGTAGTTAGTCATTGTATGTGTTTCCTTTGTGTCGATATTATGACATGCACATAAAATTCATATTATAGGTTGGGTACTAGACCATGTTATTATTGACCTATTCTGTTATATACACACCCTTGTTTGGTATCCATGTAACATGGGTAATAGAGGAGTCCCCTCTTCATACATGTATAGGTTCGGTTGAGGGATGGTTTTGATTATATGAAGGAACATGTTTTATAAAAATTTATTTCATAATTTATCACATAAAGATACACATAATACAAAATAGTTGAATGATATGAATACTGTATTTTAGAAACTAGTCTCATAACAAACAACATAAATTTGGATACACCAACATTATTTTAATCCATATAACATGGTCCTAAAATTTATTCACACTTCTAAAATCAAATAAGATAAATTTTCTATATATATAAGTAATAGGTAAGCTATAAATCCTATTAACAAAATTATAAATTAAGAGAATAAGATAAATTTTTACATGTGATTAAATAGGCATGTAAATGTATCATTATATAGTTGAGAATCCTAATTTTTTGTCATTGGATAATTATATATGATGATAACATAAAGGCAACATAGGTATGATGAAACAACATAAAACATGAAATTATAAACAGAAGTTAAGGTTATCCTCCAATAAATCAAAAAATAGTGTGCTAGGACAACCTTCCATTCACAATACATTAAATCTGATGAGATAAAAAAATTACCCAACTCATTTGAGAGATATATAATTTTTTCTCACCAATCATCTTCATATCATGTGCCCGCATAACTATTCCTCCAATTTCATACAACATACGAATTTTTTTTCATCACTTCTAATCCCATGATTATGGATCTTGGGACACTATCTCCATTAGGATGTGTGTTCTATATATGATTCACTATTTAAGAATGGTTTCTAGTGGATTTTTTATAAAACTAAAAGCACCCAACAGTTCTATATCCAATGGGACATGTTTTCCAAAGGTTGGAGTTCATTAGGTTTGTTGACTTATGATACTTAAGAAATTACATTGGTCGAGAGGATGGGAGTTTGGGCACAACACACCATTTTTTGGGTAATTATTTCCTACTCTTGGATTCTCTTAAAGATTTAAGATATGTTCATGTATCCTTCATTAATTCCCAACTATGATGTGAGTTATCTGAATATTAGTAATCAATTATTAGCATGTGTAGAATTGAGATTATTCTATATGTATCTAAGGTTCTTAATCAATGGAGATATCTGTATGTATCCTTTTATATAATACTTAGAGATTATTTGGTCATTTATTATGATGATGCTATTTTTCAAGACACTCAGTGGGAAACTCTGGAGTTTATGGTCATCCAGGAAGATGAATATCAGTCTGTAATGTATATTCGTCCAACAAGATGGACATTGCTATGATATTGGGATCTAACCCATAGATGGAACACCTATGTATCCTTGTGAAAGGAATAAAAACCCACATATTGTTGTTCCACATAATGGATAACATTATACCTTTTAAGGTCGTGTGATGAGGACCCAACTATACTATTTAACATCATGTTGAAAGGACATCTATGAAGAGGATTCCATGTCAATGTTTAGTGTGGGACTCATTCCTAAGAATCCCATGGAAATAGGAAGGGATATGAGTTTTAAATTTTAATTAGACCATGATGGTGATATAGCCTAGAAGGATAGGATTGGTTTGTGATGTTGATTTTGAACCTTAGAGAGGCTCCCTACGTATCCCATTTTTATGGGAATAAAAGCCCATGTAGTTTGTTGGTGAGGACCCATGCCTATAGAGGCCCTCAAGGGTATATATCGCATGTAAGTGTGAATTTTTGAGAATATTGGTTGGGTTTACACATGAGAAGGATATCCTCAATAAAAGAGGTTATTAGGTATGTATTAACTCATGGTGGTTTGATGGATTAACTTAGGGTTTAGTCCTAACGAGGATAGCTGGATTAAGGGAATTATTATTAGATATAGTTCCTAAGGAGGATTCCCATTGAACTCAGCCCCCAAGTGGGATTCCTATATATCCTAGTTAACTTGAATCAAATTTCTCATAATTCATTGGTGAGGACTCACTCCTATAGAGGCCCTCAGTGGTATATCTCGTATGGAAGTATGATCCTTTTAGAGATAGGTTGGGGGTTACTCCAAAGAAGGAGAACCCCTATAAAAGGGACCATGAGGGACTTTTTATCTCATGGTGGTTTGAGAGCTTAACTCTAGGTTTTATCCTAATGATGATACCCTAATTAATGGAATTATATTAGGGATTATTCATATGTACTATGCCCATTGAGCTGAGATCCTGAGTGGATTTCCTACATATTATAGTTAATTGGAATCTGAGTTATTTTAGTTCAATGATGATGTGGAATATGTGGATTTTTTGATAATTAAAAACCTCTAAACTCATGTGAGACATGATCAGTGTAAGAAAAAATAGGATTTCAAATATTAAACTTATCACACACTTTTTCACCTTCGTTGGTGAAAGAGGTTGGGTCTACGACTGAAGAGTCACGAGGTATGGAGGAAGAGGCCAATGCTACCATGGAAGAGGTCAGGACTATGAAACATCCCTCTATTTACTTTACATAGGAAGATATTTCATCGTATGGAAGGAATTAAGGTCAAACTATAGAGAGGATCATGAATTCCACCTCCTATATGAAAGGCTAGGGGCACACACCAGGATGGTTTCCGTAAAATTAGTTGTGTAGTGAGGGAGGAGGATACCATTACCTATCCAAATGAAGAGTAATTCATGAACCTCACCCCATACTATGGACTGGAGGCTTTAGATTTCTGAGACAAGAAGGGACCGATTGATTCCTCTCCCTGGAATCTGTGATTGGTAACTCCTCAACACTTTCCTTGGGGTAAAGGTCTACATTATTGTATATATTCAAATATAAAGATTCCCTAAGGATCCTTACCCTCTAATAGGACAAGTATAGGAATACATTGACAGTAGAAATCCAATTCCAAATGGGATACTATCACGACCCGTCTTCGGGGCCCGTGCTGTGACTACCCAAAACTAGCCTTCCATAGACTAGGGGCCGTTGACTAGCACCAAAGGTGTAAATCCAGATAAAAAGGGAAGGAATTTCATTTATAAAATGTAAACACACACACACGCCTAGAGTACAAGCTGAAGAAAAAACTAAGTAAAATTGAAACCAAAAGTACTACTAAAATTAAGAGGCCAAAAATACAAGCCAAACTATAAAGTACAAGGTATAATAAAAAACAGCTAGCGGGTGACAAGCAGCTCCTGGATCGTCCACCACGGATCCTACCTGAAGGGTAGGTACATATAGCCTCCTCAGCGCCCTCATCTGTTAACCTCCTCTGGGTACTAACTCGTCATGAGTTCGACCTCCAGGTACCAACTCGTCATGAGGTCCAACTCCAGGTGTTGTCCAGTCCTCATACACTCAGCCTCTGTCAGCGTTGTCCGTCGTCTGTGTCCAACACAAAGATGTTCCGGCACAGCCCGTGCAGGGGTGAGTATAATGATACTCAGTAGGGACCCCAAGACCCTCAAGGTATCACTAAATCCAACAAGGATAAACCAAAAATAAAGATATCAACAAATAAACATTACTTAGGTATATGCCCATACATATACCTATGTTATCAAGTAACTCATCTCAATCATGAGAAAAACACAAAGGTCATTGACTCAGCTCAAACTAGGATTTTCATTATCGAAACCACAATTGCTAGAGAAATTCTCCTCTGTCAAGTACAGTGTCCCTATCACGACTCTGAGATGCTACTCACTAACCTTAGACTACTGAGGTACTCCTCATGTCGAGTACCGCGGGTCTGCTTCCAAATATCGGGTGCTCCGTTCGTTGTGGGTCTGCCGCCAAATACCGGGTGTTCCCCCTAATATCCTATAGAGGTACTTCTGATGTAGAGTATCGTGGGTCTACTGCTAACTACCAGGCACTCCCTCTGCCGTGGGTCGGTCTCCAAATACCGGGCGCTCCATCCACTTGGCTAATCGAATCACTCCAAGTGGAATCATTCAAGCAGTCGTCAGGTCTACAACTACTAGGTCTCCACACTCATTACACTCACCTCTTGGAGGGTCTGCTCCACGAGCTACTGGTCATTAATTTCAAGTGTCACGAAGTCTCAGGTAGAAGTATCACAAAGGTTCGTCTTGTCATAGGGGTCTCAACGCAACAGACGGTGCGTCAATCGGACGCCCAGTCTGTGAGTTATTAGCTTTTCTGTTCCAGGGGCCTGGTTGATTTTTAAGCTAAAACCTACACTAACATACCCCAATATCATCCTAATCACATGTAGAGTATGCCAAAAGAATCCTCTCATCAAGAGGAATCAAATGAAGTTGACGACATGTCCATTGGACGTCTGGTCCTCAAGTTATAAGTGTTTTCTCTCCGAGGGCCCGGTTGGTATCAGGTTCAAACCAACCCGGTCGTACGAAAATTTCACCAAAATCTTATGTGTAATATACCGAAACTACCGTCTCAATCAAAGTAATCATACGCAACTGACGGTGTGTCGATCGGAGGTCGTTAGATCAAGTTATGATCATTTAACCAAAGAAGGTCCGAAAATAGGGGGTCTGGGCCCGGTCTAACCCAGCCCAACACCCCCTGGGTCGGCCCAAACCGGGTTGACATGACCTAGGTCCAGGTTCAGCCCGATAGGGCGTGGCCCAGCCCGGTGTGCACGGCTCGGCTCAGCGCGGCCCAACTCGGCCCAGCCTGGTGTGGCCCAACTGGGCGCGTCCCGACTGGGCATGGCCCGGCTAGGCATGTGGCCTAGCTGGCTCAGCCAGCAGGTCAAGCGGTCCGAGGGGGCGCAGCCCCCGACTACCCGAACCGGTGGCACCGCCCTCCCAAACTAGCCGGCTAGGCCAGCCGGCCTTCTAGCTCACGCGGCCCGTATGGCGGACCGCGGGTTTCTTCAGCATGGCGCCCTCCTAGCGCCACGGTTTGGCTCTGCCTGGCCGGTTCTCTAGCACGGCGCCCTCTTGGTGGCGCAGATCCCCTTCGCCCGGCCGGCCGACGGGCCGGCCGGTTCTTCCGCCGAAGCAAACCACAAAGTAGGTTGCGGTTCCTCCCACACAACTGGTGTGATGGCACCCGCTTCCTTCACCGCGTTCCTGGCACGGTGCGATGGTGACATGACTCCTCCACTTTTAGTTGCCAATTCTAAATAAGATATGAAACAAAGGAGGTTCGTCGGGCCATGTTTGTTCAGCCCACACCCTCCGCGTTAGGCGATAACAATCTACCAAGTTATTCACTTGAATACAATGAGAACGAGGGAGTAATTATTTAAAATAAATTAATAAAACCCCCTATCTTGATAATTGATGTCGAACGTCAGGTGTCGCTGGGTGAGGTTTCGTAGATGACATCGGTGTGCGTCATCTTTCTTCTTGGATCCGGCATTCTTCATTGAAGAGACGTCATTCTTCAACGAGAGAGGAGCTCTCTTCTTCTTCACACAAGTGTTCTCCCAAATCTTCCCCAACCCAACGTGTGGCCAAAATAAAATAACATGCTAAACCATTATTTTATTAACACGAGAAAATATAATTTTAAAATTCAAACCACTCTATTAATTAATTGAAGAGGGTATTATTTAATTATCATGTGTTGGCATGAATTAAAGACGGAGAGTGAGGGAGAGGAAGTGTCCACATTTAAGAGGAGTTTACAAATTAATGAAGGGAGTTTAAGGGGGTTTGGGGAAAAATGAATGTATGGGGCTCGTTTGGGACACACATCTCATATATCCACACATGGGAAGTTGGGTGGGTGTAGGCCCCACCAAGAACTTCCCGTTGGAGGAATTAACATCCTCAGATATAAAATAAAATTGCCGCAAAAATTTTATTTACTTCTTAATTAAACCCCAATAATTAACTTCTCATCACCTGAAAACGCAACTATGGTAAAGGTCCCCTTGAGCAATTATCGGTGTTGTGTGTTCATCGGTTCCCTCGGATTTCGATTCCGAGAACCAGTTCAGAAGACAGAAAAATCCGCTCATTCGTTTATTGAATGTACCCGAGCTAATCTTCCGAAATTTATTCTGGGCACACCAGGCCTCGGAATCAAGTACCGTCAGAAGCCACTTACTCATAAAATTATGAAGAAATTAAGAAAAAAAATCCCTTAAAATTTTTGGTCCTTTACATTACTCCCACCTCATGGATTTATGTCCCCATAAATCTACAAGACAAACTAGGAAAACTAAAGGAGGTACCAAGTACACATCTGAGCCTCCCACTCCCATATGCTCTCCTAGAGGTTTCCATGATGCTAGTGAAAGCACACCAGAAGAATCAACCATCCTCATAGGACCCATTCCTGTTGATCCTCAATCTCTAATGGAACCTCCGTGAAATTCTCCCTTCTCATCGATATCCATCTCCCTATGGTTGATGAAGTGAGATAGGTCATGCACGTATCTCCTTAGCTGAGATACATGAATGACGTCGTGCACCCAATGTAATTAAGGTGGAAAGGAAAGGCGGTAATCCACCTCGCCTACTTTTCTAGGGACCTAGAAATGTCAGATTAAACGTGGAGATAACTTTCCGCCTCGGCCAAAACTCAGTAGACCTCGTCAAGGTGAGACCCAATAAAGACGTGGTCGCCATAGTAGAACTCCAGTGGTCTCTGTCTCTTATTAGAATATGACTTCTATCTGCTCTGTTCTGTCTTCATTCGCTCCTAGATGATCTGCACCTTCTCCATCGTATCTTGAACCATCTCTGGTTATACACATGCTGACTCCATCACTATCCACAATGGAAATCTGAAACGCGACCAGCTGCTGTCTTGCCACTCCTAACATCTGAATGCCTGATCTCCTACTAAGAGCATCTACTATAACGTTCCCCTCCCCAAGAGTATAAACTATCTCGAATTCATAGTCCTGGAAGAATTCAAGTCATCACCGTTGTCTTAGGTTCAGGTCCTTCTGAGAGAAGATACACCTGAGACTATTGAGTTGGAGAGAACTGTAAATAGTTCTCTCAATGAACAATGGGTGAGGCTAGCCAATTGTAAGAACTCATCTCCACCATTCTTCGTTTATGTTCTACAAGAGCTACTGAGATTTCTCCCCCGCAGAAAAAGAGAAATATGGTCTCATCCCCTGGATGAACCAAGTTCTTTGCCTAATACTTTCAATCCTAACATGAATGATACAATTCATGTCTTGAATGGAAACGTAAGGCCTTGACGCTACTACTAAGAGATCCAACCGCTACTCTCACCTCCAAGGGTTGAGTCACACTTTTGGCATCAGTGTGTGGTTACTAGGTCTCCTCTAGTAGGAATCTCACAAGTGAGGTTCAAGTCAAACGTTTTAACTAGAACCTCTTAGTATCAACCAAAACGGACAGGAAAGTAAACATCACAAATATATGTGTCTTTTATTACTACAACTCAGAGTACAAAGAAACAAATAAAACACAACAAAAACAACAACATGGAAACTAGAAGCACCAAGAACAAAGGTCATTATGCTTGGAACTAGTTCCTCTCTTGTCCACCTGCTCCCTGCGGTCGGGTTGGACCTCCTTGTGGTGGTGGTGGCAACACCTCGAAGTGTCGTCCACCACCAGTTGCATGGCCAGCTCCCCTACCTCAGTCTCCTGCTCCTTGTGATCCGCCTCGATCAAACCTTTGCCTCTGCTTGGGAGGTCCTTCCTCCTTCTGTTGATCATCTGCACGGCAGGTCGGACAGTCATGAGGCATGTGACCTTGTCAGCCTCAGGAGTAACACTGCCCGCTCCAGGCACGACTGGATCTGTCTCCACTCTGGTTGCCCTGCACAACTAATCATGAGTCGTGCAGTCGGCCACCAGCGGGTCTGGTCCTCTTGAACCCCGGTGTCATCTGTCTATTGCCAGCTGCAGAAGACTCTACTGCAAGTCGACTAGTGGTGTTTCCCGCTATTGGAGACTACTCATCAAGGAAACTCTCTTCTAGAAGGCCTTTCTCTAACACTCTCGTCTGCATCGGGATGCTGTGGGAGACAACCAAAGATCAAATCTCTCACCTGAGTCCCTACTCAAAGGTCCGGGCCTTAAAGAATAGGTCTCGTACCATATCAGTGGAGTAGCATGAGAGGTCGGTGAACCTCACGGAGTATTGTGCCACCATCATGTTACCCTGATGAAGATGCAATAGCTCCTGTATATGCACTGCTTGAAGTGTGGATGGTACAAAATCCACCTGGAATAGGCTCTCGAAGTCTGCCCATAAAAGTGTCACCTTGTCATGCATCTGGAGCATGAGAGTCCACCATCTACCTGGTGCTACCTGAAGGAGGCTGGTAGCAAGGATCACCATAAAGTCTGATGGTGTCCTTACTAGCCTGACGACTCTCACCATAGCCTCCAACCAATCCTAAGCCGCCTGTGGTTTTGTCTCTCCGTGGAACTTGGGTGGCCTCTGGAACTGGAACTCGTGTAGCGCGCTCAAGTGGCATGCATCGCCTGCTGCTGGGGCCAGTGGCATCGGTGTCCCAACAGGAGGTAGTGTCGTTGGTGCCTCCACGGGTGCCTCAACTAGAAGAGGGCCCTATACTAAGGCCTCTTCGCTTGGTGGGCTGTCAGTACATACAACTCTCGGGGTTCTAGCTGGTCATCCATGGGGAGGCATCATGAAAGAAACAAATGTGACACGGTCAAAAGACTATACCTTGTGAGCTAACCTGGTTTGAGCTAACTTAATGGAAACTTTTGAAAACACACACGCAATTAGTGTTTTCATGTACTGGGTTGGGAATTAGACATCAGGGTCCTGGTTTATGTATACGTTGACCACCCGCACCAACACTGGACTCCCTGAACTGAATACCACACTTAGTACCCTTAACACTTTTGCTTCATAGAAAATAAAGATCAGAGTCCTAGTTCTGTGGTAGAACTGATTCCCTTGGATACTATTTTGTCACGACCTATCCTCGGGGCCCATGCTGTGACTACCCCAAGCTAGCGTTACAGACTAGGGGCTGGCAACTAGCACCAAAGGCGTAAATCCCAATAAAAAGGTAAGGAATTTCCTTTATGAAATGTAAACACACACACACACCCAGAGTACAAGTGGAAGAAAACACTAAGTAAAACTGAAAACAAAAGTAGTGTTGAAAGTAAGGGGACTGAAATACAAGACCAACTGTAAAGTACAAGGTAAAAAGAAAAATATTTGGAAGGTATCAAGAAGCTCCTGGATCGTCCACCACGGATCCTACCTGAATGGTAGGTACAGCTAGCCTCCTCAGCCCCCTTGTCCGTCAACCTCCTCTGGGTACCAACTCGTCGTGAGGTCCACCCCCGGGTACCGACTCATCATGAGGTCCAACTCCAGGTGTCATCCAGTCCTCGTAAACTTAGCCTCCATCAGCGTTTCCCATCGTCTGCATCCAACACAATGAGGTGTGGGCGTACCCCGTGCAGGGGTGAGTATAACGATACTCAGTAGGGACCCCGAGACCCTCAAGGTCTCACTAAATCCAACAAGGATGAACCACAAATAAACATCTCAAAATATTACCTTTACTTATGTATATGCCCATACATATACATAAGTTATCAAGTAACTCATCTCAATCCTGAGGAAAACACAAAGGTCATTGACTCAGCTCAAACCAGGATTTTCATTATCGAAACCACAACAGCTGGAGAAATCCTCCTATGTCGAGTATAGTGGCCCTATCATGACTCTGAGGATCTACTCAGTAACCTTAGACTGCTGAGGTACTCCTCCTGTCGAGTACCGCGGGGCTGCTGCCAAATACCTGGCGCTCCGTCCGCTGTGGGTATACTACCAAATACCAAGCGCTCCCACTAATAACCTATAGAGGTACTCCTTCTGTCGAGTACCATGGGTCTGCTGCTAAATACCAGGCACTCCATCCTCCATGGGTTTTCTGCCAAATACAGGGTGCTCCATCCACTGGGCTAATCGAATAACTTCAAGTCGAATCGGTCATGCGGTCGTCAGGTCTACAGCTACTAGGTCTCCGCACTTCGTACGCTCGTCTCTAAAAGGGTCTTCTCCATGAGCTACTGATATTTACTTCCAAGTGTCACGAAGTCTCACATAGAAGTATCAAAAAGGACCACCTCATCATAGGAATTTCAACGCAAGAGACGGTGAGTTAATCGGACGCCCGGTCTGTGAGTTATTAGCTTTTCTATTCTAGGGGTCTGGTTGCTTTTTAATCTAAAACCAATCCGAACATACCACAATATCATCTGAATCCCACTTAGAGTATTCCAAAAGAATATTCTCATCAAGTGGAATCCAACAAAGTTGAGGACACGTCAATCAGATGTCCGGTCATCAAGTTATACGTGTTTCTGCTACGAGGTCCCGGTTGCTTTCAGATTCAAACCAACCACGCCATACCCAAAATTCACCAAAATCTTTAGTGTAATATACCAAAACAACCGTATTGATCCAAGGAATCCTATGCAGCTGATGGTGCGTCAATTGGAGGTATGTAGCTCATGTTATGAGCATTTAACCAAAGAAGGTCCGAAAATAGGGGGTTTGGGCCCGGTTTGACCCAACCCAACACCCCCTAGGTCGGCCTGAACCAGGTTGACCCGAACCAGTTCCGGGTCCGGCCCAACAGGGCACAGACTAGCTCGGAATGCCTCGGCGTGGCCTAACTCGGCCCAGCCCGGTGCAGCCCAGCTGGGCGCGACCCGCCTGGGCGCATGGCCTGGCTGGCCGAGCAGTCTGAGGGGGTGCGGCCCCCCAGCTACCCGAACCGGTGGTGCCACGCGGACCCGTCCTCCCAAACCGGGCGGGCCATGGGTTTCTTCAGCATGTCACCCTCCTGGCGCCGCCTTTTGGATCTACCCGACCGGTTCTCCAGCACGGCGCCCTCCTGGCACTGCAGCTCCCCTTCACCCGGTCGGCCGATGGGTGGGCCGGTTCTTCCACCGAAGCGGCCCACGAAGTGGGCCACAGTTCCTCCTGCACAACAGGTGCGACAGTGCCGTCTTCCTTCACCGCATTCCCGGCATGTCGTGATGGCGATGTTCCTCCTCTACCTTCGGTTACTGATTCTAAATAAGATAGTAAATGACAGAGGGTCGTTGGGCTATGTTTGTTCCGCCTGCACCCTCTGTGTTAGGCAGTAATAATTGTCCAAGGTATTCACATGAATACAACGAGAATGAGGGAGTAATTATTTAAAATAAATTAATAAAACCCCCTAACTCGATAATTGATGTCGTACATCGGGCATCGTGGAAGACGGCATCGCAGGGTGAGGTTTCGTAGACGAAGTCGGTGTGCGTCGTCGTTCTTCGTGGATCCATCGTTCTTCATTGAAGAGACGTCATTCTTCTTCGATAGAGGAGTTCTCTTCTTCTTCACACAAGTGTTCTCCCAAATCTTCCCCAACCCAACATGTGCCCAAAATAAAATAATAGGCTAAACCATTATTTTATTAACACAAGCAATTATAATTTCAAAATTCAAACCACTCCATTAATTAATTGAAAGGGTGAATTATTTAATTATCATGTGTTGGCATGAATTAAAGAGGGAGAGTGAGGGATATGAAGATTCCACATTTAAGAGGAGTTTACAAATTAAAGAAGAGAGTTTAAGGGGTTTTGGGGAAAATGAAAGGTTGGGGCTCATGTGGGCCCCACCTCTCATATATCCACACATGGGAAGTTGGGTGGGTGTGGGCCCCACAAACAACTTCCCATGGGAGGAATTAACCTCCTTAATTATAAAATAAAATTACCCCAACAATTTTATTTAATTCTTAATTAAACCCCAAAAATTAACTTCTCCTCCCGTGCAAATGCAACTACTCTAAAGGTCTCCTTAAGCAATTACTGGAATTTCGAGTTCATCGGTGCCCCTGGATTTTGATTCTGAGCACATGTTCAAAAGATAGAAAAAAATCGCTTGATCGTTTACTGAACATACCCAAGAAAAACTTTAGAAATTGATTCTGGGCACACCGAGCCTCAAAATCAAGTGTCTTCAAAAGCCACAGACATGTAAAATTCCAAAAAAATTATGAAAAAAATTTCCTTGAAATTTCTGGGTCTTTACAGATACATGCATTTGTTCCTTTTTTCAAGGGTTTGTATATCATGAGGTCTTGGTGGAGGTTTCAAGATGGTCTATTCAAGGTAAGGTAGCTAAGTTATGAGAGGGATTTCCATGGGTGACTTTGAATAGGACTTAAGGATATCTCACATATTTGATGAGCAGGGATTCTTGGTACAGGTATACCATGTAGGTGGGTTGCATAGGTGTGTTGTGTAGGTGTTCCACATAGGTCCTTGGAAGATCTGAAAAATGGATTTTCATTGGGGAATAATGACTGCACGAGATGGAATAACCTCAATTAATATGTTATAGGGGTGACAAAACCTGGATGATGATTTATCCTAGACACCCTGAGCCTCCACTAGTGTCCTTGGAATAGTTTCTTATATTTACTTGATTAGGGAGAGGGACCTCTCACACATGATTTCCCCTAAATAGAGGAGGTTCCTCAAACAATTATTTTATATTTAAAACCCTAAAGTGAAATTTTTTCTATTTATCCCTTTTGATTCTCTCATATGTTATGTTTTATATTGTTACATTAGAAATTGTGGGGGACATAGGAGAAGGTGTGGTGAAATGAGAGCTCTAAGGATTATTCCAATTTTTTTGTTGTTTAGATGAGGATCCCAAGGTTCCTATTTATAGGAAAAGTGGAGACCCTGGTCAAAGGATGTATTCTACATAGGTCGTCGGCATATGTGCTCAGCACTGGTATCTTACAATGGGTTGAAAAAACAACTGGTCTACATACATCCTTGGTGAAGGTCAGCAACATAGGTATACTACATATGTGGAGATGAGCCTTATAGACTATGAAGGTCGTAGGCATAGGTGACCGACATAGGTGTACCATAAAAGAGGGATGCACCATCTAGGCTACAATGGTAGGTCCATCTTATCCATAATGTGGGCTCTACACCCATGATTGTCGTTAAAGATGGGTTGCAATCCCTGCCCTTTGGGTCGGTACCTTCACTATCATCACTGACGCCCATGTAAAATGGAGAAGCGTGTCATGATCTTTTTGAACATTGTTGAGGAATATTTCTATTTCAACACATGGAAAAAAATCTACTCCTTGTTTCTCTATAAAGATGTATTTTTAATCAAACATAGATTTTTCTATCTAATTGAGGTTCATATCTTCAATTCTGTAGAAAATTTCATGGAACCCATTTCATGGTGTCTAAAAAATCCACCCGTTAGAGTTAGATTCATTTAGAATGAAATGAATATGGTTCTAAGGAAAAATTATGGCTCTTTGACACTCTCTGAGATCATTTGGTGTACATTGGGACTACATCAAGTATAGAAAGATTATCTAATGTTTTATTAATCCATGGGGCCTAGCGAGCATAGTTCGACTATTTCTAGGGTGTATGGGAAACCCTAAAAACTCTGTTTCTATTATGTTATCACCCTAATTTTTTTCTAATCCCAATATAGAGGATACTTAGTGGGCGAGGTTTGGGTTTTTCTTAGGCCTCCCTTTTTGGGTTGTCATCCTAACAAGTTTTTTGTATTTTATCCTTTTATTTCTCGATATTTCTTAAATCATAGAGAGTGTAAGTCTCATGAGATGAGATTTGACTTTTTTGTAGACTTCCTTTTTGGGCTTTCAGTATGATTAGTAATATGTATCTTTTAATGGTATGTTTATTGTCATGCATGTCAGTATAATGAATATAGTGTTTTAGTTCTAACATCTTTGACCATGAATTTTGAAATTAGAACCCAACCAAGTCTTGACGGCAAGGATTGTTCTGAAATTTTGTAGATACTTCCAAGGAAAAATTTGAGAATATTTTTTAATTTCAAAATCCAAACTTGGTATTAATAAATAGATAAGGTATCTCCTGAGGAAAAAGTTACCATTGGTTTAAAACCCCATTATAAGGGTTGTTTTATACAACAAAAACTGAGGAATGTACTATATAGTCATGTTGTGTTATCTTTATGCTGAAAAACCCATTTTGTGAGTGACTTATGCAAGGAAAACTGAGGCATGTACTACATTGTTTAGTAAAAGAATTTTCAAGAATTTTGGCGTTCTATTAATGATGAACAATGAAAGTTTATGATCTGGATGTCTCAATACAACAGTGGGTGGCTTTTTCAAGGAAATATTTCTGTGAATAAAGGAATCATTCGTACAAAATTATGTGATGAATAGGAAGTCACTCATATAAAAAATTATGTTTGAAGGAGGGTATACATGTCTGAAAGGGAATTTTTTATATTATGTTCTATAGTTTAAAGACATGTAGTAAGGAAATTATGTTGTGTAGTTTAACTTCATGAAGAAAGACATTTGTTGGGTTGTGCAGTTTAATGTCATGTAGCTAGGACATTATGATGTATAGTTTCAAGTCATGCAGTAAATTCATTATGTTTTATAGTATCATGTCATGTAATAATGATATTATGTTGTTCAGTTTCATGTCATTTGGAAGGGACATTATGTTGTGTACTTTAAATTTGTGCAGCAAGGTCATTATGATGTGTGGTTTCAAGCCATACAACAAGGAAATTACGAGAGCTGAAGGTATTTAGCATTAATAGAAGGTTTCATGGATATCCAATTCTCATAAATCTATCTGTAAATATTCCACTATATTTCGGTATGGATAGAGAAATATGTAAGCTACGATTTGGAGATTCCCAAATCTAATGAGTGATATGGGAAAAGGGCTAAATGGAATTAAAGGAGGTCTCTTTCAAGAATGAAGGTACAGCTATTTGAAAAACCTATTATAGGGGATGTATTATGAATGGATAACTATGGAATATGTCACATACTCCATAATGGTATCCTTAGGCTGACAGTCCTATTATGTAGGATACATTATTCAAGGCCAGGTGAGGGCACGTACTTCATAGTCAGGTAATGGAGCTCTCCATAATTCTAGAGATCTATTTATAAAAGTTGATAAAATATTATGGAGATTCAAATATTTCCAAACACAATGTTTTATCTGAATAAAAAATAGGTATTTCATGTCGTAATTTTCATAAAAATGAAGCAATATACTCCCTATGAAGGTATAACCCATGCATAGGTAGTATACTGCATGTAATAATAGGTCATATGACAAGGAATCAATATATTATGGAAGAATTGTATTATATGTGGTCAAATGAACAAATTTTATTCCAATATACGTTGGACAAGTGAAAGGGGGAAAAGTGTAAATCACAGTTTGGAGGCTTTCAGGATCGGAGAAAGGATATAGGACAAATATGAAATGGGTGACTGCTTTAAATTGAGGGATCCTGAATATCATCATCAACGCTTAGAGGGATAGAAGTGTCTTCTCCCAATAATGAAATTACCACTATTTAGATAAAATAGTTATGGGTTTGTATTATGCAGTGGTAGATAGGGCATATGATGTATAGCTAAATAGTTGAATTCTTTGGCTGACATGCTAGTTATGTGGGTGACTAATGCAAGGCCAACAAGGGGCATGAACTACATAGTCTGGTAAAGTAGTTCTCAGGTATCAAACATTATTCTACTAGAAACCAAATAAATATTAAGAAGATCTAAAAGTATTCAAGATTAGGAGTGATAAATGTGAAAGTGGTAATGTCTAATTCACAAGGGAAGTATGTGGAAATAAATTGGGAATATGTTTGGAGTCCCTTACATAGATTCATATTGAAACTGGATACACATGTGTATCCTCTCCTTTTAAGGGGTTGGGAAACCATTTTCAAGAACTATGTGTAGCTTTTTTCATTCCCCAGCAAGATAGATAGTGACACCTGGGTCCTATCCCTAGGTCCAGCAGAAAAATTTCTATATTTTCACACTGTTTCATGTTCATCCATACAACATGACATCAAACTGCACAGAACATTTCAAGAACTATATTTGGATTTATTCTCATTGTTAAGAGATATGTACTGATTCCTAAGTCTCCAATCTTAGGTCTATGTGAAATAAATCCCCTTACTTTTCCTTGATAATGAATTAGAATATACTAGGAAAACGTTCTCAAACTTATATAATGATTCTCATTAAAATGGGATACACAATGATGTCATGACTTCATAAATTAGTTCCAACCAGCAATCATTAAATTATCAAAAATTCCTTTTTCCAATGTTAATTCTCAACTAATGTGGGGAACATTTACTCTAGAACTATGTTTTGCTTGATTCATTCCCCAGTGATATATATAGTGAAACTCGGATCCTACACACTGGTTCATCCACTATATAATCATCACTCCCCTATTATTATTTTTACCTTTGTATTGTAGAAGAAGTTTTTACCATTTCTTGTTTCTCACGTCAAGCACAACTCACATGGTATTATGAATTTGGTAAAGTAATTTTATGCATAAACAAGGTCCCTTAATCCCCATTATAGTTATCAATGGTTCTGGATGTAAGACCATAAAAAGTAAAATATATGTACTCATCTCATGACAATAAAATTCTTGATCTTCTCATGAACTACATGTGGTTTGATACAATTTTTCATCAAAAATATCGTGACCCCCAGACATTAATATAGGTCTCAAATTCCATGTTTTCATCACTTCATGTCAGTTCACTTATATCCTTATCCCATGATCTTAAACTACATGTAATTTCTAGAAATTCATGTCGCATGATTTTTTCCCTATTGGGATATATAGTGACACTCAGATCCTACATCTTGGTCAAGCCGCTATTAAAAAAATCCACATCTCCCTATGTATGGACCATGCCTATACAAGGAGGTCGATTTCTAGAGCTATGTGTGGATTTATTCTCACTCATATGAGATATTTAGTGACGTAAAAACATTTAATCTTGGGCCCCAGTCACAACATGATGCAAATAATGCCTCTTTTATCCCATGTATGATTTATAGCAACGTGAAAATTTTCAACAAGAGTTACATCTTATCTAGGAAGTTTTATTAAAATAAACCACCATTATACTCCATATATAAATTCAATCATGGTAGGGGACCTTTATTTAAGAACTATGTGTGGCTTGATTCTCACCCCTATAAGGTACCTAGTGATGTACTTATCTTCATCCCTGGGCCGAGCTGTATCACAACATAAAAAGAATCCACTCTCCCATATACAAATTAAAAAATATATCTAGGAAATTTTACTTTGGGTCCTATCCTTAGAGATCCTACCAAGGAAATAGAAAAAGATTTCCCCTATTCTATAACTGATGACCTAGTGGATGGAATTCTGACTAAGACACTGGAAGCACATGTATTGGAGAAACATCAGTTAAACCTTGGTGCCCAACCACCTCATTTTGCATGATGAGGTCATAGTTTTTCCCTTATACCTATTTATGTTAAAATATTTAAATGTGTTTATTGAAGTGAGGTAGGTTTTTGGGGGAGATATGATCCAGGGGGGTCTGTTTTGAGCATTATAAGTACAAATACTAGTTCCTTGGGTTTAATACAAAAGGGGGAGGATATAGAAATTCAACAACATTATTAAGTTTTATTGAAAGGATATATTCAATTATGTTAGAATGGTTTCATTAATGGATAAATTAAATGACATTATAATGGTTTCTCATTTAAAGGTTTTTGAAAAACCAGGCAATGTGTTTTTGAAATAATGGGGATTCAGTGTTATGAGGAAACAATTCATATTTCTCAAAGTTTATCTTGGAAATATCTAAGCATTCCAAAACATGAGAAATGAATTCATATTTCCCTTACTATTTAACACACTAATAATTTCTCATGCAGTCTTAGATTGTTGGATGAGTTATTTTTCTTGTATCTAATTTTGATAACTGCTGGTGCTATATATAATTTATCTCTAGATTACCATCAAACCCAATGGGTGAGATTTTTGGAACCAAGGATTTGCATATCTAGAAATTTTTTCTAGTTTTATTTTTTTAATCCACAATGGGATGATCAGAGAGTGTGAAAATTAAGTGATCTTACAATAAAATATAACAAAAGTGTTGAAGGCGGTGACATTTCCCAGTGTTTCCCAAATTTCTTAGATAAAAATTTGGAGAAAGTGGAAACTATTTATAAAGGGGATTTTATAGTATTGAATCTTCATAAATATGAAAAATTAATGGGTTTATTTAATATAGAGTTTTGAAATGGCTGTGATTCACAAAGATGTGGATCATCACAAACAGGCATCGTGAATGTGACAATGGGTTGATGGTAATCTTTATAATTATAAGAAATGGACCATCACAAATACATGAATGGTTGATGGTAATATCCATGAATAAGATAACATTTGAGATTGGGTTAGATTTCACAAGATCTTCATGAGTGACAGAGCTTCATGAACAAGATTATTTATGTTGATGAAAAATTCAATTAAGGCATGGTATCATTGTGAAAGGATGATCCAAAAAATTTGAGGCTACCCAAAATTATAACACATAGAAAAAATTGGGGAAAAGTATTGAATCATTTATAATTCATGAAAGCTAATAGATTCACAGATATAGTATTCATTGTGAGTTTGAGCATTACAAAAATAGTATCTTTGTGTTGACCAATTATTAAGTATCTCGGAAAAATTATTTTTGTGATGAATTGTTATTTTATAATGGCATATTGTTATACGGAGTTAGTTTTCTATGTGATGTTAGTGATATTTGTGATAGAGCTTCACAAATAGTATTTTTGAACATAATTTTTATGTGAATAATGATTGTATGTACATTAATGCTAGATATGGATGTAAGAAGAATCTCATCCTAGTCAGGGATAAAAACTTAAGCCTCATATACATAAGTGACCTTAAAATTGTTAAACTGAGTTAGAATTCTCCCAAATAAGTGATCTAGGGAGAGTTGACAGAGGCGTTCTAAGAGAGGAAATGTGATATCATAATATCATGAAATGACAGTGGGCCGAGAATAGAGTGGCTGTGTCTGAACATCTGATTCCATAATGAGTGAATATTAATTAGTGTATTTATGTATGACAGTCACACTTTCAGTGTATTCTCCTTGGAGTAAACCTTAGTGGTGAACCAATTAAAATTGGTTTATTGTCTCTAAGAATGATAATGTTTGATTACTACATGATTCCCTTAAGACATGATTAACAGGACCCTACTAATGTGGAAAAAGATTCATCAATTTAAAAGAAAAAGGTGACCTCCTGATTTCCCCTACCCTCCCAGGGTGTTCTGGGGTCCTAAACTCATAAGATCACCTAATTATTTAATTAAACTTGAGTGTGATACCCTCACTCAAAAAATAATATTTCGCTTCTATTAAATTTTATAAATTAATAACATGTTAATACCTTGAAAAATTAAATTATTTATTATCATTCTAAAGTCAAACAATATAATTGAATTATTTACATGTCATCATTCACACTCCATGCTCGTCAACCCCCACATCTAAGGGCTAAATCATCATAAACATGAATCCATCTAAATTAGTGTATCTTTTAGATACACATTTTGTGTGAAATTATAGGAACATATCTTAATTTTAATGAGTTATAATCATCGACCAAAATAGGTATTTAGAAACACATCTTGTCCTATAAGAAGATAAGGATAATTCATAACTATAAACACCTCCTACGAACATGATTTGTGTAATATAATATCCTTGACACCTGATATATGTAACGAACATGACCCCAGTATCCCAAAAATGATGCCTTACTTTTTTATATTGTAATAAGATAAAAGGAATAACATCACAAAGGACTGAATAGTTTAGCAGTCTTGGTAAACTAGATATATACATGAAATTCTCAATACATTTTAAGAAAAAAAAACATAGAAAAAGAATTTCATTGAGTCTTCCACTACTCTCCCTTTGTGTAACCCATCATATCAGTCATAATATAATTCTTATAATATTGGTGAAACATGAAACATATGAATGGGATGAGCTCAAATGCTATGTAATGGTAAGCATACATCAGAATCTAGGTTTAAATATGGAGTAAACAATATGGAATGGTAAATAACTAAAACACATTCCATATAAATAAACATATAAGATAAGAATATTAACCATGAATATTATACTAGTCGAATAATCACATTGATTATTAATAACTAAATTCCTAATGATGGCATGCATAATGCTAGACATTTATAACATATTGTCAGGGCCTCAATGAAGACATATGAAAATAAATGGGTATAAAGTCTGAGAAATTACAATTTTTTGTCTCATGAGACCTACTGATACATCGAGGGGCTGTAATAGATCCCAACCACCACATACAATGTCCAATTCATTCCTCATACGAATGAAGTGAAACCTAAAAAACATATACATATGAAAATGTAAATAACTTCCCCCAATTAGAAAACATAATCACAACAAATTTTTAGCAATTTGTTTAATGATATCAAAATAGAACATCCATAATCAAAATCATCATAACCCACTTAATAAAATTTGGTAGATGATATCATTCGAGATCAACCTCAATCAAGCATGAGATCAAAGAAAAGATGTCGACATAGATTAAAATACTCTAATAAAATCATTAAACTTTCTTGGGAGAAATACCCTTTTATTAATTTGAAATCATTAATTTAAAATTTATGTTATTATAAATGGAAAAAATTTTCTATGAAATAACATTTTAAAGTTATAAATGTAGATTCAAAACATTAATCTTTTATGATGGTGGGAAATGCTGCTCATGGGGAATATGTTATAAAAAATTCCCCACATATCCAAACATATAAAAAGATTATTTTGAAAACCATAAAATAAAATTAAAAATAGGGACAAAATTACTTTTATAATCATTTTATATAAATATGGAAAATAATATCTAGAATATTTACATGGAGAAAAGCATTTTATAACTAAATATTTAAACGTTTAAGGTTTCCCATACCACTTTGAACAATTAAATCATAAGCCCCATAAAAAAATAAAAATTAAAAAATATTAAATAACAAGATAATAAATAAATTAATGAAATGATATGTAAAAGGGGTTTTATATATACCTCATAAAAGAATGTGGGTGTATAGCATCAATCTTTGCCTAATTGAAAGAAGATTGAGATGTCGTCCATTTTCTTATGCTTCCTGTAGAAAATTGTGATTCAAAATTTTATAGAATGGTTTTAATAATGTTATTAAATTTTATAAGAACCTTATTCTTATTTATGATATCATATATGATCTTTTTCTTTCATTTTACCACTCATTTTTTGATAATATTTTGTTATAACCCTTGTTTAACTGCATCATTTTCCTATTAACATTTTGTTATGAATATCTTAGTTTTTTTATAGGATATAGATGAAAATATACAGAATTATATTAATTTTATAAATAAAATATTAAATCATTAAATACATTTTTATATCCACTCATGAATTTTGGATATGGAAAATGAATCACACCACTTCATGGAGAATGTAGGTTGTACGTACACACGAGTGACAAAATCGTTTCTTTAATGGTGAAAGGGTAAGGAACATGATAGTATATTAATTTTCAATGAATTAATATAATTTCATAATTATCATAAATATCTATTATTCAAATAATTATACTCATCAAAGTAAATTGGAGATGAAAAACATATTACACCACAATTTGGATATGGTATATCGTATGTACGAACATGTGGTGCTTTTGTTTTTCAAAGAATGTATAAAAGGTGTAAAATTGGTTTACCAAATTAATAAAAAAATATAATAATATATATGACACTATAGTTAATAGTTTATAATATAGACAACACATTATGATAAATTATAAGAAGAAATGAACATGAATAAATTGGTAAAAAATGATTACCTCTTCTTTGTCGTACTTTATTTAGATCTCCTCTTAAGGGATCTATGGATGGTATTCCTGGTAGAATTAGACATCCATAAAATGTTTAAGGATGTTTGGAGGATAAATGGTCAGGGTTTGGTTGATATAGAAGTCACAATTTGGTGTGAATAAGTGAGGTAGGACGAGTAATTTTATAATTTAATTGAGGGGAACTTTTGGAGACACAAAATTGTAAATTAATATAAATTAATTTTTAATTACAAATTGCTCCAGAGTGATTTTATTATATTATAAGATTATTATGGGTAGAAATAATATCATCCACAATTTTTAGTCAAGTTTAGTTCACATTATTAACTTTATCTTTTGTCTTAAACCTTTTAACTCTTACACTAACAACATATGTTTTTATGCATTCATGGTTAATATAGTTACTATAAATTTCTATGAAACCCATAAAATATCCAAGGAAGATATTTTAAAACTTAACCCAAAAATTAGATGATTTATAGGTTGTAATTAATTTTATATAATTTAATAACATATTATTTATTTTAAAATATCATTACTATCAATTTTGATAATATTCATTACATGAAGTTTTAAGAAATATCAATACGTAAGATGCCATCAATTTTTTTTAACATATCCTTAATATTTCAAGATCATATAAAAAATTCGTGGATGACATTAATAATGTCAAATAATAATTATTTTAATTATTTTAATATCATTTATTTGATATTTCCATTAATTAAACAATTATTTTATCATCATTTTATAATCCATTATGGTAATTATTTATTTCATAAAAATAAAAAATAAATTATCATGATTAATATAAAAATTATAACATCCAAATTAATATTTTTAGTCTAATATGCCTTCATAATAACCACATAAAAAATGTAATACATATTAAAAACATGAATATGACATATTTGGCATTCCATAGAATAAAAAAATAAAAGGAATAAAGTCATTCGTGTGGATCCAAGAGGCCTTAAATTCATCCCTATGATGATTTGGGTCGAATTCCACTTATCTAATAAAATCAGTAAAAGTTTTTGTGTATTTTTTAAATATTTATAATATTATTTTTAACCTTATTTACTTGATATACCATTAATCATGTTAATTTTTTTACTAAAGTTTCTATATAGAATATAAAAAAATATAATGAACTTATTTACATAATTTAGAACCACTGATTCTAAATATTGAATCAAATTTTCAAGATTAAATACACAAAAGTTATTGTAAATAATTTAAAATTAATCCAATTTATGGAACGATAAAATGAGTTTTTAATGGGAAAAAGTTGAAAAGATATAAATGTTTTTACATCCAAATTCAATGTGAAATTTATTCAAATGAACTAAATTGGGTTAAGTGATGAAAAATTGATTTAATAATAATTTAAAACTAACTAAAAATATAATTTTACACAATAAAGTTTTTAGATGAAAAATCTATTTTCATTAAAAATATATTATTTTTTCACTATTCATCAAAACATGAAACTTTTCATGAAAATACCAAAACTTCAACCCATGAATAATTTTATATTCTGATTTAAAATAATTATTTTTTTAATTGAATTTATAAAAGTATCAATAACTATCATTAAAGTGTGTGTGCATTATAAGGTAGAAAAACAGTCTTTTTATAAAAATAAATCTTTTATGTGTAAAATTGGATTTATTCTCAAATCACATTTATAAAAAAATATAGGATTAATGATAAAATTTATATTGAATATATTATACATAAATTTCATTAATATTATACATTGATATTAATTAATTTAATTTTCTAGGATAAAATTCCATTGGCACATAGTAATCATTTTTTATATAAATGTTTTCATTATGTTCAATTAGTTTTTTATATTTACTTCTCATTAATGTATAACTGTTTAATTCAATCATATATTTTCATAATTTACATAATAATATTCATAACCACCTATTTAATTTCTAGGAGATAATTTTCATTTTAACTAATAATATTAATAGTATATCATGGTTTTCTATGATCAGTGTTGCATGCAACATAAGCTACCGAGGAAGTTAAATTTAAAACGAGACATACTTTAAGGAAGGATTTTCCCTTGTTGTGTAACGCGTAAAAATGAACAAATAGTTTGGACCACAGATTGATCATTGTTGGGGATGGGTTTGACCTATTTTCTGGGTTATATGAGATTAATATTTTTGTTTTTGTTGGTTTACATTTACAATTCTAACAAAAACAAACCATGGTCCCCATGAACAATAATTGAGTTCTATTCCTCCTTGTTGGTTCATGCATTTCTACCTTTATTCATTATTCGGAGAGGGAATTATTGGTTTTCCCCATGACTCAACAATTCGAGATCGATCGATCGTTGCACTCCAGATTCATGGTGAAATGATTATATATCGTTGATCTGGGATTGAGATGGCATGATGGAGGTGTGATGAAGACGGTGTTAGATGTATCGAAGTAGTGTGTAAGATATCGCCATTCGAGTGACATTACTTCATGACGGATTGTGGAAAGGATCCGAGCCCATGTTAGTGAAGGCAGTGGCATAAGGATCACAAAACCAATTTAAAATCAAGAATCAGAGAACCAGATCATTCTCAGTGGCCCATGGAAGGGTCCAACATTGCGTCGACACTAGAAACTTGTGGGGGAACCTGACAGCAGCTATGTGCTGGTACGACAGATAATGGCCAACCATGATGTTGGTTATGGGATCCCGAGGTGCAGGCCTTAGGGTAGGCTGGACATGGCTCATCCACATGTGGGATGTCCAGTCTGCATGAGAAAACTAGGATAGATGGGGGAGGCACGCCCCACATGCACTGACATAGAACGTGGCTAGGCCGTGTGCAGGAGAAGCCGAACCACTTGATGCGGGTCGGACCAGGCAGCCTAGCAGGCGGGACCTAATGGACAAGTGGGGCACATTCTAGTGGACCAATGGGCTTGTTCAATGTGTTTTTCTAGTTTAGGACAACCTAAATCTGATCAGGTTGGGTCGGGTTAGTCTATCGAACCGAGTTGGGTCTGGTTCGACTCAAACCCATCCAAGCCCCTTTTTATAAAAGGGCCATAACATTCATACTGTGTTTCCATTTTATGATCCATACACAACATTAGGACCCTCACAATGAGTAATTCATTTTTAGATACTCTAAGGGAGTTTTCATGGAGGTAGTAATATTAACTTTTTGGATGAAGGAGTAGGTACTCTTGGAATGAGGGAGTTAATTATAGAATCATGTTAATGGATGTGGAAAAGACGTGGAGTTGGTCTTTAGTGAAGATGCAAATTTGGTCTCTTGCAAAGATAGGTGCATAGTTGGTCTCTTATAGGGGTGAATAGTAGGTCTCCTATGATGGTTCAGAGTAGGTATCCTACGAAGATGGGGAGTAGGTCTCATGTGTAGAAACAGAGTGGGTCTCTTGTGAAGATACAAAGTGAGTCTCCTATAGAGACTGTATGTCTCATCAGATGTGAACATTCCTTGAGAAAAATCCAATATATAAGGATTTTCTAGGATATCCAGACTCCATGTCTAAGAGAAACCATATGTATCAAGTAACTTCATGGAATATTGAGACATTATATTCTCTCGGATAATTTTGGTAGACTTGTTCTATGTTCTTACTATCAGATAACTTGAGGAGTGAGATATCTCAGATCAAGCATGCTACCAGCGAAACCATATCACTGGTTGTGTATAAGACCTCAAGTCATCAAATACTTTAGGAGTATAGCAGGATATTCTTATTATATGTTTTTTTGTAACATACATGTGTTGAGCTAGCTAAATATTCTTAGTGGTGTTTTCTTTGTGTTCTTTTACTTTGTGTTTTGGGGTGCCCTAATGTGTATTTTTTACTCAACCCTACACAGGATTTTCCCACATGATTTAAGTCTTGTGAAGATGATCAACTCTTTGAAAGATTCCTTGGTGTACTGGGGTGAGTTGTTTCATAAAGTAACCTGATAGATGAGGAGTGCTTCTACGGTTTCAAACATATATTTCTGTACCAACCCTTTAGGTAGGGTTTTCTGTGGAGAAGTTTTGGTGACTTGTACTTTAACTTTTCATTTTTATTGGGCTTGTACTATTGCCCCATTTACCTTTAGTTTTCCACCATTGTACCTTGTGTTTGTTTACTTAGTGTTTTCACTTTTTAGCATAAGTGGCTGGGACTTGTGTTCATGTGTATAAGTACTTAAGGAAATACCCCCCAATTTGTTTGGGATATTCCTACTCAGCACTGGTCTCTAGACCCTAGCCTATGGGAGGTGAGCTTGGGGTAGTCACAAAATTGCCCAAGGGATGGGTCAAGACATAAATAAATTACCATGATAAAATAATAATTTATATTTCAAAATACCTTTTTATAAATGAACATATTATCTATTTATACTAATGTCAAAATTTTAGAGTTAATAAAACTAAGAGAAGGATATTTTTAAATTTTCCTATAAGGAAAAAAAATAATGTGAAACAATCAATGAAATATGGAAGCGAGTTGACATTTTCTAGAAATTTGGAAAAAAAATCCAAAATAAACTGTTTCCCTCAGAATTCGGGGATGACCTCCTTAATGGAAGGTTCAAACGTTCTGATCGGTTTCTAACGGGTTTGTTTGTAGAACCGGAAACATCCAATGATTCCACATCCATTTGGACCTACTTTCTAAAGGTAGTTTCTCATTAGTTTTTAGACTAATGAGGCTTAGGAATTTGCATTGGTCGAGAGGATGAGAGGTCAGACTCATCACACCTTTTTGAGGGGAATTATTGTCTACTCCGGGACTCTCATTATAGATTTAAGTTATGTTCGTGAATCCTTATTACATTACCAAGTATAAAATGAGCTTTTCCTTTAGATCTGATAATCAATGATCAAATATGTAGGAAATTTAGAGAATCTTTTATATGTATTCGAGGTTCTTCATCGATAGAGAATCATCTTAATTTATTAGAGATTCTTGGTCAATGGTATCCTTTGACACATTTATATAGAATTCTCTTGGTCATTATGAGGACCATGCTAGTTTCAAAGCCACTCAGTGGGAAACTTGAAGTTTATTGTCATTCAGAAGGACATGTATTATTTCAGAGTTGGGATCGAACCCGCAGATGGTCTACCTACGTATCCTTTTGTTTAGAAAAGGAATCAGAACCCACTTAGTTCGATTAAGGGAGTATGATGCTTATGATTGATGTCTCAAAGAAGGATGTCATAATTACTTTTACCCTCTAAGCTCACGTGAGTCATGCTCGGTGTGAGAAACAAGAGGTATTGGTAAAAAATAGACAATTGGGCCATGAAAGATGCAATCATAAGAAATGATGTGGGGCTTATGTATGTATGACTGCCCAAAATAGATAAAGATTAGGATTTACTTTAGGGAAGAAATTCAGGAATAGGGTCCATAAAGGTAGATGTGCTTCATGGAGATTTTAATACTCTAACTTGGGACTTACTCCTAGAAAGGAGGCCCAAAATTAGGAGAGTATTGATGATTGGGTTTTACTTCTGAGAAGGAATCCCAGATCAATGGTAATTTGGGACTGATTAAGAGAAATTAAGACTGGGGATTACTCTTGAGAAAGAGGCCCAGGTTAAGAGACTTGAAAAATTAAGGGACTTGGGGATTATTCCTGAAAAGGATGCCAAAATTTGAGGCTGGGACTTATTCCTGAAAAGTAGGCCCAAGTTTAGGGGACTTGGGGCTTACTCCTGAAAAAGAAGCCCAGGTTTAAGGTATTATGACTGGGACTTATTCCTAAAAAGGAATCCCAGGTTAAAAGAATTATGACTGAGACTTATTTCTGAAAAGGAATCCCAGGTTTAGGGGACTTGGGGCTTACTCCTGAAAAGGAAGCCCAGGTTTAAGGTATTATGAATGGGACTTATTCCAGAAAAGAAATCCCAGTTTAAAGGAATTATGATTGGGACTTATTCCTGAAAAGGAAGCCCAGGTTTAAGGAATTATGACATGGGCTTATTCCTGAAAAGGAAGCCTAGGGTTGGATTCTCTCATCTTAAAGGATGAGGTTGAATGAATGAAATCTCAATTTTTAGTGACATAAAGATGTGTAAATCACTATGTTTTGAGAGATATTCCATATAATTCCTTTCAGATAAGGAATTCAAATCAAGAAATCATGCCATAAATGGATTTGAAGAGTGTCTTGAAGACTAAATCTTGAATAAGAGAGGTGGAATGGCTTAAGAGTGGTAAAATGGGAAAGAAGGGTACCCAAAAAGGCAGGGGCGCGCAAGTCCTTGCAGGCGTGCAAGTACTGCGTGGGTGCGCAAGTCTTGGTCGTGCAGGCAGTACCTGCGCGACACATGGGTACTTGTGTAGTTTTTAACCAGCAAGGTAATACTTGAGAGACTCTTGGTTAATGCCTTTAGAATCCTCTTGAGGTTCTTCTAGAGGAGTGGCGCACAAGTTCTATTGAAGGATTAAGGAGGCGCCCAAGTGTGGCCATTTCCCTTAAGGGCTGGCCACTCAGGCGCGCAAGTGTTGATGAGTTTCAACACTTAGTCCTTCCATACCCTCTTTAGATCTTCCGTTCTAGGTAATAAATTACGTTAGAAGTGTTTCGGAAGCTTTGAGAAGATACTAGGGTGCCGGGAGCTTAAATCTGAGTTTCTGGAAAAAAAAATTCCTTCTCAAATGGGGGGCCCACAGGGTTTATTTATAGGCTGGAGAAGACCCTGGGCGTTTATCCTTTAGGGCGCGCAAGTTACTTGCATGACCATTAAGTGGCGCGCAAGTATACTTGTGCGAAAATGAGGGAACTTGCGCGACAATGATGCTTTTGAAGCCTTGTTCATGCCTTTGTCGATTTTTGATGTTTTCTTTAAAGGATGAATCAATTTGTGCTAAGTCATTTTCCTTTACATTTGTTTAAACAATGTGACGAAAAAGGAGCACCAATAAAAGTCACCCCTCATATTTGGATCTGAAATAAATGAGGATGTGACTCTGTGGAAAAAGAAGACATCCAAAGGAAATGTGGCGCGCAAGTGTTCATTGCGTAACACTTGGCGCGCAGGTTTGAGTTTCGGGCATGCAGGGTTGGAGTGCACTGGGTGTAGGTGCGTAGATAGGCCCCCTGGCCTATAAATACACGGTCTTTGGCCGTGCATAGCATCTGATTCCGAATTCTCGATCTCTCGTCATGCAAGTCATCTTCACCATGCAAGTCTCATCTTTCCACTGTTTCTTCGTTGTCGCGCTGATTTCAAGGTAATAGGACTTGCGCGGTGACACATGCATGACAAAAACTTGCGCGTAACATTTAACACTTGCGTGACACATCCATACTTGCGCTCCTTAATGCATTAGCCATTTTTTCAAATTTATTCCCAAATTTTTATGAAACATAAATCCATTTAAGAATTAATTTATTCAACACTTGTGCAGAATCAATGGTTCTTAGACCCGGAATAGTTGATGAACTGGCTAGCAATCAGATAGATGATATGATGAACATCTTTGGCCATGATTATTATACTGTCAAAGATAGCACTCTTCAGGATTTGGCTAAGTATCTGAAGAAATATCATTTCGACTTTCCTCAAAGCACTTATCTTCCTTTGTATGGCTATGGTCATCTACAAGAAGTCACCATTCCAGAAGCAAAGAACTATCTTCTATTTTCGTGGTTTTAGAATTACACCAACTTTGCTTCAGAAAATATCTCAAGTGGAGGAGTATTTATAAATGCTGGAATAGTGGAGAAGGCCTACATGATGCATCATAGCCCATGAACACTAGATCTGAAAAATCATACACCTGAGCTGCAACCACATTGTCATCCTTCAATCTTATGAAATGATCAGATGGATCAATCCAAAGGCTGGAAGAAAAGTTGGGACTTCTGTCCTAGGGGAGGCGTGAAGCAAACGTGGATGTGGGCATACTGGGTGCGACAAACCTGTGCAGAGTTTGTCGAGGATCTAAAGGGAGCTGCAATATATGAAGTTGTCTGGGTTGGGTAAACATATGTTTACAGACATGATAACTTCGTGCTGGAGATACTCAGCCACTGGAGCCCAGCAACTAATTCTTTCCATCTGACTCATGGAGAAGTAGGTATCAGTTTGTGGGATGTCCACAAGATCTCAAGGGCTCCAATTTTGGGTGATATATATGATGAATTCATTCCTCCCAAGGTGACATGGAATGATTCAGAGAAGACTTGTGCTTTAGCTCAGGAATTATTTAAGATCATCCATAGTCTCAAGTGTTTAGAGACCTCATTAACTCATTCTAGAAAGGATATTCATCCGGAGGAATGGATGAATGTATTTCTTATTGAGAAGAAAGATAGGGTGCCAAAGGAGGAGCCGAATGAAAAGGGATCCAAGAAAAAGAAATCCACGGATAAGAGGCCCAAACGTCCTACCACCTGCCCAAAACCTGAGAAGAGGGGTGCTCCTGGAACATTCTGGACAACTCTAGAAGTAGGAGAGTTCAAGAAGTGGGGATATGATGTGAATCAAAGAATCCCAACGAAGAATCGTCTGGTGGGCTTCTTGGGAATGTGGCTCAGTGTTTATCTCTTGCCAGTCAGGGATTCGAAGGGAGGCTTCAGGCCAGGGACTTTCCTCATTGCGGTAAAGTTGGCTGAGGGAAAAATGGTTGGGTTGGCTACCCCCATTTTAGCAAATATTCACAGCAGTTTACTTAATGTCTTCATGGGTAAATCTCCTTTAAGAATAGTGGGACCATTCGAAGTTTTGTGGGGATGGATCCCCACTCACTTCAAGACTTACAATGTACAGAATGGATTACAAATTCTTGGAAGTTCTTTCAGGTCGTCAGTGCATGAATTCTCTGGAGTTGATCCAATAGATGTTAATGCTTATGACATGAAAGTGAGGCTGAGCATGTTTAAGGAATTAAACTTCTTTCCCTATGGAAGTCCGCCAACCGGGTGGTTTTTTGATTATGGGACAACCCATTTGGAATTGATGGCATACATGCTAGCTTGCAGGGATGGTGTGCTAGTTTCCAGGATTGACGGAGATATCATATGCGAGGCCTATGCTCCATATAGATTTGCACGTCAATTCAAATGCCTGAAACAGATTGTTGTATCTCTTCCGGTACATGTCAGGTTAGAGAAACATCCAATGGTTGCTTGGAAGCTATGGATGCTGACATCAAGGGAGAAGACTGGGACAGTATTTGATCTACCAGTTGGAAAAGAGGCACATAATTTGACTACATATTATGCCAAACACTGGATAGAATCATACCCCAAAGGGATATTGAATCACCCAGTTTATCAGGTGGGGAAAAGGAAGAGGACTGTAGAGAAAGAAACCCTTCTTCATGAAGGTGATGCTTCCCCACCTGAAGTTGATTCGACAGACTCCTCTTATAGAACTGATTCACTGGATTATCATGATGGGGATGATGAGGCACAACCAGCGGCAAAGCGGTTTAATGCCTGATATAATCCTCCGGCCAGAATTAAAAGACTCACTCCATCAACTCCTGGTGAGTTACTTAATTGTAGTAATTTAATCACTTCTAATTTATAAAGCAATAAGTCTTACTTTCTTATTCTCTATCTCTAGTTGTAGGAGTTGGGAAGAAATTGAAGTCAAAAATTGTAGGACCTTCCTCGTAGCCTTCATATCTAAGACCAACGGCTGTCAGCTATGGCAGAGTTTATACTATGGTACTAAGACTTCCTGGCTGGATTTGTGTGAGGGCCTACAACTTCCTGGAATAGGGAATCTTATGGCTTCTACAAATCTTCAATACCAGGATAACCCCAATGAAGTGCGGGCTTACATCAGAGAGATGGAAATGCTCATATATGCCACTGATGATTCTATTCCTATCACTAGGCGGGTGAAGGAAAAGATTGATCGTGGCTCCACTGAGGGGGCTGGTGGTTCTGGAGATGAGGAGTGGCATGAGTATGTGGCTCCTGAAGATGTATGTTTTCTTTCCTTATTTTCTTTGCAACTTGATTTCAGTTGAAACTTTGTTACTTAAGGAAGTTATTTTCTTCATATTGCACGTTGCAAATAAAGGAACTGGGGTTCCTTCACCACAGTATAGCCCTGGTGGTACTGCCATTGGGGCTGCTGCTGATTATCCTCGCGAACCAGGTGAGATATATCCAGGCCAGCAGGCCATGAAGGAGGCGCTGGACATAGCCTTCCATTTTCCAATCCAAGTGCCAATAAGGGAGACTACCGATACTCCCAAAAAACCAAAGAAGCAAAGGCAACGAAGGAGGAAGTCCACAGATAAACGCTTCATTAGCATTGGTAATTCCTTCGAGTAATCATGAGTTTATACCCATGACCACATGGTTACTCATATTTCTGGGGATTACAGGGGCTTCTTCAATTTCCCCCCTGAGGGAAAGGATTGATCCTCCATCAAAGACCACGGAGGGTGCTGTGGAAAAATCACAAATCCAAGATGACTTGGCTGCTCCTGGAGAAGAGCTAGCATCTATTCCCAGTATCCCTCCTGCTACTGTTGCAAGAAGAAAAGAACCTGTTTCTGGTAAGTCAACAATGCTTCATAAAAATGTTGAACGAAACACTGACTGACTTCCATTCTGTGATAAAACAGGTTCAACTCGTGCATTAGAGCTTCTGGCGACTATTGCAACTGATGCTATGATTATACCTGAAGATATTGTCCAGGGTCAGGGGTTTCAGGATGTAAGTCATCAAGAATATGCAACAAACACTCCCACTGGTGAGACTAACCAGGATTCTAAAATATCATTGGATGAAATGATGAATCATGGCATGACTTTCAAAGAATTTTATGATCATGATAAGTTTTCATGTGATTTAGAAGACCTTGGGTGTGAGTGTTATCCTTCGCCCAGTATTTTTTTTTATAATTTACACTTATAATCATGGCTGAAAATAATATGCAGTTTCATCCATAAAAGCTACTGAACTATAAATGCCTGAAGAGGGTGTGGACATTGATGTCAACCCTACCATTGCAGAAACATTAGATCAAGTAGAGCTAAACCCAGTAAAACCTCATGAGACCCATCTTGAAGATCCTGTTGAGACTGGGAATGATGGGGAGGAGTCTTCTCAGGTTTCTGACCCACCGTCGGGTAAGGGATAACAATATTTGTGATTGTACTTAATTTTCATGACAATCGATTCTTTTGTTATCCTTTGAAGCTGACCAAATATTTCAATTAATCGTGCAGGGCCATCAACTGCAGTGTCTAGATCTGGAGGTGAGGCCTCAGCCTCTTCCCTAACGGGAATTGAAAGCGAAGAAGCAAAAATAAGGGGGGAAAGAGCAGAACAGGGAACTTCCTTAAGTGTATTAATCCCAGATTACATGCCCCCCTGTGATGATTATGTTGAATCAGACCCAGAGATGCTTAAAGCGTTCAGCTTTTCACGAAGAAAGGCATGGAATAACATATGGAAAATCATATCTGAGGTGCCTTTAGAAGAGCTATCATCGAAAATCCCTCGATTATCATCCCAGTTTGTCATACTAGGACATGGCGGTTTTGGATATGAAAAGATCCACTCTGCGGTGAAACAGATCATTTTCAGGAGGGAGTAGGAGCAAAAATGTCACGAAGATTTGATCAGAGTGAAACTGTCAGTTAACATAGGCAAATTTGAGGTTGCGGTATCCCAAGATGAATCCGATTATGCTACCAAGATGTAGGAGTTGAAGCAAAAATCAAAGAAAAAGTCATCCAACAGTTGCAGCTCCAGCAACAGTTAGATGATGTTACTAGGGAACTTGATCAGCTTAATAATTCATTGGAGGGAGCTCATATGAATGGTATGAAAGCCATTGCATATGCCAAGAAGGCACTTCATCAAGCTGAGAAGAGTGAAGTTGGTCGAGTGCACGAGCTTCAAGTAACTGCTGATGAAGCTTGGGATGTTGTACATCAAATGAAGACTTATGTTTACAGTCTTTTGTAATCTTCAGAAAAAAAAAGAAGAGTCTCCAATCTGTGGATGTCCCTCTAATACTTCTGCATCAATAAAGAGTACATTTATCTTCCTTCATTTGTACTTGAATTCTTTTGCTACCTGCTTTAAATTTACTTAATCCAATGGTCCTTGTAAGCATAGTTTGATTTTTACTAGGATTATTATAAATAACTCTACAAACTTTGAATCTTTTAATTGCTCAATATTACCTAAATCATACAAAATGTACATTTAGTGAGCTGGAACTTGAATTCTATTCAGAGTTCCTTTGTCTTTTTTGGGCAGTTTAAATTCATTCATGCCGGACATAAGGGAGATAATGTTTAAGGTCGAAATAGCTTTGACCGAATAAATTATAGTTGACTCAATTCTTTGACAATTTATCTAAAAACATATTACCATACTCAAGTATGAGAGAAAATATGTAAACTATGGCTTAAGAATATTTGAATCTGAGGAATGATATGAAAAAGAGATAAAAGTAATCAGAAGAAGTAGTTTCCAAGAATGAAGTTACTATCATTTAACAAACCCGTTAGGGGGTTGAATTATGCAGGGCCACCTAAGGGAATTTGCTGCATAGTCAAATAAATAGCATCTTTCGGCTGAAAAGTCTGTTATGTAGACTGTTTATGCAAGGCCGCCTAAGGAAACATGCTGCATAGTCTGGTAAAAGAACTCTCAGAAATTTACCTTTCTACTGCTAAAATCCAGTGAAAGTTTATGGGGATTCAAATTTTCCAAAGTATAGAGTTTGTTGTATGGAAAGAGGTACTTGAATATGGAGAAGATATTTCCGAACAAGACTATCAAAGAACTAGATGGATATTACTTCTACGAAGGTCTGACCCAAGCGTAGGTAAGGAGAATATAAATTATAGACTTGAATACTTTTAGATCATGAAAAAGGACATGGGGCAAATATGTTAAGGATGGATATTTTTGCAGATCGCTACATACCGTCCTTTATGACAAATAAGGAAAAAAAGCATTCATTCCAAGAATGAAGTTACCACTATACGAAAAACCCATTAGGGGGTTGAATTATGCAGGGCCACCTAAGGGCATTGACTGCATAGTCAAATAATAGTATCTTTTGGCTGACAAGTCTGTTATGTAGACTGTTTATGCAAGGCCGCCTATGGGCACGTGCTGCATAGTCAGGAAAAATAATTCTTAGAAGTTTGACATTTTTGTGACTAAAAGTCATGAAAAGGGTTATGAAGATCTAAAAATATTTAACGTTAGGATAATGACCCATAAATATGGGTATTGTCCAATGTATACAGAGATACATAGATCAATGATAACCATAATCATGTTGTGGCTGGGTCCTGAATTGAAATGTTGGACTTCACTACGTATCCCATAAAGATAGAAATCAAGCCGTACGTTGTTCTTGAAATACAGTTTAACATTGCGCACGACGAAAGTATGAGAGATCCTAGTTTAGGGTCATAGAGCTCGGACCATAATAATGAATACACTATGTGTGTTTTCATGGGGACTTTTCAGCCAAGGGACTGAAAGTGAAATTTGGGGTTAGGCCCAAAAGACATGGGGATGGATTCTAGGGGCACTCGAACATTCCTATGTATCCCATAAGGATGGGAATCAAGCCCACGTAGTTCTAGAAATACCCTCTATACAAATTTGGTTCATACATGTGAAGGGTGAATGGGGATTTTAGTACAATGATGGTTTAACCCAAGATAAAAGGTTTAGGCATTGCCATGTATGCACGTAGTCTTTTGAAATGAAACATGATTGAAAATCAATGTAAATAATGGTTCCCTCTCAAGTGAGGATATCAAAGAATATTGTAGTTTATTTTCATACTAGACACAAGTGTTGTATAGTTTAACATCGTATAATAAGGATGAAAGTGAATCAAATATAAAGATATTGATTCTAAGGGTGGTTTCACGAATCAACATCGTATGAGATGGAGGTGAACCGATGTGAAGAGATTGATTTTGGGCTTGAACCTTGGGAGGTTGCCAACATACCCAGCCTAAGAGGCAAGGATCAATGTCCGCATATTTCAATTAAAGAATGAGTTAATGATCAAGTTGTTCTTGAAGACAACTACCTAAAAAATGTTGTTGTTGGGACTTACACATGGTTAGTATCCCATAGAGAGTGTTATGGTTGAGGTTTTCTCTAAGCTCATGTGAGTCATACTCGGTGTGAGAAACAAGAGGTAGCAACAACCCTAACGATGAACAGTTTAATGTCATGTAGGACATATGAAGGGACTATGCAGTTTTAAGGTCTTGCGGTTAGGATTATTGGTGCTGCACAGTTTAATGTCATGTAGCAGGGACAAAGTACAGTTTAATGTCATGTAAGACGTATTAATGGATTTTCTGTACAGTTTAGCGACATGTAGTTAGGACGATGGGGACAATACAGTTTAACATCATGTTGGACGAAAGTGCGAATAGTTTAGGTTCATATGCATGGACCGTGAATGGTGCAGTTTAATGTCATGCTGGACATAAGGGACTTCTGTACAGTTTAGCGTCATGTAGTTAGGACGTTACAATTTAACTTCATGTGAGATGAATAGGAATAAAAATAGTTTAAGGTCATATGTATGGACTGTTGTTGTATAGTTTAACGTCATATAGAAAGGATGATGAAGGGGGCACTGTTTAACATCTTATTGGTTGGATTATGAACTTTTCATAGTTGAACGTCATGCTGGATGGAAGGGGGACTGTGCAGTTTAATGTCATGTAGTGAGGACAAATTAGGGTCTTTTTTCCATGGTTTAACGTCATGTTGGACTAAAGCATGAATAGTTTAGGGTCATATTCATGGACCGTTGATGATGCATTTTAAGGTCATACTGGACCATGGTGCAGTTTAAGGTCATATTGGACCATGGTGTAGTTTAAGGTCATACTGGACCATGGTGCAGTTTAAGGTCATAGTGGACCATTGTGCTATTTAAGGTCATACTGGACCGTTGTGCAGTTTAAGGTCATACTAGACCGTTGTGGATATATTTTGTGTTTATACAAAATACTTCTTCGAAAATCTGGCATTAGTTGGAGTAGTAATGAGTTCTCCATCCATTGAGATTAAAGAATAAGCTCCATTAGAGTATACCTTATGTATTGAGTAAGGTCCTTTCCATTTTGGCTCAAGCTTGGGAGGTTTCTTTCCTGGTATCATTGGAGTTCTGAGAACTAATACAAATTATCCCTGAGTGAATGAACAAAGATGAACTTTTTTGTTAAAAGCTCATGCTATTCGATTCTGATAGACTTCCAAGTGGTGCAAAGTGCACAATATTTTCTCATCTAACCGTTCCAATTCATTCAATCGCTTTTGAGATTGCTCATCTGTAGATGAATGATCGCAAATGGCTACTCTGAGCAAGGGTAATTGAACTTCAATTAGCAATACTTCTTCTGTTCCATATGCCAATGAATATGGAGTTGATCGCGTTGCAGTGCGGGTGGTAGTCCGATAATCCCATAAAGCATGAAAGAGTTTATCAGGCCATGACTTATTATCTTTATCCACCATATTTTTTAGTATGTTTGAAAGATTATTATTGAAGTCTTCTATCTGGCCATTGGCTGCTGCAAGAAACTGAGATGAATGGTTGGATTTGATGTTGTATTCTTGATACAATTTCTTTCCCTCGGATGAACAGAAGCTGGTGCCATTGTCCCTCAATATGGTATGAGGGACACCAGATCTGGCAATGATGTTAGACTTGATGAAGCTTACAATGCATTTAGAACTGACTTCCTTGATAGGTATTGTCTCTGCCCATTTGGAAAAGAAGTCAGTAGCTGTAAGAATGTACTTAAACTGCTTGGTCGTATCCAAAGGGTAAGGTCCCACCACATCCATTCCCCGTGTGGAAAATGGCCATGAATATTTAGCTGTATGAAGCAAATCTGGAGGTTGATGAATGAAGTTGCCATGTAATTGGCATGAATGACACTTCTTTGTGAAATCAACAAAATCTTGTATCATTGAAGTCCAAAAGTATCCAAGCCTTCGAATTTGATCAGACAATCTATGTCTAGACTGGTGGGCACCACAGACTCCTGCATGCAATTCGTTCATGACAGCCATTGTCTCTTCACCATCAATGCATCTGAAGAGAACTCCATCAAAACCACGTTTGTATAGAATTTTTTCTAGGTGATCTGGGCTATCATAAAGAGTAAAATTGACCACACGTCGCCGTATTTGTTCTTTCTCAGCTCTATCAGGTGGAAGTGTTCCATTTTGAAGGTATTCCCTAATATGTGAAATCCATCCTGTAGTATGACCATACGGTTCAGGAATGGGACTAATTTCATTAATTTCCTCTGTTCTAATTCGAACATAAGGTGAAATTGCACGAAGGTGGGTAATACTGATGGTTGTCTCTTCCTGATTTGGATCTGCTAGAGCTGTGGCTATATTAGCTAGCGCATCAGCTTGAGCATTTCGTGATCTTGGGACATAAGAAAATGTCGGTTCTGAAGGGAATTCCGCAATTAAATCTATGACGTAATCATACAAAGGGATTAGTTATTCTTTTCTGATGGCATAATCCCCATTGACTTGTTTGATTACCATGTCTGAATCACCTTTCACCTTTAAGTGATTCACTTGTTCTTGAAGCGCTAACTCCAATCCTGTGATAAGAGCTTGGTATTCAGCTTCATTATTGGTACCACCTTCCCACAATAAGAAGGAATAAGGTAACACTGCCTTTTCTGGAGAAATGATCACAATTCCTAAGACAACTTTGTTGAATTTAGGATTTTCCATTTTCTTCCCCGTTGGACTTCTGGAAGCACCATCAAAATACATTTCCCATGCTTGAGGACTTTCTTGAATAGAGAAGACTTCCTCATCAGTGAGTTCAATATCTGAAGATGTGTCATCCACAGAAGGGTGTTCAGCCAAGAAATCAGCCAGAGAATGGCCCTTTATTTCTTTTTGAGACACATACTGAATGTCGAATTGCTGCAAAATAACTTCCCACCTTGCTAGACGTCCTGTAAGCATTGGACGACTAAGTATAAATTTGAGTGGGTTATTGTGAGATACCAATTGGACCTCGTGATGTTGCAGGTAGTGTCTCAACTTCTGAACTGCAAATATTAATGCCAGAAAACACTTCTCAATACTTGAATACTGGGTTTCTGCTTCAAGCATAGTTCGGCTGAGATAGTAGAGGCTGTTTTCATTCCCAGCATCATTCTTTTGAGCAAGAAAGGCACCCAATGATCACTCTAGACCTGTCACATAGAGGATAAGTGGTCTTCCTTCAACATGTGGCATGAGTATCGGTGGACTCAAGAGGTATTTCTGGAGAATATCGAATGTTTCTTGACATTATTCAGTCCACTGGTAAGTGACTCCCTTCTTCATTAATTTGGTAAAGGGTAAACTTTTTCCTGCCAAATTGGCGATGAAACGCCAAATATAGGCTAAGTGTCCTTGAAGTCCTCTTAATTATTTCAAATTTTTAGGAGGTGAAATACCAAGGATTGACTTGGTCTTCTCAGGATCGACTTCAATACCACGATGGCATACAACAAAGCTGGGAAATTTTCCTGAGGTTACCCCAAAATCACATTTTAAGGGGTTCATCTTCATATTATGTTGTCGAATCTTGTGGAATATGACTTCCAAATAAGCCAAGTGATTATAAAGTTGTTTGGATTTAACTACCAAATCATCTACATAGAATTCAACAAGCTTCCCTAAGAAGGGTTTGAAGATACGATGCATGGCGCGCTGATATGTTGCACCTGCATTCTTTAAGCCAAAGGGAATTACCCGGTAACAAAACACACCCTGAGGGGCTCTAAAGGCTGTGGATTCCTCATATTCTGGGGCCATTCGGATATGATTATATCCATAATATCCATCCATGAAGGAAAGTGCTTCATAGTCAGCTGTTGCATCAATTAAAAGTTTTGTAATCGGAACAGGGAAATCATCCTTAGGACAGTGCCGATTAAGATCTATGAAATCAATGAAAACTATAATTTGTTCGTTCATCTTCTTTATAGGTACAATATTAGCAAACCACTTGGGATACTGAACTTCTCATATGAATTTGGCTTTGATAAGCTTATTCACTTCTGCTTTAATTTTAGAAGTATAAGTTGGGTGTGTTCTTCTCGCGGCTTGCTTAAATCCTCGATGTTCTTCTGGTAAACCCAAATGATGAGTAGCAACATCAGGATCAATCCCGGGAATTTCTGTATAGTTCCAATCAAAAATATCTCTATTTAGCTTTAGAAAAGAAATATACATCTCTTTCTCTTCAAGGGTCATGGTCGCACTGATTAAAGTGGGCATGGATCTTCCTTTGTACCCAGATTTATTTCTCTAAGTTCATCCACAGTGGTAGAGATACCCTCTTCAAATGATGGAGGAGCATCTATGAGATCTTCCTCTTCTTCTTCATCACGTGTTATTTCTTCCGTTTCTACTTGCATAGTAGATGACAAAGCAGAATTTTCATGATCAGAAAAGATGTCAAAAAATTTACATTTTGAAGAGGAAGCTTCCATTTCTGACCCTATTGATGATGAAGAGTTTTCTTTGGGTAACAAAGAGGAGATGATGGATTGAGAATCAACATCATTGTTCACCTCTGATGTTTCTATAACTCCTTCTGGCCTACTTGGAAAAGTATAGACTTGTTGGATTTCAGCAGCTGAAATGAAGACGTCACCATTTGTGCTTTCATTACTGCCTGGTGGGTTACCAATTTCTCCCATGTTGTCTAGATCGATTGTCGTAATTGGCATTACGGATCATTCCATAAGAGTATTTCAATTTGAGTATACCTTGTCAATTTGACTGATAGGCAACACATAATCTGTACTCACATGTTTAAATGGATTTACTGGAATCTTCTCTAAACCATATAGAGCATTAACTTTGGTAATTTCCTTTGTTGTGGATTTCTCCCTTTCCTTCATGTGATAGAATTCCGCCTCAATGTATTGAGACTCACATGTCTTGAACGGGGCCTCATCACTATACAATGTTCCAACTTGACCATCGAAATAGTATTTGAGACATTGATGATATGATAAAGGGATAGCCGTATGCTGATGTAGCCAGGGTCATCCAATCAAAATGTTGAAAGCTGAGTCTTGATCAACAATCATGAAATCCGAATTGGATATAAGATCTCCAAACTGAGTTCTGAATGTAACTTCGCCAAGTTGTTCTTGTTCATTTTTCTCATATCCTTGTAACATCATGGTAGAAGGAGATAAATCAGATTCTTTGAGGCCCAATTGACGAAGTGTACGAATGGGCATGAGGTTGACTCCTGAACCATTGTCAATAAAATCTCTTCGGACGTATACACCATTGACCTTTCCAGATAAGTACAAAGGTATAATATTCCCATGCACAACATCATCTTCATCTTCATCAGTAAAAGATATTATTTCATGGAATTATGAAGGATTATTCTTTATGTGATAGACTTCAGCTGCAGCAATTTCAGTTTCAAACTCCTGAGGACTTGACAAAGCCTTGATGAGTGCTTCCCGAAGTTATTTTTATAGATTCAAAGCATCCAGAATTGATAACTTGGCTGGTACTTGGGACAAGTGTTTCAATACATCATACTTTTGATCTAGAGGTCTGTATTTTCCAACAAGAATATGTGGTTTAATAGGTACCTTGGAAGCAGATGATTTGGAAGTTGATGCATCCTGTATTGGGATAGGAGATGGCAACATCCTTGGTTTTGGAAGATTAGACAGATTAGATCTATTTACTTTCTGAGAGGAAGAATATGGAACCTTCAATCGGTTTTCCAAAATAACTGTGCTAGGACTGAATTTTCTATTGGTAGAAGAACTTGCTTTTTCTTTCTGAGCTCGTTGAAGGGCTCTTCCACGAGTTTCTGCAGCATACATAGTTCTAGCAGGGGTAGAATTGGAGTAGTGGCTTCTGAAAGATCCATGTCTTCCCCTATATCCTGAACCTCTCGAACTTCCTATGATTCCCTTGTTTGATACAGGGAATTCAGGCTCATCAAAATTGAAACTGTGACTGGAATATAGATCGGTTAATTGAATCATATTAACAGAACTGAAGATTAACTCTTCATCTGATGAACACTCTGACTGATTAGCCTATTTAGGCTATTCCGTTTAGTGGGGTGGTGACCGTGGCTTTGAAGTATATGGAATGAAGTCTGCCAGATTCAAAGACAACTTAGGCTTTGACACATACTCATCTTCTTCTAATTCTTTTTCCTTCTTTGAATTATGTCATTTCTTTGAGGACCTTCCCACTGATGAAGAGGGTTTTGTCGTAACATTCATGGTAGAAGACACAATCGGTTTCTTTAATTGTGTTCGCAAAATAGCATGAGTTCGGTTTATTGTCTTTATGAACATCCAATCATCATACTTCTGTGCATTTTTTCTTTTGACTTCTTTCCATTTTCTTTCCTCCTCTGGAACTGTAGCAGTAACACATGCTACCTGAGATGAAGAACCTTTCAGTTTGACTTGTCCTGAGTCGACCATCTTTTACAGGAGGTCTTTGAAGACAAAACACTCCTGGATGGGATGCCCCAACATTTGATGAAAGGGGAAATAATTGGGATGGTCTTCATCTCCTTCCTTGTTTAGACTTTTGGGCCTTGGCAATTGAACCGGATTATTTTCCAGATCCGAAATGAAGTAACCAGGAACTTGTTCATTTTGGAAAGAGTAGGTTTTGCTCTTCAAATCCTCAAATTGTTTTTGTCTTTGATATCTTTGATCATCTGGACGAAACAGCCTTTGTTTTTGGTGCTTAGGAGGTGGAGCCCTTTGAGAAGATGAAGGTTTTGAAGTAGAAATAGGTACAAGCACTTGTTTAAGCATAACTGTAGCAGTTTCTACTTTACCCATTCTCATTCCTGGAGTTGATGGAATTACACGAGATTTAGCCTTAGCCTGTATAAGGGAATCATCAATCTTCTAAGAGATTAAAGTAAGGTCTCAAAACCCTCCTGTGTATTTCACAGGAATCAACGGCGTGCGTAATTCATCACGCAGATTTTCCACACAGATTGGCAACAGTACCTCTTGAGGGAGTGTTATGCTCAGTGAATATATTAATCCCTTCCAGCGAGAAATGAAATCATATACTCTTACATTATCCCTTTGCTTATAGTTTGTAAGATCAAAAACTTTCATCTTTGGAAAAGTTGAGTTGAACTGAATAAGGAATTTTTTGCGAAGATCCTCCCATACAGTAATTGACTGGGATTGCAAGCTTGTATACCAGACAAAGGATGGTCCTTGAAAGGCCCGTATGAAGCATCTGAGTTTTACTGCTTCTTTCTGCTCCGGAGTTCCCATCATAGGATCACAACAAGACACGTAATGTGTCAAATGTTGTTCAGGGTCGCCTGATCCATTGAAAGTAGGGAATATAGGGTTTCCAAAACTGGACGGAGGAGAGATTGAATCTACCCATTCAGGGTAAACTTTATTTTCTGGTATAATCTACACACGTTTCCCTTCTATAGTTTCTAACCGATCTGTTAATGACTCAATGGTAGTTATTAACTTTTGAGAAACATCTGGTTGAACTTGGACTTGGGTAGGTTCAATGACTGGAGCTTGGACAGATGTGGTGGTTTGTGCTGCAACTGATGGTAGCACTATCAATTGTTGTTGCACTTGACCCATAAGATTAGACCTGTGAGGGTGTACTGATAGAGGATGATATTCCTGATCCATCTCAATAGCTACAACAAATTCCTTTGGCTGGCTGACTCCAGCACGCTTAAGAAGAAGACTACTCTGAAGTAGTTCTGTATTCAACCTCCTTAATTCCTTCATTTCTTCCTCCTGTTGTGCAAACCTTTGCTCTAATTAGTGTGATTGGACTTCTCCAGAGGAAGGATATGTAACCTGATTCTTTCCCCTCCCTTTTTGGATCCTTTTCGGAGAGGGGGAAGTGGGTTACTCGAAGGATTACCTAGGTTCTGAGTAATACTTTGATTTCATGTATGCACACCTTCTTTATTTTTATTGGTGCATACATCTTCTTGAGCAGGAACCTCTTCATCTGAGTCCCTTGAGTGAGCCTCATCTGGTGGATCAGCAACAATGGCATTGATGACATTGATTGATGCATAATGCATCACATCCCTTCTATCATCATTTCTATGATATTTTCTTCTTCCATGTCTTTGATGAGACATTACCTTTTATTGATTCAATCCCTCAAGAACTTCTTAACAAGCCATAATTTGGAGGTAATCTCCTGATAATTTGTCTCTTTGTTCCTCTTGAGTCTTCTTCCCTAATCGAGAAAAGAATGAAATTATCTGAGGAGGGGATTGATGATTTGAAAAATTCCCCAGTCCGATGGACTGGGGATGTTTATGTTGTTCTCGCTCAACTCCTCAAATCTTATTTGTTGATTCTGAGGGTTGGTTTAATAGAGTCCCCCGTCTAGCAAGCTGGGGTGGCTCTTGACCTGCTATGTCTGAGACTTTCTTAAAATCTCTATTGATCTTGAGAACCTTAGTTCAGAAATTAGCTGGATGCATTAACCTATATCCACTTTTATCACCTGGTTCAAAAGACCATTGGATGATTTCTGACACTTCAGTCACTTCATGATGTGCTTGCTCCATACGAGAGGCTTGTTCAATATTCTCGTTTGCTTGATGTAGTAGTAATTCAAAAACATGTTCTTTGTATGCTTGATTTTGAGAGGAACTATTTGAATCCTGTTCTTGAGCAAGATTTTGATTACAAACAAAGCCCATTGACTGTGGCCGACCTTGGCCAATAGCATTGCATGAGACCATTTTTGGCAGGCTTTGCTGACTAGAGAGCACTATGAAATGTAGTGCTCCATGAACACCCCACCCTCTGACATGAATACCAGTTGGGTCATTGGAAATTAACTGACGCAATCTTCTTAGTGTGCCAAGGCATGAACGTTGAAGGGCTCTCTGCTGCTTTTCAGCCTTCGGATATCGAGAGACTGATAGAGATGCCAAATCAATCTGACACTGTAACCCTTCTATTATCATAAGATGATTTTCATATTCATCATAAGATAATACCTTCTTCTTCAATTGATAAAGAGTTTTCCATATGTTGAGACGAAAATCATGAATTCAATCTTCCGTCAACATCTTTGGAATGTCATACTGAGAGTCATCCAGAGGCCAAAACATGACTGGTACTTCACCATTTGACAGTTTCTTTCTCATGTTCAGCATTTCCTCTTCATCATTAAATAAATATTCTTCAACCTGTTTTGACCAGAGTTGGTGTTTCCTTGTTGGTTCATCGGATTCAAGAAGATTGGTAGAGAAATCATTGATCAAACTAGAAGATTCATGACTTAGGGGCGGTTCGGATAATGACCTACACCCTGGGCTATCTTCTGATTGAGAAAGTATTTCACCTACTACTGATGAAGCATCAGACATGATTGGTTTCTAATTTTCAAGTGCCTCAATATAAGAGGGATTTCTTCGCACTACATTGTCCACTGGAGCATTTTTTGGGCAATGTGCATCACTACTGTGGAGAGGACTTTCACAGTGAAATTTATCATCATGGGGAGGACCACCATGGTGGATTACAGCAAAAGATGAGATCTCTTACTCCTTGGTATTTTGACCACACAGAGGGTTCCTATGGATCTCATCTGAAGATGAATCTTCAAGATCGACCAAATTGTCATGAAGCAAGATTTCATGAGGAAGTGTCTATTGAAGACCTTCGGAATTAATGTTCCCCCTATTGGGAAATGAGTGAGTAGAATCTTGAATTCCAATAGACAACTGTCTGAGGGCTTCAAGAACTCTTGCATCGAGCAAGGCCTTGTCACAGAGTGGCTCTTGATCTCCTGACAGTGCTGGGCGGGTCTTTTTCTTAGATGCCTTCTTACTCACTTTGGAAACCACTTGTTGATGAAAGTGGCTGCTCTGAGAAGGTGTATGTGCCTGATCATGAAAGATGGGAAGATTAGGCTGACGATCTCTACTCAAATCAGGTTTATGTCCCTGACTTGGTTGTCCCTGTGATATGGGGAGTATGCCACGCAACCCTCTTGGACTGGAACAGATGTGTGTGTCTATTTTGGAGTGAACTGTTGATGAGTCACTCCACTGGTAGGGATAGATTTATGAGTCTTTCCCTAAGATGCTGCTGAAGCTGTTATAATATCCTGGAAAGCATCTAGAATATGAGTAGGAATTTGCTTCTGCTCTTTCACCATTGATAAATTATGCTTGGTGACTTCAGCTGCCGGAACGAGGATATATGTCCATTCCATGCTTGGAGTAGGTGTATATACCTGCTCTTGTCCTCCTTTTCCTGTCAGTGAATCCTGACAGTACTCAATTGTGGGGGCAGAGAGTTGAGTCTACCTCCTGTTTGTCACCAGAGATTTCTGAATGACTTCTCTGTGTGCTACCAAGCAAGAATATTGGTAGGCTTGATTAATACTAGTATGTGTATGTGTCTGCTGATTGCACTTTGCCAAACGTGGTTGACGAGCTCCATCACATGTAGTCAGACGAGTCTGCTAACTAACTGATGATGTATAAACAGGTGTATGTTCCTGCCTATAGTAATCCGCCAGAATTTCTTGTTGGGATTGGCGTGATGCTTCCAGACGAGTCTGCTGGACAGTGGAATTAAAACTAACAGGTGAATGTGCCTGCTCGTTGCTTACCACCAAGTTAGGTTGGTGGACTTCTCCGGAGATGGTAGAGATGATAACCTACTCACTGTTGACCGGATTCCGCCTCTGTCGGTTCGTCTTTCCTCCTCGGGTTTGAGGAACCTGAGTCGAACGCCTGGATTCGGTACCCTCATCATGTTGAGGGCGCACTGCCACACGAGTCTGGCGGTGATTGTTGGTGGGAGCCCTCAGGAAGGACTCCTGTCTACTTGAATTAAGGCCCTAAGGGACCTGATCATTCACTTCATCAGAATAAGAGAGTTAATGGTGATTGTGTTCTGGGGATAATGATCTGAAACGGCTGGAGATGGTAGTCAGCACCGCTTGCTTCTTGATCATTGGTCGTCGTTGTCCGGATGACCGGTGTGAGTTGTTCACTTAGAAGGCTTTTCGGGCAGCCTCCTGAGTTGGGATGGTACCGTGTTGACGGTACTCCTTAACCAGCGCATTTGATACCCAGCGTTGAAGACGCTAAGTAGGTGATGTCATCCTCAGATCGGATGACGATCCAGCAGGAATAGCAGCAGTGGCATTTGTAACAGCAGTATTCACAGGTGTGAATTTGAGAGTAGCCATTATGGAAATGCAGAAGATCTTGGAAAAGAGTGCCTCTTTGATATAACAGACGTAATCAAGATAAATTCAGCTACTACATCTTTTCGATGAGCACATATGTCAATGATTATTTTTTTTGTTGGACTTCTCATTGAGTTTTAAATAGGGGCCTAACAAATAGGTAAACATCATTTTAACTTGGTTAACGATTCATGTCGGGTTCACTATTTTTGTTTCCCTCGTAATTCAGGGATGACCTTCTTAATGGAAGGTTCAAACGTTCTGATCGGTTTCTAACGGGTTTGATCGTAGAACCGGAAACATCCAATGATTCTACATCCATTTGGACCTACTTTCCAAAGGTAGGCGCTCATTAGTTTGTGGATTGTTGAGGCTTAGGAATTTTCATTGGTCGAGAGGATGAGAGGTAGGACTCATTACACCTTTTTGAGGGGAATTATTGTCTACTCTGAGACTCTCTTTATAGATTTAAGTTATGTTTGTAAATCCTTATTACATTACCAAGTATAAAATGAGCTTTTCCTTTAGATCTGACAATCAATGATCAAATATGTAGGAAATTTAGAGAATATTTTATATGTATTCGAGGTTCTTCATCGATAGAGAATCATCTGTATTTATTAGAGATTCTTGGTCAATGGTATCCTTTGACACATTTATATAGAAGTCTCTTGGTCATTATGATGACCATGCTGGTTTCAAAGCCACTCTGTGGGGCACTTGAAGTTTATATTAATTCAGAAGGACATGTATTATTTCAGAGTTGGGATCAAACCCACAGATGGGATACCTACGTATCCTTTTGTTTATAAAATGAATCAGAACCCACGTAGTTCGAGTACGAGAGTATGATTTTTATGATTGATGGCTCAAAGAAGGATGTCATAATTACTTTTACCCTCTAAGCTCACTTGAGTCATGCTCGGTGTGAGAAACAAGAGGTATTGGTAAAAAAAATATTGGGCCATGAAAGATGCAATCATAAGAAATGATGTGGGGATTATGTATGTATGAATTCCCAAAATAGATGAATATTAGAATTTACTTCAGGGAAGAAATTCAGGAACAGGGTCCATAAAGGTATATGTGCTTCATAGAGATTTAAATACTCTAACATGGGACTTACTCTTGGAAAAGAGGCCTGAAATTAGGAGAGGATTGATGATTGGGTTTTACTCCAAAGAAGGAATCCTAGATAAAGGGTAAATTAGGATTGATTAAGAGAAATTAAGACTGGGGCTTACTCCTGAGAAAGAGGCCCTGGTTAAGAGACTTGAAAAATTAAGGGACATGGGGCTTATTCCTGAAGAGGATGCCCAAATTTGAGACTCGGACTTATTCCTGAAAAGGAGGCCCATGTTTAGGGGACTTGGGGATTACTCCTAAAAAGGAAGCCCAGGTTTAAGGTATTATGACTGGTAATTATTCCTAAAAAGGAATCCCATGTTAAAGGAATTATGACTGGGAGTTATTCCTGAAAAGGAAGCCTAGGTTTAGGGGACTTGGGGCTTACTCTTGAAAAGAGAGCCTAGGTTTAAGGTATTATGACTGGGACTTATTCCTGAAAAGGAAGCCCAGGTTAAAAGAATTATGACTGAGACTTATTCCTGAAAAAGAATCCCAGGTTTAAGAAATTATTACTGGAACTTATTCCTGAAAACGAATCCCAGGGTTGGATTCTCTCATCTTAAAGGATGAGGTTGAATGAATGAAATCTCAATCTTTAGTGACATAAGGATGTGTAAATCACTTTGTTTTGAGAGATATTCCACAGAATTTCTTTCAGATAAGGAAGTCAAATCAATAAATCATGCCATAAATGGAATTGAAGAGTGTCTTGAAGACTAAATCTTGAATAAGAGAGGTGGAATGGCTTAAGAGGGGTAAAATGGGCAAGAAGGGCACCCAAAAAGGCAGGGGCGCACAAGTCCTGACAGGCGTGCAGGTACTACGTGGGCGCGCAAGTCTTGGTCACGCAGGCAGTACCTACGCGACACATGGGTACTTTCACGGTTTTTAACCAGTAAGGTAATACTTGAGAAACTCTTGGTTAAGGCCTTTAGAATCCTCTTGAGGTTCTTCCAGAGGAGTGGCGCGCAAGTTCTATTGAAGGAGTAAGGCGGCGCGCAAGTGTGGCCATTTGCCTTAAGGGCTGTCCACTCAGGCGCGCAAGTGTTGATGAGTTTCAACACTTAGGCCTTCCTCCCCCTCTTTAGATCTTCCATTCTAGGTAATAAATTTCCATAGAAGTGTTTCAGAAGCTTTGAGAAGATACTAGGACGCCGGGAGCTTAAATCTGAGTTTCTGGAAAAAAAATTCCTCCTCGAATGGGGGGCCCACAGGGTCTATTTATAGGCTGGAGAAGACCCCAGGCAGTTATCCTTTAGGGAGCACAAGTCACTTGCATGACCATTAAGTGGCGCACAAGTATACTTGCACGACAATGAAGGAAGTTGCGCGACAATGATGCCTTTGAATCCTTGTTCATGCCTTTGTCGATTTTTGATGTTTTCTTCAAAGGAGGAATCAATTTGTGCTAAGTCATTTTCCATTCCATTTTTTTAAACAATGTGATGAAAAAGGAGCGTCAACATAATCTTATATAGAAGAATAAGATAAAGTTTTACGTTAATTATTTATTCTTTATCATATTAATTTTTAACCTCAATAACATGATTTACCCAAACTATGGTGATAATTATTTAATATGGTTATTATTCATCATAACCAAAAAGAAAATCGACATATTTAAAAACTTTGGACTTCATGATATGAAATATGTATTCTATTTTTCAGGATTAAATTCCAATTAGTGGTATAAATTAACTTAATTTTAAAATGGTAAACACAATGAAAACTAATTTTTTCATAAAAATGACATTTTAAGTATTGAATTATTTTATACCACATTCAATTATAAAATTAATTAAAGTATTATATTGAGATTTTTTAATCATAAGGAACTAATAAGATTTTGAAACTAATCCTAATTATAATTTTACTTTGTAAATATTTTAAAATATACTACAATTTTCATTAAAAATAAGCATCTTTTATTATTCATTGAGAAATAAATCTTTTTAGAAAAATATAAAAAATTACACATAAGATAATTTTTGTATAAAGGTTTAAAAAATTATTTTTTAAGAAATATAACTTATAAATGATTCTTAAATTAATGATAATATTTTCTAACAAAATATAATAAAAACATTTTGAAGAAAAGTATTTTTAAAGAATAAAAAGACTTTAATAAAAAATGGGTGATTATTTACTAGGAAGTTATAAATAAATCTATATTCTGTAGGAATTATATATATATTTTATAAATAATTTAATAATATTTCTACGACCAATTTTAGAAGCTCAGTTATAATATTCCTAATTAAATAATATTATTACATGGTTCATTTAGACTCGTTTTTTCATGTTTCAAATGCTATCGAACATAGTTTTACATTAAAAATAATAGGGTGTTAAAATTGTGGTCACTACACCACTGCTAAAATATTATAAATGTATTATTTTGGTTATAAAACCTCACTAAATCAAAGATCACTTATTCTCTTAGTGAAGTTATATATTCTGAAAATGATAACCTTGATTTAAATAATACTTTACCTCAAAATTTATATCAAGATAACTGTGACTATATATTTATAGAAAACATTAGTTAATCAAACCCACCAATCTCTTGGAAGCTCCAAAATAGGTGGAGACAACATAAATTATGGATTATTAGTACCTAATGATTTTGGTTGCATTAAAATTTAGGTGATGAAAGAAGTTTGGATTAATTTTACTCTAATGGTCTATAATTTCTTGTTTGGTTTACGAATAAAATATGATTCAATTTGTCTTTCTTGTTATTATATTATTACACTCACAACTTTATCCTAGCATAAATTGAATACAATAATCATTAATCTTAATTTATTTCATCCTTACATTCTTTTTAACTATTTTATGTGATCAAGTATCTTCCACAGAACCATAAACAATTAAAAATTCATAATAACATAAATAAACAATGACATGATCATGATTTATCACTATTGGTTAATCCCTTGAGTGGATGATGGATCGACTGAGACCCTAGGGAGACTCCTAGATCCATGCACTGAATCAAGTCATAGAGTCCCTAAAACTCGTATAAATTATTATTATTTGTCTTACATAGATTCTAAACTCAAACCACATCACTGAGAACACCTTATATCATTATAATATATACTCACATTTTTGTGATGGGAACAAAGGATGTGGGAATTTCATTTCCTTCACAAAAAAGTGGAAACACAATCCTTAAAAAATTTAATTATTAAGGGATGATACACATTATTTCTAATCAATAAATAATTATTAGATTTTAAAGCTCAAATGAAATAATTAAATTAATTATAAAGATAACCAAAATTGAATTGATTGGTCTCAGATAATAATAATTCAAAATTCAATCAAATTGAATAATAAAAATTATCAATGATAAAATTCATCTTGAGAGAATATATATAGAATTAATCTTGCATTAAAATAATATTAATTAATTATCGGTAAATTCTTCAGCACATGGAAAATGTTTTATAAATTGCAAATATTCAAAAAAATATGCTCATTTGTACCCAATCCGAGTCACTAGAAAGAAAATATGACACAGTTGAGCATTGTTGAGCTATTCAGGTTTGTTCTAGCATAGTCTAACTTGTCACTCTATCATGGTGGGGAAAGGCACTAGCCCACATAGCCAGTGTCTGTTTTATACAAAATGATATTTTTGAAATCAATCATTAGCACTAACGAAGTGGGTAGATTACATACATTTCCCCTTAACAAATGGGGGTGTAGAGGGTTTCTAAAATCGGGTTTTTTAAAAAAAATCACATCTATATGAATGGAAAGTGGTTCTCCCTTTGGATATATATATATATACTAATTTCAATTTTTATTTCCATAATCAATCGATATTCAAAGGATCCTAACTTTATGATTTGTACTCTGATCGACATGTCGTCAATGGATATGAGACTATATCAAATACCTATATAAAAATTTTAAAAATTTAGTTGATATTGTGACTAAAATAATTATTAGATCGATCTAGTACCAATTAAAGTAACAGAGGATTTAAATAAGAATAAAAAAATTTAAATATTTTCTGAGTATGAATTCATGCTAAATCATAAAATGAAAATTATTAATGCCTAAAATTTCTCATGAATCACATGAAATTAAATTTATATACATGGAATAAAAAATTGAAATTGTAAATAGTAGATTGCTTTTTATTATGATGATATAATCATCTTTTCATCAGAATGATGTAACTTTATAGTTCTAAGAAATACATCCTATAGAGTGTCCAAATATGAAAAAAAAAATTGAAACTCTATCCATTAATAATATGGTGGTAGTTTCAAAAATCTATGTTCTTTATGATGTCCTTTTGAGTAAAGGAACAACACTGGCTCTATGTGAGGAAGCAAGATTGAACAGGGATTGTTATTTTTTTGATATATGTCTCTATAACTTGTAATATGGGAGGGAAGGAGATAAAATCTATCAATTTCTTTAAAGGTGTTAGCCTTAACATTTTGGGACAAAATTATAAATATTTTAGATGTTTTTAAGTTTCCATTAATTTATATTTTGTCCCTATGGAAACATAACATTACAAAAACTCACAAAAACAGTCTTATGACATAGTTTACTCATTATAAGAATTATAAATTAATTATCACTATTATTGAAATTATAAACATGTCATGTGAGAATATGTGAACTATGTACTCATCTCCTAAGATCCCCTAATTATTCAACAAACCATGAATGTGTTATGTTTTCTGAATAATATTTTTTCCATATTCATTTTTATCATTAAACATTGTTTTTATACCTTGAGAAAAAAGGTCAATTATTATTATCCTAAACTCAAATATTATAATTTAATTATTTTACCTGAGATTGTTCACACTCAGACATTCACCAACCCAGCATGTGGGGTCCACTTTATCCTAAACTCCAATTCATTATCATTGGTGAAACATATGGATACACATTATGTGTGACCGTTTATTACCTTATCTTGATTGATTGAGTTATACTCAGAGACCTATAATGGTATTTGGAAACACATCATGACCCCTAAGATGATAATGATAATTCATATCTAGAAATACCTCCCATAAACATTATCCATGTTATTTAATCTCTTTGTATCTTTTTATCTCAGAAAACATAATGCATACTTGTGTGATAATCGATATAAGATTTATTTATTATATTAATAATCATAATGAATGGAATAATATTCATCAATAATGGAAACATATTTCATAAATATAATATTGATCACGCCAAGCACATGAGCCTCAGACTAGTTGGTGAGGTGTCCTTAAGTGCATCTACAAGTCCCAGGTTCAAAACCAGGTGGAGGCATAATTCAGGTACTGTAGCAGTAGTGTAGTAGGAACTATAACAGTATTGTACATTGTTTGGGTACTGTAGTAGGTACTGTTCGGTACTGTAGTAGCCATAACTATTCACCTTGGGCCACTAGTTTGGGCTTGGAGTCCTTATGTTCATTGGGCCACCCAGGCCTTCGGGTTAGTAGGGATTTCGGGCCACCATTAAGGCCTTTAGGCCACCTCATGGTCTTCGGCCCAGATGTTGTTTCCCCAGATAGACTCTACAAAAAGAAGCATCCCCCAAGGAGGATTCAGAGCAGGCACACTCACCAAATCAGAACTGATTTATTTGGAAGAATGAGAGGGTATGGCTATGCCATCAAGACCAGTCTGTTCTTGCATAGTAAGCTTAGCCAGATGTCCATGTGAAGGAGGAGAGCTAACATCATGATGTAGATTCTCGGGAGTGGAAATTCCTTGTAGTTATAGTCTGGTTGAATTACATAAGACCTTCAAGTCATGTAATGTCTCATAAGCCTATAGTCCGTGTAATCACTAAACCTAAGGGTCTTGTAAGGGTTCCCCCTCATCCCTTGAATGGGGGGTTATCGAAAATCAATAAAAATGAAGGCCTTCGGGCCATTAATCTAGGAAATGAAGGGAAATGATATATTTAACATTCATAAGTGAAAAAGTCTATCTTGATCATATAATCAATTCCATAACACCAATAAATAACCCAAAATAAGATACTTTACCACAAACAAAAAATTTATTTCTTTTTCCTTGCATCAAAGTACGTGATCAAATGTTAAACCCTGATAATGTTATCAATTCAATTAACCAATACACATACTCATAAATATGAACAATAAGTGACACTTGAAGTATTTAGTTTCCCTATTAGAGGGTCTGTCTTTGTGATCTCTTATGCTCAAGATCACATATAAGAAACTTCCTGAGAAAAACTATTAATCCTTTTCATCCCTCAACACTTGATAGTTATAAATAATTTCTTCCCCTTAGAAATGATGTATTTAGACCATATAATATATATTTAAGATTAATATTATTTTATATAATTGTTATATTATAGGTGGGAACTCCTATAAAAATTTCATATTACAAATAATCTAATGAAATTACTATATCAATAACATATGTAAATAGATTGAATTTATAATAGGGATAATTTTACTTACATTGGATCTCTATCTAGATCATTCAAAGAGAGATTTTACTAATCAATTATTTTTATAATAATTAATATTCTTAGTTAATTTATATCATTTTATTAAAAAAAATGATCATATCTTTTGTAAAATGGGAATGATTGGTTGTTTTCTTTAGTTCCTAGGATTTGGTTAACATAAATTATGACCAAACTGGGTTCCACAAACCTCAAGAGAACCTTCCCGTGTACTTGATATTCCTAACCACTAGTAATAGTTAGAAAATAAGTTGGGGAGACTATAGGAAACCAAAATTTTATTACATGACTATTATGTAATTTTTGAGATAAATAACATAATAATAACACATTCTAGAATCAAGAGGTTTATTTTCATTTGAATGATAGGTTCATAAATTATGATTACAAAATAAATCATAAAGATTATTTAAATCCTTATTTATAGTCATCCTAAAAGATATAATGTTTTCTTTAATACATATATTCACATAAATAAATACTTCAAATTATTCAGTGAGCTGAAATCCCTACAAGGGGAGGAATATCATGGAAGGAATTAGTGACATAAATCAATAGTACTTGTGTGATCATAGTCATTATCATCATATCATAATCATGATATCGTCACCATAATCATGAGGGAATCATTTTAAAGAAGAATGGAATATATAATATTTATAATAATGAAAAAAATAACATATTGGTCAAATTCCACACATAATTGTGAACAATTCTACTATCATATCCACACATTACACCGGTGAATAAATTGTAACATCATAATTTTAAAAAAATATATCATAATGTTAATGAATAATAAAAACAATATAATGAGATATATAACATTACCCAATGTAGTAAGGGAATATAAAATCTCGGGACCAATCCCCTCATTATAAAATGATCATAATCATACAGGCCATAGAGGACGGATATATATTATAATTTTAGACATGAAATAAAACCGTGAAAAAAGATTGGGTTCCAAATGGTTATGGTGAATAATATATTAGGGATTAGACTTTAGGGTTCCTTAAATAAAAAATTAAAAATACATAGTTTCAGACATAAAATTAGTTAATAATATAAACTTTTTCATGGTGATAATAAGAAACATTCTAAATGGAATCAATTAGATGTTTCAGAAATAATGTATTCTTTGGAAATCATTTATAAGTAGCTTGAAATTCATCTTTAAGAAGTAGTAGAATGAATATACCTTGAAAATAAATATAGAGTGAAATGTGAAATTTATTTTTTATGTAGTTTAGAATATTACACATTGAAAAAATAAAGATAAATTTGTGATAAACCCAAATAATGTTGGCTTCAAGATTCACCTTAGCATAGATCCAAATTCATTTCGTCACTTTTCTACCTCTAGTATAATGAATTTATGTTTATTAAAACTTGAATCTAAAAGGGAATTATGATAATTTTCACTATTAATCAATTATGATCATGGATTTTATTTCTTAATTTCCTTTGTTAATGGTGATATGTTTCTATATTATAATTTCCTTGACAAATCTCTTCTAGCATCGATTTAAGGATAATTCCTTATTTCACATTAAACATTAAGGAGATTAAATCCAGAATCATATAGGTTCTTATATTTATAAATTTTGATATTAAAAATAATTTATCATAATCATACATTATGGTTGGGATAAGAAGATAATTGGTAATGTTCTCCTTGGTGTTTGACCAACCGTTAATGGGTTGTTGTCCAAATGGGAGGTGAGAGTTGTACAACATATAAATATGATTATAATTAAATCATTATAGTAGGATAATATAATTAACATAATTTTAAAATAATAAATTATAAATTTTATGAGGTTTGGGTTAAAAAATAATACAAGGATTTTGGATGAGAAGAGGAAAAGGATTAGGAAATGATGACGGATTACTACCTCTTTATTCATGTATTTATTTTTCTATAGATTGTAAATCATTAAAATATTGGACATATATGACTCTAAAACAAAAAAAAATGACTCTAAAGGCCATAATAAATGGTAATTTTTATGAGAATATTCTTTGGTATGTGGAAGGGAAGTGGGCTTCCATGGGGTGGGGGAGGGTGAATTTATATTTGAGGATATGTGTGTTTTAAGATTAAGTATATTAAAAAATATAATATCCAAGACATTTTAAGTATTTAAAACCCTTTATAAACTAAATTATTTATTTTATTAAAATTGAAAGTGGGAAAATAAAAAAAGTTTTTAATGGAATACTTTAGGCTTTAGAAATTTGATAGTTAATTTTAGATTTATAATTTAAATTACATGGATGTTTTAAATTATTAAAAATATTTTTATTCAAGAGTAAAATTATAGAACTGGTATTATCATAATTACATAATGAATGATGTAATTTAGAATATACTAGTTATGAAAAACAATATTCTCATTATTCATCTGAAAATTTGAACTTCTTTTTCAAAAATTACAAAAAAATAAACTTCAAAAAAAATTACATGGTGATTCTAAAAATGGAATTAATTTTATCCAAATAATTTTTTAACATACGTAATTTAAATTTTTAAGATAAAAAATATGGTTTTTAATGAATACATTATGATAATATTTATTTCAAACATGCTTTTGGTTTCTATGAGTTAATCATAATATTAATTTTTTAGAATTATAATATTTTTATTTTTTAAAATTATTAATATAGATATTAACTATATGAAATTTTTTTTGAAGTCAATTTACAATTCCTATAATCTAGTTATTATTCCTAATAATTAAGTTACTATTCATAATGGTTGGGTTCTTATTTCAATGGTCATATTACTATTCAAATGATGATATTACATCATATTAATTCCTTCATTCAACATTCAACTCAATTCCTCTAATGTTTATATATTTATATTTTCTCAAATGTCAATTGGATTACTAATCGCTATGATGATTGTAGGGGATCAAGATGATATAAATTTTCTTATTCTTGAAATTTTATTTTTTATATTAGTTTTGCCATAACAATATTCTAAATTCTCCAAAATATATTTATTTTTATACAAATATGTTCTCATTTAATGAAATAAATCATTCTGTGATGAATGCTTTTAAACTATAGTATACACCTAATTATGGAAAACATTATTTATTCATAAATATATATATATATATATAACTTTAGGATGCTAAATTCTTCCCCCATTTATTTCTAAAATTCCAAATCATATAATTATTTTAGAATAGATGAGGGTTCTTCAATTTTATTACATCCTCTAGTTCCCATGTATCTTCTTCATACATGTGATTCCAAAAAATAAAATCAATGAGGTGACTCTTCTTGTTTGATAAAAAGTTATCTCTTTGGTCTATGATATTCATCCACTATTCCTCATAATATAGGTTATGCTCTAGTTTTTCCACTATAAAATTTTTTACAAGTGAGATATCAGGTATGTAATTACTCAGAAGTGATACAGAAAAAACATCAAGGGCTTGTTCCATGTTGGGTGGGAGTGCTAACCTGTAGGATACAACCCATATGTGATAAAGGATTTAAATTGGTAAAATATAACTAGGCCTAATATTTCCTTTCTTTAAAAACTTCTTGAATCTCTTTAAAGGTGATATTAAATGTAATTTTTTCCATTTTCAAACTCAAATTCCCTTCATCGATTGTCATGGTAGATCTCTTATCTAATCTGAGAAACATTAATATGTTTCTGAATAGATTGAAAATTCCTTATCATTTCATGTATAATATTTTGTCTGAGAATATTTCTTTTAAAAAACTCATCCTAAAATATAGTATTTATAAATCACATCCAATATAGAGATTCATATGGGAATACTTGAATACATGAGTGGAATCTATTATTTTAAAAAAAATCTACCAATGTGATATGTTGATCCCATAATTATTTAAATTACATTGAGAAACATATAATTATGTCCTCAAGTGTCAAATTGGCCCTTTTAGATGGTATATCATTATGGGTGTGACAGTCTGTACTGATGTTTGACTTAAATATTATTCAAATAATATTGAAGAATTTTTCATAATTTAGAGGTGAACCTTTGATCATGATCAAAATATAAAGTGCCAGCCCATGGAGTCTCACCACTTTATGTTTATTTGGGCATGTAATTCAAGTGATATATCTTCTTGAATAATAATTAATTGAGAATTATTGGTTATCTGATCCACTACAACTCATATTGCATTACTTACATTGGATTCTTTAAGGATATAAATAAAAAACTCACACTGATGTCATCACATTTCCTTGTGGGTGTGGGTAATGGTTTCTTCATCAATTTGTACTTATATCAATCTTATTAAACATTTTTATATACTAAGAACTTTTAGGTGGGCTTAGAAATTGTATTCTTCATATTTTCCCACCAAAATTTATCTCAGAGATCATGATACATCTTGGTACATAATGGATAGATAGAGAAAGATAAGCTGTATACACTATCCAATATCTATTTCATTATGTTATGTGATTATATAACACAAATTTTAGTTCCAAAGAAAATGAACCCATCTTTATCAATGTGGAATCTTTGAATCTTCCCTTTCAGTGTAAATTCTTCCTCTTTTACAGATCCCAATCATCTTTTTTTGACTCCTTGATATTCTCTTGGATAAATAGTTAATGTATCCAATTTAGGATGTATTCTCTAACATTGTTATTTCTTAATAAATTCTTTAAATACCCTCAAATATAGGTTCTTTCTCAGTCTACATCATTGATAGAGTAACATGTTATTTTATTCTAAGTGCATTATTTACCTTATTCACCTTTCTAAGATGGTAGTGAACAAAATATTCATAGTACATGATTAAATATAACCATATTCAATGATTAATGTTGATATCTTTTTATGTGAAAATTGATCTTAGAATCTTTTGTTTTTTATATTTTACACTTCTCACCATAGATGTAGTTTGACTAAATCATCAAAGAAAAGATTACAACTACTATATTTAAATCATGTGTTAGGTAGTTCTACATAGGGATGATAAACTATCATTAGGAATAGGTTATAACTCTATCATTCATCATGAGTAAAAAACCCAATCCTTTCTTTGAATCACCACTATATATCACAAACCCTTATCCACTTATGGGTACTTATAGTATATATGTTGTGATTAGCTACATCTTGATTTCCATATATCATTCCATAAGTTGATCTCTCTGAACACACTTTCCAATTCAATAGGTTAATATAGTTATTAGGATAGATAATCATGAGAATTATTTCAGAAAACATTGGTAGTATTGGGATAATCTGTGAAAACAATGCTTTTCCTGAGAAATTGAGGGTTTGGGCCACTCCATAATTGACTTTGTCTTTGATAGTTCTATAGAAATTCCCACACTTGTGATCATGTGCCCCAATAATGTGAATTAATTAATCTAAGGGAACATATTCTGAACATAGTATTGATTGACTACGTTATTATTGTCTCTATCACAATCCTTATATGATTTTCAACTTCCCACTTTCTCTTGGAGTAAATACAAATGTTGTCAATAAATACTAAAACAAATTTATCGAGGTAGTATCTAAAATCTCTATTTATCAATTCCATGAGGTTTTGGGGGAAATAAAAAGTCTTAAGGGAATGAATATCTACTCATAGTGTCCATATAACATATAGTAGGTAGTATTTTAGTTATACACCCTATTCACATCTATCTTATGATATCTAGAAGAACTATCCACCCTTGAGAAGTAATGTGCTCTATGAATTCGATTGAATAATTCATCAATTTGTAGAATGGGATACATGTTCTTCATAATGTTCTTGTTGAGGACATGGAAATCGATGCATAACTACATAAATCCATACTTCTTTTTGATAATAAGTTATAACACACTCCCAGGTGTTTCACTATGTTTTATGGACACTTTTTTCAAATTCCTTTTCAACTAGTTATATAAATCCTCTAGTAATATTGGGGCCATATAATATGGGAAATTGGAGATAGTAGTGGCTCTTTGTATATGTTACATTGATAACTATAACTCAGGATTTGGGAGAATTATAAAAAGATCATTTTGAGATATATTAATATATAATATCATAGTGGTAATTTCATTATGTTTGATTTTTTCCATTGACATAACCATTTGAGAAGGATATGCTTCTTCACTAGGTATCAATACCGACCCCATTAAGAGATTTTTCAAAGATGATTCATAACCATAATTTAATCATAATAGGATAATGGGATGATTCTTAATATAGAAATAGATTTCCATTTCAAGATATCTTTTTTGAGAACTATATGATGAGATCAAATCCATGCCTAGTATAAAATCACATTCCACCAAGAGAAGGATTATGAGATTCATTGGAATAATATTACCACAGACTCTAATTGGATAAGAGTACAACAATTATGTTTCAATAATCACACCACTATTTGTTTTCATAGATATCTATACTTTAAGTTACCCTGTATGTGATTCAATAGTTTTAGATAACATGTAGGTCATATAGGAATGCAAAGAACCAGAATTAAATAAAACATTTTTCACTCCATAGTGAATAAAGAGTGTACCGTGTTCAACTTAATTTTCATATCCACCTCAGTGATGGTGATGGTTTAAGCTTTACCTTCCTCCCCTAATTTATTAGGTGATATTATTTGTTACCCTTAAAGTACCTTGGTTTAGTACACAGGATACCATAATTCTATTACTTTTTATAGTTTAAATATTGAACCATGGGAGGTTCTTTGGTAGGTGGATTCCTTTCCTCTAGAATGTTGGTCAAATTCATTATATCTATTTAATATTACTTATTTTAGTGGACTTTTCTATCACACTGAATGAATTTCCCTATCCTTTTTAGGAAATTTTCATTATATTTCTTTCTACATCATTGACATATTGGTTATTGGATATCCTTTCTTCCTTAATCATTTGATACCCCTTCATGGAACTCCATTTCCACGTTGAGATTAAATCGATCTAGATCTCAATAACGCCCAAAGTCTTAGGTAGTGAGTGACTTTCAAAGATGTGGTTCTAAAACACTAAAGAATCCATCAATTTCTGAATCATTATTGTAAAAAAATCTAAAATGTACCTTGAAAGAGTATTAAAATTAAACTCAAAATATATGAAAAATTCTCTATATTTTTTCTTAAAATTTAAAAGTTCTCTATATATCTTTGTTCAAATAGTTTTAGGGAAATAATTTTTAATAAATATCTTATTAATTTATTACCATTAAATTTCTTCAATTTTACCTTTTGACATCATATTTTTTATCAAGACTCAATATTGATAAGCTTCCCCATATAAAAAATAGGCATACATATCTATTTTATCTTCCATAAGAAAATAGATCACATAAAAGATATTTTATATAGAGTTAACACATTGTTTCATGAAAAGTGGATTAGAAAATATGCTAAACAACTGGGTCATTTCTATATAAAAGTATGTGATGGAATATTTATCCTTCTTGGGTGATGGAAGATGTTAAAAACTGTCCATGTTATTCTTCATAGATTGTTACAAATTGGTAAGTACAACCATGATGTTTTGATATCCACCTACCATTATATTGGGAGAATCATTCAGATATTCATTATATTATCCCTCACATGGGCTGTTAGTCTATTTATCCTGGTTCCCAAATGTTTCTAAAACAATAATGGTTTGAAAAAGAAAAAGTAAATAAATAATGAATTAATAATTTATTCCCATGTGGAAATAAATTATAAAGACATATCATATGGGATCCCTATGTTTATAAAATCCTCATTATAAAAAAAATCCTCTAGGATCATGTACTTTATTTTTTTCTAGAATTATGAGAAATAATCACATTATCCTTATATCCTTCATGATGGTTGTTAAACATTTTAAAATCAACTAAAGAATATCAACTATGAGTGTCAACCCAGGTGTGTAGTAAGGCACACTACTCATGCCCAGGTTTAATATTTGGTTAACACCCATCTTACCCTTTTTTGGTTATTTCCCTAAGGTTAATCTTTTCTAGAATCTCATACACTTTTAGTAGATAAATATGGATACCATTGAGTTGAGACATCACACTGATTTACTAATACATAGGATATTTTAATTTATAAAGACTTATCCTCAGGGTTTTCAATAATTTATTCTAGTAATAATTCTATAAATAACTAAAATGTTCTTTGATACAAACAATATCAACATAAAATTTTATTATATGACTATTATATCATTTTTTAGATAAATTAAATATCAATAATACTTTCCATAATTGAATGTTTTAGTATCTTGGGAAATACAAGTTCATACATCAAAAGAACATAATAAAACATAACCATTATTTAAATCATTCTTCATAGACATCATAAAATCTCTCATTTTCTCTTAATTATGTTTATTCATAAAAGTATATACATCAATTAAAGAGGTGTTATAAAATCCTATTAAGGGTGGAAACACCATGGAAGGAATAAGAGACATGAATTAATAGTACATGGGAGAGAATAATCATCACACTCCTCCTCATCATATAATAAGTATGAGATCACTATTAGATACTGATATGAATAATAATTAAAAATCCTAAAATATTTTTCAAACACCACACATAGTTTTTAATAAATCCAATATCAGGTTCACACAAAACATATGTACAAAAATTGTAACTTACAAATTATGACCAAATATATCATCTAGTTTATGGAAAATACACATAATATCTAGACATATATCTTTTTAAACAATAAATTATAGTTATATGTAATTCTGACCCACCTTTCACATCATAAAATAATCATAATCATGTTGACTATATAAGAAGGGATTTTATTACAATGAAGGACATGAAATAAACCCACTAAAAGGGAATAGATTTCATAATCATGCTGTAAATCACAAATAAGTGAATAAAATTTATTTATCCAAAAATAATATGGATAAAAATATTTTTGGAAATAAACTATTTTCATAAAATATCATAGTTTATATTGATAAGAAGAAACATCTTAAAAATTATCAATGAGATGTTTCAAAAATAATGGTTTTTGACAAATCATTATATATATATATATAAAATAATATTCCAGAAGTAGAATAATTCATATCTATAGAAATTAAAAAGGTAAATAAGGGTGAAATCACTTTTTATGTTATTGAGAATATTCCACACTGTAAATATCGACAATGAAGTGATTAACACAAAATAAAGGATTTGGGTTTATGATACCCTTTACCTTAGATCTAGAATTATTTCATTACGTTTTTTACTCCTATATAGTGAATTTGGGATTATTAAAACATGAATATATAAGTGAAATATGTACATTTTTTAACTATAAATAAATTTTAATTAAATGGATTTTTATCTAATTCCATTTGTTAGACGGAAAACATTTTTATATTGTACTTTCCCCAAAATATACCATCTTTAATCAATTTAATGATATTAATTTACTTATACTAATACATTAATCTGAATAACTCTATAATATTATAAATAAATATATTTAAAATTTTATATTTTATAAATAATATATTATAATTATGTATAACATTTTTTATAAAAAGAGAATATGAAATTTATTTGTTGACAGTTAACTAACTGTTGATTAGAAATTATCCAAAGAGGTTGTGAAATATTTATAACATAAACATATGTTCAAAATTAAGTTATTACTGTGTTTTAATATCCATAATATATTTTTAATATTGTTAATATATTTTTATATTCCACTTTATCAATTTTAGGAGGTTTTATATTGAAGTAATGATTTAGGAAGAGAAGTGGAAAAGTAAAGGTAAAAGATAGAGAAATATTACCTCATTCTTCATGTTGTTATTTTTGATGGATGTGAAATCCTCAATGCATGGAGTTATGGTACTATAAAATAAAAATATGGATTATAAGGGTCAAAATAGATTGTAATCGGGAATATATTTGGCTTTGATAAGTGGAAGTTTAGTGGTTTTCTAAGGGGAGGGTGATAGTTTCTTTACATTGGGGGAAAGGGGTGTTTTTGCAATAAAATATTTAATAAAAAATAATTTCCATGGGAAACAATGTAATAGTTATAATTTTGACATTTTGAATTATATTTAATTATAAATATTTGTTTTTAATAAATTAATAACCTTCATAAACTAAATTAATTTCTTTATTAAATAATAATGTGGAAAATGGAAAACAATTAATGGAGTAAATTAGACATTAGACTTTGGAAAAATAATTTATCGGTTTATAATTTTAATATCTTGTAATATATAACTTATTAAACATTTTAGAGTCTATCAATAAATTCTATAATTGGATATGAAAATATTACACTATGAATGATATAATTTGAAACTTAATAGTTTAAAAATTATATTTTTACTATTCATCTAAAAATCGATTTTTTGGAAAATTAGAAATAATCACCCATAAATAATTTTGAAATGATTATTCCAAAATTGAAATTCATTTAATAAACTAAATTTTCTATCATATTATATTTAAATTATTACGATAAAAATTATGATTTTTATGGAACATAATAAATATAGTTTATAAAAAATGTGACAATAGTTTCACTGACTTTTTAAAAAGGATATATTTTTTATGGAATTAAAATAATTATATTTTCCTAATTTATTCATGTAAATATTATTCATATGAAATTTGTTATATTGTGGTCAACTTATAATTCCAACGATCAGGTAACTTTTCATAATGGCCATGTTACTATTCATAAGAGCTCTGTTATTATTTTAATAGTCATATTACTATTAAAATGGTCATATTAAATACTATAAATACCTATTAATTCATTTATTTATTAGTCACCTCAAATCCTCTAAGGTTTTTATATTTTTTATTTTTAATAATTAAATTGGATTAATGATGTTCTTTCTCCTTTTTGACTATGTTGATCATCACTGTGATGATTATTAGGGATCAAGATAATACAAAATTCCCTATTCATGTAATTTTTTAAACATTTTAATGTTTTTAATTATCATATCTATATTTATTAGATGAAAAAAAATCATTTAATGAAAAAAATAATAATTATGTGTTGCATGTGTTTAAAATATATTATAAACCTAGTTATGAAAAACACTATTTCATTAGACGTAAAATTAAGTTTATATAAAAGTTTGGGTTGTTAGCAAGAAAAAACCCTCTTTGTTACAAAAATCCATAAATCAGATTACATGAAATATATATAGATTTTTATCTTGATAGAAAAATAGAATAAAGAAGGACATGACAACTTAAAGCCAAGAATAGTAATAATATCAACCTTTTGATAACAAAATAAGTAGTTGTAAGGTCAAAACATTATATAGAATATAAAAAATATGTCTCCGAGATAATTTTATAAATATAATATAAAATTAAACAAAATTTTGTAAAAGATAGAATATTTGTTCTTGAGTTCATGATCAGTTCCAAACACTTGACTCTAGGAACGATCTAATGATCACCCATTTATAGTAGTGTCCCATACCCTATATAGATCATGAACCATAAAGACTTATTAGGCACTAGGGTATTATATCAGTGTATTATTAAAACTTATTATTCCACCATAAATTTTTTCCCTTACATATATATTGAAATGAAGTTCTTGTACAGTGAGATATCCATATGATAACAAGTAATTGGTAATGGCAGTGATAATAAAGTGTCACAACCATGGGTTCTATAGAGTCACCTTATGTGATGAAATCCAACTTTACCAAGTGATGGTTGTCTCTAAACATATCACTTAATCATTAATTAGGCATCAAATCCCATTTCATTATTAATGGTCATAATTTAATGTCATAATATAGTGAATAAATACATGGTAATTGGGTACCAATAAAATAACTAGAGAAGAGGGGATTTTATCCCTATGATAACATGATCACTAATACATAATAATTACATCACATTAGCACAATCATAACCCTAAGAATGGAATCCCTAAATCAACATTTATAGCGAAGAACCATGTTCTGGTCAAATCATCAAGAGAGGGAATAATATTCCTAGACAATATCATAATATCTTTAAGAAAGAGTAAACCAAGCCATGGGCCTCACCATCTATTTGGGGGTGTCATGTCCCACACTCTCTATAATCATATGAGCACCCATCCCCTTCCTTGTAATCATGTCATCATGGGTTGTGCGTTACACTTCCAAGGGTATTGGTTTATAATAGGGCATAGCACCCTAGTATCACCATTCTCATATTAGAATTTAATTCCATTCCATTGAAGTGTTTATTAAGTAATAGTACATCCCACATCCAAGGGTGATAAAAAATATAATCGTATATCATCCCATATCTATGGGAGTATTTCCCTAGATACAACATACAAGTCTTGGGATTTGTTCCCTTCATCATGAAAATAATATACATGTAGTGATTTCATCCTAACCATAACAACTAATAACATTAAGAGCACACATTTATATATACAAAACCAATATCACATAGAGGAATACTAAATTTTATGAACCTAGGGAACATTGAGAGATGAGTGGTGAATTAGGGTGTCAACTTTAAAGTCTTGGACCTGGTTTCCACTCAACTGTTCCCCTGGCCTGGTGGGTCCCAAGGACTCAAGTGAATCTCTCAAAATTATATAGGCTTTCGACTAGTAGTGAGGGCCTAGGTGTATTAGTGGGAATATTATGTCCTCGTCACCAGACTATACAAAATAGAATATGAATAACATGCCAATAGTGGAAGTAGATAAAACCATAAGACTACTAATAAATGATCAATATAGGAAGATATAAAAAATCTCTAAGTGTCTCATATATAATTATGTTGATGATATATGTGTCTATAATGTATCCAAAACTTGTACATGGAAGTATAATATAATAAATGTATCCAAAAACCAAATCGACCAAAATTTATCCTATTATAATCACAAGCCTTTTCTTGGTCCCATGCTCCCTGATGTCTATGCAGCAATCAACAACATGTGTTTGGGAACTTTCTCTTATCAATAAATGTTACCATATAATCTATTTGGGTCCCCATGGTAGGACCAAATAGGGTGTGAGAAAACATACTAGTATTAAACAAACCAAATATCTATACTTTATAATCTGTGTTGTGCACAAAATAAGCAGGTAAATAGTAAAAAAACAAAGATGTTCCAATTAACTAGTCAAGTTATACTGAATAACCTCTCAAGGATCCCTACAAAAAATTCATCACTTATAAAAAGGCTGCTATAAAAAATAAAAATAAACAACATGTCCTCACCACACATTCACACATATCAAGTCTCCCATGAAATTGCCTTATAATCAATGAAATCGTATTAAAAATCCATGACCTAGTTATACATCCAATTATTCACATTTTCCCATAAACACGCCATAATAAAAAAATGTATCAAACCATGAGGGGCTAGATCAAAGGTTTCATTTACTAAGGAATCCTCATAGAGTCCCTAGAGCATCTTGATGGAAAGTCATTATAGCCAATGGTCAGAGTCCTTGGAGAATGTCATACTGGACATGTCATACACTGGTACAAGCAAGCCAGATATTAGGGGTTGTAAGGCCTGAGGAATCCTATAGAATTATTACCCAAGTATTATGCTCAATCCAAGGTATCCACTACCACATTCAAGATCCAAATAATGTGTCCAATTCAAATGTTCATAAATTTACCATTAATAACATTTATAATTTCAAGTTATGTTAGTGTACCCATTGACATTATCTATTACACATTCTACTTATCACATGAGTATACCCACTCATACTTCACATTTTACACTTAAAAAAATAGTCAATTTCAAAAAAAATGATTACTCCCACTCATTTAACTGGTTACCTTCAAATTAAACCAAGTAATGAGTACAGACACCCCTATATCAAAAGTTCAAAATCAACCATTCAGATAGTTTAAGTCCACCAAATGTGTATAACCACACACTTAAAACCAAATAATTTAATCCATTTGACCAATTAATGTATTACATGTAATATTATAATTGTGAAAAGAGGTAAGAAATTTCCAATTAATCAATCCAAATCCTTTTTTTTATAATTGGTATTCATACAACTATAAAAGCACGAAAAATCACCTCTTAAGTTGTTCAGCCAAGTAATAACAGGGAAATTCAATAAGGCACACCACAAGGGTGACCATGATTTTGGGAAAAGGATACCAAATCATCACAACATAACCTAAGGGAATCCCAAATAGGATAATATTTACTTAAATCAACCATATAGCTCAAATTTTGGGTTGCATTGGAAATTCCAATGGCTAGCCTAATGACTAGTAGCCTATTAAAGAACCAAAACACTATGAAATTGTATAGGACACTAACCATAGCATGGTAGTGGATTTATTATCTAGTATCAACTCCTAATTTGAGACTGATTGGAATAAATAGGAAGAATGGATGAAGAACATGGAATTAGGGAATATGAACCTAAATATAAATAGTATAGACGATAGCTAGAATAATGAGTAATGACAAAAAATTATTTGAGTAATCACTGATATGGATAAACTGAGACATGATGTGGTTGAATTAGAGGTTAGATAGAGGATTTATATCAATGGCTAGAATATATTCTCAAGTAATATATCAAAAGGAATCCTTTTTTCATATAATGAGACACAAATTTTGTTTTAAAATGAATTTACATAAAACATAAAATTATCAAATTTTCCATTCTATAGGGGTTGCATGGTTTAGGTGCACAGATTAAAAACCCATTCTCCAAACTGCACAGTCTACAATAGAAGGTGGGTACCCCACATGGTTTCCTTACATGGATTGACTAACCATTTGAAAACCATGAAAAAAGACATTGTTAAAAATATGTCAAAATGTTAGACCTCGATGAATGGACATGCAGAACATTCCACACGGTTTGGCCAAATCGTGCGGCCTATAGCCCCCTCTATCTATCCTTGTATGGTTTCGTCAAACAATGCAGTCTTCCCCACATATTTTTCACTAACCCTGTACCAGGCATAAATCACCCCAAGCATGGGTTCTTGGCCCTGAACATGCCCCAAACAACCTTGATATACATGTGACCTCAAAGGGAATTCATATTTTTTTATAATTAAAAAAATAGAAGAATAAGGGATCTAAACCTCATATAGAATCAATAGTTCTTACAATAATTCCCCCTTAATGCAATTCATCCTTCAATTTCCCTTTGAATGTAGTTCAAGATTTATTTGAGAACAACTCTATCCAGTGACCACATACGTCATCCTCCTGCTAACAATTCTCATCCTATAAATGTTATTGCTACCATAACAGTCATACTAGAGGAACTGACTAGCCTCATAGAACCTTCAATCTCAATTCAATTATAAAAATTAGATTATCCTCAATGGACACATCAACCTATATCTCAACCTCCTATGGATGAAAATTGTGAGACATGTACTAATGATAGCGGAACAACTAAGATACATGGAAGACATCATGGATGGCTTAGTACCTCTGAGGTAACTGCAACCCATAGGATATTGACCCTACTCTCTCTACAATATCAAATGGACTGACATATCTTGGTGAAAGATTAACTTATCTCATGGTCCATCTTTGTTCCATCCATGATGAAACATGTAGAAGACCCAATCCCCAACCTCAAACAATATAGGTCATCTACGTCGATCGGTGTAGGACTTCTGTTAATTCTAGGTAGTAGCCATCAATATCTAAATCAACTTGAAATGCTATGAAGCCTCCTACCTGATATTTAGTCCCATTAAAGGTACATCACCTGCCTCTAACCAGCACATGGAGAAATTAGCATGTCCTACCGTATAAAGCCTCAAATTTTTTCATATGTATAGTCTCCGGATGGATATTATTTTAAGAGAACATTACCAAGGGTATATTTATATCCCAATAGATCCCAAAATCTTGGATGGAAGCTTACTGTATGTACTCAAGAAATTATATAATATGCTCTAACTGGATATCATTCTGAGGGTGGTATGTTGTGCTCAAAAGCACTAGAGTAGCCATCGCCCTCTGAAAAAATTTCCACAAGCGAAATGTAGTGTGGGTGTCCCTATCAAAAATGAAGTAAATGAGACCCCAATTAGTTCTACTACCTCACAGATATACATCCTCCCAAACTCATCAACATTGAAGGAATCACTGATCAAGACGAAATAAAATGCATTAGTGAGCTTGTCCACCACAACCCGCACAACATCATTACCTCAATGTGACATTGTAAATTGGTCATGAAAACCCACACGGAATCCTCCATTTTCCACTCTATAATAGTTAATAGCTGTAAAGGATAGGCTTTTCATTGATTTTATACCATCACGTGCAGATAGGTGGAACACCATGTAATAAAACTAGCTACAAATTTCTTCAAACCTGACCACTAGTACTGATGATGCAAGTCATGATATATCTTGGTGACTCCATGATGCACTTCCCAAAATGAGGCATGAAATTCGTGCATCAGATCCTTGAGTATTCCAACTAGAACCTAAACCCAACCAAGGATATTACTGATCACATCCTCACCGACCGTCCAACTAAGAGGTTGTCCCTCACCTATCACAATTTCCCATATGACTAGGCCTTTTGAATATGATATCTCCCTAATCTTAACTCTATCAATAACTGTAGAGGTCACAGTTAAGGATGATATATAAGTATATATAAGACTGTCATTTACCTCCATGGGCATCTAAAAGGAAAAAACCCATGAGCTACCACTCCCTACTGGCCTGCTGAACTGCCTGTATCTGAGTCCTCCAACTCAATGCATCATCCATTTCATTTCCTTTACTATGTGAGTTGGAATGATCGATGTCGAACCACTAAAGGTATTCTACCCACATTTATTGACTCATATTTAGATCACTCTATGTAAATATTTACTTAAGGTTTTTATAGTCAGTGTACATCACAAAACTCTCTCCTAGTGATCAATGTGTCCATTAGCTCAAATTAGAAAGTACTGTAGCTAACTCAAGAACCTGTGTTGGGTAGTTCCTCTTATGTTTCCTGAGTAGTCGAGACTCATACACCATAACTCTATCACCCTACATCATCACTACTCTTAGCCCGATACCTGATACATCATAATACATAGTGTAACTATTACCTGTTCTGATAGTATCATGGTTGGGGCTAAATTCAATCTCCCTTTAAACTCTATTAGGCTTGTCTAGTAGGAATCTGACCATACAAAATTCACACCCTTCATAGTCAATACAATCAATGAGACTTCTATGTGTGATATTTCCTATATTAAATTCTTTTAGTATCCATATATCCCAATAAAACTCATATATCAAAGAAATTCTTAGGATTCTCCTAGGAAACCATAGATCTAACCTTATCTAGGTAAACTGATACTTCTGTACCTAAGATGATGTGACCTAGGAAGTGAATCAGATCCATCCCGAAGTGGTACTTTCTAATCTTATCATATAACAGATGCTCCATCACTATATCCAAAATGATCTAAAGGTGTTTGGAATGTCCATGTAAATTGATAGAATACAATAAGATATCAACCCTAAAAACTTCCATAAAAGAACCCAGGTAAGGATGGAACACTCGGTTCCTCTATTACATAAAAACCGCTGGAAAATTCATGAGATAGAACTGCATAAATAGATACATATAAAGACCAAAAATTCCATGGAAAGTTGTATGAGGCATGTCTATAGTTCACAAACATACCTTGAGATATCCTATACTCAAATCAATATTTGGGATCAATCAAGCTCCTTGAAGAAGACAAAATTAATCTTCTATCTATGGAAAGGGTTACCAGTTCTTAATCATCAACTGGTTCAACTTATGATAATCCATGCATATCAGAAAAATTTATGTCCACCTTTTTCACAAAAAGGAGAGTAGATCCTCACATAGAAGTACTTGGTATGATAAACCCCTTGGCCACTAAACCCTCTAGCATCCCCTTTAAATACTATAACTCCATCATAGCTATCATGTAAGAAGGAATTGATATTGGTGTAGCTCCATGCACTAGCTCTAAGGAGAAGTCAACCTATCTAATAGGATGTCAACCTAAAAATATTTACAGGATCACATCCAAAAAATTATCATCCAATGGAGGAATGTCCATTTGAAATGATCCATGATCATCCAGATACAAACTAGTGATCTAGGATGTCATCCCATCTAGCCCACATGACTCTGGTCCAGTTCCACCCAGCTGGACATCGCATTCACGCTTGTGAGTCTAATCTTCACCCTCTAGTGATGTGAAATACACCCTCTAGAAATATAAGTCAATGCAATCTTGAAAAGTTACAAGCCATTCTATCCTAAGTATGAAATCAAACCGAATCATCTCATGGACATAAAACTCCCAAATGAGGTGACACCCACCAACCTCAATGGGGAACTCCCTGCACTGGTGCACATTCTCAGTTCTGATTACCAATGGTGTGTCTACCATCTAAATTCCATCATAATACATTAAAACATACCCAATTATTTTCACCACTAGTGAAGATATAAAACATTATGATACACCTGTATCAAAAAGATAAGTAATAATTATTGAGGCCATTAAGATTGTACCTATCATCGTAGATAGTCTGGAACACTGCTCCCCAGGGGTAGGATGTATAAAATAGATCTGTCCTATGATATGACCCTACAATATATACTCACTACCCAAATTAGGCCCACTCTGATATCTCAGTGTAACTAGTGTATGGATGCCTCATCCATGACCATTACTACCTCAGCCAGATCGACCAACACTACTCCACCTCCCTGCCAGACGTAAAGATGAAGACCATTCTCCTAAAAACAGTGTTAGATATGAACCACTACCACCAAAAGTTGTACCGAATTTCCTAAAAAAATATTACACATGACCATCCTTCCACAATATTATCACTCGACTAGGTCAAAATTGCACAGATTCATTATGAGGCCTTGATTTCCACACTGATAATAAAAGATTGAGCTACCAGTACTCATAGCCTGACTAAAACTCATATCATGGGAAACCTCCCAATGTAACTTTCTTCATAAATACATTGAACCACTAGGTCAAGAAATAACACTATCATACTGTGTACCCCCAGCTTCCCTCAGGATTAACTCTATAATTAGTACTGGATTCACAATTTCAGTTATAAAGGTCTACCAAAACACATTGAACTAAGAATTGAAATAATTTTTTATACCTTCCATGAAGCGCCTCTCTATTGATATATAATCATTAATGTAAGTCTGTACAAATCATTTCAACAATATAAATCATGTTGAGTACTACATAAAATTCTTCATGCCCTCCCCTAGACATATGAACTCAAAAGATCACTCTTCTTGTAGAGTCTCGAAATATATGTAGTTATATAATCGAGTTTGGAAATAAGCCAAACCCATATCTCACATCATGTCAGCCTACTTCATAACATCCCACAAGTAATTTTTTTCTACACATAGCGCATATTTATGAAGCTTTACCCTCCTCTTATGAGTTATCACAACATGATCGAAAATCAACAATGTGTTCTCTAGACACAACTCAGAATCATGTGGACCAATATCCCACAAAAAGGTGGGAGGATGATTCTACTGTAACATGCATGTTATATTAGTCTTAGAAAAGTTAGGATGAGTTTCATCCTTAAAAGTCTTTATAATGTGTGGAATCCCTCAAATAATTGTGCCTCAACAACTATGTCCAGAAAAACAACCGGTGTTGTAGTTGGAACTAGAAGAGGATCCAATGGTATCCCATAGACCACTTCTTATAGAGTGTGGTCATTACATCCCTATTGGATTATAATTGGGTTTAATCATGGTGAAATGACTCTGCAATTGAAAAAAACAACTCAGAAAATAATGATATTAATGTTTGCATCTCAAAAGCATGATTCTGGTCAAAACCCTCCTAAAACCATGTCATACCAAACTGCCTGCTCTTAAATCATGGATTTTGAAAAGAAATGTCACAAACACCACTAGAAAAGCTACCTATTTCTCACTCATAATCCATTTATAGGTCAAGTGTTTGTTAAAAACAATCTAGTTTCCATTCCTTTTTTTTTACTTTACATTTCATTCCCTACTCAGTAATTAATTCAGACTATTTAACCAAAGGATCCCCACATTCTAATCCACAAGGTCCCATAACAACTCATTAACCAAAATATGGTACCCACGTCATCCATTAATATCAAATTGACTTTAAATTATTGAAAAAAGGGGAATCAATTCACAATCCACAAGGCCCCATACACCTTATGAACTGAAGGATGGAATCACTTTCTCTATCCATTGCACAAAATCTAGAACGATAATAGGTAAAGATATCATAAAACCTATCACAATAGCCCGCAAGAGTAATGTATCTAATTGAATAGCATAAATCATTACATGTGATTTTTTACAAGTTT